>JAMPIT010000539.1:5702500-6364440 GCA_026261815.1 Monarcha castaneiventris obscurior
AATTTTGATTCAGACTTTACAATTATCATCCAAATCCACTTTAGATAAAAAAGGACCAAAACACCTAAAAATACAGACTTTGAGATAAGGCAACCCCATCATGCATTATGACAATACTCAGTATTCATGTGTTCATTGTGACTCTCAAAGATACTTTTTAAGTGATGGAATTTTATTTGTCAAGTTCTGAAATGTCTTTTTTTGTAGATAAGTGGCCAATTCTTGCTTTTGCTGCTTTTTCTGTTGCCAGGTTTTGATTGCACCTACATCTTCCAGGGCCTTGCACCCAACTGGGCCTTTGGTTTCAACTAAGTAGGCACTTCCAAAATCAAATGGAAGGCAAGAGAGTTATGCAAAAATATTTGTGTGCTCTTTTGTGGAACTACTACTTACAAAGCCTGTCTTGGACATTCTTTTAATTAGGAGAAAATAGAAAAGGAAATATCTTCGATTTTAAGTATATATTTTTGCCATGTAGCTGACAAACATTTCAAAACAAGACAGGGCCTGTAGGCTTAGTTTAGGGAGACAAATGAGGATCTTTGAGGGGCAGGATTTTGTACCTTCGTGCAAAGAGTTGGAGAATGCTATGAGGCAGCCTGAATTACTGAAGCATATAGGAGGCAAAAATTTTCTGATGGGAAACAATAGCTTAAAGTCTAAGAAGCAGGTAGTACCACAAAAAGTTATTTTTCCTAATATTTTTTTAATCAAATTAATCGTAATTGCTTCCATATATAGAATGGTTCCTGTTATAAGGTGTTCCTAATATTTCTTGATTATTAATCACACAATAGCATTGCTAGGTAGCCCAGAGAATGTATTCTCCTTGAGAGTCTGCTTTGGAATTTTCAAAGCATTAATATTATTTAGCTGCTGGGGGCCTATCTGGCTTCCCACTGAGGTAGATTCTCTGTCAGGGGAGATTTTTATGATTTATTCTTTTATTGGTGCTGGTTACTTAAATGTGCCTTTGTGTCTGAAACTGGTATATTGTGTGTTTGGAGAATTTTCATGATGTCAAAGGAAAGCAAGTACCGAAGAAAAGATAATAGCTTCTATTTTTCTCTACAAGGTCCTTTACTATTGATTGGATGTTGGCATATTTTTGCACTCTGTGATCTAGTTTTGTGGTTGTCTATTCTTCCATGACTAGACAGCTTTTCATCTATGAAGTTAATGTTAAGAAACATCATTAATAAGAAAAAGCAGGGGGATTTTTTTTTTTTTAATTTCTTTTGGTAAGACACTAGAACAAGTACTGAAAAAATTCTTGTTCTCTTCCACAGAGAAGTGGAAGAACAGTTTCTCACTGACTTGCAACTGAACATAAACTAAGGCACCTAAGGTGGAGCTGGTTAGGAAAAACTTCATGAAATATTTGTAAGGAATATATTCCTTTAACTGTGTAATAAAGGTAGATGAGAGAGTAGAGAAGGCCTTAAATACAGAGATATATTAGATAATCCAACTTTGGGAAGCTAATCATTGGGAAGAGAAAGAAGCACCAGAGACAAACAAGTCATTGCAAAACTTAAGTTGTCTTAACCTGAGTTGCTTTTGTTTACACTAAGATATTATTCCATGTTTATGTTGATGAAATTTCAATATCTAAGTCAAATCTTATTTCTGTCAAATGCAGATTATATAATTGACTCAGAAAAGAGCCAGAAGGCAAGTATTATGTCAATGTAAAATCTTAATGGTAGGAAATTGATAATTTGGAATTGAATAAAAATGGTTTTTGTTTCTGTTCATTTTATGTCTTGCAAATGATCACTATAAATGCCACTGGCTAAAATTGTAAATTAATTGTGCTCAGGAACATTTTAGTGTTCTAATTCTTCCAACTTATTTTGTAAGTAAAAGTATGCTTATGACTTGTGGGGAACTAAAAGCCTCATCTCCATTCTTAAACGAAGTTAACTGAATCTATTTGAATTGTAAACTATTTACTGTGTTTATTTTGAAATGGCTGCATTTTAGCATATTAAAATTCACATTAACCAAAAATGATTAAATTAACATTTGACAAATGTTAAAGATTTGCCAAGGGTTCATCTTGTAAGAATGATTCTGACAGTATTTCAGAACACTGCTTAGCCAAATCATGACAGACAGTTTTTGATTTCACATGTTGAAATTTGTTGTCAATATATTAAATTTTGAAATGTTTGCACATATGAGGAGAGCAGACCAGCTGCTCAGACAGTGTAGTGTTTGTAGCTTGCTTACGGTGTGTGGAGCAATGGTGATTTATGGCAGCTTTGGATGTGACAGTATTTTATCTAAATGCATTAGAACAAGCTCTCCCCTGACCTTCTCTTGCAATCAGCCTGAAGGACAAACAGATTTGTCTGGTTTATATCCTTGCAGAAAATTATCTGGTTAAAACATAAATATTAGGGAAGGATTTTTGTGGTAACGAGACTCCCATTTAGGTTGCAGCATGGCCTTTCAGGTCAAGTTGAATTTTTCTACCTCTTAGAGGGATATTAACATTTCTGGAGCTTAAGTTATTTTTCCTTTCTGTCTTGCATTTTCTAGCTGAGGTCCCTCTTCCTGAGGTGTGTGGCAGTGGTACAAATGCACAGGTTTCTAAAAGGAAGGGGGGATGTGGTAGCTTGTTTATGAAAGCAGGTATCTCAGAAATGAGATTTGTAGAGAAAGGTTGAATAAAGATTTTTATTTTTTCTTTTCCCCCAGCTTATAACAGATTTTATGGGGAGAGCTGTAAATTCTTGTGGTGATTAAGTCCTCTAGGACACTATTTTATGGAGTCTGCTCTTGAACTGTGTCAGCAGAATTCTTCCTTTTTCTTAGAAGTAATGAGTGCAGAGAATGGCTTCAGAAATTATGAATCATCTCAGTGTCATAAAAAGTCTCAGACCAGTTTGATAGAAGACAATTACCTGATTGTCTGTCTTCTGGTCTCCGAAGTCTGAAAAGTTTCTAAAGATCATGCTTTTGAGAAGGAAGTCAATAGAAGTGAATGTGGTACTTTGATTTTTTTCCTTAAAATGGGAATTTCTGAAGGATTTCTGGAATGTATTTAGTGTTTTGATTCCTGAAGGAGACGTGGAATTTAAAAATCTGTGAGCCTGTAAATAACAATGTAATAATCATGAAGAAAAGCAATTCCAATCTCTCCAGCACTGTCTTAATAGAGGAAATGCCACCTCAAATATCAGCTGCAAAAAGCTGACTTAAGAATATTGTTGTAAAAATAATTTGAAACAAATAATTGTTTTCAAATGTCAAGGCATTTTATAGTGATTCTTATGCTCAATCCCACATTTTGCTCATGGTGGTAGCGTTTCATGTAGGAAAGAACTTGTCAAGTTTTGCTCAAAGTAGTGCATTACCTGTGAATCCTCTACAGCTTCTGAAGTTGGGTACAAAGCACAAGAATCATCAGGGAGGGCTAGTGCAGCCTGCCTTGGCCAGGGTATTCTGGAATCTGAGCTGGGGGAGTTGATTAATCATAATGGATTATTCTCTAGGGGTGCCAGCAATGTGCACAGTCTCAAACACTGCCTCTGCGTTAATAAAAACAGTCATTTTGTGAAGGCCCTGGGTTGAAAAGAGGTATAGAGATTTAAGTGAAAAATTGCTGGTTTCCTAGCAAATAGTTCTAGCTCTTAGCAGTTATTTATGGGAGGGAGGGCTCCTTTGTGCCCCTTTCCTCCAGCAGAAACTGGAAAATAACTTTAGCGTGGATTTTTCTTTTTTGATGATTTATAATAGGACAATGTTAAGTGCTGTCATAAAATCTGCCTTCAGGCAGACTGTAAATACTCTTGCTTTCTGTAGATTTTTGTGAATCCTAATAACAGTGATCTAAGCCACAGAGCTACTTCTCCTCTAGTTTTCTTTCAATGGCATTCCCTCTAAATTTTTGTAGTACATATTGGATAAAAAGTAATTAAACACAGACATTAAATTTTGAAGATGTTCTAAACCTCTTTCTGCTACTTTAGTCACTGATGCCTTGAATTTCACACAGGACCTACAGACCTCAGTATTCATCACTTGGCCTTTCCAGATGCAAATTGGGATTGTGCTGGTGCTTTTAATCATTTGCTCAGTTCTCCTCATCTCCTACCAGAACTTGAGACTCTATTACCAAAGTCAAAGGTCATATAGAAAATAACTAAGTAGACAAAGCTGCAAGTACTTCTGAGAAGTACTTGTTCTATTCTATTCTCTCAGATCATTCAGCATTAGGCAGGATCAAAACAGATGGAAAAAAATATTTGAACTCATGAGCATACAAAAATCATTAGAGCTGAGTTTGACTTTCAAATTTAGTAGATATATTCTTACTTTTTTTTTTTCATCCTGATAAAATGGCCATATAGAATAAAAACAAAGTAGTGGAAGGTAATGTATTTAATTTACCTTCATAACACCTTCCTTTCAGG
Source organism: Monarcha castaneiventris obscurior (assembly GCA_026261815.1). Lineage (NCBI taxonomy): Eukaryota > Metazoa > Chordata > Aves > Passeriformes > Monarchidae > Monarcha > Monarcha castaneiventris. The sequence continues at coordinate 5,706,925 of JAMPIT010000539.1, forward strand.
CCTTTCACTGAATATATCTTTTTTGAAAGGAATAAATTGTTCAGACTTGTGCTTTTTATGGATGTTTTTCTTAAGCACATCTCTGTTAGTTCTGCCTTGCATTTCATTGAGCTCCAGAAAGAGAATTTGGGCTACAAGGAAATATGTAATTGTCCATATCATCTGAGCAGCACAATTGCATTGAGTGGCTTTGGAAGCCTTTCCTTGGATGAGTGATGAAGTGTCAGGTGCTGGACAATAGTTCTCCCAGAGGTTTCAAATGGCATGCAATCACATCTTTAGTAGTGCTTGGAACCGAGCACACAAAGACACACAGACCAGTAGGAGAGGTGTTTAAAATTATGCCAGTCACAGAATTATCTTTGTTGTACAGACATTCAAGACAGCTGCAGTATGTACATTTTAATCATTTTTCTTCATTTAGCAAGCTGCAGATACTACAGGTGTAAATTAAGACAATGAAGTGTTCTGTATACTTGGAGGAGATACAAATTTATAAGGTCATAGGCAGAAGATGAATTCAAGGGGAGAACAGCTGCAGTGGGCCAAGAGCAGGTAGCATGGGAGAGCTCCCTATAAGAATCTAATATATCCAATAAGTGCTGTGGTTTTGTGCTGACTGACACAATGGTGAAAAAGTTGAGGATGCTTGAAGACTTGAAAGCAAGCTAGTAATACATAAAACCTGGCTAGTCCTAGTTTTGGGTCGTAATCTGGCAAGATGATTTCAGTGCATATGTTTGCATGAATATACTGCTCTCTTAAGAGTCAAATTATCTTTATGCAGTGTGGAATTACACAAAAAATCAAAGGATAGAACTTTTGCTGCAGTTGCTCTGCTGGCACCACATTTTGATGTATTGTTCATCATAACACCATGCCGGATAAATGGTTTCATAGAAACCAAATAGGCTTTTTCTGTAGAGTGTCATGACTAATTTGTCTCTGACTAATTTGGCAGAACACATTATAAAATATTGATGTGAATAGCCTAGCTCTTTCCTCATAAATAGAGCAAGGTTTTACAGTGAATTATTTTGAATTAAAAAATGTTATTTTACCTATGAATTTTAAAGGTCAAAAAATGTGTCAGGAAAGGTTGTGCTGATTGACAGATTGGAAGGACATGGAAGGCAGGGAAGTAAGAATGAAGATATATCCATCAAAGAAAGAGGAGGAAGTGGGCAAGGAAAAGGACTGTGGTGGGTTGCCCATGGCTGAACACCAGGTGCCCACCAAACCACCCTGTCACTCTCCTTCCTCAGCTAAACAGAGGAGAGAAAATACGCTGAAAGGTATTTTGCTTTGTCCTCGTATTGTGTTTATGTGGCAAGGTTTTGTACTGGAGGGGCTGCAGGTAGACAAGAGCACAGCCTGGGGGAGGAACTCACTGGGAGCAGCCCTGAGAGAAGGACCTGGGGGTGCTGCTGGGTGAGAGGCTGCACACAAGCCATCCGTGTGTGCTGGTGGCCCAGGGAGCCAGCCTTTCCTGGGCTGCATCCAGACCGGGGGACAGCAAGTCCTGAGAGGGGAGTCTTCCCTCTCCTCTGCTCTGATGAGGCCCCACCTGCAGTGCTGCCTCCAGCCCAGGGACCCCCAGCATAAGAAGGAATGAACCTGTTGTTGTGGACTCTGTTTTCCACTTGTGTTTCAGTGTAAAGACAGGAAAGGAAGCAGAAGAGTTCTTTTCTTTTCTTTTTTTCAGTCAGAAGCTCTACCAGCAGAGGTAATGAAGTGTGAGCTCTTAGTGTCAGCATGGTCTCAGTTTTCTCCTTACTTTGAGCTACATTTTTCCTTTATCCATAGTCTGGTGTCTTGCTTTTTCACCAGTCCCATTCAGCTCTGTTTTGTGCTTTAAACACTCACAATGTGTGCTTGTTCACCTTTCCTCAGATGTAGCATCAGGTGAACACCAGAAAGTTCTACTCCACACTGCAGGTACCAAAGCAATCAGGTGACACACACAAGTTTCCAGTTTTCCTGGGAGCATGCTGGGTCATAATTTGAAAATTGCCTATTACATCTCCTAATTACCATGTGCTGTTACAGACATGGGTGATGACTGGGTGGGTAACATGGAGAGTGCTTTCAGAAACCGTACACCAAAACATTACTGCTCTAGATATCCTTCGGGTTTGGGATGATATCTGAAAACGCACAACCTGTGGGAGGAAATCAGAATGATTACGTTCTGTACTGTGCATCTCCAAAAGCCATACAATTCCTCTCTTTTCCTTTTTTTCATTCCTTTAGCAGTAGGTGAAGGCTCATATAAATACAGGCTGCACTGTAATATTGGTATTTGCCTACCAAATGTGAAGCCTATTTTGAGTCCTGAGCACCATGGACCCAAATTTTCCAATCACCTTTCCATCACTTTTAAAGTGAATAAAAATCAAGCAGCAGAGTTTGTGTCTTGTTGCAAAGCTACAAGTGACTAAACAAGGAGTCAAACTGCAACCAGCTTGGGATCAATCTCTGAACTCCAAGTAATTCCATTTTATGACAAATAATCCATGTGGTTAATTTTCAATTATGTAGTTTATTTGCTTTTTATGTAATGCGATCATAGACATGCAGTATATTTTTCAAATCTGAATAAATTATTTCAAATGAGACACTAAAATCCATGATTAATTACATTATAATGCTCAAATCAGATTCTTCTTTGTGGCTGGTCAAAAATACAGTTTCATTACAAGATTACAAACCTTTTAAAATTAAGTAGCAACAGGCATCCATAGATGCACAAGCTAACACTAATGCAGTTAAGGATGTATGATTACTAAACTGTGTCTTCAGAGGATTATACCTTGACCACAAAGCTCTGTCTTATTTTATATTCCATAGAACTGAATCTTAGCCACAAGACAAACTTAGTTGGTTTGGTTTTGGTTTTTTTTTTTTTTTAAATAAAAAATATATTATCCAGGATTTAATCCTTTAGTCTGAAGAGTTGAATCTGCAAACCTTTGGCTCATGCTTTTTTGTTGGGCTGTCTTAACTTTTAGTGAGTAATATGAGGAGATCCAAAATGAGCAGCTAGGACATAATGAAATCCTGTGCTGGCTTCTTAACTTTGCATCTGTCTATTATTTTTTCAGATTAAGACTTTAGTATCATTTTCTTTCAGGAATATTGGAAAAAGTCTTCCTGTTGTCAATAGGAAAATCAGTGACATGCATGCAGAGATGTCTCCTAATTTTCCTTTTGTCTTTCCATTCATATTTTAATATTAAAGTGATTAAATAATACTAGTCCCATTTCTTTTCCATTAAATCATATGATACCTGAACTGAATAAAAAGCTCGTATTCTCTACAGGCAATGACTTTGAAATAACATTTTCTATGAATCTCCCAAGATTTGTTGCTCACAGTTGGTGCTATTCTAAATCATTTTTAATCATTGAAAAGGTGAGTGTGGCTATTGTTATATTCCTTTATAAATGCTTAAGTTGTATATATAAAGAAATGTGGTAATGAAGAAAGCAGTCAAAGAACAATTGAAAATAAGCACAATGTCAGCAATAAAGGGTAGGAGTATTAAAAAAAATATATATATTCTTTCCTAGATGAAGTGGAGTTGGGTGACTGGGCTGGAAACCCAGAAATGGGATTAGTTGAATAAAGACATAATTTGACTAAATCAAGAGAGAAAAGACTCCTGGATTGAATTAAAAAGCTTTTCTTTTCTCTCAATAATCTTTTTAAGTTTTCAAGTGGTCTTATGTGGTCTGCTGCATCCAGTGATCTCTGGCTTTGCTCACCCACAGTCTGTCATAGGTTATGAATGAGGTGCTGCTGGGTTATGGGATGGTGACTCTGGGGTGTCCCCTCAATGAGATCCAGGGTCAGCAGAGCAAGGTCACTGCTATGGGAAAACCACAGAGGGTTGAAGACTCTGTGGAGTTTCTCAACATCCTGTGCTCTTCTCCTGAACACCCTGAGTCATACAGGGAAGCCCAGGGGTGTTCCTGCCTTCCTTGCCCATTTGTAGGTAGGTTGAGGTTGTTTAGGGGATTTCCTGTGCTCTGCTTATGTTACTGAATACTTTGTGCTGCCCAGGACTGACAGAGGAAAAGCTACAAAACTCAGTCTCAGTCAGGTAAAATCATGCCTGTTCTTGAATGATTTAGGAAGGCAGTGCAAGGGTCATTGGCTAATCTTCTTCCCATTTCCCCCTAATAAAAGTGCCTGAGCAGTGCTCTCTGCACAGACACTATTTCTGTTGTGTTACTTGGGCTGTGCTAAGAATTTTATCAAATACCAACACTTTGTTTTGTCTATTAGTGATCAGATCCTGACAAAAATAATTACTGACTCGATGAAGGGGATTAAACCAAAACAAAATGAACATTTAGGCAGTGTCTCTGTGCTGTACTAACCTTCGGCTCCCCCAAATGAAACAAAACATCACCTGGTATGTCTGTGTTCCCTCCATACTTTAACCCAAGGAGGAGATACATTACTCTGACTGCTTTAGAACCTGTTTGTTTCACCTCAGCCACAAGGAAGTCTTAGTCCTTTTATGGGAACTTAAATTTCCCTGACAATAAACACTGGGAGGTTACTTTGCTCTATGGCACAAATGTCCTTTCTTCTCCGCAATATTTCTTAAAGTAACAGCTTAGCTTAACATTTTCACTGGTTTGCTAAATTTTATTTGTTTCCTGTGAGACAAAATCAGCAAAATAGAGGATTTTTGGAGCTACCTAAAGAACTACTCTCTTAGAGGTGCAGTTCTGACCGAGGTAGAATATTTCTTCTAGATCTAATTGATTATTTCTCTCTCCCCAACTGGAAAAAAACAACTTGAAAGTTGAAAGACATGACATATTCTAGGAGCAAGAGGAAAAAACAAATACACAGTCTTAATTGATGTCAATCTAAAGAGCTCAGCTAGAGCAGTCTGTTGTCTATATCCTGGATAGCTTTAAATTTAATATAACATGATTTACAGGAATTGTCTTGCCTCCAGTTTACCGAACATGTCACCCTTCCTAATGTATTTTTGATTGTTTTCAGATCCCTCCTTCTGATAGAGAAATCACATCTTGAACCTGTTTGATTTTGTTTTTTCTGAATTTCTCAACATCGAAAGAGCTGGTATAATCATATTATCTGTGGTTACGCTATTGTGGGGTTTTTTTTAAACATTTAATAGATAAAGGGGAGTGCATAGAAGTAAAGTTCCTGTTTCTCCTACTATGGTTAATATTTTTGTGCATGCACTAAAATTCAGACTTATAAATCAAGACGATTGCTGTTCAAAAAACAAACCAAAACCAACAGTCAGGTTAAAAAGAAGAAATGGCCTGGTGGTTGGGGCAAAGTATGTGAATTCAGAGATATCCCCTGCTGCCTGAATCTGTTTATTCTTGATGGAATTTTAGATTTGCGCTTCTTTTTTTTAAATCAGTGAGGTCATTTGAAGGCAGTTTTCACTGAGCATGAGCAGGAGAATATGGCCATATGAACTGATGATGGGAAGTGTTCTCTCAGGCTTTTTATTTGTTTTTTAGATCTTTGAGTGGTTTTTTTTTGAAGGTAAAGATTTGGAATGACTATTTTTTTCCCTTTTTGAAATTAAAGGCTCTGGGGTGCATTGAGAGGATATACAGCTGTTAAGTGAGTGTTACAAACTTTTGAAACACAAAGAGAGTAAAGGAATAAGAGAAGGTAAGAGGAGGAAAATAAAAGACCTCACAAAAAAACTATCCAAGTTTGAGAAGACACCTCACTTTGAGAATGTCTTTGAAATCTTTCCTAGATTTTATAGATCTTTGAATATCTTTGAAAAATCCAGCCTTCATTAACTGAGGAATATTGAATACAGTCACCAAGGGGGGAAAACTTGCCAGGAGCCACTTGCTCTATATATGGGCAAAAGGTGCTGATGGATATATCCTGCCTCAAGATATCTTATTGACTATACAGAGAACAGAGAAATGTTTTGGCTTGCATGAGCTTTGGTAATCCAAGTAGATTAAGATGCTGAAGCAGTGGTCCTGATGGTCAGTGTAAGATTTGCTCCCGGGATGCTCCATCTTTGTGGCTCTGGTTACCCTAGCTGGCACAAAAACCCCAAAATCACATAGCAGCTAATGGTGTAGGCAGATACTTAAGTTAACTTTTCCCATTGTTCAGTGGGGTTTTGGGGCATTTTTCTGTGCCTTTGAAAAAGGTCTTTCTCATGCACTCAAACTTCATTGTTTTTGGGGCTGAGGGTGGGGCGTTTGGGGTATGATTTTTGCCTCTGGCTTATCAAATCAATGTGCTGAAATCAGGATCCCTGAGGAAATTGCCAACCCTTGGAGGCTGAGGTGTAAATCAGGACAATGGTATGGAATGTACTGAAGTGATACTGAGCATGTATTTTATTGGTCTGGGCAGAGCATCTCATCATGACAGATGCACTGTTTTGAATCCAAGTTTATGTTCAAAGCTAGCTGGGGTACTTTTCAGTGACCTTGTATTTCACCAGAGAGCAAGTTTCAGAGAGCCATTCACACACTGGGAGAAGGATCATTGTGTCTAATTTGGCACAGAATCTTTTATCCTTTCTGCTGTATGCCTGCTGAGAGCACTGAATAAACCAAAAAGCAATTTAATAGCTATTCATGATGTGATGTCAAGCAGGCCTCAGGGAAGGAAGTTTCTTTTTTCCAGGCTAACCAACTTGCCATAGTGCCACTTTGCAGCACGTGTACAATGTGTCACATCACATTTCCAAACTCTTGGTGGCAGGTCTAGCTGTGCTTCTCCTACAGTCTAGTCAGCCCTCCTTGTCCCAATCCATGCTGCATTCACTATGATAGCTGGGACGAGCCATTTCACAAAAAGTAATTTTCTTCCTGCTGAGATAACAAATTCGTAGGTCTGTGATAACCATCTACAGCACTTGAGATAACAATACCCCCCACCTGAACAAATTATCCAGCCTTCAAACCTTTACCTGTAACAAAAGGCTTAGGTTGTGGCTTTTTCAGACCTGCTGGGTTGAGGTGTAAGGGGATTCTACACAGTCCAACTCCTCTGAAAGCATCACAGAAAGAGCACGCTGTCAGCTGGCTTGCAGTAAAGACCATTCCATTGAAAATGGAAGTGTACATGCCTATGTCTCTTTGTGAAGAATAATGTGCTACAAAAGGAATGGTCTGGAGCAGCTGATGATCTGGTACCTGACTGAAAAGCCAGCAGACTGAACTTGGTGCTTCTTGCTGATCAGGCCCCTGTTCCAATATATTTTCATTCCATGATTGCATTTAGCCCAGAAATTGAAAAAGATTTTGTAACAAACCAGTGATGGACTTGAAAATTGGAGTTCCATTGTATTTTTCTAGGTCATACAAGGAATGTGGCTAATGAACCTGTGACTCACTTGCATTTATTGGAAGGTCACAGCAAAATTGAGTCTCCTGAGCTGACAAGGTGGTAACCCATTATGTGAGACAAATTATTTTTCATTCCTTGAGTATGTATTAAACTACCATTAATCATGATAAAATCTTTATGTATTAATGTAGCTGTACTGCATAATTCTAGAAGATTTTCAATTTATTCTAGCACCATTCTACATCCACCATAAAGTATCTAAGTTAACTCTAGTGACTTCTGTATACAGAAAATGCAGTAATATTTCTGCTTTGATTATAAAATAAGCTCTCTTTTTACAAAATAAAATACTGCATATTATCTTAGAATAAAACTGTAGACAGTAACATGAATAATATACCACTAAAAGATTGGATTAACTCAGTACAGCCAAATGAAATTTACATGGACAGTAATTTTCCATTTCCTTTAACTAAGAAGTTTTTCATTGTCAATACCCTGGAATATTTTTTTTGAGAACTTTGAAATGTTTTATAGATAACTGTAAAGGTTGTAGATTAAATGTTCTTAATTAAAAGACAATTTAACCAACCTTCTGAGAGAGAAAAAATCTACCATCTTAAGTTTGTTGCTATTAAAAGGTCAGAATGTATCCACATATCTTGCAGTAGATTATCAGGAGCGTTTCTGTTCTTTTGGATGTTCATTTCTTTTGAATACACAGTCGAATACTGTGTTATCATAGGATGCCACAGTGTGGTAGCTTCTGGTAAGTGCTGTGGGTTTAATAACTTCTTGAAATGTGTTTCAATATGCTTGTTTATCTTGAATTTTTAATTACTTTCCTTTTCCCAAAATAGACTTTTTTTCCCTGAGAGTCAGTTTTAAGACTTTTCATTATGCTTGTTCATTTTTTTTTCCTAATATTGCTGGGCTGCCTTTCCATGCTCCTCATAATGTGTTATTTACAGACACACAAGTTGAGCATAAAATATTGCTATCAGGTGGGAGGCCAGAGTTCATCTATATACTAAAGCAGACTCTCTTCCACACCAGGAGTCTCTCTGCAACAGCTTATGGATTGCAATTCCTTGATTGTTTTTCAATCAGAATGACGTTTATGAGATCAATAAGGAGCCTGTCATGGTCACAGTGGATCTTACAGTGCTGAAGGAGCAGCTGAGGCACAGAAGGGACAGTACCAGGTACATCAGGCACTGTGCATCTGCTTTATAGGGAATAGTATACAGCTATAAATGAAATATCCCCATATTTATCACTGTACTTGTAGAAATTAAAAATTGCAGCATTTAGTGCTGATAACTAGCAAGAAGCTTGCAAAAGTCTGGGATCTACTTGTCTTTGTTTCCCCACAAAGATTTGCTGCTGTGGTTATGTTGATGCTGATATTTTTCTTCTGTTGCAGAGAGATTTTTAAAAAAAAATTAGGGCAAGGAAAACCAAAGTAAGAAGGGTTTTTATATCCTTCCCTTTGATAGAGGTTTAGGATATAGAGTTAGGTTATTTATTAGCTTGTCAATCTGTTTTCTGTGTTTAGAACTCTTTACTTTCTGGTTATGGTCCGTTACCCTGACTGATCACTTTCATCCCAGGACATGGGTAGTGGAGAGAAATGAAACAGTGCTTTGTCAAGGGAATCATCTCCTGCTTCTTCAGGAGATGGGAAGCATGTGATAGGCTGTGACTCAAGAGCTGCAGATGAGAATGGCACTATCCCCATCATAACTGATAAGTCAGATTTATCCTTTCTTTTATTTCTCCCCTGAAACCAGTAGTAATACACTTGGAAAAAACCTTTTCCATTCCCTGAGGCTGTGGCAGGATAATAGAAACCAAACTCTGTTCTGCCTATTAGGTATGAGTTTGGGGCAAAGATGAGTCCTGACTACTGCAGAGCTACTGCTTCTGGGACAGCACCTTAACGAGTGAACTAGAGGTTTTATTAGGCTGCTCTTTGCAAGCAGAATTATTTCCCTTCCAGTGAAACAACTGAAGAGACTCTGCTTGAATTAAATCTTGATGTGAAACTCTACTGCTTTGTTTGCTTGACTAAGATCTCACAGGGAGTTTCACCAAGACAGACCTGTTCCATTGCCCTCAAGATTTTAAGTCTAGCCCAAAATGTTGTCTGGCTTGGGGTTTTTTTGTGAGTTTGGCTTTTTGTGGTGGGTTTTTGTTGTAAGTTTTTCCCCCCTCCTTTTCTTGCTGCTGCTTCCCACACAGCTTGTCAGCATTTTGCAAGGAGCGAGACAAAAGAGTGGAAGAATAAACCGAATGTCTTCTCAACACAATAAAAGTAAGAGAGTGACAGCCACTGACTGAGAATTAGAACTAAAAATACCCCGCACTTTCCCGAAGGTGAATCTTTGAGATAAGACTAATATTGCTAATAAAAACCCCCTGATGTTTCATTTCAATAGACTCAATGCAGTATATTCTGGCAGGAGTTCCACTCCCGTGTAGGTTTTGCTTTTGCTTAGAAAAACATCAAGCATGGTTGAGCATTTGTGAGCAAAATAGTTCTGGAGGTTCAGTCTTTACTTTTTTTGGTTACCATTGCTTCAGGTAAGTTGGTAACACACGGTAGAGGTGAACAACTATTTTAACAGCCCCAAAATGTGTTGTTTGTCTCTCTTCACTCTGAATAGTTTGTTCTACTGACTTACAGATGGGACAATCGACCCAAAAGTAACTGCAGGCCGAGATGAACATCAGTGCCTCCTCTGAAATGTCAGCTCTGAAGTCAGGTGTGCAGAGGGAGCTGTACAAACCTCCCTGACCATGCACAGTTCTAGGGTCCAACTGCTAATATTTAGGAACTTAGCTGTGATCTGGAAGGAAGTTTCTTGCTTATTTGTTATTCTCTTTTTATTTGGTACCCAAAAAGTGCTTCAGGAGGCACTACAGTGGTTTTTTTTTTTTTTTTTTCTTTTTCTCCTGAGAAACTTTAATTTGATGCAAGAGATAGAGAAGTTGAGAAGAAGTAACTTTGGAAAACAAAAGGGGAATAGTAATTAAGGGCAGATTTCCAAAAATATTTAAACAACTAGAGATGCAGTTACACTTACAAAAGAAAATGTGACAGCTGCTTGTGCAGTTAGCTGGGAGAAGTGGGATGATTGCTTTCAGGAGCTTGTTTTTTTGTTTCTTTGTTCTATTCAGTGCATAAATACTTTTCTCTGGGGGAAAAATAAATGTTGAGGATTGGAGGGACGTCAGAACGTAATTCTGTTTATAGAGACTGTCCTTGACCCAAGACATGGTGGTGGTGCACCAGCCTGAACCTGCTGACCATCTCTGGCCTGCCCCTGTCCATCAAGCACTGGCCATCAAGTGGCTGGACGAATCAGAATCTGAAGGGGCGTCGATAGGGGAGGAGACTGGCTGAGCGCACCACCCCCGGTTCTGGAAGGTTCTTGGAGGTTCAGTTACAGATTGGTTGCTGTTTGTGCCTGTCACCCCGAAGTTGTACCCCGTTCGCCTTTTAACCTTGTTCACACCCTTATGACCTGTCCCCATTGGTTGCTTTCCCTTTCTCCACCCTGTTTTTGCCCCCCTTAAAACCCTGTGCCTGTCAGCCTGGAGGGGAGAGAGCTCCCCAGTTTCCCTCGTCCTGCTTCAATAGATCCCGGTTACCCTCCAGCTGGCTCTCTCCTTCCTTCGGCTCCCTTCGCCTTGGGTCTCCGATACCCACACCGTGGGTGCTCTCGGACTAAGCCTCCCACGCTTTGGGAGCAGCCAGCCCGCAGATACACTTGGGCAGCTACCAGGTCTGCAGTCCAGGGTGTGGACCTCGGCCGCTCTCCTGAGCCCCCATCGGGCTATTGAGGTCCGGCAGAGTGAGCGCGACTGGTCAGGGTGGTGACCCCCGACGTGATCGCCCTCAGCGGCGGTCACTGGACTGCAACACCTTCGGACACCACTCCCTCCGTCGAGCGCGCCGGCACGGCCGAGCAGTGCTCCGGAGGAGAGGCTGCGCCTGAAGCCTCTCCACTGCTTAACACAGACGACAGCCTCTGCGCGCCCAGGGACCTTCTCTGTGGATTTTGTTACCTGAGACCCCTCTTTTCAAAGTTAGGCAAGTATATTCTCTCTTTTTACAGTTTACACGGGGGGGTGGTCCTCGGTTTTCTCCTTTTGTTCTTCCTTTTACCACAGAGAAGGGTGGGAGTCAGTGGGTGCTTTTAAGTTTAAAAATGGGCTCTAAGTTGTCAGCACCCCAGAAGGAAGTTTATTTCCAAGTTGTGGGTCTCCTTAAGGGGGGGGAGTTTAAGTTTTCTAAGGGTCTGCTAAAACAGTTCATTCGTTGGATCTACTTTTACTTTCCCCACACTAACAAAAATGATGTTTTAAAAGTCCGGTTTTGGCTGCTAGTAGAAGAAAAGATCACAGCCCTCAGAGGCTGCAAAAAACAAAATGCAGACAAGTTTTTGCCATTACTCTTAATTATAAAAGAAGCATTAAGCTATCTAGGGAAAGTAAAAGCAGTTTGTTCTCCCAGTTCTCCCCGAACCCCTCGTTCCAAACCCCACTTTCCTAAATCCCCTATCCTGCAGCAGAGAAACCCGACAGGAGCAGCTTGCAGCAGCACCTCAGCCACCTGCCTCTGAGCTCCTCTCGGGCTTCTCAGCAACCCTCCTGTAACAGCACTGGCCATGCTGCTGCAGACTCCTTTTCCCCTCATTCCTCTCCCTCTACCCCAGTTGTTAAGCCTAAGAAAAATTGTAAGTTTAGTTCTAGCACCCAAACCTCCATGTCCCTTGCTTCTTCCCCTCTCCTATCCCTAAAATCAGTCCCTCAAAATGGCGGCTGCCACATGGCAGAGCCCACCAGAACCCCTTCTTCTTCCCATGATCCCTTGCAATTTTCCCGCCTAAGCTCCCCTTTCCCCGCCTCTCCTAACTCCTCCCCTAACTCCGCCCTGAAGAGGCAGAACCCTAATTTCCCTAACCCCTCCTATTGTCCCGCCTCTAGTAGGCGGGTCAACCCTTTCCTTCCAGCTCCTCCCTATGATGTCACCTTCCCGGAAGTTCCTCCCTTATCACATGACCCGGGAACCGGAACCGACGCCATCTTTGATTCCCACGCTCCCGAACTTTCCCACGCTCCCAAATTTTCCCACGCCCTTCCTTCCCATTCAAATCCCTTCAGTTCTAATGCAAACCCTATTGATGCTAACACAAATCCTGTTGAACCCAATACTGATCAAGGTCACCACAATGAGGTTTTATGTAATCCCTTTGCTGCCCCAGTTTTTACCAATAGGCATGGCAGGAACCCACACTGGGAACCTTTTAATTATAAAAACCTCAAAGATCTTTGCCAAACACAAAAAGAACAAGGAAGGGATAGCCCCTACTTCAAAAGTTTATTTGCATCTGTTATTTCTGCTGCCCTCCTTGTTCCATTCGACATTAAAAAAATCATGACCTGTCTTCTCTCACATGCTGAATACCTCTTGTGGGAAAGCATGTGGAAAAGACAGGTCCAAGCTGAATTTCCCAGTTGGGCTACCGACCCCGACAATGTCAATCTGACTCTAAATCATGTTTTTGGCGAGGGGGATTACACGAAACCCCAAGATCAGGCACAACTCATTCCTACTCCTGTTCTAATTGCTCTACGAGACATTGCTGAAAAGGTTTTATTCACAATGCCTCCGAAATCTGTTGTTACCCCGAATTATACTGCTATTAAGCAGTACCCGAATGAGACATTTATGGACTTTGTTGACAGGCTGCAAGCAGCAGTCTCTCGACAAATTGAAAATACAATCTTAAGAGAACAAATGCTTCAAGAATTAGCCAAAGCTAACGCTAATGAAATGTGTAAACAGATTATTAATTCTCTACCTTTCACTCCTCCTCCATCGCTGAGAGAAATGGTAGAAGCCTGCACCCGAGCCACCAACACCAACTCAGACACAGGGACAGGAAAACAAAAGAGACCAAGTGCAGCCGTGACCGCAGCCCTGCCACCTGAAGCTCCTGATGGTGCCACCGCAGCAGCAGCCTCTACTCCACGCCTGACTACCAACCTACAGGAGTGGATCTGCTCCCGCTGCGGCAAGAAAGGCCACTCAGCAAAATATTGTAGAGCTCCAGCTCCTATCCACCAGTGGCCACCAGCACCCAAGGGGCCTGTGAAATCCCAGGATGCACCAAAAGAGCCTCAGGGAAACTGAGACAGGAGCGCGGACTTGCAGCGCCGCGCGAGGACATAAATACACGCGCTGCGACCTACGGCTACGCGGTACTGTCATCACCTGCGCATTTAGAGCTCACACAAATGTACTCTGTCATGGTGTATACACGCCCTTTAATGCCATGTCAACGTATATGTGTGTTTGCAGACTCGAGAGCCATGGCATCTGAAACTGAGATTATTCCTATTATGACTGTAACAGACCGCACTGGACATTTCCAATTATTAATCAAATGTTCTTTTCCACCTTTCTTTATCCCTGCAGATACTTTTGTGGCTCGAGTGGTGAGCATGCCCATGTCACCCAAGGCCCCAAGAAAAGCACCAAAGGTTTTCTGGGCACAAGTCCTTGGGGCAGAACGACCCATGACCACCTGCACTCTCTCACATAATAATTCTATTTACTCTATTCCAGGCATGCTAGACACCGGAGCCGATGTGACTATCATTGACACCAAGGATTGGCCAGAAGGATGGGAACTCTCACGTGAGGGGAGCCTCGTTTCGGGAGTAGGAAGATCAACACCAGCCCAGAGGAGCAAACAGGTTATTCAAATTGAAGGGCCGGAGGGTCGAGTTGCTTCAATCCGACCATTCGTATTGAACTCCGGATTTACTCTCTGGGGCAGGGACCTCATGACCCAATGGGGGGCAAACATTGTCATGCCCGTCTATCACCAGCAAAATTTTTAGATATGGCCACTGTGGAGCGCCCTACCCAAAAGCTGAATTGGAAAACAGATACTGCTATCTGGGTAGATCAGTGGCCGTTACCAAAAGACAAATTAAGTGCGCTCAACGCTCTCGTGGATGAGCAGCTAAAACAGGGAACAATTGAACCAACCAATAGTCCCTGGAATTCCCCAATATTTGTTATCAAAAAACCAGGGAAAGACAAATGGTGGCTCCTCCACGATTTGCGGCATATTAACGAGGTGATAGAGGACATGGGAGCCCTGCAACCCGGAATGCCATCCCCTTCAATGCTCCCACGGGACTGGAAATTGGCTACTATTGATTTAAAAGATTGTTTCTTTAAGATCCCCCTAGACCCGACCGACGCGCCTCGGTTTGCATTTTCTGTTCCATCCGTCAACAGAGAGGCTCCCATGCGCAGGTACCACTGGAAGGTCCTCCCGCAAGGGATGAAAAACAGCCCTACAATCTGCCAGTGGTATCTAGCGCGCATCCTATCGCCACTCCGGAGTCTAGCATCCCGCGCCCTGATCCTGCACTATATGGATGACATCTTGATATGTGCATCCACACAGGAATACTTAGATTGGACACTTCACAAAGTAATACAAACATTACAGCAACATGACTTTGAGATTCAGGAAGAAAAGGTACAGAAATCCACATTGCTAAAGTACCTCGGTCTCCTAGTCTCTGACCGAACTATCACATCACAGAAACTAGAAATAAAAGACAACCCACGAACGCTGCATGATCTCCAGCAGCTTTGTGGCTCTATCAATTGGGTCCGACCTATGCTAGGCCTCTCATCAGAGGACCTAGCTCCACTTTTTAACCTGTTAAAAGGACCAGAAGAGCTCAATTCGCCCCGCACGCTCACATCAGAAGCCAAAAGTGCTATCCAGAAAGTACAAAAAGCCTTACCAGAAAAGCAAATACATAGATACTCACATGCTCTTCCTTTCCACTTCGCTATCCTGGGGAGAATGCCTCACCTGCATGGGCTCATTTTCCAATGGGACGCAGACGGAAGAGATCCCTTAATCATTATTGAGTGGGTCTTCCTACCGTTCCAAGCGTCCAAAAGCATCAGTACACCACAAGAGCTCATGGCTAAACTAGCAATGAAGGCAAGGTCACGTTTGCGTACTCTTGCAGGGTGTGACTTCATATGCATGTACTTCCCGCTTACCAAGGAAGCTTTCGAATTCCTATTGACATCTAATCCAAACATACAATACGCCCTAGATTCTTACTCAGGACAGACTTCTGTTCACTACCCTAAACATAAACTGTTCAACACAAACTTCCATCTAATCCCAAAGACAATTCGAAGTTCTAAACCCTTGGACGCTTTAACAATCTTTACAGATGGATCAGGAAAATCAAACAAATCAGTCATCACTTGGAGAGACCCTGAAACGCGGCAGTGGGAGGCCGACATTGAAAAAGTTTCAGGCTCACCCCAAGTGGTGGAATTGGCTGCGGTTGTTAGAGCATTCCAACGGTTCCCAGAACCCTTTAATTTAGTCTCCGATTCGGCATACGTGGTAGGAGTAGTCTCTAGGGCAGACCATGCGGCCCTAAAAGAGATCCAAAACAAACACATCCACGCACTGCTCTCAAAACTCATTAACCTTATCTCTCACCGAGAGCACCCGTTCTTCATCATGCATGTGAGGTCACACACAGACCTTCCTGGATTTATAATGGAGGGGAACAGAATGGCCGATTCGTTAGCCAAGCCAGTACGAAATGCGACCTTGCCCAACATGTTCCAGCAGGCCAAGTTAAGCCATGCTCTGTTCCACCAGAATGTCCCAGCTTTGGTCAGGATGTTCCATCTCACAAGGGACCAAGCTCGGGCCATAGTAGCGACATGTCCAAACTGCCAAAAGCAGCAGCTGCCAACGCTTGGTACCGGAGTTAACCCCAGAGGTTTTGGCAGCTGCGAGCTGTGGCAAACAGACATCACACATGTACCATCCTTCGGGCGCCAAAAATACGTACATGTTTCCATCGATACATTTTCAGGCGCGATATATGCTTCAGCCCATGCAGGTGAGAAAGCGAGAGATGTAATGAATCATTACTTACAAGCATTTTCAGTTTTGGGCATTCCAAAAAATATCAAGACGGACAACGGCCCAGCTTACATCTCTTCTGCCCTTAAAACATTTTTCCAAAGGTGGGGGATCACACATACCACTGGCATTCCCCATTCTCCCACAGGACAAAGTGTGGTGGAAAGAGCTCACGGGACACTGAAGAGGGTCCTTGAACAGCAACGCGGAGGAGAAGAAATTGATACTCCAACGGCGCGGCTTGCACGGGCGATGTTTACTATTAATTTTTTAAACTGCTCTTTTGAAAACCCCAATCCGCCAGTTACAAGACACTTCAACCACGCGGAAAAAATGGCCTGGAAGGACAGGCCCCCAGTGCTTGTAAAGGACCCAGAGACCTTCCAGATTGAAGGGCCATTCAAACTTATCACCTGGGGCCGTGGCTACGGATGTGTTTCCACCCCACGAGGACCCAAATGGATCCCTGGGAAATGGATCCGCCCGTACCTCGGGTCCCACAACCCTGACAAAGACTCCAAAGAAGACAAAGGAGTCACATAAAGTGACTCTCAAAACAAAACTACCCTACCTTACCTTACCGAGTTATACTTACCTGTGTTCCTGCTCCGTACAGTTACATCAGCTTTGCTCTGTTTGCTTTCAGATCCATGATGTTGAAATTCACCTTCATTTACCTCACGGCACTGATGATGTCCCACGGCTGGATCGTCCCACAACCAAAAGCAAATATATGGACGACCCTTGCCAAAGCCCTGAACCAGTCGGGCCTGTGCCTGAGCCTTAGCAGCATGGAAGACCCGATGTCAACGTGCTTGGTAGGGGTTCCCCTGAAACCAAATGAATACCCTTTTACCGGCAAAAAGCCAGATCCAGCTCAGTCCTGGGAACAATGGACTGCCATTTTCCCGCATGCAACACAAGAGCCACAAGAATTGGAACTACTTGGCTCTTCCAAAGCGTCATACTGTGTTAATTTTGATTACAAACTTAAGGGAAGGGAATGGGTGAATCCCGAGTCTCATGAATTGGCTAACCGTAGAAATCAATACTGGCTTGATGTGAAGCCACACAATTCGGTATACAAAAACAAACCCTGGTGCAAATCCATCGCGCCAAATCCTGTGCAGTCCTTCAAACTTCCCAGAGTTTTGCCCACCGGGGTCTTCCTGATGTGTGGAGACCGAGCCTGGGCTGGGATCCCCTCCCGTCTTCGCGGAGGACCCTGCACCCTGGGACAATTGGCCCTTCTAACACCGGACAAAAAACACCTCCTTGATTGGACTATGTCCCCATTGAGGACCAAAAGAAATGTAGAGCAGCTTCCTGAAAACTGCAACCACGAAATCATTGATTGGCCATATTCTAAAAGGGTTGCAGTTTCAATCTTCCTACCCTGGGTTGCAGCTGCTAGAGCACTTGGCCAAATCAGCCACATCGAATGTTGGCTCGGGAAGCAGGCCAACTATACTTCGCGTGCCCTGAGCGGCCTCCTCGCTGACGAGGAAACTACAAGCATGCGACCCTGCAAAATCGGGCTGCCATTGACTTCCTCCTCTTGGTCCACGGACACGGGTGTGAGGAATTCGAGGGCATGTGTTGTTTTAATTTGACATCGAATAAAGAGAGCATCTGTAAAAACATTCAGCTGCTTAAGTCTCAGGTACAAGACCTCAAGAGAGAAAGCAATGACTGGTTTGAAAATCTCTTCAACAACTGGGGAATTTCGAAATGGACATCATCAGTGCTCAAATCCTTTTTTGAAATCTTTTTTGCGGTCTCTGTGGTTGTTTTACTTTTAGCCTGCTTCAAACACTTACTCCCCAAGCTGCTTCTAATAAACAGGAACGGGGGAGATGTGGTGGTGCACCAGCCTGAACCTGCTGACCATCTCTGGCCTGCCCCTGTCCATCAAGCACTGGCCATCAAGTGGCTGGACGAATCAGAATGTGAAGGGGCGTCGATAGGGGAGGAGACTGGCTGAGCGCACCACCCCCGGTTCTGGAAGGTTCTTGGAGGTTCAGTTACAGATTGGTTGCTGTTTGTGCCTGTCACCCCGAAGTTGTACCCCGTTCGCCTTTTAACCTTGTTCACACCCTTATGACCTGTCCCCATTGGTTGCTTTCCCTTTCTCCACCCTGTTTTTGCCCCCCTTAAAACCCTGTGCCTGTCAGCCTGGAGGGGAGAGAGCTCCCCAGTTTCCCTCGTCCTGCTTCAATAAATCCCGGTTACCCTCCAGCTGGCTCTCTCCTTCCTTCGGCTCCCTTCGCCTTGGGTCTCCGATACCCACACCGTGGGTGCTCTCGGACTAAGCCTCCCACGCTTTGGGAGCAGCCAGCCCGCAGATACACTTGGGCAGCTACCAGGTCTGCAGTCCAGGGTGTGGACCTCGGCCGCTCTCCTGAGCCCCCATCGGGCTATCGAGGTCCGGCAGAGCGAGCGCGACTGTCAAAGACACAGCAAGTCTTAGATTAGACCCAATGTAGCCTCAAGGTCTGAGGTCCTGATAAAGAGCAAAAATGAAAGTTCTTTGAGGTTCAAGCATGTTGGCTGCCATTTCTCAAGCCAGGCAGAGCTCTGAATGCTTTAGAAGAGAGAATCAGCCCTGGCTGTAGAGTACACAAATTGTACCATGAATATTCTTTCGCATTCAATGAGCCCCATCCACTCACTCTGCAAAGAAAATACAATGTGCTTCCACAGCTTTCTTTGAGAACCTGAGCACCCTTAGACCTTTGATTACCAAATACCAGGTGACTATCAAGGAAAAACAGGAAATAAATCTTAAAATGCTGCACAACTGTAATGTGTGTAAGACATGTTGCCAGCCTCTCTTCCACTGTTGAAGCTGTTTATTGTTAGCAGTTTTTTAATTACATATTCAAGTTTTCAGTATATTGTTTTATTTATGATGAATAGGCAAATGATAAAGACACCAGTTGGGAAGATAATAAATTTCCAAGCGAGCTGAAATATTTTTATTTTCAAAAATACCATTAAAAAACTATTTTATTATTTAGGAACGTAAATGAGAGAGAAAACCTAGGAACATTTTTCCTAAGAAACTTTCCATCATGCAAATAACAAAATACAGTGACACTCTTCCAAACTAATTACATTTCCATTTACCCCTTGGCCTCTAAAGACCTATATCTCTTGATTTTGCTTTTGTATAAAATTTCAGCAGTAACTCTTAGCAGTGTGATTGTGATAAAATATAACAGGATGTGCTTACTGACTTCATGCAGGTACCTGGGTTTTCTAGCCTTAATAAGGTCTCAGGAGACTGCTTTTTCAAGGTAGAGGATTCTCATGTATGACTTTTCAATTAATTTTTTTTTTTATTGCACCAAGTTTTACAGGACTTTGTCTCACATAATCTTCTAAATGGTTTCATATTTATTGTAGCAACAGAATGCAATGCTCTCAGTGATAAATGAGGCAAGAATTCTCCTGTCATTTATTCTAATTGTCTTATGCTCAAAAGGCACATGGGAACATCTTTTATAACTTCCCTTTGATTACATGTTTTGGATATTTTCACCTGGGTAACTAAGCTGCTGAAAAATGTCATACAATTATTAAATTACTCATAGTTAGAATTTTTTAGAAGGTCTTGATTCTAGATGGATTTGGAGTGACTGATAGTGAATAATTTGCTTTTGAAATATTCCTAACAAAACAGGCTGTGCACTTGATAGTCTTCTATTGGTTTTTCTGATTGAGTGGAACAACACTGTCCAACACTTTTGGAGAATGGAATACTTAAAACCCAAACAAACCCAAAGCTACTCTAATGTGCTCTTGTTGCCAACATTGTGATCATATTCACTGCTTTTAGAGTTTTGTCTACACAGTAGGTCCAATTGACTTCATAAGCAGCAGTTTAATGAAGTTCAGATTTGTATGCAGTTCAGTAATTTTCATTCTTTTAAAAAAAATGTGTACTCCTGTAATCCCAGCTCAACGCTTGGGTGTAAAGACAATCCTATTCACCATTTTGAGGTTTGAATATGTTCCTAAATACAGTGACCCTGCTTGGGATGATCCACATTCTTTACCTCCCTATCATCCACCCTTTGACATCTGAGGAACAGCCAGTGCAGATTTTTCATTAATCCACTGGTTGTCACCTGACCAACTCTTAATTCTGTGTGTAAGACAATTTCATGTCAGAAAGTAAACCATGGCCTTTGAGGACCCTTGCTAAGGAGCCAGAGCCTGAGAGTAGATGGATATATATATCTTGTCAGCAAAGATCAGGAATATGCAGAGCTCCCCAAAAATTCTATGGGGATCATCTCCTGTTTTAAAATCAACACATATATGCAGTGGAGCTGTTCAGCACACAGGGAAAATTGTATCTGTGCCTTCATTAGCTGCTCCATGCTGTGCTCAGCAAATGTAAGTATCACAACACTGAGCTACCTCAGACACCTGCAGCTATGATAAAGTTTAAAAAAACTTCAGTTTCTTTCATCAATATTGAAAACAAGATTTGAGTGCTGAATTATGAGTGAAAATGTTCTGCAAAATATATTGGGGTTCAAATAACTTTTATAACGCTCAAATTTGCTTTAATACTTCGCTGCTTCTTAACAAAGAATCACACTCTAAAAATGTTCTCAATTTACATTTGAGGAGCTCTGCTCAGAGCAATAATGTCAGGAAGATGATATATGTAACTGAGAGTAGACCTCATGATACAGTTTTAAAAATTGCTTCTACTAAAGCATCTGTTCTGAAGGAACTGTAATAGATTTTACTGTGGCTGAAATTCTCTTTCTATCCAATCTGACAGAAATCTGTGGCTGTTTTTAATGAGGACCAAAATATTACCTCAAGTACATTTAGAGGTAATTTTACAAAAATATCTTTTGCTTGGAATTAAAAGAGATGTTCCTTCACTTGCAAACTCTGGTAACCTCTTGCCCCTGTCCTGTTGGTGCATCTCTGCTCAGAAGAGTCTGAGAACAGGTGGAGAATGCACTGAAATGGGTGAAGCTGCTGCCAGCCCCATATGGCACAGCAGTGGAGAGAGGTCCCTCCTTCTGGAGGCTGTGCAAACTGGAAATCTCCAGCCTCTGAGATGAAGTCTGGGATAATTTGCCATCACATCAAATGTATTTATTCTGTGATCATAGTTTTCTGTGTGTGAAATGAAGTTTTCTGCACTTCTAAGTTCAGTTTGAAAATATTAATCCAACAATTGCCCTGTTTCGGGGGTTGTCAGTAGAATGCTGAGGGAAGTTTTCAGCAAGAAAAAAGGAAGTAGATTCTCCTTCAGTTTTTAATGAACTCTTGCTAATGAAATGAGGATTCTTGTTGGGAAGGAAGCGAGGAATCATTTATGTTTCCTTCATGGACAAGGTGTCAGGGAACAGCAAAGGAGTCTCTGCCAAGGGAGATGCAAAAGGAACCAAGGACAGCAGCAAGACAGGCAGAGCAGTGCCACCAGTGAGCAGGGATGCAGCTGACAGACCCAAAAATGCTGATAAATGTCCATCTGAATTCAGGTCAAGAAGCTAAAGAGAGAAAGAGAGGTAGCTGCCTACACCTAAGCATATTTATGTTGCAGCTGAGAAGAAGGGCAGCTCCTGAGGTGTTAGAGAGAGGTTTGTGCCATGGAAGGGGGGGCCCAGATGAGGCTTCTTACAGCTCTTTCTCACAATTTCACTGAGCTGATCTGCTCTGAGGTTACACAGCTGCTGTTCTGGAGCAGACTTTGGGCTGTTCAGCTTTTGGGGCCAGGACAGATGAGGATGAGGAGGATTACACAGAAGGGGGTTACAGGTTCTTTAGGGTGGTCAG
This sequence comes from Monarcha castaneiventris obscurior, assembly GCA_026261815.1. Taxonomy (NCBI): domain Eukaryota; kingdom Metazoa; phylum Chordata; class Aves; order Passeriformes; family Monarchidae; genus Monarcha; species Monarcha castaneiventris. Next base: position 5,729,077 of record JAMPIT010000539.1, read on the forward strand.
TCTGCTGGTGAGCTCCTGACATGAGAAACGTGTGTCACACCCTTGCCTTATTGGCTGTAGCTCCATTAGTGAAAATTAGTTAAACAAGCTGGACTGTTAATGTATATTCATCTGCCAATATGATTCTTACCTATTCTTGCAACTCTGCTTCTTCAGAGCACAAGGACCCAATTAAAAATAAAAAGGCACCTGTCAGAAATCACAAAAACTGTTTAACTGTATTTTGGTGGATAATGAAAAAAAAAATTATGCTCTATTTGTTTAAATTTGAAAATCCTAAGAGTTTTCTGAGGAGGAAATTTCTAAAAACGGTTTGTGAAGTTTGGGGTATAGTAATGACAATCTTAAAAAAAATCAAGGTGATGATGTACCTGCACAAGAGGTTAGTACAGGTTAGTACAATGAGATGGGTTAAATGCAATATCACAGAAAAGTCTCCCAGTCATTAAACAGTGTCAGTTCCCCAGGGTGCAACAGTCCTCTTTGGAATCCCTGTTTTCCTGCAGTAGAATACCATCTTTAATAACATACTAAAAATGGATGTACTTTTCAATCTTGACCAGAATTGGAAAAAAAATTAACCTTTCTCAGATTAGCTTTTTTGGGATTTACTCTTCCGTTCAAGCTATTTTTTTTTTTTAACAATGTGTAGACTGAGCAAAGTGGGAGAATAGTTAAATGCTTATAGTATGTGCACTCATTGGATAATAACTTTGTTCAGTCTCTATTTTTATATAAAAGTATTAAATGTAACTATCTAAAGTTTCAAGTGGATGACAACAGAAATATTTCACAGGGGTCTTGCCAGAAATTTCTATTTTGTCATACAAATCTAAGTCAAATCAGATTTGCAGGAGACATCTGTGAGTGGCTCATTTTCAGCAGGTTGCTTTTAATCAGCCTCCGTATTTCCTTGACCACATCAGATTTCCGTAAGCACTGAAGGAGAGCAGTTTCTAGCAAGAGGAGCAGCACATAGCCTTGTAAAGCTCTGGTACCATTGAAACAAAATGCCTTTTTTTTTTTTTTTACACTACTTAAAAGACTGCAAGTAAAAATAAGGCAGACTTTAATACATCTTAAAATCATTGAGTTTAGCACTGGATGTAGTGAGCTGTAGTATCTTTTATTAGTGGAAGACAAAAGATTCAGAATTTTAGTCCTAATGGAAAGTAATATTCTTTGGGTTTTGTTTTGTGATGGAGGTATTGCTATTTACCATTTAAATTTTTAAATTTTAGATTAGAAAAAAGAGAAATATGTCAAAGAACGCTTTGTTTTATCTATGTAATTAGTGGGCACTAACAATGATAGTGTGTGCTACTGGAATCTGCTGAGTCCTGACTGTGCATACGTTTCCTCTACAATCTTGGGTTCTGTGGGACAATCATTCCAAAATTGAAATAATGTAGTACAATAGTAATTTGATAGGTTCAGTTCTGATATAGCCATAGGGTGTCATTGCTGATTTTTCCCAAACTACAGGTTTCATCTGAAATGTAACCAGATCATCAGAAAACAACATTCTGGGAACTTTGACTGCTATTGAGAAATGTTGTTTTTTTCCTGCTTTTTTCCTTCCAAGAAAAAGATGCAATTTTCAAACTCCAACCCTTTCTTAATTTGATGGATCTTCGAGAGAAGCATGATTTTCTTGAACTCCATGATGCTTATACTGGATTCAAATTGCTCTTGCCCATGCATGATGCATGTCTGCCTGCTGTCCTCATCCATCATTTGTCCGCTGGGTCCACAAGGCAGGCACAGACTGTCAGCTGCACAAACTGTGCCATTGCCTGGGAATGGGGCAGCATCACTTCATCCAAATGTGCTCCATCATTTCTGAGTGGCTGCCATGGGGATCCTTACACTCCTCCAGGGGTGAGGGGAGGTGCTGCGCAGCACGTTCGGCCTCTTGCTGAAGCACTCAGGGGAACTGTGACTACCTTGGATCACACGAGAGCACTTGAACAGCACCTACACACTTTCTATTCAAAAACAAGGCGAGCAGGATGACATGACAGCCTGGTGTCCCTGTAAACACCAGCCTGGCCTCAGAAAAAGGACAGTGAAGCTGGGTTACCAGCTTGAATTAAGGACTGTGAAAGGAAGGCTCATCCACTCTTTACAGAGCATGAAGTCATTAGGGTAGTATCAGGCTCCTGGTGTTACCAGGTAAAACAGAAAAGTCCCATTGCAACCAGTTAGGCTGTTTCTTTTTTTTTAAATACCCAAAAATGTTCCATATTATAGTCCAAATTTAGCCAATAAACTCTCTGGCCAAAGACGCTTTTATCTCACTTTATGATGGTAGAGGTCATAGCATGATATGATCCTGGTTCAGGCTCTGGCCATGGCTGTCACATCAATAATGAAGTTCTCTGCTGGAGCTATTCAGATTACTCCTAAATGCTCAGCATAGGCTAACCTAAATGAAATAGGTCTCCAACTGACATTTTTTCCCCATTATTCTACTTTAAAAAAGAGGACAAGAAGTTAGAAAGGACATAAATTTTGTTACTAATGCTCCAAGTTCTCTCTAACAATGTCTAATAGAACCTCACCAATGTAAATATTGTTCAGTCTTTCCAAACTAAAATTTACAGTGAAAGGCACAGAGAGGAACATGTAGGTTTCTTTCTCTACTTCTTCTGAAATAAAATCTTGTTAAGTGTAAGGAGAAGCTGCAAAATGAAGTGATTGTGTTATTTCATTAACCTTTGGTTGTAGCCAATTTTGCCTTAATGGCAACATGTAAATTTTCCTTCAATTTGGATGTCATTCCACTGGCATATGGAATATTGTTCATAGGATTCTTACTGGGTCAGTAGATGTTTCTTCTGTCAGTGGTATTTGCGAAAGCAGAATCTTACTGCCAATAAAAAGTGTGCTGTAACATCTTTAATATGCAAACATATGTTCATCTTAAAACTGCCCTTGTTGCTAATAGCTGCAAGCTGACATCTGCTTCTCTTAGTGAGTCTTGTCTAGGTCTCCAATAGCTATTTGAAGAGAACAGCCTGTGCTGAGTTGCAGAGTTCAAACTATGAAGGAATTTCAGCTATATGAGCTAGAAATCTTTAAGAAAATATTTATTCAAAATATGAAATCTTTCTGGAAATAATTAGAGTAGATTGAACCAGTCTAGCAATATGATAGACTAGGGAGCACTTCCCAAACTCATTGTGGAAGTGGTTCAGTTGAACATGATTAGTGAGTTTAATAACTGGATTGCCCAATAATTTGCTTTCCTAGCATGTCAGCGTTGTGTACAGCTGTATCTCATTTGCTCCACTCAAATAAATATTAGTTAACTTCTAAGGGTACCCAGAGTGAAGAAATCAATTCACAGATACCCTTGCTGGCAGCCCTGCAGTACAACTCCAGCGCCATTGGCTCCAAAGCCTTTCCCACACTGCTTTCTCAGTCATGCATTGCCTCAAAAGCATGAATTAAAGTACAGTACAGCATAATAGACCAGACAAAAGCTTTCTGTTCTGCCTTTAAGGAAAACCATTTTACTCTTCAACCTGCAGAGTTGAGGAAGAGGCAGGGTACAGAAAGGAGGAGAAGTGACAAAGTAAGGATGATATAAAGGGTGTCTGTCTGGTAACAGACATCAGTACTTCTCGTTTCCTTTAACATCTGCTGCTGCAGAAGTTCAGGCTAGAAATGCTGGTATGGGGATATGTTTTGGATTTGTGCTGAAAATCACTTTAATAATAAAGGGATGTTTCTGTTATATCTGAGCAGCACTTACCCAAAGCCAAGGCCTTTTCTGCTCCTCTCCCCACACCCTGGGGAGGAGCCTGGAGGTGCACAAGGAGATGGGAGGGGACACAGCCAGGACAGCTGACCCCAAGTGACCCAGGGGATATCCCAGACCATGTGATATCATACTTAACAATAAAGAAACCATGGGCAATAAGGACTGGGGGGGGGAACATTTGGAGTGATGGGGTTTGGCGTTTCCCAAGTCACCATTATGCAGGATGGAGCCCAGCTTTCCTGGGGATGGCTGAGCACCTGCACCCTCATGGGAAGTGGGGAATGAATTCCTTGTTTTTCTTTGCTTATGCACAAGGCTTTTGCTTTACTTGTTAAACTGACTTTATCTCAGCCCATGATTTTTCTCACTTTACCCTTCTTGCTCTCTTCCCCATCCCACTGAGGGAGTGGCTGCGTGGGGCTGTGCTGCCTATGGGGGTGAACCCATGACATTACCTTAGGGCAGGGAGGATTTCCCCTGTTCATATTTCAGAGGCTTTTTTCAGTATCAGCATTTCAACTACTCTCCTGCTGTGACATCAGAGAGAAAAGATCCTGTCAACAGCTCAATTTAAAAATTTATTTTTCACACTTGTAAAGGAACACTGATAGTAATTCCCCTCTTTTCTATATTAAACTATTTAAAAGATGTCTCTGTGGGTTCCATCTGCAAGCTGATGCATCTGAAATTTGGAGCAGCATTGCTGGAAACAGGCTGGCTGTTCCTTGCACTGAGCTGCATGTTTTCTGTGTGCAGATCCAAAATTCCTGCAGTTTCTATAATATTTATTCTTAAAGGACATCCACTGACATTGAGACCATCTACAGCCTTTGAGGCTGCACGTCCTGAGCAGGAGCATGGCTGAGGGGCAGGTTTGCCATCCTGTGCTAGGACAGAGCCTTTTGGAAGAAACAGATTATTTGGGGGAAGAACAGACGAGATGATAAATGGACCAAATATTAATTAGCAATTAATGACTCCAGAGGGAGAACAGACAGCTTGAAAGCAATTTGTAGGCTTAGTCTGGGAAATGGTTTCCCCTCAGAAGTGCTCCAAAGGAGAGCTGTGGCACTGGAGAGGAAGAGGTGGGCAAGCTGCTCAGCTGGGCATGACACCCCCTGAAGCTGAACTGCAGCTCGTGAAATGTTTTCTCTGCATTTGACTCCATTTGTTACATCAGATTAACGAGTGCTAAACCAAATCTATTCAACGTTTTCCTGACTAGTACTGAATTCCTGGAATTTTCAGGAATCTGTTAGTTACTAATTGCACTTACTGCTCCATCTCGAAGTACACATTAGTACAAGTCAAGTTTGTGGTCCATAAAAGGATTTTTCTGTAGGCTGAGTGAAGATGGCTGTATATATTCACACTACTTTTATTTGGAGAAATAATGATCTTTCAGCATGTTCCTGTTGCTTTGGATTTTTGTCACCCTGAAGTGTGATTAGAGGCAGAGGACAGTGTGCATGTTTCATAACAGGGGGCCATAAGAGAGTCCAAGTACCAAATGTAATGCTGGATTTTGCTACTAATATATTTGTCTTTCTTGTTCCTGCAGGTATTTTAAAAAATATTCATAAACTGAGAAAGTCACAGTATTTCAGTGGCTAAATAAATTTAGAAGGACAGTTCTGACTATCAACAATTTCTTCACACAGCAGTACAAAGTTACCACTGTTAGACATGGTGCCCTGCTTCAATGCAGCAAAACCTCAACCTCTAGTGGGCTCACTGGTTCAGTACAGTGGAATATTATTTATATTCAATATTCCAATTTATTTCTTGTTTAAATCCTTTGCTTTTATATTCTAGTTCCTCTTTAAAATGAATGTTTGGGTTTGTTCCTCCCGCCCTTGCCACAGATCACTGTGCTCAGATCTTGAAGCTGCTGTGGCTGGTTTGGGAATAATATTTTATTGGAAATTTTATTGGATTGCAGCCCCTATTGGCAGCACCAAATTTTGCTGGTACCTTAAGAAGAAATTTTGAGGCAGGAATAAGAGTACCTTAAAATGAAATTACTTGTTAAACAAGATGAGATTTTCCTAGTTAACTTGTTTTCTCTGTAAAATAGACCCGCTGGCACTCTAAGTCTCACATGTGAAGTACTCCATTGTAGGATTCAGGAACTGTGTGAGTAAGTTATAGAATATTTCTTTCCTCCTTTGCAGCTCTGGATCACTTGATTAGACTGACATTTCCATTAGGAGTTTGGGCTTGCAGGACAATGGGTACAATGGGTATCCCTGACTGGAAGGGGGAACACACCAGTGTCTGAAAGACAAAACTGGAACCACAGTAATGCCCAGTGACAGAAGTTCGAAAGCACCCCCAGACTTTTGTAATGCCTCTTTTATGAAAAAAAAACCAACCTTTTTAAAACTCAGTATTTTATCAGGAGTTTAGATGGGGGAAGAAAAACCCCTACAGTTTTGTGCATATGTCCAGAGACAGAAATCAGGGAAAAATAAAGAAGAAAACTTCTGTTTCAAGAAGGGACTGAACTGCACAAGGTCTACCTGACTGCTTTCATTAGCAGCTTCTGAAATGTACTGTCTCAGAGGGAAATTGCTGTTGTTTGTATTCTTTTATCATTGAAAATAACTAAGCAGGGACTCAAAAATTAGTTCTCAAAGAGGTAATTAAAATTAATGTCTATTATGGGTGGAGGAGAGGGGGGAAAGTGTAACAGCTTGTGGTTAAGTAAATCATAATCTTGGGAAAAAAACATGAGATTGTGTATGACCTGTAATTGGAGAATAGTGGGGGAGAGGGTTGCATTCTTCCTGTGAGACAGAAGCTCACCTGGTGGCTGATAAGTGGCTTCAACTCTCTGCTCTGGAATCTAAATTAGGTAGAAGTATTCTGCTCTCAAGGTCTCCTGCCTTGCTTATTCCCTTGAGCACTGAAAGTACTATATATTCATCTGCTGTACTGGAGTGACCTGGTATGCTGCCCAGCTTCTCCTAGTTATCTTTTGAAGGACAAAAATGTATTTTATTCCTTTCTTGTGATTTAGGGAAGTTTCTTGTTTATCTTGAAAGAATAAGACTCCCAGAAAGTCTCTGTATTAACTAGTATAAAGCAAGTCTTCAAAGCCTGTGAGCAGAAGTATGGAATTTAATTGTTTTACTATGGTTCAGCATGTCTTAATTTTATGTATGTATTTAATAGCATTTATTTTACATGTACTCTATCTTCAACATTATTTTAGTAGGAAAATTAGCCTCTGTGAAGAAATTAACTTTTAGTCACAGGTACTCTTTAGTTCAGAAGCAGTAGTAAGGTACCTTAGGCCAGATTTCTACCTTCCTCATGCAGGTTTGTGTTTTGCCTGAGCAGCAGGGCATCCTTCTTGCTTGATGCATGAGATTCTGAAGGACCAAGATCTCCTTTTCATGCTTTTCTCTTTGCTCCCTTCAGGCCTGGTTTCTGTGATATTGCCAGTCACAAGCACTGGCTGATCCTTTAGTTTCTTCCAGTGCAGCAAACAAAACTCTTTTCATTTCCTAGACTTAGCAAGGTGAGCTTATTTATAAAACCTGAATCAGACAATTTAGGGGACAAGACTTTGAAATGAAGAAGCCTGGCTGTTTTGGGATTTTATAATTAATCTGAACTTCATAATTAGCATATGGACCTATAGTAATCTGAATTTAATCTCTTCAAATTCAACATCAATCTCTTTCTCAACAAAATGCTGTTTGAAGGCTTCTTTTTACTTTAATTTTAACCTCTTTATGAAGCTGATTTGTCTGGAATAACTCCCTTTAAAAATAACAATAATACTGTATTCTCTTAGCCAACAATTAATGTGCTTGTGGTCTCTTTCCAATAGTCTGGGAAATGGAAGAGTGCAAAATCCTTGCCTTTTTATGTAAATGGCATCATTTTTCTAAGAAGATGCCTGCAAAGCAACCTGTTGTTCCATAGAGGACATACACATGCTGGGTTTCAGTTAAAAAAGAGCTGCTATGAATGTCAAAACAAAACAATTAGGGAAAGATTAATTGCATTCTTCAGGTAGCTAATCTTTGTTAAAAAAAAAAAAAAAAACCAAAAAAAACCAAACCTGCAAGACTTTTGATCTCTTGGTATTTTTTCTGGCTTAGTTTATGTATTCTTGTGAGGCCTTGAGTTTTTGGGGTTTTTTTCTTTCTTATTAACTTCTGCCACCTCACTTGCAGAAAGTTGAAGATAGATTGTGCATGGAGTAGGAATTGCAGAAGGAAAAAAAGACAGTCCTATGATTAAGATAATAAAATTATACAGAGATTTTTCTTTTTCTTTACTCTGCAGGTTTCCTTTTTATGCTAGGATGGCCTTGTCATGAGCAGTCCTGTGTGTAGGCTCTCTATAACTCTCATTTTCAGAACACATTAATGCTGTGCTGTGCCTGCTGCAGCATCTCCCTTGAAGAAGGCACCTCTTAGCACAGGCACACTGCTGCACCAGGGCTGCTGACAGACACCAAAGCTTTTGCTCACCACATGACCCTGCCTCTATCTGCATTTGCCTAAAAGACGGGATAAAAAGCCCATCTTTCTCTTTTTTTCTGGCAAAGGTATCTTATGCAGCTCAAGCTATTGATTATTTCAAAGCCAATAAACACTTAACACTCCTTGCCTCAGTCTTGAATCCTTAAAATGTGCAAGTAACATCACCCTTTATCTTTGCAATGTGTGAAATTAAAAAGGGGAAGGGAGATTTTCACCCTTGAGAAACTCAGAGGCTCTCCTTAGCATTGAAATAAGTTCTGTGGCTACACCATGAGCAAAGAGGAGATCTTAAAAAAATTTTTTTAAAAATGGCTGTTAATTATCTCCACTACCTGGACCTCGTTCTATTCCTGTGATTACCAGTGACAGGACACAAGAAAATGGAATGAGGGCTTGTCCAGAGAGGTTCAGATTGCACACTGGGGAAAGGTTCTTCATCCAGAGAGGTGTTGGTCACTGGAACATGCTCTCCAGTGAAGTGGGTTTAGTAGCTGAGCTTTAGGTAGTCCTGCAGGGGCCAGAGACTTGGAGTCGATGATCCTTGTGGGTCCCTTCCAACTTGAGGTACTCTGTGACTCACAGCTGCAATTCAAATGTCAGATTTCAATATCTACAGTGTGTGGAAATTCTCTTGTGATCTTTGGGCTCATAACCCTTGGCAGGATGTAAGACTGAGTAACTTTGCTCTGGGAAGGAACAGGCCCTTCCCTGAGCTTTCCAAGGTGATAATATTCAAAGCATATGTTATATAGAGGGCAGGAAAAGCATAAAGGGCTGCTTGTGAATTTGTTTTGTTTTTCTTCTAGAAGAGAACAATTTAATTTACAAAGGTAAAAAATTACTATGCAAAAGGTGAAAAAAACCTTCTTACAGCAGAGCAGGGAATTAGGGTTCATCCTCATTTTTCCTATTCATTAAAATTTCCCAACTCTTCTTTATGGCAGAAATTCAAAGACAGCCTGTTTACTTGGCTTAAACTGGATACAAAATTTTGCAAATTATAGTGATTCAAACATGTCCTGTTCATCAGTTCTTCTGATGGAGGCAGACCCTCCACACTGCTCTGGTATCCTGTGGCAGTCAATTGAAACTCTATTTCAAAGCAACAGGATTCTCCAGAGACACAGTCCTCCAATATCCTGCATCTAATTGCAGTATCCAGGGCTTGAGGATTTCTGTCCATCTAATGAATTTCCCTGTGATCTCATTTTCCAAAGCAGCAACAGTTCATTTCTCCTTAGTTCTTGCCAATAAGGACAGGGACGCAGGAAAGTTACATGCAGGACTTTGAAGTACTGAGTCATTCATTTATTCACAGAAATAATTAACGGATGTAGTTTTACATTAACTGTTTTTCTGTTGCACTAGATAGCAATTTAATCTAGGTTTTAAATCATCTGCAATCATTAACAAAAAAAAAAAAAAAAAAAGCCAACCAACCAAAAATAAAATAGTCTTTCTCCTTCACATTGAAAGACAATTTTTCTTATGTGTTAGATGACTAAGTACCTACTATTAGAAATAAAATGGAGTGTGAAAGAGCTAAGCATAATAATACAGAATATAGAGTTAAATATGGAAAGGACAAAAAAACCCCCAAATAAACCCCCCCCCCAAAACAATCAGGTAGACCCCCTAACTGGTGGGGTTACAGTTGAGACACCAGCCCAGGTGTTAGGAGACTTCTGCAGCACCAGCCTGGTGCAGAGGTATTTGAAAGAATCCATAAATCTCTGTAATGTTCCTTGTAGCTTTGCCTTGATATAGGGAAAGGCAACAAACAGGAAATTCAATCATTTTTCTGTCCACAGCAGAAGGTTATTTTGCCCCAAGGTCTGCCTTACAGTGGGTCTGCCTTGCTAGATGATCCTTCCCTTCCCCCTCTAATGGGGGCTGGGTGAAGATGGTGAGACCCTAAAACAAATATCCCAGAGCCTTCAGGTTCCCAAACAAAGTTTTAATTTCACTGGTTCAACTCTTAAGCTTTTTGCTGTTCAAGTTTTAAAAAGCTTTGATGAGTGCTATAAAAATTTTATAATAATTAAAAGATTGTTTCATTTTTTCAGGGTGTATTGTAAAGTAGGCACAGCAATGGAGAAATCTCTCCTTAAATTGTGACGTTTTTCTGGGTATGTCAGAGAGCTTGTACTTTCTATGTTAAACTACCCTCTCACTGATGGTTTTCTGTTGTTTTTTGGGAGGGATTTGTGGTGTTTTTGGGGAGTTTGGTGTTGGTTGTTTTTTGGGGAGGTGCTAGGGGATTTTGTTGGGTTTTTTTTTTGGTTGGTTTTGATTTGTTTTGAAGGTAGTGGGGTTTGATTGATTTCAGAATGCAATTTAAAAAAAAAATGCTTTTCATAGCAGGTGCATAGTCTGGCTTATGCAGAGCTTAATGCCCGGGTCTCACTAAATTTCAGCTAGACTGCACATGAATTAGCTTTCATACTGACATTAGAAAAAGTCCCACACTGGCTTATAAAAATATTTCCTGCTCAGTAATGAGTTCAAGAGAAACTTATTACTTGAGAGTTTTAGATCAACTCTGTCTCTAATTGTCATTACTGCCCGTGATGCTTTGAAACTCAACTCTGAGTTTATCATATAACATTTGGTATCAGCTGTAAAATTCTCCAGTGTTTGATTGAATGGCAAATGTTATTATCCTCCCAAAAGGTTTTAATTAAGATGTTTGGAGGCCAAACAGCTGTTCATGGAAATGCTTACTTCAGCTGAAAATATCAAACTTTGGAACCGATAGTTTCAAATACTTAATTTATATGCCTTATCTTCTGCTTATTATAGAAATCCAAATTAATGGAACTAGTGGAAATTGCAGACACACTTCTGCTGGTACAAACTGGGGAGCTGGGAATGAAAATGAGCACAGGATTCATCTCTTTGTATTTGCAGAACATCTGATTGCTACACCTTGGCACAAGCGAGTCTCTACCAGAGAGGATTGAGCCTGGTGGAGGGGGGGTAAGGCTGAAAAAACAGGAAGACTTGAAGGGGTGCATGACTCTGAGTGTTTCTCCAAATTAAAGATTGGAAATTCCTAGAAAATCAGTCTTATATCCATAGTATCCAAGTGTAGGGCATCTAGTGATCTCTTATGAGAAATTTTTGAAATTATTTGCGGGTATTTTTTGGTTAGGGTTGTGTCTGTCCCTCACTCAGTTTTTATTTATGACAGAAGTCAATGGGGGAATTGGTACCAAGATTTAGGAACTCATTTGTTTGTGGAAGGGTAGGGAGGGAGGGAGGTTGTTTTTTGTGGTTTGCTGTGGTGTTTGTTTATTTGTTTTTTTAAAAGCCCCAGTCAGCAAATTGTACTGCCTTCCTCAAAAATGCACTGTGCAATGTGCATATTATGGGGCTCTATTTTGTTTAGAATTCAGGTTTTCTGGGGGTTTTATGGTGGGTTTTTTGGTGAAAAATCCATAGTATATAATTTTTGCAGGATACAAATATAAATGTGAGTATAAAAATTTTCAAAGCAAAACAATCTTCTGCCTCCACTATGAACCACAGCAGACTGGGGGGGCTCCTACAAAGACCCGCAACTGTTAGATAAAATTACTTTATTGTTTTCTACTTTACTGACAGAATGGGTTTGAAAATTGGGAGTAACCCTGAAGACTGAACAGAGAAATTTAGTATTCTGAGCCCACTAAAGGAGATAGAGGTGTCCAAGAGCCAAGGACTGAACTGCTTTTCAGCTGATGCTTTGTTTCAAGGACAGGTCCTTGTTGTAGATCCTGCTAGGGTGTGACAGTGAAAGCAGATACTGAAATAGCCACGAGCATCCCTTTCCCTCTGCCTTCATCCTCTCTGTGCCTGTCTCACCTCTCTCCAGAAACAAATTACCAGGATATATCTGAAGAACTGTGTATGCTACCTCTGTAAATTAAAAAAATAATAGCTGGACCATTTTAGCAGCCTCTTTCAGGCGTGTCTCGTCTGTCATAGGAATCTAATTCAGAGGCACAGTAGGTTTCCAGCCATTAGCAGATGTTGTAGGTTACATTCCATTCACCACCCTTGGAAATAATACCCAGCACGTATTCTAACAAAGGAGAACTGTGCCTCCTGGGAAGAGACAGTGCTACAGCACTCCTGCTTTAAAATGTTTTCCAAAAAGGAAGGGATGCGAGAAACCTTCATGTACTGGAAGGGCAGGAAAGCAAATGTTCACACTATGTTCACTTTCCAATATGCAAGAGCATCTTCCCAAAGTAAAAGAAAAATGAAATCAGGACAGAATGCCAGTGTCAATAAAATACAATCTTTTTTGTGCCAGTGTCTTTCAATTGAATTTCAGGGTATGCTTGCTTTCTTCCCTGCTGTGCTCCCCTGCAACCCATACAGCACTGGCTGTTATCTTGGAGATAGAATAGAAATCAAATTCAGGGGGGTATTCTCTCCTCATCTTTCTCTCTCCTGTCTCCTGTAGTGCTGATGTGATCCCTAGAAGATGGAGGAGAGGATTTCCCTTTCAGTTCCATTGAATTTGGGAGGTGATGATGGCATTTACCACTGTGTTCAGAAAACAGCTAAATACCCAGTCTGAAGGTGCACTGTCAGTCAAGAGAAGTGTCAGTCCTGCTTTGTGCAGGGTGTAGCTGAGGGCAGCAGCTCTGTCTGACTCCCTAAGGGCGAGGAAGCCCCAAGCCACAGTAAAGCTGCCGTCATTGCAGCACAGGGCTGAGTGTACGGTTGTTGTTTAGTACCAAGAAAAAAGGCTCTGGGGAGACCTTTTCCTCTCTACAACTACCTGAAGGGTTGTGGCAAGGTGGGGGCTGGTCTCTTCTCTCAGGCAGCCACTGACAGGACAAGAGGAAATGGCCTTCAAGTTGTACCAGGGGACGTTCAGCTTAGATATTAGGAAAAATTTCTTCCCTGAGAGTGGTTAAGCATTGGAATGGGCTGCCCAGGGTAGTGGGTTCAACATCCTGGAAGTGTTCAAAAAAACCAGTACAAGTGGCATTGACAATATGGTTTAGTGTGCATGGTGGTATTTGGTTGATGATCTTGGAGGTCTTTTCCAACCTCAATGATTTTGTTTTTCTGTAGCTACCTTTAGTTAGAGCTGCCAGCTCCCCCTGCACCACTGCACTGATTTCAGGCACACAGAGGTGAGGTGAGAATAAAACCCTGCACTCTGTAGGATCCACAGCTCTGGGAAGCTGTTGGGAATTGCTGGAGGGCATGCTGTACTGCTGGGAGTCCCGGAGGAGCCTCACTAAGATATCAGAACCCATTATATGCAAGCTATATTTCCAAACACTTGCAGCAGAAATCTCAGTGTGGCAATAACTGCAAATTATGACCCTCGGGGTGGAAAGCAAAATGTTCTGTTGTTATGGGAGGAGGTAATGGATGTCATCTGAGCTGCTGCACTCCGTGATGCAGCCATCCTGCGCCTGGGTCTCCGCAGTGCAGAGGAGCAGGGAGCCCTCCGTGCTGATGGGGCTCTCTGAAAGGGACAAAGGGTTCTGCTCCTTGCTTCCCTTGGTAGCCCAGGCATGGTGTTTGTGGAGCCCTCCATGCTGATGGGGCTCTCACTGAAAGAGACAAAGGGCTCTGCTCCTTGCTTCCCTTGGTAGCCCGGGCATGGTGTTTGTGGAGCCCCTGGCACAGAGCTGGGGGCACTCTGATGTTCGTTCTCTCTCTGCCCTGTTGTAGAACGTGCTCTTGTTATAGTATTGCAGATTTAATGGTCTGGGCTTGATCTTAGGACTTCACAGTGATGTGAAGAATGATTAGAAAATGATGTTTGTGTAAAATGGCACGACCTGCTTTGTTAGTGTTGTAGTTACCACACAGTATTGAGCTAAGGATTATGCAATGAGGCATTTAACAGAACAGACTGAATGGTCAGATATCCAGGTTTCTAAAGGTTTATTGATCAGCCAAGATAATGCAGCTAAAGTTCTTGAAATTATATATCAGCCTCATATTTTCTTATATAAGCAAAAGTTAAAGCGTAAATCAAAAATACACTTACAAAAAAGTAGGATTTTCAAACCCAGAGAAAGCCATGTCAATAAGAATCATTTTTATTTTGATTGTCTGGCTGGCTGAATAGGAACTTCAAACTATTCTTTTCTGAAAGAGTTAGGACAAAAATATTGGAATAAACTTGTCATTGTCCTCAAGTTTGTATGTGTGACTGAAGTGAACTGCTCTTCCAACAGAAGATAAAGGCTGCTCATTTGTCCAAGGTGGTCATTTGAAAAAAAAAAAAAAAAAAAAAGAGAGAGAGAAATGGAAATATAGCCAAAATACCATAATTTACAATGAATGTGACTATGTGGTGTCCAGTGAGCAGGTCATGACAGATAAATTTGAGCCACACATAGTAGGTTAAATATGTGTGGTATTCAGCTTTCTGTTCAATTTCTCAAATTTGAAACTGATGTATGCAGATGAAAATTGTGAGAGACCAAAATGTTTTTTTTTTTCCCTCCCTGTTTTAATGAAAATTGATTTGCAATATCCAAAATCAGCTGCAGGTATTAGATAGGGATGATTTCAGTTTTCCTACAAAATTAACGTGTTTTGTTTTATGAATATTTATTTTCTGAGGTTACAGAAGCAAAGACCTATTTTTGAGTGAGTAAAACCTTCTGCTAAACATAGGAAATATCTTTCCTGTTCTCCATTTTATCTACAGGAAAGCTTACTATGACAGTGGCCCAATTTAAGTAATAAAACATTTTGAGGTTGTCTGTATTTGGGATCACATAGAGTTTAAAATTAGAGCTTAGACAGTTCCCAAGGTTTTTTTTTAAGATACATTTTTAAGAAGAAATCTCAAATATAGAATACCTTAAGAGCTGATTTATACAATAGTCTGTCATCTAGTTAGGCTTCTGTGCCCCATAAGAGGAAGTAGGCAAATATCCTCTATATTACAGGATTGTGTCCCTTCTAATTATACAGCTTCAGCCTCACCTCTAGTTATGCACTGCTTCCTGTGAGGCTCATGCATTGATAGCCCTGCCCTTTGTAGCTTTGGCTGCAGTGCTCTTAGAAAGAAATAATGAATCCTCATCATGTGAAAGACACTTGAACTGGGCACAAACAGGAGGGAATGAAGGGAGGTGGGAGAGTGCCAGGGTGCCTGTGCTCTCTGCAGAGCCTCGGGGCAGCAAGGGGTCAGGAATTGCTGGGCACAGTCAGTAGGTCCCTTCTGAGTGATCCCATTTCATCTGTGTCTTTGTGAAAGGGCTCAAACACGTGCATGTGCAGCATCTTCATGCTGCAGTACCAGCATCTGGATGTCTTCGGGTGTAACAGAGGGGATACTGACTGATTCTGTGGTATTGCTCCTGTTAGGGCTCTTACAGTAAGAGATTTAAAGTAAATTGGCATGGAAGCAGCAAAAACTGAGATTAAGCTTAGCCTGCCTAACCTGTAATAATCATCGTCCTGTGTCTGTTAAACAATGTCATGCAGAATTCTATTTAAAAAGCAGTAATGTCTGCTCCTGATAATGTCCACTTTTATTGGAAACTGAAGACTGACATGCAACGAGCTTGATTTGTTGAGTAGCATTTTACTAATTTATTACAGTTTAAGATAGAGCATATTTACATTTCAGAGGATATTGTTAGTTGCAATAAGAGGTATATTCTTGATGCAGTTAGTATAACGATGACCATTTCTTACTGTTGTGAGTACTTGCCCTCAGAATGTAATTGCTGCTCTTCCTCCTTGATGTGACATTTCTCTTGATGGGCAGAATGCTGCTGTGGATACCAAAATAGCTCATAGCCAGACAAGACCCTACAGGTTTAATAATGAAAACATACTTTGAAAGCTGAAGCACTGGGACAAGTGCTGCCAGGTGCAAGTGCTTCCATGCTCGTGTATTCTTAAGGTTAAACAAACCCATATTCTCTGCTTCAAGCCCCTGATCATGGCTGTGCTGCACTCATTGCATTGTGTCACTGTCTGACAAGCTCAGCTCCGGACAAAATATTCCAGCTGAAGTCTCAAGTGCCAATCAGGAGGCAATAACCCACAAAATATCAACCACTACAGCCATTTCTTTACCATCTGCACACTGGGTGTTCCCTTGCTCACCATCCAGGTCGTTAGTAAAAAAACTTGAGAAATATTGGGCCTGGTATTGAAGTGTCAGTCCCTGAGAGGTCCTGCCACAACTGGCCACTGGCTGAACTTTGCCTTTTCACTGTCACTTTTCTTGTTTCTCTTCCTGTGATTAGAAATGGTTTTGAGGAAGACTTGCTGCATAATTTTCCCACAGCTTGGCGTTTCCCATAACTTCTTCCTTTGTCTTAAAAATGGGTTATATATGTTTCTCCAGTCTTTTCTGAACACCATGCCTTATGAAAGTGCTTCCTTGGGACCTTCAGCTGCACCCCATCTGTTTGCATGGATTTGTGTATTGTTCAGTCCTGCCAAAGGCCTTCTTCATTATAGAAACACAGGATTTACAGTGCGATGGAAATGCAGTGATCCAAAACATTGTTAAAGCTTCTGATGCTGCAAACTGGATATTTTATTTTTTTTAATCACTTGTGTTGCATCAGCTTGAGCTTTGACAGATGGTTAAGCATCCCATAAGACTAAAATAGAATATTGGGAATATGTCTTTATCGATACCAAAGTCTAGTAAACAACTTTCTGTTCCCTGTATCCTCTGGAAAATGTCAGGCTTAGTTTGCTTATATCTTGTAATGCTGTTGCTGATAGAAATGTGTGAATGACTGCTCCTGTTAATGGATAAGATAAATAAGAATTACTGTGTGGCTAACTGACAGACATGAGAAAACTATCTCTGCTGAATCCTTGATCAATGCTTTTTCATAGGAAATATTTTCTGCTTGTTTTGAATGGATGTTTGGCTGGCCCAAGCAGCTGGTAATGTTATTCCACATTTTTTCCTTAAATCACTACTTACAGGCCAGACTGGCAAAGCAGTAACTGTGAGGTTTTGCTCTCTAAAGACTGATTGATGGCCTGTGTGAAATAAGTTTGTTCTCTCAGTATAGTTACTAGTGGAAGAGATTCATGTCATAAAAACCAGCACCACAGTGAATTGTCTCTGTGGAAATTTGACAAGAAAGTGAGGACTGATAGAGCTTGGAAATGAATTACCTTTCTGCACCTAGAGGGTCTTCTGTCAAAACATAAAATGGTGAAAAGGCATTAGTGGCACCTTAGTGATCATCTTTGTATTTAAAACAGGATAACCATCAGAATATTTTTTACTGTTTCTTCTGTTCTTTAAAACCATGCTAGTGATGATAAATTCATCCACATTTCAATATCAAAGGGAGGAGATTGTACCAGATGAAAAGGAAGTTAATGAACAAATGCCTCTATTCAATGCATGTGTTATTTTTAGAGCTGAGCAGAACGGGTGGTTGGGGGGTATTTGTTTGTTTCAGGGGATTATTTTTTTTTCCTTTATTCCTATTGTCATCAGTAGACAGAAAATTAGATAAGGACAAGAGATGTATTATCTGTGCAACACTGCCTGATGTCCATCCTCTATTCCCAACAGCTTCACCACTGCACAAAACTCTGAGCCCTTCCATGACTGCTGCAGCTGGTTTCAGATGGAAATGTCTGTATTCAAGTCCATTGTAGTGCACTGATGGCAGGTCCATGTTGCACTGCTGTTGAAAGAGAATGTGATTCATTGCTGTTTCTTCTGATATTACAAATGTGCTGCTGTATAAAGGAGAGATAGTTCTGAATTCTCCCTCTCTGCTGCAAGCCCTGGTGCACCATATGCTGAAGGATACTGCATTTTAATTTCCTAATGAGATACAGCATAATAAGGTCAAAGTAGTGATGATCAAACTGAACATATGCTGTGGCTTATTCACACTGAATGAAGACCTCCAACTATTGATGTTGTTGTTACCAAGGCAGAAATATTTTTTTCCAAGGAGATATTCCTGATTTACTGTAAGGAAATCTGACAAATAGGCTCAGGAAAGCAGGTATCAAATGATCCATAAATGCCTTCAGTATTACTTAATATTTTCATCAATAAAGTGTAAAAGAGGCAGAACAGCAGCCTAATGGAGTTCAATGACCTTTTGAGAGAGTCTTATATCTGGGAAACAATGCAACTTAATGGGGGAATGGGTAACATAAAAATAAATCCAGGAGAAAAAACAAAAAAAGAGAGAAATATGCCAAGAACTTATTGGTGGAGAGACCAGATTTTCCCCCCTCTTTTAAATTGGATAGAATACAACATTGCCTGTTAGATCACTGGCATGCCATGTATTCAGGGTGTAAATGAAAGAAGAAGCAAAGTGGGAATTTTACCCGACAGCATTATGTAAGCTGTATTTAGTTGTTTGAGGGCCCACCATATTAGAATAATTTTGATTCAGCAAAGCCCTGCTACTATAAAGTTCCCATGAATGTTGCAAAGCAGTTTGGCTCCATCAGTGCCATGTGGTAGGGATGCAGTGTGGAGAGAACCCCTCTTCACAGAGCAGTTTCCTCAGGCAAGACTTCACTGCTTGCTGCATGTGTTCAGTCAGGTGTCTTTTCACCAGATGTTTCTAATTTTATTCATGCTAGTGCATTAAACACAGAGCTTTCCCTGTAACCTCTTCAGTCAGAGCACAGACTATCACAGAGGACTACATAAAAGCAAGCAAAGATAAAAAGCTCATATAAATTTGATGCTGACTTGTAGATAAATCAGTTACATTTCTTATGTAAATAAAACTTGCTCATTGGCTGGGATTTTCTAATTAAAGTGTTGAAGGACAGGGAAGTTACAGAGATTTGACTTATAAATAGGAATTTCTTCTAAATTACTAGACTTTTTAGGGATCTGGCCAATTTTAAAATGGTTGTGGAAAACTGCATGACTAAGATAAGCAATGAAAAAATATTTCTACAAGTCTGTTAGATGCATAGAACATTCACTTTTAAATGTATTTTAACTTCAGTAGAAGTGATATTTACGCATGTCAGTTGACACTAATTTATTTTATGTACTTATTTCCTTTAAGTCAAAGTCAACATTTGCAATCAGGTTCCTTTTCATTATCCAGTTTCTGCCTGGAAATACATTGCTTTAAATCTGAGGTAGTTAGATGGTGGTAGGTAGGTGTGAAAGATAAATTTAACTACAAATTTTTGAAGTCCAGCACACGGCCTGGAACTGGTTCTTCTCGTGTTTGGTCATGCTACATTCCTTTGTGTCAGGAAAGCAGGGCTGTGGAGCAGCAGAGCTGGTGAGTGATGAACAGCCCTGCTGTCCTGGGAGTGCCATTAGTGCCTCCATGTGTGGTGAGTAATTAGCAGGTTAAGTACCTGCACAACAGTGGTTCCTACAGAGGGGTTCTCTTTGATTTCCTTGCCGTGTTTCTCTCCTGTATCTCACAGTCTGGGATTTAAAAGATGCTTCCCATTCTGTCTGCATATACTGTTTTAGACATTGCCTTATTCAAGCATATTTTAGAACTGTGCATAAAGCAGTGCAACCAAATCATGAATGTGTGCATGGACAAGAGATTGTATTGGAAAATTAATATTCATTAGCTTGAGCCACAGCTGTTTCACTGTTTTCATCTCTTGCCAATTCCAAAATAAAACATCAAGAGGGAAAATATATGTTTCCACCAGTTTTAAAGGCCCAGATGCTTAAAAAGTGCATTAAGAAGTGAGTACATAATGGCTTTTAGTTGTCTCTGTGCCACACTCAATAAATATCCATTATTTTTCTCTCATTCACCCAGGGCTGCGGGGATTTCATGCATATGCCTATTTATGCTGTCAAAAACAAGACATTTCTAGGAAGTTTTCTAATGCTTGCTACACTTGATTGTTCCTATGATGTGGGGGACAAGCAACTTCTGCCTTATCTCTGTCTAATCTTGTTGTGTCATGAATTTCAGACATTTTGGATAATATGGCCTAAAACCATCAGCTGGTCATTTCATTTTTAAATTCTGCCACACGTGTTTGAATGCAGCAGATGGTTAAAACTGTGGGACATACTATGCAAGTGGAACCTAATTGCATGTCTGTTTTCATTTCAGTGCATTGATTGATATAATTTCATCAGGTTAATAGGGCAGCACAATACCCTTGTCTCTGCTTGATATAAAGTTATGTTACAAGCAGATTTCCTAACTTTTCTGAAACCGTAGGTAGAGCAAGAGCTAAAGTGATGGTATCTTTCATTTTGAACTATCTACAGGTTTTTTCTGCAAATATAAGTAGAAATTTACTGCTTCCTCCTCTCTGGGAGAATGATCTCCAAAGCCAGCAGATGCTGGTGCTCCTTGTTGATGCACTTTCCATGCAGTTAAGGCAGAAGCAGGAGGAGTTGCTGATTCAGCTTTCACAGCTCATCTCAAGGCACCTATCAGTGATCATTGCTCTTGAGACACCTCATGCTCCCATTTGTGTTGATCAGTTGGCTCCATGAAGATAAGACTGAACTTTGTAATTCTTTCAGATAGGCTTGCCTTTCAAAAACTGGAAATTACAAAAAAAAAACCCCAAAAACAAACACCCAAAAAAAGTATTAGTGGGAAAATTAAAAAAAGAAAAAATCTAAGGCTCAAGGCATTTATGTGCAAAATAGAAAGAAAAGGGCTACAAAACTCTATAAATTCAATTCTAAACCATATTTAACTACTCCTAGATATTTCAGTGAAGAATAATAATGAGCTTAACTCATCACAGCTTAGACTAAAACATTAATGATGCACTGAAGGTGGACTGTACTCATCTTTTCAATTTTACCATCCTATGTGGGTCTGAAAGCAGACGTGGGGGTTGCTGACTCTGCTAATCCTGCTGAGGGCAGCCCTTTGTGAGTTTGATTATATCCCTTCCCAAACATGTCTGAGCTGCCAGGACTTGCAGCATGGAACAGGAGGGTATCTGACATAAATTCTGATTTTACTTAAAGTCCTTAGCTATAAATTCTGCCTTTCAGCAGCTGCTCTACAGAGAGCTGAGCTCCAGCAGAGAGGTGGGGAGGGAACTTCCAAGAAAAGAATGCAAGAAGCACTTCAAGGCAGGCAGCTGCCACAGATATCCAAAGGTATTCCCACTAAACAGTCTCTGCTATAGCTGTGTTCAAACTCTGCATTCAACAGCACTAGGAATCTTATTTCCCAGTTCCCTCCACCAGCCTGACTGAATGCTGTCTGACCTGCACCAACCACTGCTTGCCTTGGATCCTGTGAAAGCATTACACTTGACAACACCTCTGTCACATTTTCAGAATACATTGTGGTTCTTGAGGAATCCATTCGGTGCAGGGGGGTCGGGGTGCAGCTGCAGGGTGAGCTCTGGGAGGGGGCTGAGAAAAGAGACCACGAATTGCCACCCTTTGAATAAAAAAGGGCACCTGTGGCTCAGCCAGGGGAAGACAGAGACAGGGCAGGAGTTGAGAACCCCAGACTTTCCTGAAGTTAGGGACAGTGAGGGGATAAAAGCCCAGGAGTTCTGAGTCCCTCCTCAGAGGCACCAGCTCGAGCTGGTATTTTTTTTATTTAGTTAATGTACCAGAATTAAACTGGTTGAAGGATCTGGACATCTGAGGCTCTGCTACAGGAAACCTGGTAATGGAACCGGGTCTGGCTTTGAGTGGGGTGTGCAGGGAGCCAGGTTTGGGCTTGCCAGGTCCCTGGAGCCACCACTGTGACTTTTGTCCCAGCAGTGACAGCCTGGGGTGGTGCAAGGGTGGCTGCCAGAGTGGCTCCTGGGTGGTGGCACAGGAAAATGTCCTTAACACTGATATTGCACTGTATCCAAGAATCCATGAAATGTGAGGTAAGGAGGCGCTTCAGTATGACATACTTTGCCATAACTGAGACAAATTATGAGCTGTTGTGGCACTTTAGAGAATGTTGTTACTCATTATCTGTGTCTGAACCCAAAATTAAAGCCACTGCCTTTTTTTATGCAAGTCAATCATGCTTGAGACTTGCTTAGTGGTTTCAGGTGTTGAGGAGTTTTTATTTGTTTCCTTCTCCTCCTCCTTCCCCCTTTCATTAATAAAGAATAACTTCTGTAGCTTAACACCTTGTACATTACATTTCAAAGTAACAACCTTGAATGATTTTTTTCATGGTCAAGAAATAAGACTTTGAAGGCAAAGGTCAACAATGTAGAAGTAAATCCCTGCAACATAGCATCAACAGCAATTTGAGCCACAAGTGACCTTCAATTTAACTTCTATTGGCATCAAATTCTTCTTCTAGAGAACAATGACAGTACATGGCCTTGTAAATATTGGTCTGAAATAAATTCACCTTTGCTGCAAGTTTCGATATACTAACTCTCAGAGTAAACAAGTGTTATTGCTTTGAGGAGTACATGATAAGGTGTATTTCATGAAGTGTGCAGTGAAAAAATAATAAGTTTCTTGGATTGTTTTCCTTTTTGCTTTCTTGTTTCCTTGATGACAAATTATGACATAAGGCTTCAGATTAATAATTGTATTTGATCTTGATAGATTTACTTTATTGCAAAAGAGAAAATACCAAACTGGTGCCTCTCCTAGTTCTACATACATGTTTAAAATAATTCCATGTGAATTGCTGTCTGCTTATATGTTTAAATATAATTATGTTTTCTCTTTCCACCCTCAGTTGAAGTAATAAAATTCTAGCTTTTCTTTTTACTCTAAGGGTGCAAAATTGTTGTCATCAGATATGGGAGAGATTTTGAAGTGGGAAGCTGCGTTGTTACTGAACACTGGTTTTCATAATTCAATGAGATGGAGTTCTGACAGACTCTTGAACTTCATAAGCCACGTGTTTCTGAAGTTGCAGTGATAGAGTCAGAGATGGGAGGGATGCAGTACTTCACCCACTGTAGGAAAACACATAGAGCTGGGGCAGAACTCCTGTCTGAATCACCTGGTTGTTCCTTTACTAGGCTTTTTATTTTGTATAGAACTAAAGCACAGATACAAAATAGAGCCCATCTTGGTTTTAAAGTGCCCAAGAAAGAGTTTATATATTTTACTAAAAGACAGTTTCAAATTTGAAGACACAACACATTTGAACTTTTATACTAATCCAACTTAAATATATCGAGATTCAACTTCCAAATCTCACTTTTGGATTTACTGTTTCCAAATTCAGTCCACATTGCATGGATTGTTTTCCCTTTTTTTCCAACTGTATACCGTTCCCTCTAACCAAATTAAAATGGTCACAGCCTACCCACTGATCTAAGCCAGTCTATGCAAGAGTTTTGCTATTGTTCTTCACAACCCTGCTACCTTCAAAGATATTAAATAGCACAAGAGACATGGGTCACTCCCAGAACCCCAATATACCCATCTTCAATTGCTTGTTTGGTAACTTATTCTGCTCTTTCAGTTCATTCAGTGTTAAGTGAATTTTAAATTCAATAAACGCTATACACCAACACCAAACCAAAACAATTGAGTGAGTATTCAGTCTGTGGGAACAATAAGCACCTGGATAAAATTTGCTGTTCTTTTTTTCTCAGAGTATTTAGCACTTTTGTTGCTGAGCATGCATTGCTTGAGATTCAAGAATTTAAAAAAAACCTTGAATAAGCATCCAGGTTTGTTTTTTGGGAAGCTGTTAAGGAGACCCCTCCTTAACACTTGAGCCACTTGGAGAGTTCCATGTGGGATTTTGAGTCTTCTGTGTACAGTTAATTGTGGGAGTTGGGTACTTCACACAAATCCAGCTTCTTTATCTTCACCTCTGGGATGCTTTACCTCGAGCCCCAACAGATGAGAAACGGCTGCAGATGTTGTTTCAGGTTGTTTATTTCTCCTTATCTCTGCCAGCTCTCAGCTCCGGCCGCACATCTGATGCAGCCGAGTCCGAGCGGGCACTGCCCAGTCCTGGGCTGTCCCGGCCTTTTTGTGTCCTTTTCATGATCCAACCATTCTTCACAATGGATTTATTAGTTACTATTTCATACCAATTAATTTGCACTTATTCTAGACATGTAATTTCTACCTCTTTTTCATTCTACCAATCATTTTGTGCCACCACTACAAGAGAAGATGGAGGAGAAGGAGAAGAAGAGGAAGAACAGGGCAACGCCCAAAATCCTCCATCTTAGATCCTTCATCCTCATATTAAAAATCCTAAAATCTACTTTTTTACCTTGTAAAATACTAAACCATTACTCATTTTCACACTCTCGTGGCTTGCAATGATTCTGTCAGTGTTGGTAACTTTTCCCATGGGCTGAGGTCAAAGCCGGTGCCATTCTGGGCTTCTTGCCAGGGTCTGGGACCCCCTTGCTGGGGCTCCTGAGTCCCCAGGGCAGCCAGAGGCGTGCCTTGGGTTCCAACAAGTTATTTCAGTTCTTTATGTAGCTGTTGAGAGGGTGACTCTGTTCCTTTGTGGTTTTCAGAGAACAAACTGGAACTGGAAGTTCTCGGCCCAGTTACAGCTCAGGTGTTTCCATCCTTTCGCAACTCTACCAAATTACTTCTGCTTTGGTTAAGGAGTCAAGTGTGTGCATCACAGAGAGGAAAAGGCCTCAGGCTGTGGCAAGGGAGGTTTAGATTGCATATTAGGGAAAGCATCATCATTGAAAGAGCTCTCAAATACTGAATATACTGTCCAAGGAAGTGGTTGAGTCTCCATCTCTGGACATATTTAAAGAACATATGGATGTGGCACCTGGGGACATGGTTTAGCAGTGACTTCACAGTGCTTGGTGAATGGTTGAACTCAATGTTCTTAAAGGGTCTTTTCCAACAGAAACAATTCTATTTCTAAATTTATTCTGATTTCTAAAGGAAGCTGCCTGGTCTGGAAAAGTATTTGGTTTGAATATGCAGGAGGAGACATTCTTTTCTGGGGTATCAGCAGAGATTTCTGTGATTCTTAATTAATTGCATCATTTAAGTGGTAGGTTTTAATTTAACTGAAGTCTTTCAATGCTTCCAAAACTTATTTTTATTACTAACCTTGCTTTTGAATGTAATTCATATAAACTTAGCAAAATCTTCACGAGGGACTGAAGCTATTTCAGGGTTCACAGACAGGACAACATTTAGCAGAGTTTTCTTGCATCAGCATTTGCTATATGAATACCAATGAGAAAAAGACAACATTTTGTTTTCTCCTTGAACTCTGACTGCTATCAAGATGTGGATTATTTTGATACCAGGATCTTCCTTTTTTTTAATACATACACAGGTATGGGGAGCGTATGAAAATAAAAAAATTACTGTGTTGTCCTGATCCATGGTCATGTCTCCTGGCATTTCATGATTCAATAGTTGTGGAATAAATTATCTGCAGTGAACTGACTTACTTGCTGAAGAATGTGACTTATTTGCTGAAGAATGTGTAGGAGGGGGGAGAAATTAGCATATATTGTTACTTTATACAGTGCTAAGCCTGAATTTCAAATAGATGATGGTGTGTTCATTTTTTCCCCCCCCCTAAACTGGTATTCATTCTAGACAGCAATGCCATTGTTTGTAAATGATGTCACCTAACAAATCATGTGGGTACTTCATTCAGTAAAAGAGAAGTCTAGGAGCCATGGACATATTATTAGGACAGGCTTAAATGCTTAGCATATAGTTATTGCCAGGAGAACATCCAGACCTTAGCATGGTGCTGATGACATGATTAGTCATGTTGTGCAGACCAGATATTTTTATAGCTAAATCACTGTCTGTTCAAAGGAGTTGATTTTTTTTTTTGTTCTAATATGAGAAGCAGCAACAGTAAAAGATGGTGCTTAGAATCAGTGTTGTCTTTCCCACATGAATTCATTTATCTGTCCTTCTTTATTTCTTTCCTCAGCCACTGTTTTACAGTTTAATTTGTCTTGTTCTGTTATTTGCACCCCAATGAGGCAGAGATGCAATGAAAACATGATTTATTGCTGAAGATAAACATGAGCTAAGAAAAGCTTTTAGGTCATCAGGAAAGGGAAAACTTAGAGATAAAAAGGGTGAGGTGTCACTGCCATTATTCATGTTAGGGCAGTAGCTCAGCATAGATGGGCCTTTTGCAACTTTGGTTTTTTTGTTTTTTTGGTTTTTTTTTAAGCAAAGGAAGAGATAATGCTCCTTCTGAAGAACTTTTGCTCTAATTGAAATAAGAATGGGTAAGAAAATGGGATAGCCCCATCTCACACATAAGGAACTGAGAACAAAGAGAAATCAGTGCTTGATTCAATGTCTACATGAGCATGTGTTTGCTTTCAGACTGACTAGCTCCATTTCAATTCACTACTGTATTCAGAGTGATTTTTCACCAGCTGAGGATCCAGCCCAAGAAGTTCTCCTTGTATCAGTTTGTCTAGTCCATGAAAAATAGCACCCTCCTCCAGCTGTTTTTTGCTATGCTAATGAAATACAGTAGATTTTAAACATAGAACTGGGTTTTTATCAGTCTGCCATATGTTTTCCATAGATAACTACATGGTCTAATTGGTTTGATTCAAACTACTGACATCAATATGCAAATCTGGTTGAATGGAATGTGTTTATACTGCAGCTTCCTTCTGAACCATTGATTGAAATATGAGTGCTTAAAATAGATCTGTGGGGAATATTTAAGTAGTTTGCAATTGTACACATTCTGTCTTGCCTGTGCTGAGTCCTGTGAAACAAATAAGGAAAAAGTACTGGTCCACTTCTCTTCCCTAACCTATTCCAATGTGTTTTAGAGCATCTTCATTCTTGCAAGATTTTTAAAATTGAGTTAGAGCAGAAGTGGCATATTTAGAAAGGTGTGTGTATATATGCTTATGTGAGGCTAAAGCTAAATTGTGCTAGCTCTGCAGAGATATTACTGGAGCACAGACCTTTCTGACACTTTTAAAGTATTAGTTACCTTTCCTTTTAATATTGCATGGTTGTGGTGTTGTAATGGATGTCTCTGTCTGGTTTTCTCTCTGTACTCTTTGCCTCTGTCCTTGCTTTCAGTGTCCTTCCCCAGTCTGTTAAGGCCAGATACCAGGTGGGCCATGCCATCATACCAATTATTTCCACTGGAAGGGCTGCCAGGACAATCTTTTACTGCTCATTTTTCATTACCACAAAAAAAAAAAAATCACATTTCTGTGCAGGAGTCAAAAATGTTTATGCTTGCATCTCTGGATTGCTACAAAAATATGCAGGCTCAGTATGTAATCATAAGTGACTACAAAATTTCCAGTCTTGCTGGAAGGTGCCTGAATTTAAACAAAATCATTTTGCAGGGAAGCAAAAATATGCACATGCTAAGCAAAATGCGAAATACATTAACTCAATTTTTAGAAGTTTCCCTGGCAGGTTTGTGTGATTTGGTAACAAAATAGCTGCACTCAGATTTCTGACTTTATTCAAACAACAGTCATTATAAACAGGTAAAAGAATTTATTGTATACAATAAAATATAGATTTTATTTATCACCTTTAGTATTTCACATCATATAACCATGTTTTTTGATAGCAATTCAGTATCATTATATTAAATAGATTGTTACTAGTATGAATCATGTATTGATTTCTTGACTTGGTTCTTTTTATTACATGAAGAATCCCAAGCCTTCGAGAGCCACATTATTGCAATAATAAGTATCTTTCATATCTTCACCAAATTACAAATTGACAATACACAAAGTAGTGAGCACACCTGAAGCTATTTCAAGCCCCTTAAAAGCCACTGGTATTGTTAAGTATCGATTTTAAAGAATCAGCTTTTGGAGAAGAATCTCATCTGCTCTTTCAAGAAAAGGAAGGGGACTTGAATAGTGAAAAAGTCTTGCAAAACATAATTCCTAAAGTCCAGGTCATCAAATCGTAGATAAAACCAGTCAAATAGGATTGTAGAACCCTGCCTAAATACCCTTTATAAAGGTATCTTCTGTTTTGAGCCTGTTCAAGCACTCCTTTTCACAGCTGCCAGAGACAGGGGGATAGATCATTTTCCTAAATTGTGAAAAATCATGTGATATCGAGTTATGGCACTTATTGCAGCTTTACAATGTTGGGGATTTTATGCTAATCATGAAAATAGAAGGGAAAAAAGGCCACAGCTTCATGGAAGTCACTGAGAAGGCAACCAGTCACTTCCTGGGGGTACAGGATTTTATTCCTGCTAATTTCATTCTTTCTTCATGTTCCTATCATTCAGATTGAGTCACAGGTGAAGAGTAGGTTCCATGAGAAGGAGCACTGAGGCTGCTGGGACTTAGTCTGTATAAACTGACCAGCACAGGTGTTCTGGAGAGCAGAAGTCTCTGATGAAAACAGCAAACTCGTTCTTCTATCTGGCTCTCCCTGGCAGCCCCAGGGTGAATTCCAGAAGCTGAGTTGCTTTCCCAGTGGGAATACTCAGCTACCTTCATTCAGCAAGACATCCGTGCCCTTAGCTCTTAAACTGCAACTAGACTGTTCAGCTGGGTTACTCCTTCACCTCCTGTAAATACCACAATGGAAAAAGAAAATTAGATGAAAATTCCATGCAGCTATGCCAGAAGTTATGTTAAGAAGTGGTACAAAGGAAAATGAATGGGAAATACCTTATTAGACCTTGTTGTGCTTCAGACAAGGTAAAACTACTTCCTGTATTTGCTAAAAATTTGGAACTATTTTCTTATGCAGCTGCTTCTCTGTGGGTGGATCCACTGGTGCACAGAGTCACTTAATTGGGGACAACTCCTAAGATTACAGTTCAGAGAGAGCTCTCTGAAATCTGAGGGGAAATGAAGATGGTTCTACAGGAAATAGCATAGCAGCAAATTGAATTTTAGAAAAGTTTTATAGGCCTACTACAAGATGCTTTTTGGCTGAAAGACTTTATAATGAGATTAACATTTACAATTCTCCTCCAGACTGTTCCTGAATGACAATGTGCAGCTGTGGTTCAAGATGTTTACAGAAATAAACACCATTTTCAGGGGTACAAATGTGTAGTAAAATTATTCACACAGGGAAAAAAATAGATTTAAACATACACATATACAGAAAGTTGTATCAATACCAAATTTCTAATGAATTTTTGTCTCCCTAGTGTAAAAGTGAGTAGGACTTAATCTAGCTAACATGTATTCACTTGCTTACATTTGCTCCTTTGAGTCACTGTACTGGATTTGAATGTGTTGCCTTAAACTGCAGCTTTCTCTGATGACAACATCCTGGCTTAAAAAGGATAAAAACCCTATTGATCTCTTAGAGCACCAAGTGGAAAAGAGCAATGTTATGAGACTTAGGATAAGAGAGAGATTTCATCACCAAAAGTAGCTGTTTGAAAGTTTTTTTAAAAAATTGAAATTAGGAGGAATAAATTGACCTGTGTGACAGTGGCTAAAAGGACAAAAATCTTCAAGATATTTACCAGCTCTTTGGAGGAAAGGACACACAGCTTTATGACTGTGCTTTCAACTTCCTAATTTCAGGACACTGTAAGCTGTGGATTACCACCCTATTTCTGCAATTGATCAGTTTGCACTGGCAAATGGTTCATGTGCTGGCTTATTGGAGGATCTCAATGTGGGCACAAGACAAAAGACAAACATCTGTAAGAAGAATTGGCTTCCTCATGTTACTTTCCAAACACATGACATCTTTCAGCAATGCAACTTCCTATTCCAGAGAAAAGGCACAGCTCTGTAGAGCACCCAGTGATCTCCTTTAAATATAGCTTTGTTTTTATGAAGTTTGGAACCTGACTCTCAGCAATAATTGTGCATTAATTAGTAACTTTACTGAAGAAATATGCTCCAACTTGTGCACTGAGAAACTTCTTTAAATTGAAAAGCACAGCATATTTGCAGATAGATTATAAATCTGAGAAGGGTTTTAGATTCAGAATTAACTAAGGTTGCATGCAAAGTGTCAGATAACATCCAAAACTGCTGCATAACTAGCATATCAAAGCTAATATGTTTCTTCATTACTGTACAGCCCTTGCCATGAATTTGTGTGTATTAGGAATTCAGTTCTGAAGAGAAAAATTGGTTTGCTTTAACTTGCACTTGTAAAAATATCTGTGTATGAATATATATATATATAAATACACTTGTAACCATTTCCTGCATTGCCTCTTTGCATGAAGACCTGGGCTATGAGCTGGGTCACAAGGTGATTAACCTGTAAAACCAGCTAAGTTTTCAGAACTGTACTCACAAATCTGGATTTGCAGGCTGAGTTGCTATGTTTCAGTTGATTGCAACATGTCCTTATATATATTTGAATGAAATTCTGACAGTGTATATTTTCTGGATAAAAATAGTTGTTTGTGTTCTATAACTGATCCATGAGGGTCGGCAGTAAGATAGCAAGTTGGTAAAAAAAAGATTATATGAGGGACTGAAAATGAAATTGGAATAATGTTGGTTTTGGTGGGGAGACCCTGCTGGGAGGACTGTGCAGATGTCTGGAGTAGATTTTAAGGGCCTGCTTTAGGAAAACACTTGCAGTCAGTTTTGCTTCTGAGTGCATGTGTCTCTCATATACTGCACTCCCAATTACATGATTGGGAACAAGCATCTGGGTGAAATCTGGTTATTCATCTACCCCAGCATTTCTGAACACAACATTTATTAAAAAAGGCAAAACAAAACATATAAATTAGGGCCTTGGGAAGCAGTGTAAATAGAGATACAAAGAGACTTTTGAACACACTCAAATTCCTGGCATGACTCTGATAAGAAGCAAGCCATTAGGGACCAGAATTGTAATTTAATGAGTTTTTGTAGCGTGGCCAAGGAAAAAGCTGCATAACCATCCTTACAGATTCTTCAACAAAGTCCAGTTCAACGCGTTAATGGTGTTCTAATATTTAAAAGACAGTAAATTAATGAATATATTTTGCCCATCTAGTACAGCTGGACACATAGCAACCGTATAATGATATTAACTAGGCCCAAAGATGGGAAGTTTTGTTAAAATTTCTTGGTATGCATTGACCAGACTGACCACTGGAAGAAGCACTGAGCCAGTAAATCAAGTCTCACATGTTAAACCAAATAACAGAAGATTTATTTGTATTGTCAGGATATTTTTTCATCTGAGGAAAAATTTTATTTATTTTATTTCCACATAAAAGAAATATTTATTTATTTATAAATAGAAATTTATTTATTTTACATATTTTAAAAAAATAAGACTGTGGGGGAACTTATGCTGGTGTGGCATTTCACATAAAAATGTTTTGTTAATGTCATTTACCAAACGTGCTGGCATACTATCAAAAATTTTTCTATCAAACTATCAAATGTATTGAATTACTCTGTATGCACTTGGGAGATTTTTAACCCACTGTTGACCCAAAACATTGCTGGACCTGGCCTACATACTTTTTTCAAATGTAAAATATATTTAGTGGGTTTGGGCTTCTTCAGTGGGAGTTTATCTAACTTTTGCATTTCAGATTATGTAAACTTTCATATTTTTTTTCAAAAGGCCTTTTTGTATTGTTCCATGCTTCTAGAGTACTGCTAAATACATGGGAAGAGGAAAGGAAATTTTACTGCAGCTGTTATTAGAGGCATTATTAGAGAAAACACTTGTCTGATGGGTAAGTGTAGCGTTCACATTTGCTATTTGTTATAATAAGATTCTAGAAAGCAAATGGGGCAGAACTGTTCACTTGAGTAGAATGAGGAGGAAAGGGATTTGGAGGTTTTTGAGACCCAAAGCCTTGGCTCTGTGCTTAACTGTAATGAATTCACCACACACTGTTCTGGAGATCAGATTCAGCTGCAGCTGTTATAGCTGACAAACAATTCACTTTAACTTTCATGGTGCTGCTTTTGAGTTTTTCTGTCTGCATCAGAACATTATAAACAGTTCTTGGAGTGCCACATACCCATGTCTAGGAACAGAGTATCATTTTAGAACCAAACTTAATCTGAACATGAAAATGTGAAGGGTAATTAAGCCAGTTGTAAATCTAACTGGCTTTCAAATGTTTAATTAAAGAGGTCAGACAATCATTTCCAGACCACTTATAACTAAAGGTGAAAACACTGCCACCTGTAAGTCACACTGTCAGTAAAAATGCCTGTTCAAAGCAATGCTTTATGTGCTGCTATGTCCCTGACAAACATATTTTTATGAGCCTGATCATATTAACAAAAAAATGAATTGATTTCTGGTAAAGTCTCTCTATTTGCCATTGTATGCTGAGTTTTTCATTTACAAGAATTAATAATTATAAGAATTAATAGTTATAAGAATTAATTTCTCAAGCAAATCTATAATTATCATGATTCCTGAGAAGAAAGCTGCAAAGTATTAACATCAGTTAGTCAGTAAACAGCAAGTGGTTTCACTTAATGATGATATTCTTAGCTCCTGTGAAGCTAAGAAAGGATTAAAAATGAATCCTTCCCATGAGGCTTCCTTCAGAGTTATCACTGTGCCTCTTTATATAATGCTATCAGATCAAAATAATTATTTAAAGTAAATTTGTTTCACACCTCTTGTGACAGCAGAACAGAAGAAAAAAAAATACTGGGAGATCTACGAAGCCATGATACATTTTCTCCCAGATATCCACAGCACTGTGAACTTCATAGGCAATATTACTCATAAAAATTTCTTTTTCCTGGTATAGTTGCACTGAATTTTGATTCTGTGATCCTGGACTGATGTGTCTGAGTTATTTTTCCTCTCATTTCCTCACTTTTTCTTGAAATTTGTAATGCTGTGCTCTTTTCCCTGCCAACAAATTATAATTTTCATGTGGAAAGGGAATTTTTCATTTCCATAGCACCAACTTCCTGTACACACAGAGTTGTTGCTTTCTAGGAAAGCAACAGATTTTCATAAAATCTTCTTAAACTTTCCTGACCCTACTTCCAAAATGGAAGCACTGAATCTCCTGCCTGGTCTGACTTCAAAATTAGTGTTCTTAGACTAGAATTTCACAAGGGTCTATAAAAGTGAGATTAAATGGGAAAGGAACTAAAAACTCTTTTGTTCCACTGACAGAGGGAGCATGGGTTTTTTGTTAGTTTGTTCATTCTCATCACTGCTGCATGAACATGAATTGTGAGTCAAAACCTTTCAGGGCTGTGTATTTTTTTGCATGAATGTGTTAGAAAATGAAAGTTTCATAAAATTGTCTACAAAAATCTTCTAGGGTTCTGTTTGGGAGAGACAGGATGGGATGGATGAGCTGTGCATCTCAGCTGCACGCACAGGAAGGAAACATCGACCACCAAAGCACAAAACCAAAAACCCCAAACAGCTTTTATGATAATAGTAAATTTTCAATAAACTGCAAAGCCTTTCATATTAATACATGGCATTATGCAAATCAGCTTCCTCTTCTTTGAGCAGCTAACGTAGTCTGCTCTGCCAGGAAGGGCTGAAAAGGCTCCCAAGGCAATGGTAAACATTACTGGAATTATATTACGAAAGATCTAGGACTTAAAATCATGTCTTCTGTGCTCCTGTGAAGTGTTATCTCTGACTGTGCTTCAAGCCAGAGCTGCATTAAAGATGCAACAGGGAGATGCAGCAGACTTCAATGAATTCTGTAAGGAAAGTGAATAGGGAACAGAGTTGTCACATACAGTGATTTAATTGGTTGCCTCTAAAACTTTCAGACAGGAGATACTTCTTTACACAACACTTAACTTTCATATGGAAAGCATTGCCATAGGAAGCCTTAGAAGCCAAAATTATAATTACAAAGCAAGCGATAAGACAGATGAGTGGAGGCTAAATCATTTAGAAACTAAAAACTAATGTAGCCCAGGTACAACCTCCAGTTGCAGGTGACCCTAAAATTTAAGTTTGTCAGCTGACACATCATCTGGAATTAAGGACTGCTTTACTCATGCATCTTTTGAGTTTCCCTCAACTGACATTGTGTTAGACACAAAACTGAACTAAAATTTTCCTCTTCTAGCACAGCTGTGCTCTTAAATGTATATTTCCGTGCTGTTTCTATACTACTCACAGGCTCATAGACTTGAAAAGGCTTAAGTTGAAAAAGACCTTTGAGTTCATCAAGTCCAGCCTCTAACCCAGCAATGCCAAGTCCACCACTAGGCCGTGTCACCAAGCACCAGTTTTTCAATGCTGAGAAAGCTAAATTATTGCAGTGTCCTAATAAAATGCATTCAAAAATGTATAGTTATTTAAGGCAAGTAATTGAATATTTTTTTTTGATACCAAAGTGAAGCAGCACTTTAGAAGTTTAATTACACCACAAATTAAAGCAGAAATCCATTTTTACTACAGTGCCTAGAAGTTTTTCCAGATATTGACATATGTACTTCAGATGTAAGTTTCCAAGCCTGCCACGGCCTATTTTGTGTAGGTTAGTGGTGTAAAGCAGTTCACTTGACTGTTTCAGAGCAAAGTCATTCTGTACTGGCTACAGTTGTCATTGGGAATGTAATCACCTTTTTCAGTTATTTCATTGCTTAGACTCAGATACTCAGAGGTGCAGGGGTTTCCTGTCTCCCCAGATGTTTTGAACGCTAAATAGTGGCTGCAAAGCTATTTAAAGACAAGAACTGCTGTTTCCATGGTAGTAAATATAGTCAATTAATGTCTGTGTTGCATTTATTTTGCAATTTTTAAATCAGAAACAAGGCATCAAGACATATCATTGGTCAGTGCTCCCTTGAGCTGCGGCTTTCAGCTTTGAGAACCTATCCTGACTTCTTGCACTTTACTATTTCAGGATAAAAGCTTTTTAATTTTATTCATGATTTTAGTATTTAATAACTTTATATAAATTTTAATTTTGACCAACAAGAAAATTGTGATTAATTTGAAAAGGAAGTATTAACTGAGTCAGAGCTGAAATTAGCATTTTTCTTTAGGGCCACTAACCCTTGGACCACTGTCTAGTGATGCAACAAGTCAGAGAGAATATTGATTACAATGACACATTGTAATCACCATAGGAGACACTAACAGATTCTCCCTGCTAATGTCTATAGAGATTGTGATTTTCTGTTACAAAGCACAAATCCAGAGTTTGAAACCATGGGGTGGAAAGGTGCAGGAGGAGAAGGAGGAATAAGGAAAGGAAGACTTTTTCCTGGTTCTCCATATGTCCAAATAGGTAAGGCATGGCCTAGTTGCAATAAAGATAAATAGGCATGTTTTAATTTCAGCACTTAGCTGCATGCTACAGCTGTGATTGCATCAGTAATCTGAAAAGAGCATAAATTGGCATGCACTTTTCTGAAATAATTTAAAGGGCAGAGAACCTGGTCTGTCACCTGCCA
Source organism: Monarcha castaneiventris obscurior (assembly GCA_026261815.1). Lineage (NCBI taxonomy): Eukaryota > Metazoa > Chordata > Aves > Passeriformes > Monarchidae > Monarcha > Monarcha castaneiventris. The sequence continues at coordinate 5,764,528 of JAMPIT010000539.1, forward strand.
GTCTCAATGTGAATCTAATTTGTAATGATAGACCATATCCATCCCCACTGACTATGTCATTTTTTTAATTGCTGTCTTTGTTCAGTCTCAGCATTTGGCTGTCACATCTTTAAGAAAAATGGTCCAACTGTTTTGCCATTTGCTCTAAGAAATAAGTTACTCCCAGCATATGGAGTCTTTCACAAACAATATGCTTTCAGTTTTCTGTGCTTTGGATTTCTCCACAGAAAATTGGTAAAGCTAGTGTAAGATTAACTAAAAATGCTGCTGTCCATATCAGCAGAGCCTGCAAAAACTTCTTCTGCACGGGAGCTTGCTAAGGAGAAGGATTTAAGGTGCATCCTGCTTCAGCAGAACTTACTTTAGTGAAACAGCACAGAAATGAGGACGGCTGTACTGAAAGGCAATACCTGATCACGAAGAGATGTCACCTCCCAAACCTGCCCCGTGGCCCTGGATGGAATCCCTTCCCTCCAGTGGGACTGCACCACACAGCTCGGGGGTGTTGGCAAATGTGCTGAGGGTGCCCTCAGTCCCACTGCCCATGGCACCAGCAAAGGTGTTAAACAGTGCCAGTCTCAATGTCATGGTCACTGCTGCCAATATCTAAAATATTCTGAATTTTCACAATGCAAGAGTCTGTAAAGGAATATCTTCCTGTTACTCAAAGTTCCACGCTGACTTCATCCAATGCACTTTAGTTCTGTGTTAGAAGTGCCAGTAAATTTTCTGTCTGTAAGTCTGTACTTGAACGTTTTTCAAGTCTGCTCCTCGTTAATGGAAAAAACATTGAAAAGGGGTGAACAGGAACAGTTTGTTTTAATAATTTTAGGCTCATTTTGCAACCTAATCACTAATCTATTTTCATCAAAGTAACTCAAAATATTATTTAGTAGGAATTGCTTTGATTTTAAGTGCTTCTGGTCTTTCTTGGCATGTGACATTCTTCAGTGTGACGTGCTGCTTTGCCTGAAAAACATCAGTAACAGTATTGGTTCTCCAAGCTGATAGGTTTTCTTTATAAATGTCAGCTCTGGGTTTTTTTTATGTTATGTAATTTACCAGATTTTAATTTCCTCTGGTTTTTTGGTTTTGTTTTTTTGGTTTTTTTTTTTTTTTGGCAACTTTTTGCTGTATATTTCTGTTTAGAATTTTATTTATGTTCAAATACTGTTGTCTGACAATTATGATAGTAGAACATAAGTTTGTGTAAGTGTCACACAGTCCAATTTTTTGATAAGTTAAATTTGCCATTTTGCAATTCTAAGCAAACATTAATTTTTATATAGCAGGGTTTAGAAGTTTTACACAGTCACATGAAGTTTCATTTTAATTTTAACAAGCCAGAAAAAGAATAGTCTGGAAAACAGATGTATTTCTCAGAGCATTCCTCTTGGAGAGAGTTTTATCTTAGGCAATAAGTCTGACATTTCAAGGCATAGTGTGACATTTTTCATATAAGTATAGGAGCAAAGGACTGTGATTTGCTACCCTTCTGCTGCTTTTTCATTCAACCTTATTAATTTCAAAGGGGATTTCTTGACTACATTTCAACCAAAAAAAAAGTCTAATAAGGAAGGCTGAAAATGATGATAAAATGGAGATACAGGCAAATATATTATTTTAAGAAGGTACATTTCTTGTCAATTCAATGTTCAGTGAATATCTTCATGTTCCTCTAGAAATTCAAAGAGAGAAGCTGAATCAGAGTGAAACTGAATCTCATCTGAGAGGAACTCATCAGTGTTTAAAGTAAATTAGATAAAAATAATAAACAGAGTTCACACTAAAGCTTCATGTTTCTGTGTTTGAATCTGTCCATATGTGGCAGGGAACAGAACTTTCTGAGAATGGATGAGTTTCCCATGTTTTCCTGTGGTGTGATTCTGGTGCCTTTTTCTGACATATTTATTTCCAGTCCCTATAAAAGAAAATACCTGATCAGAGATTTTATGTAAAGGTGAAAACTTGAGAGTGTTCTTTGACTAAAGTAAGGAGTCCTTAGACATTAAATTCATCAGTTGTGGAAGTGAATTTAACAAGAATGACCTGAGGAAAAATCATTGTGGCAGGAAGTTAAGTGGAAACCAGTTAGTGGCAGAAGTGAAAGGAGTTTTTCTGATAGCAGGGTGTGACAGGATGACTGACAGTGTTATGAAGTGCTGTGCCACCTTCAGGGTATCACTGGCTGGACAGCCTTTTCCATCAACAGCTGTAAAAACATAATCAATCGGGAGGAGGGGAAGTATTTTTGTGTTTGAACCGAATCACTGTGTAAAATTGCTGTAGGGAACAAAGAATGTAATGACATGTCTGGGTTATAGAAAAGCATCTAGTAAAGCAAGAGTACAACAACCCTCACCCAAAAGCTTTTAAAGTACAAAACCAATCAAGTTAAATGAATAACGTTTCAGCCTTAGTACCCTGGGCCTGCTTTCACTCTTGTTCCAAAAAAGATCTACAACTGATTTCAGCCTCCTTGCTTAGTCATTCTCATGAAATATATTGTAAGCCTTGCCTCCCCCTCTATAAGTCAGACAAAACTCTTTTAGTCAGCAGGGCTTAGGTAAGAGAAAAGTTGACTGTACCAGGATTTTCTAATTGAAACTTGATGTTGCTCTTCCTCCTCCATCTTTGACTGAGCAATAGCATTTGCTCCATGGTTCTGAAAAAGATTTAAAAGGAGGGCAGTGGTAATACTGGTCTTGCTTTAGCCTCAAACTTGTGAGAATTGAGAACAAAAGTGGGCAGACAACAATCAAATGTAGGGAGGACGAGTTCTGTAGAGGTACACATGATGGTAAGTAGACATCCTGAGCATGCTTCAGAAGAGGCAAAATCCAGTTGGAGTGGAAGGCAAAAGGGTAAGTGAGCATGAAAAAAAATCCAAACCTCTGAGGATGCATGCTCAATGTCTGCTTGAGAGTCAATTGCTATTTCAACAACCATTTCAGGTGAATGAACTCCCTCATAGCTCTGATCAAGGGCAGTGTGGGATTCCTTCTGTGCTGTGTAAAACATCATTTTTTTACCCTTAGATGCTCTTACTATATTCTTAATTTCTATATATTATACCCTTATACCTTTACTATATTCTTAATTTCTTTGAATTTCCTTGTAGAATTGCTCTCTGATGGGAAACAGGCTCAATCCCTGTGCCCTTAGCATTGCATTTGTTCAGCTCACAGCCTGAGCTTTTCAGGCATAGAGGATGTATGGGGAGGATGTGTGGGGTGTTTTTGGGGTGGTTAATTATGGATGGATTTCCCCGCAGCCAGAGAAGAACCATACAATAGAGAAGACTTGTTCGTCAGAGTTAAGTTGTATTTTGTCCACGCCTGTTCCAAAATGTGCATTATTTGAGTTTGTAATGCCACTTATGTATTTTTACATAGGAAAGGCCCAAATTTGAAGACCTATTTCAGCTCTTGCCAGGAACTCAAGATGGTCTGACTGAATTTAACCTCACAGATAGTTTGATCTAAATTTTTCTCAATTCAAGCTTTATCACGTTTCATTTCTTTGCCTTCACTGATCAAAGCAGGATGTTTGCTCTGTGATTTTAATGTTGCTGATTGCTGCGTTGTAAAGTGGTTTCATGTTCCTATGTTTTAGGGAGAATGACTTTATTATAGGAGCTGTTAGAAAAGCTTCAGGAAAACAAGAAGGCATTTTAATAGAAATAGGCAGAATGATGTACTTTCCTTTTAAAAGGGAACTCTCACAGAAGCCATCGAGGTCATATAACTTACCAGTGGTATGTACAGTTAAATATAAAACATTCATTTATTTGAATCTGGGCACTACTAAAATGATAGTGAAATAAATCTGTGCTACCAGAGCTGCTCAGTATTTCTGTGGTAGGGTTTCAAAGTTGCATGACATCCTCTATCAATCTGTCAGCATTGACAGTGATGTGTTTGTTTTTCCAGATGTGCATGTGTATATTATAACCCACAAAACTGCATAACAAAACCAGAAAAATTTATACTCTGATCTGGTCTTCAAAATCTATGAGTAGCTCACTGCAGAGACCTGGTGCTTCCTCTAGGCCCAAAGTATCTTTTAAGTGGGAAAAATTTTATGGAGCATTGGCAAATGCCTCAGTTCAGACATTGGGCTGTGGTATCTCTTAAAATATAATGCTATTATATACCATTTATATGTTTTGTAACACATATTACTAGTGTTCCTCCTGGACTCACAAAATTATCTCTACCTTCTAAATCTGTCAATAACAGAACTGTAAATGGTAAATCATATTTGGTAATATAATTAGTAAGTTTTTAAGGGTTTGACATTTTCCATCTTCTGCTATTTAAATTGATTTTTATATAAAGCAATTAAGGACATCCTTTTTCCATTAAGGAAATTATATTTAACTTCTGTTATGATAATGTATGTTATATATAGAAGAGAAAAGGTACTTGAGTTTCACTTTTTACCCCACAAGGTCATTTTCATTGCTGGTGGTGGTGGTGGTGTAATTTTTCAGAATAAATATATTAATAGGTTGTGCTCTTAGCACAAAATAAATCAGGACTTCGAATATAAATATTTCTTTTGACATAATTACTGTCATGAATGAGAAATTATTTTCATTCACTAAACAACTTCAGGCTTTTGACAGATTAATAAGAAGTATGGAAAGTGTCACCTGATAGCTATAACATAACTTTCTTCTCTGAGATTATTGCTTATTGCTGGAGTTTTCCATGACACTTCATTAGGATGGTGGCAGACATAAATAAATATACACAGATATGATGAAGAGCTTTTGAATGTACGTGCATTAGGCATCGAGCTGTTTGGAACAGAGCAGTGTGAGAGTAGCAAAGAGAAACTCTGGGCAAAGAGAAGATGAAAATAGCCCTGCTTGAGATGACTTTGTTTCCTGCAAAAATGCTTGAGGAACAAGCATTTCTTATTTTTTCATTGCTAATCTCAGTATTTCTTTTTAGAAACCAGTGTTTAATTTGTTTGTCTGTGCACTTCACACCATGATAAAGCACTGACATTGATTCCATAATGATTGCAATTAATTGCACAAGTTACTGGCAGTGTAACCTCCAAATAGGTTTTGTACAAAAGTCCAAGGGAGATATTTTTGTCCTACATCTTAGTCAGAAATTTAAGTGAGAACATAATTTCTTAAGATTTCTGCTCTGTGATTTGCTTCAGGAGAACAATGGTGAAGAGCAGATTAAAATTATACTTTTATGAGTTTGCTAAATTTTAGATAACTCCATAGGCACTAACGGTGTCTGTAGCTGACTCTGTCTGACACGTACACAGAATTGTTTTTTCCTATCTCATTCCAGATTAAAATATTCCAGAGTATTCCTTAACACACATGGAAGAAAGTCCTGAATGATATCATCTGAATTTTGCATAAAGCAGGAGGGGTTGGATAGGTGATCTCCAGAGATACATTTAAGTTTGAATTATTCCAGAATTCTGTGATAGACTATTAGTTTTAAAAGAAAAAAGTCTGTATTTCCTGAGAGAGATTGCCCAATTCATTCTCAACGTGTTCTTATGGAGTAGTAAGCAAAGATTTAGTGAACATAACCATTGTAGAGCTGAGGTCAATGTGAACATTTCACCCCTTCACTTGACCTGAAGGAGATCTCTGTGCACTGCACCTGTGAGCACCCAAGAGCATTAGAAACTCTGTTAAGGGAGTGGGAGCTTGGGGAGTGGGAGTGTGTTTTGGCTTTTTTTACTTGTCTTATAGTTTTTGTTTACTTTCTTTCTTCTTTAATTTTCTACTTTGTTCTTGTAATCTCAGAATTCACAAAATAAAAATTTCTATCACACTGGGGTAGCTTCGGAGACTTGCTCTCAATGAAATTGTCTTTTTTCCAGTAAAAATAGTTTGCAAGGGGTTTCATCAGAGTTTATTCTTGATGCCATTATAACATTTTAATGCAGTCTGATAGAGGGGGAAGTTTCATCTTCTTGGAAGTAGCTTAGAAAACTTGTGATGTGATCTATCCTGCCACACCAATTGTTATGATGCACATTTAATAAGAAATTCCATGGGAATGTTCATCAGAGGATGAAGCTGCATGCAGAGTCATAGTCCTTTTTAAAAACAAGGTTATGCTGGTAATATATAAAAAATAGTTCCAGTGGTGTTCAGTTAATCGGACTTCTTTGCTAGGTATGCCAAACTTCATGAAAGTAAATTGCATAACTTTCCTGAGGAAAAAACATGATGAGCGTAATTTAAAATGCTCTGCCACTGCTATAGAATCCCAAATGGCTTATTCAGCATTCTTCTTTGAATGGTTTTGTGGTTTGATAGTGCACTTAGTTATTTTAAAATATCTGTGGACAAGAGCATCCTCTTTGAAGACAGTCAGAATGTAATATTGGATTATCTTCTTGATAATAGTGCCACTGCCTCAATAATGCTGGTAGATGCTTTTCTTTATTCCTCTTAATTGATCCGTTTTTTCATCCTTTTACTCAACCACAGAGACAGATGGAAGGCTGTTTTCTTTTCATGTGATTATTCCACACTTCAGCCTCAATTTTTTTGGAGAGGGTTGGAATACCATTAACAATCTTTACTTTTAGCAATGTTAGTAAGAGTGTGTCTACATCTATGCTTCTTGTATTCTATTTGAAGTAAAAAGAATATTTTGTTTAGGTCCCAGACCTCATCTCTTCTAATATTAGGATGGTGGCCTCAACTAGAAGGTAAGCATTTACTTGTTGCCATTGTGGGGGTTTTTTTTGGTTTTTTTTTTTTTTTTTAATAACAGGAATCAATTTTATATATGCAATTTTTTTTTTTTTGTTTAAAGAAAAAAGGTTTAGATGTTGCTTATTTATAGTTGAATTTTATGTTAGACTTTAAACTTCAGAGTTTTCACAGAAACACACATTTCAGTTTGGTGAATTCAGTGAAGTGAAACTGGGCTTTTCAGTATATCATGTCTGTGAATACCTATATGGATAATTAATTATGAAAATATCTTTGTGAACTAGACAAGTCATTCTGATTCAGTATTGTAAATGCTGGTTTTTTACAGGCCTGTGCTTCTATTTTCAAACTTGTCTACCCTGGGTGGTCAAGAAGACAAGATGCAATTAAAGTTCATATTGGGCAAAAGGAGATAAAACTGGAAAAAGGAAACTGGAAAAAGATTTCTCTTTAACCACACAGTGTGTTATCAGTGTTGAACTCTGGAATTTGAAGCTGTTAAGGGCAAAAAAAATAGAGGCAAAAACGTAAATGAGAAATACGTGTAAACCTAGCAGGAAGAAAAATATAGAAATATTGTTTAATTTTACAGCTAACAACCTTTAGAGACTTTTGAAAATGGGTAAATGGAGGATGATGATAGTTCCAGGTCTGATTGCTTCTTTTATTTTCTCTAGTGTTGGGTGCTGATGGAGAGGATGTAGTAGGAAGGCCTTACTCAGTCTAGTGTGACTATTTCTGTTCTCAGCCAAAATCTTAGGCAAATAAATAGGTGACCTGGTTTCAGAGTACAGCAAAGATTGAGGGTAAGCACAGACAAGGATGTAATGTTCTTGCTCAGGACAGGACCTAAGCTTGCATCTGCCCTGAAACATCTAAATAGGACTCTTTGGCTCTTTATATCCTTCCAGGCTGGCAAAGGATCAAGTGCTTTGCAGAACTGGTCTGGAAATACCTCAGCAGTGTTGTTGTTGGACGTGTGAAATTAGGTAGATAATTTAGTCAGGTGGGTTTGTTTATTTCTTTTACTGCTGCAGTTATATCAGAGTTAAAGCCTGTCTTCCTTCTATTTTCCATCCTAAATCAGTGGGTTACATCCTTGCCTTGTGCATTCCCTGCACAGTGTTTGATAGCTGCATTAATGAACAAACATAACATTGGAGCAAAACGTATTGGGAAGAAGTAAAAACAAGATCTGGCATCTTGAAAAATGCAAAATATTTCAACTTAGTGTCTCATCATTCTCCATGAAGTTTGTTTTCCATTTTGAATTCACAGAGCTCCTGTTCTGACTCTACAGATGGAGAATGATAGTTATAGATGGGTTTAATTTCATTGAGAGAGAAAGAGGTGCTGACTTCCTGCATTTTATTAGCACGTGGAACACTGGGAAAAACGTGTTTGTAAATTCACTTCAGCAGGGGAATCTTGAAAAATGTCATGTACTTTGGGCTTTCTCTCTCCTACTATTGTCACTCTTCTCAAGAAGCTACTACAGATTTTTCCAGACCTGTCTGTAGAAAAATAATGAAAACCAGAATTTACCTTCAATCCAGTGGAATTTCAGAATATGTGAACCAAACACCCTTGTAGTTGTGTCATTTGGCTTTAATATTTTCAGTTCTCCAGAAAACTGTCCTTATTTTTCCACCATTCTTGAAAGAGAAAGGTTGCTGATAATTAAAATTAGTTTCACTATTAGTTTTTGTCTCCAAAATAAGTAGATGAAGACTCGTTTCCTTGGATCATTCAGTAGAAGAAGATGAATGTCATTGTTTTTCCATTTAATCTCCCTTTTAAACTTTAATAATTGATTGATCTTTTAAATAAGTGTGGCTTGATGGCATAAGCTTCCAATATAATAAGGTAAAATAAACAATTTGTGACTATTGGACTATCTAAAGAAACAATTTTAAAGTCTGTGCAAGATATAGAATAAAGATTTTCATCCTATTGCAAAATCAAAGTAGTAATTATGATCGCCTAACTGGAAGAGGGGGTTTTTATCTGTGTGAAGTTGCAGAGGTTTTTATTCATTTTAGTTCAGTGTCATGAAACTATGAAAACAATTAACATTCTGTTTATTGAACAAGGCAAGTGAAGGAATGTATCCACTACATGGAGATCAGCTGAGACACTTCCCTTTCAATAGGAAAGAGAGTGAAATGGCAGATTTACTAAAGGATTAAAATGCTGCTGTGTTTTCCTGATTGTTTAGTGTATAAAATTCCTCTTTTCACCAGAACTGGACCTCTCTGTGGCATTCTCAATGACCATGAAGAGCCTCAAGTACTTTAGGCAAAGAACAAAACACAGCAAAAATGGCCCCACATCCCAAGATCAGATTTAACTTTTGATTCTGAAGACTAGAGATAGGTATAGGCCTTTTGTTTTCTGAGTTCTCATTCTAAATATGATATAAATCTACTCTTTAGTGACCCAGATGGCCTGCAACTAATCACCATTTTCATTAGTGTGCATTAGTAAATTAACAGGTTCATTAGGCCCTGCTGGTGTCAGCTGCTATTAGGACAGAAAGGTTTTGGGGTTTTTTTTTTCTTTTTAAATTGCAGGATGAAATTAACTTTCATGTAGCCCATAAAGTTGTCCTATACCATTTATAAAAATATCATACCTGACTAAATGAGCTCAAGGTCTAAATACTGCTGGGAATTGCACAGCCTGCAGTGTCAGTGGGTATGGGAAATTACTGATGGAAATTGAAGTCTGCATAGATGTCAGTGCTTGTTGTAAATTCTTCTGTTGGGTGTTAGAGCCATTGGGTTTTTTTCTGCTAGATTTTAACAGGATTGAACTAATTAAACCAACATTTTTCTTCACTTCTATTTCTGACAAACATAGAAATAATCCCAGTTAAGACACGAGAATCCTACTTTGACAAGAACTAAGCTAAATCTCTACACTGGAAAAACACTTCATCAGTTTTTGACATTTTCTTCCTTTACTCACCTCTCACAGTTTCAAAACAAATTGTTAGTGGACACTGATAAGGTAGCCTAGTATGTCACTGATAAGAGAAGAAAGAAGATAACAGTTTCCAAGATGTATCATCAGGAATCCAGGAAGCTATTAACATATTGAACAAAGATAAGCAGATAAATAACTTGTGGCAACCTCACAGACTGCTGGAATGATCTTCAAGTATTGATTTTGATGAAAGAGTCATTAATCCTTGCAAAATGCATCTTAAATTGTCTTGTCCTTTAAGGAAGCCAAATCCTGGCCTTGTGATCAATACCATTCCTCCTGTTGATTTCTCTGGACCAGAATGTCATACTAAATTTTCATGAAATGCAGTCTGAGAAGTCAAAAAATCCAGGCTTGCTGGAGAGATTGATGGTAAGTAAGAACTTTGCAAGTAGCACCCATGGTTAGTTTATTATGGTAGTCAAATTTAAACTGCAAAGTGTTTTTATAATGTATTAAATAGTAGCATAGTTTAACTAAGAATTTAATAATTTAATAGTGTAATTAACCCTCACATACTTTTAGCTAAGTTTATTCATGTAATACTGGATGCTTGACATGATGATTTAATGTTTCTCCCACAATAAAAAAAAGCACTGCAGTAATTAATACCTTGTCTCATTAGTCAAGACCTAACTCATTTGCGTAAGATACCTCTCATGTAATTTGAGAAATGTAATCTGAGAAATTCAAATGTACTTCCTCGATTTAAAAGAATGAAGCTGTGGAAATTGGAGAGACGAGGATTTGACAGATGGACAGCTCGGTGGAAAAGGAGCTGGCTGGATGATCACACCCAAAGTTGCTGTCCGTGGCTTGGTGTCCCTGTGGAGAGCAGTGAGGTTCCTCGGGGTCGTTATTGGCACCAGGGCTGTTTAACATCTTTATCTGTGTCGTGGACAGCGGGATCCAGGGCACCCCTGGAAAGTTTGCTGATGATACCAAGTGAGTCCCACTCTGGAGGGAAGGGATGCCATCCAGAGGGACCTCGGCAGGCTGGAGAGCTGGGTCTGTGTGAATCTCATGAAGATCAACAAGGCCAAGGGCAGGTGAGTCGGGGCAATCCTGAGCACAAACACAGGCTGGATCAATCGAGAACTAATTGAGAGCAGCTCTGAGGAGAAGGGCCTGAAGGTGCTGGTGGAAAAGAAGCTCAGCTTGACCTGGCTCTGTGCACTCACAGCCCAGAAAACCAAGTGTGCCTTTATCTCATCTTTGAAAAGCCATGTTTTGCACAGCTTTTTAAGGCATAATTCTTAAATAAGAGCAACAATTCTGTTTCTCATTTAAAATGTATAATTAATGCAGTAATAAGGAAATGAATCTTTAAATTCTGTCCCTAATTATATTAAAGTATTCCCAATTGTTTTCTGTGTGTAGAAGCAGCAGTTATCTAGCAACAGAAGGCCTCAAATTAATTTAAGATTTTATTTATACATGTGCTTGTGTATACACATACCTGTGTGAAACTTTCACTGGTTTGCTTAGCCAGGGCAACCTGATTTTAGTTTCTTTTACTTTGTGTTTTTTGTTTTATTTTTCTGAATAGTTTCTGAACTGTTATTTTCTGAAAGTTAGATGCAATTTCAGATTTTGTCAAAATCTATTATTAAAATTTTTCCTGATGTCTACTTTCTTCCTCTCTTACTGGAAGAGCAATGACAGGCAGTGGTGGTTTAGGTTATTCACAGCTGTCTTTTTTGCTCATGGCTTATTAATTTACCTCACATCAGAACAGAGAAAAATGTAACTGTCAGTGAGCAGTAATAGGGAAAGGGCAGTCAATTAAATCTTTGGAAAACTTCCTAGTCCCATACTCCAGATAATACTTAAGGTTAAGATGAAAGGTTGGGGCTAAAATCCTTTGTATTTTTAAGGATCCTTTACAGATACAAGTTATCCAAGGTAGACATGTATGTGTCAGAAAGATCAAAGCTTTCCATAATGAAGTTTTAACTTTTTGACAGTTCTTTCCTGAAATACATGTATTCACAAGAATTGACCATCTTCAATTTACAAATTACAAGACTAATATGATTTGTATTTGATTTTCTAAATGACCAAGTATTCTGTTTAAGACAGTTATCTCTTTGCCAAAGAGATTTGCCTGCTGAATATTTGAATTCTCCATTCTTTGCTAAATGGCTAATCATCTTCATCACTTATTGGTTTGGACTAAAAAGTATACAAAGCATTTTATAGGACCAAGTTAACCCTAATTTTCTAAGCACTTACCATAGTAATCTCAGGAAATTCAGATATGATCATTTTTGGCAAGACTGGAGTCATGGGCAGGTGGAGTCGGCTTTGTATCAGACCTTTAAGTAACCTTTCTATCTGAAGGCAGTACATTTCTAGAATCTTTTATAATAAGGACTTGTGTGGGGGGACAGACAGTCTATTATATATTTCCAGTTTATTAAAGGTACAAATTCACAAATCTGGTGACTCAGTACAGCTCAAATTATAGTGAGTGCATGTGATAACCATGTTCTTGGCTGTCATGCAAAGAACTGAAACATGAAACTTTACTGCCAAATTTCTCGAAGTTGTCAGCTGAGGTTTTGGGAGTCAAGAGCAGTTGCCAACCTTAGGACTTCTTTGAGAGAATTTCTGGCTGATTTATGCTCTGATTCGCAGTGTGGCAGCTCACTCCTGTGAGGAGCAGGTGTTTGATTTGATCTAATGCAAATGAATTTGTGTATTTTGATTATAACGGAGCAGCACCTTCACTGGGTCGTGGGGACGTGGGGACACGCCATGCTCATGACAAGAAGGGTGTTGTGCTTGTGTGTGAGAATCAGCCTCAGCAGTTTGTGAGTCCCCACCAAGTGCATCCTAGACCAAGCAAGGTGACTCCCTCTGAAGAGAAGAGGAAAGTGAACTCCATGGATCACCTCTGCGAAGCCACAGACAGCTTGTCAAGATCCGTGTTTGTCCCTCCCTTCCGACTCTGTGTGTGCACAGTCACACATTTGTAGAAAGGCTTGGGGTGGGAGCCAGGGCTGTAATTACCATTCTGTTCAGTGTTGTGCTGCTTGTTTTCCCGATGTACAACAGTGGATGTGGGCCTGGTGATGTAATAAATGGGTACAAAAGGTTAAATCTTGTTCAGCATATGGAGAGAAATTTCAGATAAAAGGAAAGTGCAGCCCATTTGCCAAAAATGTGGTTCATGCAAGAAAATCAGGGAGGAGGGATAGAGTAGAGAAAGGCTGCTGTTATTTTTTAACAAAAGACACTGGAAGCACAATCAGTAGATTCTGTCTTGACTGAAATTACATCGTTTTGAGCATATAATTGTTGGGAAAAAATTCTCTGGAAGCAGCTAAAGCTTGCTTTTGCTTTCCCAGAGCATCTGTAGCTAGTTGTATTTCATGTTAGCAATCTTAACCATTTAAAAATCAGATAAATTCACCCTATGACTGTAAAATAGAATGATTTAAAAAGGAGTCAGAATACACAAGAATTTGTCTTTTTCCGCCAATTAACTTTTGGTGTAATTTTTTTTGATCAGACTGAGTCTTTGACAGGTTGTGTTATGTGGCTTCCCCTGGGGTTTAACAAGTTCAGTGATATTTGAGTTTAGCTCATAATTAAACCCCAGAACTTTTTATAGTCTTTACTGACTGATTTAGTTCCTTCAGTGCCAGGGATGGAAAGGCACGAGATCCTTGACAAACATCATCTCAGGCATATTGCTTAAATTGACAGAATGAAAGACAGAGGGTGAGAGAAGTTTCAGGAAAATTTCCATTAAGGTTCTGAAATGGGTCTTTGGAAATGGTTCTTTGTCTCACTGGATTCTTCTTTTCACATGAAGATAAAATATCATAAATGGAAAATCAGTACATTTACCCCTGATTGTAGTATGGATTCTGACATTAAACCAGAAAGGGGAGCCAGGCTGCCCTCCCAGTAAAGAAGCAAGAAGGCAGAGGAGAAAGCTGCTGCTCCACAGCGTTGCTCAGAAAGCACCATCTTACAAAGAAAAAGAAACTGAGGAATGAAATTCAACAATAAAAAAATAAATCTGGCAAATATCATGAAGGTCAGACATAGATATAACCATCAGGGAAAGGAAAAGGAAAGTGGGGACGAAACAAGAGAGAACCTTAGCAGAAGTGCAGCTGCAAATTGAAGTGACTAAGGAACATGAAAGAGGAGGTGGGGTAATTGGATCTCACAGTGGTAGGTGACTTAGCAATTGCATGAGTGGATACAGCCAGCTCTGTAGGACACAGCATTTGCTTGTCATTCAGGGGGAACTGCTATTAAATTCAAAGTGAGAAGAACAACAGAAAGAGACAGCTCAGGAAAGTTACTCTGGGAAGATTAAAACAGGCATTTCAGCCCAAGTCACTGTGGTGCTGACTATGTTAGCTACCTAACAAGGCTCTTTCCGTTCTCATCTGGTTTTTAGGTTTGACAGGAAGAAAATTATTTTCACTAAAGATATAAAGGGCAATATTTTCAAAAGTGCCTATGTGCTTTTTCAGAAGTTGCTTAGACTTGGTTTCATAGAAACACAAAATGGTTTGGGTTGGTAAGGACTTTAAGGATCATTTAGCTCTACTCCCCTGATATGGGCAGGGACAGCTTCCACTAGACCAGGTTGCTCAAAGCCCCATCCAACCTCACTTTGAACACTTCCAGAGATGGGGCAGCCACAGACTCTCCAGGCAAGCTGTGCCAGGGCCTCATCAGCCTCATAGTAAAGAATTTCTTCCATATATCTTATCTAAACTCACCTCCTTTGAATTTAAAGCCCCTTGTCCTATGACCCCATACCCTTGTACAGTATCCCTCAGCAGCTCTCTTGCAGCCCCTTTACTGGAAGGCTGCTCTAAGGTCTCCCCAGAGCCTTCTCTTCTCTTTCCCAGGCTGAACAATCCTAATTCTCTCTGCTTGTCCTTTTAGAGGAAGTGCTCCAGCTCTCTGATCATCTTTTTGGTCCTCCTCAGGAATCTCTTGAGGCGCTTTTTATGTTGGGGGTCCCAGTGCTGGATACAGCACTCTGATTGGGGTCTCTCAACACTGGACTAAAGGGGCAGATTCATCTTCCTCGACCTACTGGTCACAGTCCCAGTGCTTTTGATGCAGCTCAGGATGTGCCAAAAAGTAACATATTTTGTAGAGTGGTCCCAGAGGTGCTCTCTTATGAGAAAGGAGAGAAGAAAAGCAGAAGAAGAATCCAGAAGGATGATACTGACACTCCTTTCACTGACCACAGAGGGACTCTAGACAGTTCCATAGACCAGGTACTTTAATGCTGACAATATCAGGTGGAAAATGCTTCATGAAAATTATCCTCTGAGTTGACAGGGCAAAAAAGGGGTGCAGGATTACTATACACATTAGGAGAACTAACATAACAAAATGCATTTGATACTGGTTTAATCTGACCAAAACGAGGTGTTTTGAGGCAGTTAGGTAGTCAAAAACATCTGAGGCAAGTAGACTCCCAGCAAAACACTACATTTTATTAATTTCCAGTGGACACTTAGCATCTTCTCAGAGAATTTTTTTTCTTTCAGAGATGGAATTTTGTGTCAGAAAATCATTATGATTCCTCCCAGCTCATGGGCCTTAGTTGCTGGTATGATCTTCCAACTGTTTCTAGAACTTCTCCATAACTGTCTTAAAATTTACAGCTTCCGTTCTTCCTTTGGAAACAGAACATATTGAATGCTTCTCTTATTCTGGTAAGAACAGCATGGCCAAAAGAAAAGTGTATTATCCATCCTATTACCAGTAAAAGATTTAATTAACCTCATGTTTATTTTCACCTTTTAGTCCTCTGTCAGTTGTTCTGTGATAATAATTCATTTTGGTTGGCTCAACACAAGTTAAATTTGCACAAAGTGAATTTGGCTGAACCTCAGCTGTATATGCCAGATGACAGCTAAATGTATTTGTCTTTATTGCAGGGTGGATTCCATGGAATCTCTTTGCTGGACATTCAGGCATCCTTAATACCAAACAAGAGGGTGTTGGCTGAATTTCTGGGCATTATGGAAAACAGATCTTCAGAAAATGTAGAAATCAGAAACTGGAGGTAGATGTGGTCTCACAATAATGCTAGATGAATGGTTTCAGAAGAGAAAAACATGCTTTGGAACCCATAAGAACATTTTTAAGGAAGCTGTTAAGCGTTATCATAATCTTTGACATTAATTGCTGTCCAAATATCTAAATTTTATGAGTCAGTTGTCATGGACTGTACTTATTGCACTGAGTAGAAAAACCAGGTAGTGATAAGAAGCATTGCCATGCCATCTGTGAACCCCAAAGCTCTTGCTGTTTGGATAGTCATAATTTCTTTTTCCTGCCATTACTTATTTTGATTTGTATGGGGTGTGAGACTAGGACAAGACAGGGGAGTTAAAAATTTCGTGTTGTTTTCATGTGATGTGACAACTTGAGGGATTAAAGCTTGGGAACTTGTTAGAAAATACCTGCCATTTTCTTCTGTTGTCTCTCATACTCCACTTTGGTGTGTTTGGGAGCAGTCAGGACTGTGGTGCTTTGCTGAAGAATTGTTCTGCTGAAGTTCCTCACTCAGAGGAAAATAGGATGCAAAAAAGAGCACGCTATATCTTCTGTGAGGAACTAGAAATCCTTTTTACTTTTCCCACTTCTGGTAAACATTCATATTTTCAGTCTATCATTTCCCCAAAGCAATATATTGGCATTTATTTTTTTCAGGAACAGGTTTTGTTTTCAAAACCATTAGTTAAAAATAAACTGCCTTTTTTTCTAAATCACGTGTTCCTTTAAGCATGCTGTGTTTCATGTACACTTAGGCTCCTCTGCTTTTTACAACTGAAGATCACATGTGAAAGACCTTTTCTGTTTGTGAAATGAGAGCAAAGAGTTGCTATATCATACATTAATGAGGTTATGAAGAGGCATTTATTTTTATTTATATCTCTCATTAAATACTGTAAAAATCCACCCAAAGTTTTTCTCTTAGTTCTGAGTTTATGCTGCAGAATTAAGAAATAATTTTCAGTGCTTCTTGGTCCACTGAAGTGCCACATGGACTTTCAAGTATGATGGAATAAACCTAGAAATAATCTTTTTCACAACGCGCCATCTTTTTGGTGTTCAGTAACTCTATCTTCCCTTTCTTTCTCCTTGCTAGCCCAGCCAATATTCACATTAACTGAGATATATTTGCTTTGTAATTGAATTTCAGTTTAATGTATTACTGGAAATTACTTTTGAAAAAAATTGCCAGGGAAGAGGCCTCAGTACCACTTTCCCAAACTGAAAAATAACTTCCCCTGCATATACACCATCCAGATTTATTAGATCTGTCTTCCTAACACAGAACACAGGCTGCTGGCTTAAAAAGAATAACTGATAGTTAACCTCTTGGGCTAGGGAAAAGATTCAGCTTTCTCTGTCTTTTGAGTTTGTTTTCTTTTCTGCTTGTGGCAAAACAGTTGAAAATGAGAAAATGTAAGGGGTGTGCTTTCCTCACAGATAGGTGCACATCAGTTGATGCTAGCAGGGCATGTGGCAGCAATAAATGGTGGCTGGCACATCCCTGTGCTCAGTGGTCCCTGTTCCTTCTGTTCTGGGTACAGGTGGGTGCACAGTCCTGCTGCTCCTGAATGCCATCACCTTCTAGCTGGCTCTGGAATAGAGTCTGATTCTCAACCTGGAGTCATTGCAGTGTCATTTGTGAAAGAGGGTTTAAAATCTGCAGGCACAGTGTGGATAGCAATACCAGTTAAGCACTGTCTTGTTTTTGCTTCTCCTTTAATGGTCCATGTATGCATTTAATATTTGTATATTGGTCTGAAAAGCTGGTTCTGTGGAGGCAAATTTACCTTTTTTCTTTTCTTTCTCATTGAAGCAAATCATATTCCTCTGATGTCTTGTTTCCATGCCAAGTTTTCTCCAATTAAGAAAAAGAAAAAAACAATAATCCCCAGGCAACCCTGTTACTCTTATTCATAATTAAACCATCACACCTGAAACATCCAGCAGGCTGCTTGTGAGATTTCTGAAGTACAGGGAGAAGCCACAATAATATCTTTGGGCTGTGTGCCAGCACACAGAGATGTCTAACTAGGAAGTGAACCAATACTTTATAGGAAGGAGAAAGGTATTTCCTGATTAAGCAATAATTGAATATGCAGCTCAGGGAAAAAGTGAATAGTAGGACATAGCTTTCCCTCTGTAAAATGATTCTGTCATTTAGACACGAGTTCTACTTTGTGAAAAATATGGATTTTTAATTTATTATTTTTTTTTTAGTATGCAGCTTCTGCATGATACATGACTGTGCTGCAATTCAATGGGAAGGTCTGAGGGGAGCCATTGAAGCTTTCAAAATTCTTGTTATTTGCATTAAGGACAGTTCTCCTAAGACACCTCATACAACTCAGAGCACAGGCAAATAAACTCCAACCTGTGGCACTCTGTAACTTCAGAAATGTATTTCTCCAAAAAGTTGCTTCTCTTTTCTAGAGCTGTTACAGAGAGCTGTAGAACCTGGGAGAGTCAATCACCTGCCCTGGGAGCCACTGAAGCTGCCTCAACAGTAGTAGACAGGAATAGAACTGACTGAAGTGAGATTCCCCCCCCCCCATAGTATTCCTTTAAATAAAAATCTATTTCCAAGTAGAATATCTCACTGGAGAGGAATATGATTTAAACTCTTTTTTTCTTCTTCCATGTGTTGCTAAGAACCCAGAGGCTTTATAATTACCTTGTAGCTGAAAAATCAATGGGTCAGTGGATGTAACTGGCCTCCACTGATTAGAAAATTAACATGATTTTCTCAGTACCACTGTTCTTTCAGCAAAGAAGAGAAAACTTTTTTTTCTTGAAAATATTGTTAGAAAAAGTTTTGAGAGGAAAATAGTCAACCAATAAAAAAAAAAAAAGAAAATGGAGACTTGAGAGGGAGGGGAAAAACCTCAACACTCCTACCAATGCTTGAAACTGGGAAGAACATTTGAAAGATATTTTTAGTTGTTTTGTTGAAGAATTATTTTTATTTCCTCCTTTTCTGTCTTCAGAAGAGGATTTTTTAATAATGAAGTCATCCTGCTCCTAGCAACAAATGTCTCTTACAGGAGCTTCATCTATATTTTTCATATTTTTTTCCTGGTGCCTTGTATTATCAGCAACACTTTTTTGTATTTCCCCTCACTTGTTTCCTAAAGATAATTATAGAAGATGGAAATCTTTCTGTGACCCTGTCTTGTTCCTATGAAATAGATTATCCTTGTAGACTGAACTAATTGGCTTTTGCAGGAAAACGCCATTAACTTGGCATAACATTGTCTCTTACAGCCCATACTCAGGGTCATTAAATTGTGCTCTCGTTAACAGTGAAAATTCTAACCTCTGTTGCGTGTGTCCCAGCACAACAGCTCCAAGTCCTCAAATTTTACATAAAATTAAGGACTAGAATAAAAGCATGCTTGTTTAGGAATGTATATTTAGGAATATAAGAGCTTTAAGAGATGCACCTGCAGCACGGGTAAAACTGGGGTGTAAGCCAGCCTTAAACTGGAGTTTTCAGGGCATGGAGTGTTACACACAAATCTAGGGGTGCTGCTAAGACACTGTTAGTGCAAGAGCTGACACTTGTGCTGTTAAAAATAAAGACCCAGTCTT
The DNA here is from genome assembly GCA_026261815.1 of Monarcha castaneiventris obscurior. Lineage (NCBI taxonomy): Eukaryota > Metazoa > Chordata > Aves > Passeriformes > Monarchidae > Monarcha > Monarcha castaneiventris. The sequence goes on from JAMPIT010000539.1 coordinate 5,783,873, forward strand.
GGAGATTAAAAGCTGGATGGTTCCCAATTACACTGGGATACCTCCCATAATTTTTGGATATATCACCTGAATTCTTCCTTAAGAAGGTTTTTTTAACTGTTGTTTGCAACTGGAGCACCTGAAGTGCTCACCCCAGTCTGTGTGTGGAGAGGAGGCAGCTGCAGAGGGTGATTTGTACCAGGCAGGATCTGGAACACAATCTGGAGCATCACTCCCACCCAAAAAGCTGCAGAGGGAGCAGAGAATGATGAGGCAGGTCAGCAAGATGCCCAAAGCTGGAAGAAGTGCAAGTAGACTGAAGTTCTTTCTTGGATTTTAGCATTAATTACCTTTGTCAGAACAATTCAGAAAAATGCTTGATCTCTTCTTTATGATTAATGTTCTTTATGATTAATGATACCTCCCCCAGCCCAGCACTGTGCAAATGTGCTGCCTGCAAAGCAGGGATGTGTGCAGGGTTTAAATTCTCACAACCACTGCAACTAAGCAAATGTTGCTGTCCTATTTTATATGTGGGGAAATTGCAGTGCAGGAAAAAATTAACCAAGTTGCCTACAAGGTACCCTATGGCTCAACAGATTAAACATTAATGCAGGATTTCATTGAGTATAATTCTGCTCTGGGATTTCTGTTTGTTCATTTGCTTTGTTTGGCAGAGGCTTGAAGTTTTGATGCTCTTTTCCTCAGTTTTGCTAAAAGCAGTTTTTATGTTACCTTTGATTCAGAACGCTTGAGGGTGGCTTTAAAATTCTGGTTGAATTGGAATAGGAAAATCTTCTGTATATTGGATCAGCTCATTTCAAAGCCAGAAAAGCTGCTTTAGTCAGTGAACGAGTGCTTATAGCACCTCTTCCATCATCCCCACCAGCCTGTCTGATTTAACTCATTCAGTGTCCCGAGTTATTGGGAAAGCCTAAAGATGCATCTCACTTGATGTGTCACTGCTTCACTGCCTCGGACACGTTGGCCACAAGCACTGAAACATTTTATTCTTTTTAATCTAAACTACAATTTTAATCCAACTATCAAAATTTAATGGTTCTGTTGGCACATTTTTCATTCAATTACTATGTTTACTGTAGCTACATTAGGACAATATAATCAAAACAAATAATGTGCTAATTTTGCCAGTTTCTGAACCGCTTACACATTTTTGCAAGAAATTTGCTTGGCACAGTAGGATTGAACTACTGAATTTCTGAGCCAAAATTATTAATTGTTCACTACAACATGTTCCAGGTGGGTTTGTAAGAGGAAATTTTTAGTTAGAGGATTTATTCAGTCAGGTAGGCATTCATACTCTAATTTTGGGTACACTTACTTGAGTAGTTGCATATTTTTCTCATTAAAGTAATTTTCTTCTTTTTTTTTTTTTTTGTGGAATGAAGGTTTAAACCCCTGAACCATTGTTATTTAATGATTTTAAATTTTTTTTAATATTTTGTCACTCTGAAAAGTTGTAATGAAATGTTCTGGATTTCCCCTATTATTCTGCATAATTTATTCTGAATTGAAAGAGTTCAACATTGAATTGTACTAGTTCTGTCCAGTAATGAATAGCTCTTGAGACAGGTGGTTTTTTTTAACTCTCATTATTGACTTATGTCTCCTTCTATCAACACCAAGGAAGTTTTTACAGGTATTTAGAAAAACAAACCCCAGTAAAACTTTCACAGTATTTGAATTAACAGTGATGGGGCATTATTCAATAAATATAGCCAAAATAATGAAAGATAATGAATCTGAAAAGAGAAACCACAGAAATTTTGGTACAAATATAGACAAGGAATCTATTTATTCTTTCTCATTTATATTACTTGCCTACATACAGAAAAAAAAATGATGGTTCTTCACCTGCCCTCTGGGCAGAAACAGTGAACTATATAAGGCATTTTCTCCCCCTCTTTTTAGACAACTTTAATTGGGTAGTTAGATAAAAATCTCTGTTTAGATAGAGAAACTGAAGATGTTGCATCTGTGTGAGTGAATGGGCACAAGGGGAAATATCCTGAGGATATTGCAGCTGTTTACAGGGAAAAAGAATATAGAGATTTTTCCTCACAAAAATGTGGGGTTTTTCTCTTAACATTACCTTATTGCCTATTGTAATTTTACGTCTTTCTTTTGTCTGGTTTCATAAGAGTCTGCTTGACTGAGGTGTTCCCCTTCATCTTAAGAAAAAAGAACAATGTGGTGCTATGCTATGTGATGATATGCTCCGAGAGGACAAATTAAAACTGAAAAATTAGAGTGGAAGAGAAACACACATGTACAGAGAAAATACAATAGAAATGCTCCCAAAGAATGTATTAAACTGACGTTTTGAAGATATTTATATGTTGAATCATCTTTGTAGGCCAAGCCATGGTCCTTTAATAGGAATTTTTCAGTTCGCTGTCAGAGACCAGGTTTGGGACCCATCACAGCAGTGATGGAACAGGATCATGGGCAAGGGGGAATCACCTAAAATCTGTGGTGTTTGCTGCCTTATTCTAAGTTTGTTTTATTTGTATTTTCATGCCCAGCAGATAATAAATCTGGAAAGGGGAATACTTATAAGGAAAATATTTCTATCACTAACACTATCTAACACTTCTATAGAAGGGAATTTTTCAGTTCTGTAAATGCTGCTAGAGAGTTTGGAGTAGAAAATTTGACCTGTATTTTTGTGACTTTGGGCACTTAATGTTACTGTTAGGTATCTAATGGTTCTAAAAAGCACTTTCAGCTGTCTGCATGTCTTCCTGCTGCATATTTAAAACCCAGAGCAAGTCCTGTCTTATCAGAAATACCTGATCAAAGGGGAGATTTAACAAAGAAAAACTTGATTGAAAAAGTAATAATAGAAAAGGCAGTGGTTAAAGACCAGTAATTTTTCAGTTCATCTTAGAATTATAGAAACAATTGAAAATAAAATACCATTCCTGTATTTTATCCAATGAGAAATTATGCCCTGAAGGATGCTTAAAATTGGTTTTCCCACTCAATTATATAATGTCACCTCATAATGCTGCTCTCACGAGTGCACGTGCCCTTGTTGTTTAACAGAACACATAATTAAAAAATATTTTTCAATATTCAGAATTAATTTTCCTTTTCATAACTTTAATTCAGAACTAATGATAACCTTTTGGTCTTCCAGTTAGCTGTTAATTTGTTCTCCTTTGTTTCAGTCTGCATAGATCAAGAAATCTTATACATAGTCACAGGCTGACATGCAGAAGTTGAGAATTGTCAGTCTTTCTTCACGTGAAGATGGCTACAAATATTGTCACTGGAATTTTCTTTTGCAAGCCTGGAATGTTATATTTATTTCACTGTTATGCCTAAGGAAAGAAACAGAATAACTAGACAGAAAATGCCAGCTGAATTCTGAGAGCTGACCGGTCACCCTCTGCCTGAGAATCTCACCTAGATGAAGCCTGGAAACCTAATTTTTCTTATGTGTAGTGATTTATTTTCCTAAAGGCTTTATCTTCTTTTGTAACTGCAGCAAAATCTGATCCTTATCCTATGTCTGATTAACATTAGAATATTTTTGTCTAGTATTTGCATTCATCACCTGTTTCATTAGGACAAATAGATTTATTTTGTTCTGCAATGTAATGGTGTTTTAGGTAGTTTACATGGATTCCTCTCCTCTCCATTATCCTTAGTTCATGTTCATATGGCAACTAAACTTTTCCTGAAAGGTATCAATAATCAGACAAAATGCTCATGATATTTTTAGATTGAAAGAGCAAGCGCCCAATAAACAGTAGCTGAAGTTTCCATTAGCTGGTGAGACATCATCTGTTTAAGTACCAAACACCTGTCTTAAAAATCTGGTTTTATCTATATAGGACTAACGCTCTTAAAATCCAACTTATTTGGAGTCTTGCATGTTCTCTGATCACTCAGGTAAGGAACTATGATTCATTATCTTTCAGTATTCACCTGCTTCAGAAAATCTTCATGATATAAATATCTTCACGAAACACAGAGAAGCTCAAAAATGATCAAGGTGGAGTTTTTTTATACTGTGAGATTTCATATCTACCATTACAAAAAGAGCATTGTTTTATTTATTTTCCCAGAGGGAATATTTATATATCATTAGGAGTTCACAGTAGTTCTTTTCCCTGGTAGAGCTCTGTGTCTGATTTCCAAAACAAGCCTAGTGCATTGGGGTTTTTTTATTGTTTGTTAGTTGTTTGTTTTCACCTGTCGCTCTAAATAGTGTGGTGTACTCATGGACAGAAACTCTTGATCTTTTACAGCTCAGAAAATTGTCAGAACTCCCATATTTTTAGTTTGATCCCCCTGCTGTGGGAGAGAGCAGCTGGCATAGGATGGATACAGCAGAGGAGGATGCCCTCGTGGTGGCATCATTAAAGGACCCCCAGCAGATGGGAGCTGCTCCCTAGGGAAGGTCCAGTACTGGTGATGGTCAGAGGGCACTGGGACTGAACTGGGAGCCCAGCAAGGTGTGGGAGGCAGGTGTGAGGAGCCGAGGCAGAGCCAAAATCACTGAGAGAGGGAGGAGGAGGAAGGAAAAACGAAGTGGAGGTAGGGACATGTGGAACAGTAGAAGTTGTAGAAAACATATCTGATCTTGGAGGCAAAAGCAGAGGTCTGGGATTAAGGAATGGGGGCACAGATTTGTAGAAGAGAATGAGTGGGCTCAGGAGTGGCAGAGGGGGAGCAGCAGGAAGGGTCCCAAGGCTGGGGGGCCCCGGGGGAAACCCAGAGGGGCTGGAGAAGGCAGCAAATCAAGAAGGAGGAGGATGCCAGGAGAGGAAACCAAGCATTAGAAAATTTGGAGAGCGTAAACCTCAGTGATGGTATGAATGCATGATACAGGTACACCTCAAAAGGGTAGATTGGTCAATGTCTAACACTTTTTAATCTTTGAAAACAGAGATGTGAATATAATAACTTCTATCAATTGCTTCAATTTCTTTTTTTATTGTTTGAAAAACCAAAATTATTTCCTCACCTGTTCCTCTGACTTCACACTGTGTTCAGGTGAATGAGTATTTTAATGAACTCATTTCTCTTTTAAATCATTAAATATATTCATGCTCGGTAATATGCATCAGTTCTTTCTGTGGGGGAGATTATTACTAGAAATAATGTGGTGCATTAGAATTGCATTAAAATGTAGATTTAGGCCATATTTAACTTCCTCCTGAGCTCTGTGTTGTGCAAGCAATGTACAAAATAAATGTAGTCCAAGGTAAAACCTGACGGGATGAGCTTGTGCCTGCAGGGGTCAGCAAAGAAGCTGCTCGAGTTCTGCCCCTCTCAATCTGCTCCGATTTCCTTTGCTCTGTGGAGCACAGGACGCTCGGGTAGAACCAGCACACACACTCTGAATTAATCAGTCAGCGCAGCATTAATAATTCAGTGCAAATTACAAAGAGCTGATCTGCAAATGTACTTCTGAAAGTCAACGGTAGAGCCCTCTTTCACTTTCAAGCTGCAAAAATCTGAATCCCACAGGAAAAAGATTGGAAATCCCTGAAACCTATGGTGCTACACTGGGAGTCACACTGGAATTGTGACCTTTTGTGTGCTTTAATGAATCAGCAGGCTGATGGAGAGAGGATGTGCAACAGGATCTTTCTCCACCAAGGGATGTTTGGAGGTTTTGGGTTATCTGAGCTTCCTGTGGGATGCTCTGCATGCACGAGGATTTAAAGATAGGCCTCCAGCTCTGGGAGATAAGTAACATTAGTCATGGTGGAAGAATAATATTTTTTTCTGTCAAAGGTAAAAATCTGAGGATCTTCGGTTACATTTCAAATCCATTCTCACTGCTAAATGGGTTTTCCTTTAACTCCAGCATTTCTGCAAAGGAAAAGTCTATGTCAGTGAAATTCTCTGTCAGGAAACCATTTGCTTCTGAGCAACCCAAGTTCTTGTGTGTTTGAGCCAACAACAAGGAAGGGGAACTGAAACCTGGCCAAGGGGGGACATGGTTTTGTTGTTTCCAGTGGGCAGCAAAGGGACTGAGATTGGCCAACTCAGTTAATGAGTTGAAATTAAACATTTCATTTCAGGTCAGCCAAATGGAATAAAACATTTCAGAATTTTTACATGCATTTTTATGATTTTTTTTTAATGTATAGATTGGATAGAGCAGTACCAGTTATTTTATGTGTTGTTAAAAACATGTCAAATTCCTGGCTGATGTGAAGGATTTCATTTTTTTGGTCACCTCTGTAATAAATGTGAAACAATAACTCAGAAGGTAAATTATTTCTTATGTTCTCAAATACAGGTAGTAATGGTATTTTGTAGAAAAATGTGCACATTCCAGACTTTTTTTGAAAAAGAAAATTTGTCTTCTGAGAAATCAGAAAGTGACACTGGGGACCATTATTCTCATCTTTCTTGAAGGGCAGTTCTCAACAAGAACCACAGCTGATGCTCTGTTCTGAGTGGAAGAGGCCATTGTCCTGTACCCAATAGAGAATATACCCACTTATGAATCCTCCCTTAACCTTTTCCTTTTTTTTCAGTACCTGGGGGCTGGAGAGCTATTCCAGTTCCTAGCTTGCTTTTAGCATCACCGTTGCCTTGTGAATTGTTCCCCATCCAGTATTTTTGCAGTTTATTCTTCCTGCCCAAGCCTTAAACTTTATAGCTGTCTTTATTGAATGGCATCTTATTCTTTTTGTCTGGAGTATTTTCTATCTATCAAAATCATTTTGAATTGTAGACCTGTCCTCCAACATGCTTGAGACCCTTCTGTGCTTAGAGTCATTGTGATTTTAATCTCTCTCTTTTCTATGCCACCACACACTTTGGTAAAGCTTTTTATAATTAAGGTGTATGTCAAAGTAATTTATTGTAGTCATTAAAAAGAAAAAAATCCAGAAAGATAGACAGGGGAAATCGTTATTTTTTTGGTAATAACACATTCAGGTAGTCAGCAACACCTATTCTAAACTGAGAAATAATCTTTCATTCAAGACCCTCAAATCCCCCTAAGATTTCCAGTTGCAACATAGCCTGGAGCAATGGAGAATAGAGAGCTCCCAGGTTAATTTGCTGTGTTGTGCAGCATGTGCTGCATATACAAAGGCCCAGTCTTGGTTGTCCCACAGGAATATCTGATAATAAACTCAATTTGTGACACTAATAGCAAATAAACTGTCTAAAAGAAAATGAAATTTGATTGCCTTCAATTCCAGGAATATAGAGAGGTTTGTTTACCCGAGTCACAGAGCTTCTGGTTGCTAAGAATGAATCTAATAATTTAAAGCCTTTGGACCTGGACTCCGATGTACTGAATTTTACCAAAGGCTCTGTGCCTAGTGTGACTTATATTCTGCATCTTAGCCAAGGGGAATTAGAGGGACTTAATGTATTCAAACCCAATATACAATCAGTGCCAGAGGGCATTTCTTGCCCTCCAAGGAGAGACTCAGTGACTAAAGAGGGAGACAGGATAGCTGCTAAAAAAGAGTCTGTGATCACAGCAGGCTGGAATAAACCTCATCCCACCACACCTCTTTGCACAGTCACCTGTCATAATGTACTTTTATATCTGTGGATACTTAGATGATTTTCAAGCCTCAGTTCTTTTGGTAATAGTGGAGAAGTGGACTGAGAGCATAGCAAATAAATTAAATTACTTATGTAGGAGGCAGTGAAATATGACTAAATGCATTGGGATCTTGCTATTCCTGATGATGCATCTGAATCATTCACCTCTTCTGAGCCATTCAGTTTCCTGCTGGACACACTCATAGGAGAGAGGTTCAGTTGAATACTACCTACAAGGAAGTGTATGCTTGAGTAAATCTAATTTAGAAAACATTAGCAATTATTATGGTAGCCTTGTTTATATTTAGGTTGTTATCATTCACTGAACTTATAATGCATTTGGACTGGATTTGTTTTGTGGGGCTTCTGGTACTGTAAATAATGTAATCAGAGTTGATAGCCTTTGTTTTTGTACCACATATATGCAAGAGCAATGATAGGAAAATCTTTAGTGGGGAAACAGTAAAAGAAATGTTCCCATCCTCAAAGTACGTCTTTAAAAATAAAAAAAAATAAACAAACCCAAACAAAAAATCAAGCAAAAAGTGCAGGTGAAAAGGATGTATGAATTTTAAGAATTTATCACTAAATATCACACATTAGAATTTAAATGTCTCACAAAATTTAAAAAAAAAAAAAATGTCTGTTCAGTAGTTGCCTATAATTTCATCACTTTCTGTGATATCTGAAGGGTTTGTCACTCTGTGTTTGCTTTGCAGGAGCAGTAAAGTCTCAAAGTGAACGAGGAGCTGTTCTCCTTCCTGCATAACTGCACTGAGCAGGACAGCAAACACCTGATCCCAGTGCAACCTCCAGCTTTCCACATGAAGAATAAAGTTTCCCTGTTCCTTTCCACAGTGACACCTGTGCTGTGAGAGCTCTCAGAGCCAGGTGCTGACCTGATGCAAATCGAGGCCGCTCTGCTCACAGAAACACGTGGGTTTAGTGTTGTGCTTGGATTGACTTGAGTGTGTCCTCATCTCTAATTTTGCAATGAAATGTGGAATGTAGGCTGAACACAGTTCAGTTCAGTGCACCTTTAGGGCCCAGACTACTCAAATTCTTTCATTTCAGATTTTTCCTGTGTGAGACTATTCCCTTTCTCGTGGCTTCTCCTTCACAGTTTTTGCACAGAATTCTGACCTGGTACAGGCTCCCTGGAGGACTTTCAGTCCCACAGGCTTCATACTTCCATGGTTGCTAACAATTTGTCTCTTATCTAGTAATTGAAATAACATAGGTGTAAGGATAGAATGAAAAAAAAAGAAAAGAAAGATAGAAAATGGACTGTTCTTTGTATTAATTAGCTAAAGAGAAATAGGGAGATGGATGAAACACTACAAACAGACTTGCATACAATTTTCAACATGTGTTTCCTCATCATTAAAATGTACTTTGGACAGAATATTCCTGTCCTGGGTGTGACTGTTCTAGACTAGGGACATCCACCCGTGTCTGTAGCCACCTCTGCTCTTTTCTGGAACCATTTTCATCTTCTGGGGTCATTCTCTGAGATCATATCAACCTTTCACACTGCTTCTGCTTTAAAAGACCGGGTTCTACAGAGTGTTTTTTTAAATATACTTCACCCCCAATACCCCCTTTTTTGTCTTTTTTTGTGATTTTAGACAACTTGACATCTTCAAATTTCATCCATCTTGTCATAATAATGTGTCTTCAGTCAGATGGGCACTTAAGGGTTTCTTCCTCCTCTACTGTTCCTACTCTGGTAAATAACCAACTTGACCCTGCTGACAGAGTTCTTTACATGTGCACATTGGTGTACTCAAAACACAGCCAATAATTCTCAAATTTTGCACAGATGTTTTCTGCAGTCACTTACTGCAAAGACCTGGGAAGCAGATGAAACTACCATGAACCTGTGACAGACTGGTAAAAAATAATTTAGTAATCTGCTTCTGCAAAACTGCTTTCACGTAGGTTTTTCCAGAAAGAATTTTCTCAGCTGCTAAGGTCATATTTTGGTTGTCAAAGCATTGTAGCAAGATTCAGGTACCATAAAGCTTCTAAACATTTCTCTTGTTTCTAAAAGCCATCATAATTACTTATAACATGACAAATTATTATTTTCTTTATTATTTAAATGGCTGCTATTTTAGGCAGTATCTGAACAACAAAGTAATTTAAATTAGCTGATGTTTTTTATCACCCATTGATGTGCTTGCTCTAAATCCAAAGCAATTTATGGATCTCAGATAATTTTTCTGTAATGCTTTCAATTCATTGTTCAATTTTTGAACCTATAACATTTTCTGCTAGCTATGCACATTCATAGTCCTTTCTTTGCTGATATCCATCTAACTCTGAAGTGCAATTATATTGTATTTCCTGTTTGCAAGTATAAAAAGTCTATATTGACCCTAGTGGGATAGAAACCTATTGCTGGTACAGTAGCCAATAAATCTTGGGGTTGGAATACGTCTGCTTTAATCTTCACTGTAATCAATTAAGCTTTGAGGTTAGCAGTGCTAAGGTTTAATTCAGCTGGCTGTTTGCAGAAGTCTGTGAGCTGTCTTTTCTGAGGGATTGCTTGTGATATTAGGATGCAGTAGCAGAAGACTAAATCTATACACAGGATCTAAATTTGGGCACAAGCTATAAAATGATGGTTGAACTACACAGATGGGTAATTTATTGTCAACTTTTTGAGCAAAAGTCAGTTTATACGGCTGAAGAATAGGTGATTTTCAGTTTGTACAGAAAACTTGTATACAGATATTACTCAAATTTCACATGACTTGTTTGTTTTGTTTTGGGGTTATTTTTAGCAATTATTTTAAATATGAATAATGACTCATGCATTAGTCAGACTGTTGATTTGAAGATTCACTTCCAAATGCCATGTAACACAGTTCCTGCTACTATTTCCACTTGTGTTATTCTTTTTTTTTTTTTCTCCAACTAAGTCTCAGAAATTCGACTGTATGATCCCTCACTGTCTGGCACTCCAGAAATGGCAGTCAGCCTGCAGATACTATTTAGCTATCAAAATACTTAATCTCAGAGCCTCAGGAAAACATGAAGCACTTCCCCCAGAACAGTAAATGTGATATTCCTGTTGATTTAGCCATTCAGGAAAAGCACTCCTAAGCTGGTTTGCACCACAGAGTTACAAGAACCCCAGGGTCCTCACAAGTTTTCCTTCCCAAGGGCTTTATGAAGCACTGCTGGAGGAGGCATTAGCCAAAGTGGCTCTCAACATCATGGCAAAGGTCAGCAGTGGCCAGACCCAAATTCCCCAGGCTGACTGTGGCCAAAAGAGCCTCTGTCTGCAGGGAGCAGCCCCAGGTGCCCCCACCTGCCCCCTACACTGAGCAGTTCCCCTTCAGAGCCTCCCTCCTTTCCCAGTGCTGTCCCTGTGCTATTCCCCATCACACAGCCTATGCTGTGCACTCACTGAGCTGACCTGTGTGCAGCAGTGTGGGTGGAAATCTTTCTTTCTGATGAGCTGGTCCCTCACAAGTTTCCTGTATCTGTGACAGAACCAGAATAATAAGAGTTCTTTTCTTGTCTCTCTGCTCCATATGCTTTTTTGCCCCCCTCCTTTGCTCCAGCCTAAATGGAGCAGAGGATGCCACTGCTGTGGGAAATAAACTTCTCTTTCCCTGTGAAATATGGAAACAGTAAAATGCTCCAGGTGTTCATTTTTCCAGCCCCCATACAAGTCAATCATTGTAAAGCCTGAGCAATAGACAGAATCTCCTGTTTGTTAGAACAAGGTGGTATTCCATTTTTTTTTTTTTAACTCTGAGTGGCTTTTCATCTAAAAGCAAAGATCCATTTAAACTGAAGAGCTCTTGTGGCATTATATTAGTTTTATCAAAAGTTCCATAGTGAGGAATAGTGAAAAAGACAGCAGAGCCCATCCTTCCCCCGGGCAGCCAGGACCACGGGGTCAGGGCTCTCAGCTGACACGGGAAGTGCAGCACAGCTTGCTGCTTTCCCTAATTTACACCAAAGTCTGGAAAGCCTTCCAGGATGCTGGATGCACAACCTTAGTGTCAGACACCTCAGAATATTCCCTGGTTCAGTAGTCCTTCAAATTCTTTACATGGTCCTAGTTCTAGCTTCCACACTTTTTTTTGAAAGAAGCAAGAATGGTTTATTTAGTTTCAAGCTCTGACATTGTGTCTCATCAGGAAGAGATCCAAAAGAATAATACTCTAAACCCTGCTTTTTCTCTTCTGTGCCTTTTTCCCCCCCAAATAATCACAGAAGACCGAGTTTGAACCTTTATATAGAATCTGGATTATTCTGATTTTAAGAGGCAATGAATCAGACCAATGGTTAACATTGCACATTAGCCATCATCTCTGATACTCAAGGGTGTGTGTCTCCATATCCCATTTTCCATCAGCCACCAGTAGTTGGCTGATCTTATTTCAATGCATGATTATAAAAACACAAAAGTAGCACATTTCTTAGCTGGATAGACATGTTGCTATTTATGGCTTTTTAGTCATGTATATTTATGAGTTTCTAAAATGGTGTGTCCAATTTCAGAACTTCTTTAATGTCCAAATCTCATGAATTATAAAGTATAAGTTTTAACATACATGATTATTAATGGTACAGGAGAAGAATTACAAGTAATATTATGACTAATTTCCTGTGGGAACTGATAAATTGTCTGCATATTTATTTCTTGTGGAAAACTCTGTCTTCATGGTTTCATAATTCTCCGGCAGAATATTTATACCCTTGACAAATAAGGCAAAACATATTTGACACTTTTAAAACCCATTTATTTGCCATTTTGAGAACTTGGTCTTCATTAACAGAAAAATGTCTTTTCAGCAAACAAGGTAACTGACCCGACACTTAAAAAGGATAAAAATCTCCTTGCTATTATTTCCACATCTGGGGTTTTTTTTTGTATTTTTAGACTGATTTATATGCCTTCCTTTCATGCATCTTCACTCAAATACATCTTGAACTCAAGCCTTCGACTGTGTTATTTAATTAGGAGAAATAAATATTTTTCCAACATCCCACTGTTCTCTTTGTCTACATTTTACTGGACTTATTTATCATGTACCTGAAACTATTTATGATATATAAGCAGTTTAAGTGTTGTATATTAATTAAGGAATTTCGGTGTGTGCTGGCTATTCTGTTATTCTAAAAGAGAAAAACTATGTCCTTTCTGGTTATCTCAATACCACTCAGGTGGTATTTCTCTCTGAGTAGACTTTCTAGTGCTCTCATAAGGGATATGCTCACAGTTCAGCCATAGTAAATTCAGTTTAAAATTTATTCAGCCATGAGAGGCAAACTCCTTGGGAATCATGTGTTGTTAGTTCCAGGACTACTTGTTTGAAAATTTTGCTTTATTAAAGGATGAAAGTGGGGGAAAAGATGTGGGATGGACTGAGAGAGGACCCACAGCACAGGAGAGAAAGCACAGGACCCATGGGAAGTGAGGAAGGGGCAGGAGGCAGAGCCACCATGGGGAAAACAGGTCTGGGAGGACGTGATGTGGAGCTGTGCTTAGGGAATCCAACTGGGAATGAGAGGATGGGAAATGGATGGAAACTTTTGGTGTCTGGGGAAAATAGGATATAATCGAGGGAGAATTGCTACAGAGAGCATGAAAGTGGTAAGAGCCTCGGATGAGTGGCAGGTGAAGAAGCTTTGCTCTTTGTCTTCTGAAGATGTAACTGGATGGTTTTAAAAAAAAAAGCTTAAAAATTCGCTGCTGCTTATTTTGCAGACTGTGGGTTAAAAGTGTTTTAAGCAAGATGTTCTTGAGTACTTGTGGTATTTGTCATGGCCCAGTGGAACCTCCAGCCCCACCTCTAGATTGCCAGCCAAAATACCTGAAGAACATTAATCATCCTAATATTCTTAAGCTTTTTGGGTAAGAAGAGAGTTCTGGTAAATATAGATTTTGATAAAATGCTAAGATCAATTCTTGTTCCAATTTCAAAAGGAAAAATCTACTTATTTTTCTGCTTAAATGGGGCTGTTAAGGCATTTTTACACATTATGATATATACACATAAGTTTCGGGCAATTTGACTTAAAGGACTTCCAGATAGGAGCAATCTGCAAAGAACTTCCTTGTCAAAACTTTGACTGGTTGTGGTATGGAAGGGAATATGAGTAAACAGAGATCAGCCATCATTAAACTGGGCAACAAGGAGTGGTTGGGTTTATGTTTGCTATTCACTGCTGCACTGACACATAAACTGTGATCTTCTAATTAATAGCAGTGCAATGGTTAGGGATCCACATGGTAATAAAGCTGCTTATAGGATGGCTACTATTAAAAAAAACCCAAACCAATGAAGCTTGGAGTGAGTTGTAAAGTTATTCAATTGTCTCTAAATTAGATGTGGGGAAAATAACATTAAAAGCAGGCATTTTTTCTAGTATTGTGGATTGCCTGTCTGAGAAAGGTTTTAACAGCCTAGGCTTAAAAGTGAAGAAATGATGGTAAAAGCAGTGACACCTGTAAATGTGGATACTTAGGAAAACTTTACTGAAAAGCAATAGTTTAAAGACATCTACAGCTGGATGGAAACTAGAGTTGCAGCAAGCAATAGCTCTTATTGAACCACTCTACAGCAAAATGCACGCTGAATAAATTACAGAAAAATAAACATGATAGTAGAAGTAATAGTTTTCCAAGGTGAAAAATTTAACTACACAATCAAATTAAGTGGTTTTATTCCATTATATAATAGATAATTTCTTGTTCAATCTGATTCTACTGTGAACTAGGCTGTTTGCATACATAGAATCAAGAAAAAAGCATAAAATATGAATTCAAATCAACAATATTTCTTTGGCTCTGGTAGCATTTGATGAGTACAAGCCCTGTCGTACCACCCCATTGAACAATGTAACTCTCCTGTCCTCCTTAGACATGCTTCTCTGACTAGATAGTAAATCTCTTCTTTTTGATTTCTATTTTCTTCTATAAGTGCAATCACTTTTTCAATGTCAGCTGGAAGAAAATAACTAGTTATTAAGGCATTCATGATTGAGTCTGACACAGGGGCAGAAAAGCACAAGTAAAAGACTTTAATTAGGCATAGCCTTGATTTTTTAGTGACTGATTCTCTGCAAGTTTATTATATAATTGGGTTGATTTTCAATCTTGTTTTGGAAATGATTGTGATGGGGAAAAATCTCTTTCCTAAATCTAGTGCACAAGTCAAAATGTACAGAATCTTTCTCCATTATTCCCTGTCACAGATACTTGTTAAATACCATAAATATCAGGGAAATTTCTGAGCTTGGGAAGTGTAAAGGACCTTATCACTCTAAAATTCCCTGAAAGGAGGTTGTAACTGGGTGTGGGGAAGTCTCTTTTCCTGAGTAACAAGTGACAGGACCAGAGGAAACAGCCTCAAGTTGCACCAGGGAGGGTTTGCATTGGATATTAAGGAAAATGTCTGCACTGAAAGTGTGGTCAGGTATTGGAACAGGCTGCCCAGGGGAGTGGTAGGATCAGCACTCCTGGAATTGTTCAAAACCTGTGTGGATGCAGCATTTGAAAACAGGCTTAGTGGTGAACATGGTGGTGCTGAGTTAATGGCTGGGCTCGATGACATCAGAGATCTTATTCCACCTTAATGACTCTGTGGGAGTGAAATGGGCTTTTGGGATGGCTGCAGGCAGAGGGTGAACCCACAGCCTGCCCAGAGATGGCTTTAGCTGCTCTGTCTGAATGCAGGCACGAGAATCTGACTGTGTGATTTTGGTTGCTGTCAGGTTTGAGAAGGAGCAAGATTTTAATCCAGCCACTGCATTTGAATTTTGATGGAAGGGATATTTTTAAATGTATCAGCTGTGGAATTAAGGCTGCCATAACAGAATAGCAGAAGCTTTATGATGTTGAAATTACTGGAGAGTGAAAGGCTTCTGTTGTCAACAGTGCCCATAAAAAATAACAAGCCAGCATGTAATGGCATCATTTACTTTGGCCAGGGGAAAGCAGGAACATTTTATTAAAAAATATTTGAAACAAGCTGCTGGTTCACACCCTGTGGTAGACAGATGTCCTGGCAGAAGACACAAAACAAGCTGTGGTCGATGCTGAAATATTTTGCGAGGCAGCAGAGGTGATTACCTTCTCTGAAGTGCGAGGAAAGGTCAGAGCTGCATTCCTCAAGAGGAGAGATTCAGTCTGGGGGCTGGAGAAGGAGCTGTGGACTGGGTTACTTCAGCTCTTGTTTCATCCCATATGTAAGAGGCAGATACTCTGGGTGAGGGATAGGTTGAGTGGCCTGAAAAATCAAACTCCTCTACTGGAAGAGTATGATGCCATTACCAGAGGAATAAAACTGTCCCTGTTCTGGTTCTTCTGGCCAAGCTAAAATCTGGGATGCCTCACTCCTTTGCAAATCTTTTTATTTGACCTTTTGCTTTTTTGCCTTCAGGGGCTTAAATCTGAAAACTATATTGCAGGATTATTTTAGGTGCTTACTGAGCAGAATTTTGGAAAACCAGTGGCAAAGCCACATTCTGAGAAAAACCTTCCACCCAGTCTGCAACCAGAGGGTGTTTTGGTTAGAGAAACGTGGTGGTCCCATGGATGTAGCTGGTAATCTTTGGGGTTTTTACTACAGAAATCTCCAGATTCTGCCCCAGAGAACATGAACTGTTGTTGCTGTGTTCACTGGAAGCTGTGTGAGGATCAGGGGCAGCCACTCTTCAAGGGAGAGCAGAAAGGGCTCTGGATCTCACAAGTGATCCATTACATTCAATTTTTATTTCTTTTTTCCAAATATATATTTGTCCAACCTCTGGCAAATCTCTTCAAAAGAGGAAACTCTTTTGCCTGATGTAACATACCTCAAAGAAAACAAACTATTTCTACTTTTTTCTTCTAGTTGGATGCAAGTTATAATTTGCAAAAGTCACATGGCACACTGCCATGTCAATCAACCTTCTTTAAAAGGAGATTTGATGTAAACACTGCTTGCTTGAATCATGTGTCTACACAGGCCTACACATCCATGCTTTCAATGAAATTAATAGTTGTCAAAAGAACAAAACACATATTATCTGTTCCTTACACAGACTTGAGCAATAATGAATACTGTTACAAAGAAAGACTCCAGAAGATATGACAGACATGGAATCTTTTGTTTAGGGTTGTTTTTTGTTGTTTTTTTCTTAATCTCGTCAGGAGCACTGAATATGAGTTAAAACTTGTTATTGTGTGTGGAGAGCATCAAAAGTCTCGCAGAAATGAAATCACCTCTTTTAATTTATATTTGTTTCCATAATTTTTGGAGAACAGGAGGGCATAGGGGAGGATTTTCTTGTCATGAAATAAAGTTTTATATGAAAACAAAATATATTTGAAATTGTCAGGAAGATCTAACCATGAAAGATTATTTTAAATGTGTGGTGAAAGAATTTTGTAGTTTTCAATGCAATTCCTCCAGTAGTTACTACAGAAAATAACTTTTCCCAGGCTATCAGGGGATCATGTGCCACCACCTTTGCTGATCCTTTTGCCTGATCCACAGAGTCATGAACTCAGCTGGAGCTTTCTTTTGTGATGTTCTCACTGATGTTTCCATTTCCTGCCTGACTTCTGTCAGTACTTATTGCTGAAGAATCCTGTCCTGGGTTATGGGACACTAAGCAGACTGTGTTGCAGATTAGATATTTTCTCTCAGCTTTCAGTTCAGCTTCAATAGTGCCATCTTTTTCCTGTTCTAATTTTCTTAACTCCTCAGAGCTTTAATTCAGCTGCCACAGGTGTTTCCCTTTGTTCCTCTTATCAGATCAGTTTCAAATATAAATGCTGCTGCCATATTTGATGCTATCACAGAGGTCTCTATGGATTTCTTTTTAGTGGTTTATCTTTTTTTGCTGAAATCTCTGGAGAGTTTTAAGCCAGTACAAGGATAAATTATGTGGGGCACCCAGGCTTGAGTTGCACTGGACAGATATAAAACTCAGTTCCATTTTTTGGGGGGAAAATCACATTTACTGCTAACCAGGATACTTGTTCATAATTCTGAAACCAGACAAGAGCACAATTAAGCCACTTATATCTCATAATCTGTCTCTCATCACTGTGGGCCATGGTTTATTTTTAAAGTGGTATTCACTTTAACTGAGAGCACCTGTGCCTGAATGCCTAAAGCTCTGTGCAAAAGTAGAGCCACGACAATATATTTACCCAAAAGCTAATACTCTGATCTAAATCAAGGGAACAAGTTCAGTCAAGGGCCCTTTTCTTCTTTTCCTTACCATGACTTTTGAACTAAATGTTGTGCAGCTTCTAGATGGTGTCTTGAGATTGACCCAATGACTCCACATATTCCCAGGGGGTGCTCATGAGTCCCTTAGAGCTGCCTCATCTAATCCACTCCAGCCGGTGAAGTTCATATTTTCCTTGTAAAGATTGCCCTTGTAAACATGCTGACTGCACTGCCAGCTGGGGAGTGAATTCCTACTGAATTCCCATTCAAGGTAAACTTCTGTCATTTTCTCACTGCAGAAGAGCGAGTTTTAGGAATATGACTCTTTTAAACCTCTCCAGCAGGCTCAAGATTACTACAGTTTGTGCCATTTGAAACTACTGATAGATGTCATTGGGCTCAGAGGGGCTACCAGTGACATTTGTGATCATAAGAGGCCATGTTCTAGCTTGACACACATCTAAAGCTTGTTGGAGCCAATATGTTTTCCATGGACTTCAGAGAGTCATACATAAAACCAAAAAAGCACAAAAAAATCTTAACATTTGTTCTGTGAATAGTTACAGAGTGATGTCCTTCTACCTACATCTGAATATTCAGCACTAACCTTCCTACTGCTTATACCTGCCTTAAAACTATGTTGGAATACGTGAATTTTGAATTATGAATGACTTAATATTATGCTAAAAATTAACTTAGGCTGAGCTGTCTGTGAAGATGTGTCACGAAAATGAGCTGATGACAAGATCAATTAGCATCACTGCAAATAGCGAAAGATGCAAAAAAATAGGTCAGGAAAGTAAAATTAAAAATATAAATAAAGAGAGAAAAATCCCATTGTACCATTTCACAGAAAGTTTCCCTAGCTGAACCACTGGATCTGTTAAAATGAGTAGGTGAAAATCGTTGGTGCCAGCTGGGAACTGAGCAGGGGTGCAGCTGGAGTCTTGTCCTGCTTGGACACTCACAATGCAATCCCTGCATGCCTTGAGTATGTAGCATCAACATTTTTCTCCTCCTTTTCCTCCTCAAAGGCAGACGTAGACATCTTTTATTGCACTGCTCTTCCAATTCAGTTCAGAATTTGGCTGAGGTTGCTTTTGGCTGAGCCTGTCAGAAGGGGAATTTCTTTGGCCAGGCCTTTCAGTTTTGCTCTAACTTTTCTCTCTGTCGTGATCACCAATGAAAAGAGGTCATGCAGCACCTGGATGTTTTCCAGGTACTTTGGAAATCCTTTCTAATCCCTTCTCTAAGGCAGAAAGGAAATATTGAAGGGAAATACAATGAAATGTCTCCTTTGGAAGAAAAACCACACTAGTTTAAGCTAGCAAGCTTAATTAATACAATTGAAAATTTTGAAAGATGCAAGCAAAAGTTCCTGAAAGAAGATAACAGTAAAGACATATATATAAAGTAAATTTAAAAAAACCCCAAACTATTTGTCAGAGAATTTCACAAATGACTAGGGGGGAGAGCTAAAAAATCTTCAATATTTTCTTTTTAGGATAAATATAAATCCTTCCATATTCTATCTTTTGCAACTTCTTTTGGGGCAGTTTTTGTTTCTGTGGGGAAGTGCTAGATCTTTCTTCCAGAAGGTAGAATCTAAGTTCTTTAATTTTTTTTCATATTCTGTCCTTACAATATTCCTTATCTGCTTACATGATCATTTCTTCTGCATGTTATCCTCTAAGTCAATTTTAATAACACACTTTTGATTTATCCTCACTCCAGTCCTTGTAGTGATCTGAGATTCCATGTTTATAAAGAGTCTCTAGAGAATAAATGCAGACAGGAAGACCTATTTTCTGCAATTTTTCTATTATTAAAGAATTGTTAGTACTGGACATGTTCTCCATACATTTTACTCTATACAAAATGTCTTCAGTGTTCCTTGCCCTATCAGTATAAAATGTAACATAATAAAGCAAACATAATCATAAGTAAATAGTAGGCCTGCAAATCTGGTTCAACTGTAATTTACCAAGTTAGAAAAATCTCTGTCTTACTACAGAGCTCTGCATTCTGGAATATTATAATAAATCAAAATCTGTCAAGAAAAATCCTCACCGTACTTACTGCAGAAAGTTGCTTTGATGCTAATTCCTCTTTTACTTCTCATGAGAGAGGATTAGCTCAGGGTCTTGAAAGTGAAAAGGAACCCAGTCTGTCAACTTAGGGCTTTTTCAATGCGTAAATTAAAAGAATTTTTCAATGTGTAAATAAATAGGTGGACTTCCTTATAAATTTCTATACAAATTTCCAGTGAGAGTGGTAGGTGTCCTTTCTTACATTTTGTTTTACTGCCAAAATTCAGCTCTTGGGTTTGGCTTTTTCATTTTTTTAGGCTGGTTTGGTTATTTTTTTCTTTTTTTTTAGGAAGGCCATTATAAACTCTATGCTTGGGTTATAAGGACCTGTAAGTGTTTTTCTTTTCTATTCTGGAATGAATTCTGGAGGATTAACTGGCAGGAAACTGTATATTTAAACAGCTGAGAACAATGTAAAACACATGGCAGTATCAATGAAAATTATGCATGTGAGCTTCTTTAGACTGGTGGCTCCAAGGGCAGCTCTCCTTTTGTCTCCATCCATTAAAAGTGACTTCATTCCGTGGAGTGGAACTAGAACATTGTATTTTCTTTCCAAATTTCTTCATGTATCACAGTCTTTTTGTCTCTCCACCAATTACTGATAAATAAGATGAAGATACAACACAAACATGAGGGAAAAGAAATAAAAAATAAAAACTTCAGAAGACAATCTTGTAGTTAGAACAGCCACATGAATAGGTATAAATGGAATTAAGGAAAGGCAGAAGATGATTTGGAACAGAGAACACTTAAAAATTAAGAATTGGGTTGAGAAGTTCTTTAGCTAAGATTATGAGGCAGGAAAGTAGAGCAGAAAGAACCAAGGAAGTTATTGGAAGGTGTTGCTTTGGAGCTGGTAAAAGTCACTGGGTTTGGGAACATTTTTAGTCACTACACACTGTGCTTCCAAGTAGGAAGTTCTGGTGGTTAGAGAAGGAATTCACAGACCTTTATATCTGTTCTGCCTTTCTCACTGGCTCCCAGTGTGACCATGGGCAGAATGAGGTTTTTTTGGATCAACAGCCGTGTGTCTCAGTTCTTCTCCATGTGTGCTACCTAAACGAGATTTTTTACACCATTTTGGTGTAAAATGTCATTATGTATTTAGGGTTCTGCGTGGAAAATGACAGCAAATCTGCTTGACTGTGTGTTGATTTTCATATCCATTACCTCCTTTGTTTCACTCGCTTGCTTTTTTGATTTTTTTCAACATTGTTTCAATACCCAACTAAGTCATAGAATCATGGAATTGTTTAGCTGGGGAAGATATCTGAGATCATCTAGTCCAACCATTAACCTCTGTACTATCACATGTCACATGTACTGAAGTATCACCTGCCATAAAAAATGATTACTCTTAATAATCTTCAGAACAATTGTTTTTCTTTTTTTCCCTTCCCTCCCTCTCCTCTGACAGTCATTGCTACTTCTTTTTAAATTGCAGTCATACATTGTGCAACTGTTCCATCTTTCTAAAATATCTACTTTCAGGCTGGTAAAAATTTAATTTGTCCGTCATTCATCTCTGGATTTTAATAATTCCTTAAAAATTATTTTCATTCTTAATGCTGGGTGCAGACATTATGCTAATGTCTTCTGTACCTTTTTTGTGATTTGGGAGCATTTCCAGTCATTAAATATTCCTGGAGGGAATGTTTGAAAAGAAGTTAAAAACATATAGAAAATTAAATAAATAAAATTTTCTAAAAATCTTGAAAACGTAATTTTCCATTAACTTTTGCGTTAATCTACTTTAAGATCTTGTTTCTTTAGGATGTTATACCCTCTAAGCAATATGGAAGAACATTGCCTTCTACTGAAAACATCCACAGGGCAGCTTTTGTTTCAGCCAATATCTGGAATTGTCCCATGTTCCCATCAAGCTGTGAGTGGACTACAAATCACTGCTATGTGGAGAGCAGCCCAAAAGGGGCTCAGGAAGGACACACCTGCCTTCCACTGAAAATTTGCCTCTGATTTATTCACAGATAGAGGAGAAATATTTTAAACATGTCTAAGTCCTAGAAAGACCTTGTCAGTTCTGTAATCTGTCAGTGTCCTCAGTACAGTGATGAAGATAATCATGTGCCCAACTCCTATATTTACATGCAAGAAGCCACCTAGAAGATGACAGATATAACTTTATTGCAGTAGGAAATTTGCCTTATGTGATGAATTGAGTTCCCTTTTTCTTCCAATTCTCATTTTTTGTCCTTTCTAAACTTCAGTAGACCAAACTGTCAGTGGTTTCCCACAACATATCTCTCGTATTGCTGTTTAAATCGTTTTTTTTTTTTTTTTTTTGACCTGAACTGATAGAACTGGATGCTGTGAACTTGCATTTCTACTGGGCTGTTTCTTATCATAATAGCATTGGCTAGGATTGGGCAGGCATAGTGAAACGCAAGAGGGATGTTTGATGGTTGTTTATATTCCCTGGACACCCTGGGACAAACTACTGAATATCTCTGAGTGTGGTAAATTAGGCTTTATTTTTCTGCCAAACCTCAAATCACTGACTAAATGTCTGGGATAAAGATATTTGTACAGCTCTATGTGTGCTCCTGGAAATGTAACTCTGTCTTTAAAATAGGATGAGCTCATCTGCCCTGTTCTAATTTTCTCAGCCTAATATTTTTATTTTTAATGCATTTTTTTTTTTGTTGCTTTCTTTTATTTTCCCCTACTGATAGCTTTTTCTTAAAACTAAGAAAAAATGTACCATAATTTCTTTGTCATGTTTTTTTTGTAACCTCTGTAGTATGTAATAGTAATTTATTGAGGAAAGCTAATTTTATTTTCCTATTTTCTCCTTATTTGGTTTGTAACTTGCCTAGGTATATTGTCAAGTCAGTTCAGTATTCAGCAGCTAACATAAATGAATGTAACAAGTGTGATTTATGACAATTTGAGAAAACTTTCAATGTCATTGTATGCAATATTTCACATTTTATTTTGTCACAGCAGGGTTGAAATATTCTCCAGAGTGCCTTGCAGTTGTTTATTGTTTGCTTGTTTTTAGAAAGACTTGAACAACACCAAGAAATCGACAGCAAAGAAAAAAAATGAACTTGCCTTAGTTCAGAAGTCTGTGTATCTGGAACTGATCCTGTGTTTTTGAGACTCTCTATTTTATTTTTAATATCGCGCTCAAGGAAAAGATGACACAAATTTTCAGATGCTCTTGGAGCTTCCAAATTCACAGGAGGGTATATTTCCCTCCTCGCTGCTGCTCCATAGGCACCGTGGTTAATGCAGCTGTGAGTTATGCATCAGCATCAAGGGGAGAGATCCATGGCAGCTGCTGAGGAGCAGCGAGCCCGAGTGGGTGGTGAGGAGAGAATAAACAGCGCCTTTCCAGTGGGAGCTGGGAAAGGCTGGTGAGGAATCTGTCTGGAGAAACACCTCATCTGCTCTGCTGTACTCAGAATCACAGAATTCAGAATCACTCACACACCCAGTCTAACACACATCATCACAAGGCTGCAGCTGAAGGGCCACTGCTGCCTTTATCTGCTCTAAGGCAGATATGCATTGATTTTTATTGGTAGCTAGAATTCCGCAGAGTTTAAAATGCAAAGCAAGTATGCACTGTAGAAAAGTGAGTAAGACACTGAAGTTGAGGAGAAACAAGAGAAACTACTTTGGTCAGAGAGGTGAGCAAATGGGAGTTGGAAATGTACTGCAGAAATATTTGGAAGTGTGTGTTTTTACTAACTGTCAGGAAGAATTATTTGAATTCTTACTTTTTTCTACTTGGATTTTTTCAGCACTATTTTGAACTTTCTGAAAACATGAAATGGCAGTGCAAACTTTTCAGGAGTGACTGCAATAACTTCTTTCTTCAGCAACCTAAATCACCCCTTTTTTCATTTAAAACTATCTCCCCTTGTCCCCTTGCAAGCCCTTCTCAGCAGAGCTGTTCCTAAATTGTTCATCCCCAGCCTGTGTTGACCCACGGCTTGTCACAGCCAAGGACTGGACTTCTTTGTCCACCTGGCACCTGAAGGCTGAGATCACCAGTGAACACAACAGTCTCTGCTCCTCACCTTCTTCCAATGTCACAAAATCTGGCACGGGGGCAAGGAATCAGGATTGGTAAGGAAGAAAATCTTAACTCTGGAAGTATTTTACCATGCTTTAGGCTATAGCTGTGGGAGGCTCTGGAGGCACCTAAAGAGATAGAGAGGTGCCCCTGTACCCAGCTCTCCCCTGGAGGGAGCTTTGGGAAAACCGGCAAGAAATAATAAAGTCACAATTCAATATATAGATTTTGATCTGAGTAGTTAGCAGTCCAATCAGACCCTTCTTAAAACAGACTACTGGCATGTACATTTTACCACTATTTGCAGGGTTTAAATATCCAATCCTGAGGTGATATTTTGATAGGAAAACAGGAAATAAAGTGATCTTTTTTACCATTAAACATCTTTCTACATATCTCAATCCATTTAAAGAAAAGAGGGCAAAAATAAACAGCTTCATTTTCAAATGGGAAAGCCAAGCACAAAAAAGTGAAATAGCTTGTCCTAGTTTGTACAGAAATCTGAGTGTTCCCTAGTGATCATTAAGAAGGATCCAGCCTATTCTTGGCTAATGAGGACAAAATATAAGTTGTTCTGGATGTGGCTGAGGAAAGATCAGACACACTTTGTAAAAATGAAAAGCTCACTAGATATCGTACCATGTTCCTGAGTCAGTGGTGTGACAGAATAAAGCCAAGTAAAGAAATCGTTGGTTTGAGGATATTAGTTAAATTAAGAGTGTGCATTGCTTTCAATAATTAATGATTGGGATATATTAGAAAAAGAAAATGCAGTCAGTTTAGAATTGTCCTAATCTAACCTTTCAAACTTAAGGTTATGCACCAGTCTAGACAGATTTATCATAAGTTTGTTTAATTAATGTGGAGCTTTTTTTTTATGTATTTCAGTGTTCTCCATATCTTGGTGGAATTAGTGGAGGATTCTATTAAGCCATGACTTTGCTAATGTAATTTGATGGTTCAACATCTCAGTGTGCCTAGTTTTCACTATTTGTTCTGCTTCAAAATTTGACATGATCAGTCAGATCTTAGAATTCTAATTATGCAATGAAGAAAAAGACTTCAATATTTCAAGTCCCCACAGAAAAAGCCAGTGGGTATGTAATTAAGAACAAGAAAAAAGGTCGACCTACTTTTTCCGTTTAGTCTAAACTTCTGATTGATCTATCTTTATTTCTTTCTATTGATCTATTTATCTGCTTATCCAGTCTGTCACTAATAATCCTGACCTCATTTTGTGTTGATTGATCATTTAAACTAATTTCTAGCCTGAATGATGGTAATTTAATAATGTGAGCCAATTAGAGGTTAAATAGAATCAATAAACCATCCTGTGACATCAGCGGGAGAAACATTGAAGTACCACTGTCTCATTAGACTGTTCAGTATTTTATATGAATATTTTTAGGGCTGAAGTAAAATGAAGATACTACCGAAACTAGAAAAATAATTCATAATGTGATGTTACTTTTTAGCTATCAACTTCTTCCAGCTTCAGAAAATAAAAGCCAGGAACGGCTGTTATTTGTTCAACCTCAGCAGGCACTCTCCATCTAATCAACATCCAGTATGGGGAAAGACGTGTTTGCCTTCTCACTCCTGCTTTCATCATCTCTCTAATGTTTGTTTTCCAGCTGTTTTGCCTTTCACATCTATTTTAAGTAGTAAAAAAATAAAAAAAGCCTGTTATCTTCTGAGCCAACCATGCCATAACTCAGATCATTGTAATCCACGGAGAAACCATTTGCTGAGTGATTGCAATATTTTTCCGAAGAAAAAAGTTGTGAAAAATCAGTGTTTCTGATGCTGAAAGTATCAGAGGAAGAGTTGTTTGGAAGAGAGTGAGAAGGCTGATTGATGATTATTGAACATAAACAAATGTTTCCTCCACTGGAGGTTGCGTCATGATTTCATCTCACAGGTACATACAAATATTGGATCCACAAAAATCCAAGGGGAGCTGATCCCATGCCTTCAGCTTGTGTACTTGCCTTCATGAGATTTTGGCTTTCAAAGGGCTTGATAGTTATTCCATCTTTTCTACATCTTTCACCAATCTCTGGTTCCTCCAGTGAAACTAAAAGCAAATTAAATCCTCAGAAAGCAGTTTTTTATCGTGAAAAAAGTAAGATTGTGAGGCTTGTTTGCAGATATTTTTAAGAATATCCTCCTAAGCCTGGTATGTATCATGGGGAAAGTAATGCTTCCAGGTGCTTGCAAAGAGATCCATCCCTCTTCCTTACTGAACACTTTTGTGGAAAAGCTATTTTCTTATCAATCGCATGTGTATCTAAAGGAGCAAATAAATACACAACAATATATGTGAAAACCTAGCAGAATCTGAGTTCTCTTACAGTTATCTCTTACAATTTTACACCCTTTTAGTCCTAGATTAAAAGTTTCTTTGGTCTAACCATTGCTTGTGTTGGATGAATTCTAACTGTGGTTTCCCACAGGCTTGAGTACAATTTGTTGTTCCTGCCTCTGGATGGTGACAGATAATTCCTGCTAGAGCTGGCCCGAATGTAAGTGTTAATAGTGGGCATTAGCAGGGTTCTAAGCTTTTTGTTTGCTTTCCTTTAAGCCCTGTCAGATGCTGCTCTTTTGTTTTGGAGTTTATATTGATGAATTTCATTTCCTTCCTGATAAATCTGTCCTAGGAACACAACACACTTTATAATGGTTTTAGACAACAAGCTTCTGTGAAAGTGCTAGATACTGTCCACGTGACATCAAGCAGACAAAATAATCCTTCCCCTAAAATCTTTGTAATTCTTTGTAATCCTCTTCCTAGATTCTACTTTTCCAACTGGCTGGACAGGGTTGTGGTACTGGCCTGTCCCTTACCAGGTTCTGATTTAGGGTTGTTGGCTCTATTCTGCACATGTCCTCTCTCTGTCCCAGAACAGATTAGCTCTACTGGCTCCCATGTAAATCCAGATGTTTGCCACATGAATAATTCTTAGTCTGTCTGAAGGCCCGTGACACAGAAGGGGATGGAGTCAGCATGTCAAAACCCAGCCTGCAGGAATCCTGCTTGCAATTACTTCATTTTAGGGGAGCAGGTGATGTGCAGCAGCCAGGCCCACAGACATTTGCTCAGCAGTGCTCACATCAGTGTCTGCACAGCACAGCCACCTCCTGACTTCAGCTCCCTTATGCTGGATCTTTTTTGAGTTACAGCTGTCAGAACTGTGAATGGGATGAATGGAATTAGTGAGGGGCACAGCAGTAGCCCAGCAGTCTGAGCCAAAGTAACACATCTTTCCCTGCCTTCAAAAAACCCCAAACCTCCAATCCTTTCAACTGCAAGTAGCTGGGGCAACATTTTAAGAGCCAGCTGTGGTCAAAAAGGCAAAGACAGCATAGCAATGCATGAAGGGATGAGAGAGAATAGAGGAATATTATATGGTACAGAACCAGATTATATGTCCTCATGTTAGATTATTGCACGAAGTATTTTTTTAAATGTGTTGTAAAAACAAGCCTGTAAGTTGTATCAAGAGGCAATAAACAGTTCATTGATATTGTTAGTGGAAGTGTGGGAAGAATGTCCATAAAAGTAGTACATGATGACAAGGAGGGTTTGGTCTGGTAATAAAAAGTTATGTGGGAATGTCATTAACCACACAGCCTGTTCTTCTCCAGTCCAATGACAAAGAGAGCTTTATAAACAAAATGGGTAAATTTTAACCTTTCTCTCCCACCCCATCTGTGCAGTTTAGCAGCTGCAGAATATCTGAAAGAAAAGCCTGATTTTTTCATGATTTGTCATTCATGTGCCAGAACCTCATGTACTGTTGATGCACTATGACCAAACTAGAATCTTCAGTCCCTCAGGTTTGGTCTAAAAGAAATTCGACAGTACCCAGCAGCATTTGACACTCTTTTCTAAAGCTCCTAGATTGATTGTTGTACAATGTTTATCCATTGTGAAAATCGGTTTTCATGCTGTCCTAAGGTATTGCCACACAGACTTTGGAGGAAAAGAAAGTATTAAAAAGAAATACAACAGCAATCCAGACTGATTAATAAGCTCATTGTTGAGAAACAGTGACATCCAAGAAATCTGGTATTGAGGAGACAAATTTTCATGACCAAAACTTCCAAATTAGCTACATCTCTAATTTCTTTTAGGCACACTTTTGCCTTCTTAAGCTCTCTTGAGCCACAGGATGGTCTGTATTTGCCCTTTGAGGGAAGAATCCCAGTAAGATGCAGTTTTCTGAGACTGTTCCATAGTCAGTTGAGTTTTCACAGGCACACAAAAACTGTTTCACTATTCTTGTAATATTGTCTAACAATGAACCATCCTGCAAAATCATCCCAGATTCAAAGAAATACAAGAGGTTAGAGAAAAGCAAAGAGGGATAGAAAGGCCGAGGAGGGAATACAAATTCTAAAAAATGGAAAAGTTAGAAAATGCAGAAAAAAGAGTAACAGTAAGTAGATGGAAGTTCCCCTTGTACTGGAATGAGAAAAGGGAAAGAGGAACCTTTTCTTCTGTTGCAAAGATCCACCACTTTTTCCTGTGTTGTTTTGTTTGAAGTGTTTTTGGGAGTGGGGTTCTTTGGTTTTCACAACCTATTCCACAAATTGAAAGCCAGTGCAGCTCAAAATGAAACCTCCATTTGCAGATCTATAATCCATATATATTCACTCTTTTTGTCAAGCTCTAAAAGTTAGATCAATGCAATAGATTTCCTTTAAGAGCAAATGAGGATTGTCCATTTCCCTTCCTCCAAAATCAGTTATTATTTTATTTTTATTTTCATGTAGGCTTCTCTTTTTATTATTTCTGAACCTTGTTGAGAGAAGATTTGCAAAAAATGAAATAAAGTGTCTGGAGATTTATTTAATGGAGTCCATTCATGAATGCTAAAAGACATTGGATGCAAGTCTCTTAATAAGTGGAGTTTACTAATAATGTTCAAGAGTTCCTCCAAGCATTCCTTTCCTAAATTTTTTTCTGTCCAGAATTTACATTTATATTTTAAAAAATTCTTTGATTTAATTTCATGTTATTGCTGTTCCATAGTTCTCTTTTTGCCCTTCATTTTAAATTTTTAGTTTTCTCTTTTTGTCCTTCATTTTAAATTTTTAGTTTTCTCTACCTTATGCTTAAAAGAAAACCGTACTTATTTAACTGGCAGCTCTTCAGAGCTTAGAGATTAAATTGCCTTGGAAACTAGAAGTTTGTGTAAGGGTAATGGATTTCAGTTATTTGACAACTCAGAACTCTAATGAAATAGTGACAGATATAGTTTCTGATTACATCTAAATTTATGATTGGTTAAAATTTCATTTTACAAGACTAGATTAATGGTTAAATGTCAAATTATCTGTAGATTTTAATATTTTGATTTGTTCATCATTCTATAGATACAGATAATAAAATAAAAAATCATTGCGAGAACTTGGTTAAAAATTGAAAGAAAATTACATATTGAAATCCAATCCTGAATTTTGCATGGGACATGTTTAAACTGGGTTATAAAATATTGCATATTTAATCTCTCAGAGAAGAAGCTCCCAGTGATTACACCCAGGTTGCTCAAGCTCAGTATTCACAGATGACACAAAAGCATCAGGAGTCCCCCTGACAACTACAAGGGTAGTGTAACACATCCACACAGCAAGGGCACAATTGCTGCCCCTGGGTTTGTGTGGAAATTCAGCTGCTGCTCTCCATCCTGGGAATCAGAGCTTTGAGGAGGATCTGCAGGGCTTCCCCAGCCCGCCCGTGCTGGGCTGCAGCACTGAGGGATAGCACCGAGGCATCAAAGAAATCCATTTTCTCTCCTGCAAAGTCCAAACACTCCTCCTGGCAAGTGCTGTGAGGAGGAGCACACTGGGCTGCTTTCATGCTGCAAGATGCAATTCCTTCATGGTAACCAGAGAAAGGAGCAAGAAGACTGAGAATTTAGCAGACTAAGCTGGGAATCCTGGGAGGGGGGGTCAGGGAAACAGCAAAAATTGTTCTTTCTAATAGTTCATTCTAAACAGATAGGCAGTCCCTACACCAGTTTGGGGATTTTTGTATTATCAGTGTACCATTTTATCTTATTCCATTTAACCAAGCCATGAGTTTCTTCGAAATGAATACCTGTGATGGAAGGTAAAGTTTGTGCCCAGGTGTGATGGCAGCTTTGCATTTTAAAATTTTTTACCACGCTTACACTATTTAAAATTTATTGGCCCTGCCACGGCTCACTTCCTCCAAGATGGAACTATTTCCAAAAATATTTGTGCAGTGATAATCCTTCTAGATTTATGCTTTCAATATGCACTTCATCACTTGAGGATTATACAGGGATTAAAACAAATTTCAGGTGAAATTATAATGTGACGTAAAAACTACAGTTTCTGATTTGGATACGCTTTCCTTGTTGCTGCCTATTCCTTGCAACTCTTTCCCCTACTACAAATTTAAGCCTATGTGGTATTTTTTTGTTGTTTTTTTTCTATGTTACAATATGTTACTAATAATGCTGTAAGTTTTAATTAATAGGTGAGTAGTTTGGGTAATAGAAAATGTCTTGAAAAGTGCCATGTTAATTCATACAGTATACACACTACCAGACTCCTTTCCAATATCAATTCTATCTGGTTTTTCTCATATATTTTCACAGAAATCACTCCTTCTTAGCTTTAAACCTGACCTCAGGATCTGTCAGCCTTTGTATCTCACTAATGCTATTGGGCAGAAATTTTTATCTTTGTAATCATAAAGAGCACTATTGTAGTGATGCCGATTTCTAAACTATAAGAGGGCCTCACTTGTTGAAATGGACATCAGAATTCATGTTTTTTATATTCTTTAATAAATCCAAGACCTGGGGCTGTTTTGTTCAAACTTTGCCAAAAATGTTGTCTTTCAAGAGAAATGAACATTTGTCATTTATAAAGAAAGGAGTTGATATTTAGAAAATCTCAAGTAGGGATTTATACGTTTTGTTCACAAATGCCTGCGTAAACATAAGAAATCAGGTTAGGAGTGCTATATAACAAAATTCATCTTCAATGCAATGCCTAAATGAAATGCAGCCTCTCAAACAAGGACTTTCTTTGCAAACCCTTTGCAGGCTGTGTGGGACCTTTGGGAGCATCTGGGAAGCCCTGGCTCAAAGCACATGGAAATAAAGGTAGATTATATTATTCAGGTTTGCTATACTGCCTATCATTTTCAATGAAGTTGAAGATGTGACAATAGCCCAGACAAGATAAATAAAAGTTCTTAACAAATTCCCTTGTCAATACACTTTTCTTGGTTGAAATTCAGAATGGTAAATGATGTGGAAGAACATAGCTCAGATGCCCTGTCAGATAAAGCTGACCTGGGCTGTCTGCACACCGGCTGGAATGGAAATTAAACATTTTTTTCTTTTATCACTGTTTGCAAAGGAAACCTCTGGTTTTCCATTACTCAGATTATTTCCTTTTTGGGTTATTCCATGTGCTTATCACTTGGGGGTTACATACAGAGCCGTAATGAAGAAATACACCAGCTCTCAAGGTAGTATTCCAAAAATAAAAGTTGGAACTCAGATCAACCTTCTGTCTGTCCTGATTGTTGGACCCCTGCAAGCATGAAACTCTCTGGGAGGTGGGGTTAAATCAGAAATGCAGTAATGACAAAATAAACTGAGTACAGACTCTGTATACAGCTGTTCATGATCCATATCTGACTCTGCATCTGATGGGTTCTTTAAGGCCAGGACTGCCAAATGAACCTTGATTTCCATGTGAAAAAATGCAGTGTAATGAAGATTATTACCCTATTATTACAACCTAGTAAGCTGCCTCCCTTCCACTCAGGTCAGACTGATTTTAAGGAGAGTGTGTTTTTCCACTGCTGCTGTAGAAACCCCAGCCATCCAGAGGAAGATAATATTAAAGAACAAACAGCATCATTAGGTAAAATTAAAGGGCTATTAAAAATCACAAAGGCAAGCTGGACTTCCTTTTTGTACTTGACTTAGCCAGTTATGTTAGGCTTCATGTTTCATGCTGAAAGCTGCGTCATCTCCCCTACCTCAGCAGAGAAGCTTAGTTGGGTGAATGTACTGAATGCAAATATCTCTGGGCTTTTGGGTTTAAATCAGCCATTAGCACTGCCTTTTATTTTATCCGATTAACATTTATACACTCAGGAAGGGAATACTTTCTTAGCCTAGCAATAGGGATTTGTATTTTCCTTTTTACATCCTCAAGTACAGACAATAACCCCCTAATGAGAGTTGAGGGATTTTTTTCATTTGACGCATTCTGAGGGAAGAGATTTCGGTGGGAAAAAGTGATTGGTGATGGGTGAGTGATTGTTGCTTCTTTCTTGAAATTTTACTGGAAGACTGGAAAGGCAAATAAGTGCTAAAGGCTGCCACATTCCTCAAAGAGTTATCTCCTGTGCTAAGGAGAGGACTGCTACCCCACACAAATGAAGAACACAATGCTGTTTTAAATATAAATTTACGCAAGCTACGTCCTTTAGCTTCAGCTGTGTGCTGGAATGAGTCAGCTAGTACAGAGCAAGGTTTGAAGGAAGTTAAAGCACCAGAGCATGTGGCAGGACCTAATTCGGCTTGATGAACTAGTGTGCTATATTCAGTGTGAAATACAGATTATCTTGGGAACACAGCTGGATACCTTATGGACCATGGGCTTGAACCAGAGCCTGGGAGATTAAAATAACCTTGCTAATAGCACTCCTCTTTTGGTAGAAATAGCCACTGGCAGTGCTTTATGTTGTCCCAGGTGTTTGCCTGGATCTGGTTATACCCCCATGTGAATTTTAGAAGGAAGTAGAACAGGCAAACCCCACTCCTTGCCACGGACTGTCCTTTTACCTCTCAACAGATTAAGCCTTCTGGGCAGTTGCTATGAAACACAGGCAATTCCCACTGTGTCTCAGTGGCACTTTTGCCAGAGAGGGTTAAAACCATCTCTTTCACAGGAGCATACTCAGAGATGTTGTGAGGAACATATTGCAGACCAGACAAACAAGGAAGAAATATCGGATCACCAAAGATTTAAAAAACCCCGAAGCCCTACACTCAAACTATATCACTGATAAAGAAGCATAATATTGCAGTTTTCATAAACTTTCTAATTCTCTTAGGAAGATTACTGGAAGTTTCTCCTCTGGAGTTGCTTATGTGGTGACATCTGTAACAAAACAGAAATAAAGCTTAGGTTCTCCCTGGTGTACTTGTAGGTTAAAGCTATAGCTCTCCTTCCCCATATCTGACGAATAGAGAATGCAGCAGTATTCTCAAATTTCTTAGGTTTTATAGAGACAATGATTCACCCTTAGAGCCGCTGGTAGTTGTGTGATAATTGAAGATAAATCTGAGATTCTGTGGAACAATGAAGAAGCAAATACTCTTGAGCATCTTCTGAAACAGATTTTTTTCCCCCAGAGTATTTTGTTCTCATCAAATGCAGATTTAGATGTTTGTGTCAGAGATCACAATCTGTATACTGTTTATTTTAGGGAGAAGTCTTATAACAGTCTCTTCTTTGTAAAAACTCAGAGGCGGTAGATGAGAAAGTCAATGATTTTTATCCATGTTTGTATAGAGCTGCATTTTGCAAAGTGAGACTTCTCATTTTACTACAGGTCATAAAACTTTTGCCCTGTGTTTTTCACCCCCATAAGGTGGTGACACCTCTAGCAATGCACCCCGTGCCTCACAGCACTGACAGATGCAACCTCAGTGAAAGGTGGGGGGCTTGGTCTTTGCATGAGTGTGAAAATGAATGTGTGTCACATGAATATGGCTTCTGTGGCAACAGCCCTTATCTCATCCCTCCCCACTCCCAATTTTGTCTTCTGGAGTAGTCAGCACAGTGCTAATTATCTTGAGCCCAACCCATAAAAGTATTGAGGTACCTAAAAATTAGAATACTTGTATTTACAAAAGTGAAAGTAATTAGGCAAATCCTCTAAAGATTTTGACTCAAATCTCCTAATTATTTCTGCTGATGTCTCTTTTATAAGGTTTCCTTGCAGGCTTTTGTGAATATTAGATTTCTAAATATCTAACTGTAGCCTTCCTGTGTGTTGGGGTGTGGGGTGAACTGCTGTGTGAGAGTATGGTACATTTGTTGATGTATGCTCCAGCATAGATTCCCCATCAATAACGATTCTGGACCCAAGCTTGAGTAAATCCATTCTCCTGTTTGTCCTGTTACATGGCTGGGTCTCCAGGCAGGCTTTGTGCAATCTCCATTGGCTGTGTAGGTCTGACACTTGCAGAATAAAACAGCTTGAACTTTTCACAATTCCAAATCAGTTTTCTCTATCAAAGGTGTGATTTTTAAAAGGGAATATATTGCTTTTTGCCTAATCCTGTTGCTCTCTGTGTAAAGGATAGAAGCAGTTGCAATATCCTGGGTTTATCCTTGAATTTTCAGCTGAGGAAGAAACGAACACCCAAGAACTGTTAAGTGACAATGGTTCCCTGGGGAAACAGAATCACTCACACTTTTTTCCCTGTTCTGCGAAAATCCCCAAGTAATTTGTCCAGGTCATTTTCTACAGTCAGCACAGCTCCTGACACGTGCTCCTTTCCCCCTAGGCAGGGGACACAATAACTCATTACTGCTGCAGGACTCTTCCTCAGTGATTTAGTCAAGTTGCTGTCTGCCTCCCTGATTAATTCACACAGCTTCCTCACAAACTCTTCCTTAATAAAGTGACAGAGTTCTGGCTCGGCAGGTTCCCTCTCTCTAGCAGAATAATCCTGTGGCCTTCTGCAGCATGCAGGCTGCTGGAAAAGCTTCTGGGTCTGGACAAGCTGTTTGAAAAGTGACTTGGCTGCACGACAAAGCCCTGCTGGCTGAACCTCCACGCTATCTCCCAAGGAGATTGCCATGGTAGTGCAGATAGCCTCTTTCAGACCCTCCTTCTTTGCTTCTGTCTCACTGAGGAGCAAAAATACCTTTTCAAAGGCAGACATAAAGCCTGTCAAACAGAAAGGGAAAACAGACCACTGAGGTGTGAGAGAGCACATCCCAAATCATGGATCAGTGGACAAGTGCACATGTGCAAATCAACACGGGTTTAAGAGCTATTTGCACACAAATGCCACCTTCTGGAAGCAGCCACTGGTCGTGGTCTCCCTACCCTGCACCTTGGTTTCATCAGCCCAGGAGTCCTCATGGCACTGCATCACTTCATGCACGACCACTTAGCCCAGGCTGCTCTGTGCCCTTCCCTGCACTCTTCTCCATTCTGTGTTTTCACCTTTTGCCTGGTTGTCAGTTGGTGTCTCAGCACATATCTTTGAATTTTCTGTTCTTTATCAGCAGCATTCTCCCTCATGGCCAATTTCTATTTCATGGTAATATGCAGAAAGTGGATATATAGGTAAAAGAGATAATTAGGAACTTTGAATTGAGTCTCTGAAGACCCAAGTTCTGTGCTTAGGTTTAAAAGGCTTTTTTGTCTCCTGAATATAAATCTGACAATACATGAACTTTCATGGCATCTTAAATCAGAGCACAGAAATAATCTTTTTCCTTTAAAAAAAACAGAGTTATTTTTACCTATTGTAAATAGGGGATCGGACAAGCTGACCCTATTTTCCAACCTCAATCACGCTGTAATATTTATACATCTGAGAAAGAAAATTCCCTTCTGAGGATCTCTTATCTTGTTAGTGTAATAATCCTGACAAATTCATCTCTTGTGCTTCATGCATGTTGTAATTCTGTCTGAGAGAAGAAAAATTAAAAAGTCCCCATGTTTCATAAAACAAAAAACTGTGAGGTGGGAGTGGGAATGCTGTAACACCAAAAGAATGCAGAGAGTGGGTCTTGCACCTATTAATTACTTAATTTGGAAGGAGTAATTTTGACAGGTGCTAACAGACATGAACATGCTGTGGTGCAGATGCTCAGTATTATTTGTTAACTCCTCTTTTATATAAAGTGTGCAGGAGGGAGTGGTTTGTTGTTTGGAAATGGCCATTTTAGCTGGTAAATATTTCCTCCTAGAGTTTAACAGTATGTCTCAGAGAATATTTTCAAAAACATTTGAACAGCAGCTAGGAACTCAAGATTTTATTCCTATTAAATTAATTATTTCTGTATTGTAATCATGCTAGGTATGGGCAGGGATCAGGTACCCAGTCTTCTGAAAGCACACAAGTGAAAATCATTGTCTGAAATGAATGCTAGTTACATAAGGCATGAGAAACAGGCTTAGTAACCACTTGAATGTTACAACACAGTGCTTATAGTTAAAGAACAATATAATGTTATTTATGAATTTTTCAGTTCAGTGTCTGATCCAAAAAACCATGGGAACAATCCTTTGGAAGGGTTCCCTCCATAAATATTTTTCTCAAATACAAATTGAAGTTTCCATTTATTGTCTTTGAGATTTTTTTTTCCCAGTTTGTAATTGAAATATTTTCATATTCTAATTTAAATTATTCTAAAATTGAAGGTTGGAGTGCTCTATTTATAACATGCTAACAGAAATGATTGCAATTATCTAATGGCACTTCTCCATGGCTGTAATTTCTTTCACCATAATTGTCAATAAATATTTTGTAGGCAGCATGGAGCAGGATATTTAACATTTTTCTAAATTGTGCCCTTTCTTCCATGTATCTGTTGCAGGAGGAATATCAAATTATAGTCACTGACATGAGCCAGCCAAAAGATTGGGTTTTTGCTCTTTCATACATTTACCCCATCATGTCACTTCCCACATTTCAACAACATCTCTGATGATAAATGAGAAAACAATGTCTCTGCAATTTCAGAATAAAAATAGAAGTAAATGTAAAACAATAGAGGCTTTTGTGGAGGATTAAATTGTGTGACTTACACTTTAATTGTAATAAAAGTAGATTAGAGAGCGTGGGGGTGGCATTGGGATTCCTATCTCTGCAGGCTTCTGCTATCTGGAGTCTACAGAGAGTCACTTTTGAAATACTGAGGAAAGAAAAAGAAAACTACAGCTGACTATAAAAGATTATTCATATATTCTCTTTATAGTTATCCTCAGCATTTTCCTGAGCTCTGATTCTGAAAAGAATTCCATTGGTGATGAGCAATTGCACTGTGCGTCATTTGTTGGGTTTTATTTCTCTCCCTTTCAAAAAATTTTCCATTTAATTGCAATTTTTATTTTTATTAACAATTATTATTAATTATTACCATATTTTATCTCAATTATTAAACTGTTCCCATCTCAGCCCACAAGTTTTCTCACTTTCACCCTTCTGATCCTCTCCCTCACCCCACAGGGAGGAGAATCAGCGAGCAGCTGTGTGGTGTTTATTTGTGGTTAAACCACCACAGCAGCATTTTCTATAGCTGAAGTAGGGCAGCCAGGTTTGTTCCACCATGGTCCAGTGCAGTGGCTGAGTGGATAAAGGGTGATGCAAGATATTGTTCTGTGTCATTTCTGGTCTTGGGTCCCAGTATTGTTCTGCTTTCTTACAGCTGCTGTAACTGGGACATTTTCAATTAATGCTTGCACTAATGCAACAAAAACTAAAGAATTTTCGTTTCTTTGCAACAGTATTTCTAGAATTTCTGTGAGCAGGGCCCCTGTCTCTTATCATAACTTTTTTTTTCCTCTCTCTTCTTCCCACTCTCATAACCCCTGCAGCACCTGTACTTTTTATTCCTGCCAGCAGCTCTGCTCCTCTGGGGCAGAGGGAGGAGAATTAGTTAAAATTACTGAGGCCAGTGTTGGAGGACAGAGCTGTTCCCAGTAATTCTAAGGCAGTGTGATTTTTGTGACTCATTTATGACCACTAAATATCTGTAAAACTCAGTCTGAGAAATACTGCCCAGGAACTCGTCTCTGATGATTTACTCTAGAAACAAAGGTAAGAGATACTTGGCTAAATCCTGTATAAACAGTCTCAGACTTGGGCCCAATTACGCAAAATCTTTGTTCAACATATTCTTAAACTAAAATATTCATAAACATCACTAAAATGTTAGCCTAAAATGTCAGGCTGAAATGTCACCTGTTCTTTCATTACAACCAACATTTTGTATCAGGTTGTGTTGGCTTTCATGGATGTTATCCTCATTTGTCTCCAAGGCAAGAGAAAAAGAAGAGTTAGAAGCAAGACAGACAAAAACATTTGCCCTTGCTTAGAACACAGCAAAGAGACAATCAGAAAAGAAACATTTTTAAAATTAATGTTTATATTTGATTGGAAAAGGCTGACCTTTATTACAAGAGAATGTATTTTTTCCTAATCTGCAAGAAAGCAGAACAGTGACTGGTGAGAGAAAGATCTAATGTATCATCAGAGAATTTACATCTAATTTGAATAAAGTGGTTTCGCTATTAATTTTTTTATCACTTCTCTTTTGCAACCTGCAGCTCACACCATTTCATCTTTCTGTACTATGTTTGATGAGACAGAATATGAGTTACTGAGTAATTTCTGTGTAAGCTACTGCTTTGGCATAACTCAGATGTTTCAGGGAAGAAACTCTCTGGGTTTGGCCATCCAGACAGATTTTTACCCATTGAACAGTGCACCCATCCAAGCCAGTTTCTTCAGGAGAAAGCCGTGGAAA
Organism: Monarcha castaneiventris obscurior; assembly: GCA_026261815.1. NCBI lineage: Eukaryota > Metazoa > Chordata > Aves > Passeriformes > Monarchidae > Monarcha > Monarcha castaneiventris. The sequence continues at coordinate 5,822,302 of JAMPIT010000539.1, forward strand.
CAGCTTTACTAAAGTCCACACAGACATATCCACAGCTTTTCCCTCTTCCACTAAGTGGATCCCTTTGTCACAGAAGGAGAGCAGGCTGGCCAAGCAGGCTCTGTCTTTTGTAAACCTGTGCTGGCTGGGCCTGACCCTGGTTGTCCTGATCTGCTCCATGATCTTCCCTGGCACCGAGGTCAGGCTGGCAGACCTGTAGTTCTCTCCTTTTTGTTTGCCAGCTTCCATCATAAGAAGTCACAGATGACTCCTGTACTCAGTCTATATCCGTCTGTATTTTCTTTCCTCATTCTGGTATCAGAAACTCTACTGGGGCAGACATGGCACAGGGTTTTTTCTCTGGTTGAGCTACATTCCCCACACTGGATTTCTAATCTGTGACTAGAACTGCTCTTGTGATAGGACACGGCCCACAGTAAAATGTTTTGTTAAAATAGAAGGCAAAAACATTTGTCTAACACTGCCCAGTCACCAGGAGTCTACTGCCCAAATCTAGGGAACAAAGGCATTTCTGGAGTAGCTTTTTCTGCTCCTGTGAAGATCAAAAAGCAGATAAAGACAGATAAAGAGCAATAATACTCCTGAGGGAGAGACCAAAGGTGTACTCAGCTGAATGAATAGATCTCAAAACTTAAGGTAATCACTTAGAAGGAAAGACATCCTCCCTCAAGATATCCATATGTAAAAGTATAAGTAAAGAAACTTCCCAGGGGATTGTGTAATTTTCGGGGTATCAGAACTCCTGCAAACCCAGGAGAAAACAATTGAATTTCAATGATAAGATTAAATATAAAGACATTAAAGTAAAGAAGAGACATGACCAGCTCATCAAAGTATTTCTTCTGAAAGAAGTCTACAGGCCCATATGGGCATTAAACCTCAAGAGACTTATTAATGAATTCTTTTCCTTTAATATTTTTTGCCTAATTGGTTGCATAGTTTTCAGTCCACCTTTATGCTCAGTGGGATTCATATACTAAGACTATCTACTTAGAAAAGTAAAAGACAACATCTTCATGTGATCAAAAATACCATGAGCAATCATTCTAACATAGCAGTTCAGTCACATTTAATATCCCCAAAATATTAGAAAGGTGCAGTCTAAATTTGATTGCTGTTAAAGGGATTTCTCCATTTTTTTTAGGCAGTGACAATAGGGACAGCCTTTATTCACTCTTGGGAATAAATGAACTTTAAAAACCTGATAAACATGATGGAGAAAATGGACTGATTTTAAATTTAACAGTGGATATCACAGAGTGTAAAAGAGTCTTTAAGGTGATTAAGGGATTGGAGCAGCTGTCATAGAAGAAGAGGCTGAGTGAGCTGGGACTGTTCAGCCTGCAGAAAAGGACAGTCACAGAGGTGTCCTTGTGTAAGAATAACTGATGGAGGGAGAAAAGAAGGTGAAACCAGACTTTCAGTGTTGCACAGTGAGAGGACAAGAGGCAATGGGCACAAACTGAAATTCCATCTAAACATAAGAAAGCACTTCCTCACCGTGAGGATGCTCACCCATTGGAAAAAGGTGCCCAGAGAGGCTGTGTCTCCATTCTCCATTCTTGGAGGCATTAAAAATTTAAACTGGTCATGTTCCCAAGAGGCTTGTTCTATCTGCTCCTGGCTCTGAGCTGGGGTTGGACTGGAAGGTCTCCAGAAGGGCCTTCTCACAGCAGGCCATCCAGTGGTTCTCTGAGCTGACTCATTTGTTTAAAATCAATTTGTTTCACAGCATTGTTTTATCAGTGATCTCAGTTGTTCAATTTTCACACAGCTATATTTGCACGAGTTGACTCATAAGCAGGGAAACGACTCCTAAAAGCTTATTGGTCCCGCACAAGTTTTTTCTGATCCATCTCCTAGAAATATTCCCATGACAAAGTTAACAAAAGACTGACAAAAGGATGGTAGGTTTTGTTTACTTTCAGATAATGCTTCTGGGAAGTTGGAGCTCAGCCTGCTTCTTGCCCTTTTTGTTTTAGGGCAATTTCAAATTCAATTGTTTTCTAATAAAAAATGTACCATTCATTTAAAAAAACAGTTTTTCAAAAACTTAAATTCCCTCTGAGAATATTTCTGGCTGATAATTTTTAGTCTGCCCTTGGCATGATTTTCTGTTTTATGCACTGTATTTATCTATTTTCTCTCAGGAGATATTATCTCTCTTACAGGACAAAGCCTGAAACTAACTTTCTTTGGTATATGTTCATCCTGTGTCTACCAGGAAGAACCCAATACCCTTACCTGCCTTCAGAGAGAGAATTAATAGTAGTAACAATGATAGGGTTGATGCTTAAAAGGTAAATTTTCCAAAACACTGACATTTATTTGCCAGAGTTTTTGCAAGTAAGTAGTTTTACCTGTCCTATCTGTTGTCATGTTGTATATTCTTGTGTTTAATGCAGATTCTACTGAATATAAACCTAAGAAATTATTTCTAAAGTCTTATTAAGATAAGCTACAAAATTTTACTTGTGGACAGCCTTAGAAATGGGAGCAAGTGCTCATTTTTCTAATTCATGGGAGAGAAGAAAGAGCTGCTGTTGTTCCTACAGTTCCCAATCTGGGAGGAGGCTCTGGCATTCTCAGAAGTTTTCCTTTGCTCTTTTCTTTGCTAGCCTGTCCTCCATATACTTGTTTATTTTCTGCAACATTTCTTTGCCTGCCTGTGTATTACATGAATATAATCTGTCCTCAGGACAATGGGAGGTCACCTTACTCCTACTCTCTTAGAAAAATCCATATGAAGACAAAAATAGTCCTTGCAAGTGTGTGTCATTTGCTCTTGCTCAGGCGTGCAGACTCAACAGGAAAGTGGGGCATTTTGAAGCAGACTGAGCTTGGATTGCTGTAAGATTGCAGTATGATCAGCATATGTGCACTACTGCCACATGTAACCTAGAATAAAAAGTGCAGCTTATCTGTGTTGCTATCTGAGGGGATGGGTGAAGAGGGAAAAGGAAACTAAGAGGAAGGGGTAGGAAAAGTACAGTTAAAATAGAGTTAATATATGAAGCAGATTATATAGAAAGGTTGGAGACATAAAAAAGCTATATTTAACAATGGCAATACCTAAGTTTTGCTCAATAAAGTCTTTATTTTAATAGCTAGGGGTTTTTTCTGAACTCAGCATCATTTACCTTCAATAATCTATTCAGACATCCACAGCACATGTTAAAGTATATACTAAAAACTATCAATTTGACATCCATATGGCTTATTTGACTTCTACAGGTGTACATGAAATCACAGCAACCTGGGGTGAAATGCAACCTTATTGATCAGTCCTCTTTAAGTCCTTTTTTAACTTGACTGGCTGACAAATTTCTTTTAGGTTCCCTGGAGATGGATTAATTTTGCTTGTAGTGATTAAAAATCAGGTAGGCTATCAAATTTCTGTGTGTACTTTGCCAATGCAAGGCAAGCATTACAGTGAAATTATCTTTGGGACTTTCAATCCTGTTGGCAGAATTTAATAGGGATACTTGATCAATTGTACTCTACTACATACCAGTGAAAGCAGCAACATTCTCATCAGTTTGATAGAGAACTAAATTATGCCACCTACTATCTGAGACGTCCTGGGCACCACCAAAAATTAAATACTATCTGTGTGCGGGAATCGATACTTAAAACATCACTGTCGTTGGCATTAAGTGCTAACTAATGTGGGTTAGAAAACTGATGGCCCGGGGTAGCTGAGCACTTGAGGCTGGGACACGTGAGCTGTTCTGTCTCCGAAATGTTCAGCAGACTTAAATCAGACTCACAGCTGCCCCGAGGGACAGCAGCACCGAGCTCATTACCATGAACTGCCCATCTCCAGTGGGCTTCCTGCAGCAGCCATCCACGGCTGGCAGTGCCAGCTTCAGCCAAACGTGCTTGAAGTGGAAACATCCAGGGAGGTGCCAGAGTGAGCTCTGCAGAGCTCCACGAACCACTCCTGATGGCACAGGGTGCTGGTGAGAAGGGCACAAATGGATAAGCAGGAGTTCAGGTGCTTTCTACTACGTTCACTGTTGTGGTGGAGTCCAGGGGCAGTTGTTGTTTATATTCGCTGGAAGGATTTTTTTTTTTTTTTTTTTTTTAATTCTGGAAAAAAACATTGTACTTGGAGATTTTAAAATGCCAAGAAAGAAGCAAACTGAGCAACCAGGAGAGCAGAATTACTGTCTGGCCACTACTATTTCATCCTCTAAAAGATGTATGCTTGGCTGACATCTACAGGATTTAAACAGTGCAGGTTTCAGTCTTGGGTAAAAAGTTAAAATGGATGGATTTGTGCCCTGGCACAAGCAAATATGTTCTCCCTTTGATCTGTTGTCCTCCACCAAGAGTATGATGGATAGGAATCTTAATGACACACAGGAAACAAGATTAATGCTACTAAGTGACTGCAAGTTGGTTTTGGGCAGAATGTATTGTCTGCACTTCTAAGTAACAACAGCCTTGATACTGAAGCTAAGTTAGCAAAAACTATGAAAGGTGCTTGAATCTTGTAGGCATGAGGACACTGTTTTCTTTTTTATTTGCAAAATAATTACTAACTTTTGGCTCTCAATGCTTATATGTCACAAATAGATGAACTGAGGTCCCCTTCCAACCTTGTAGTCTATGTTTCTATGAATTGTGGCTCTCAAGCTTTGCCTATGAATTTTCCAGTTCGTTCACCCTGCTGGTGTGTGATATACACACAGTGGGGTTTAGCTATATCAAGCATGCAGGATTAGATTATTTGTCAATATTATTTGACAAGATTATTTGACATCTTTGCATTTACTAATTTCTTTGGCCTTGTAATTTTTTTGTGATAGTCTCCCATGTAGTAGCCATGTAACCTGACTCCAAAGAAGCTATAAAATATGTCATCCTGCCTAAGGATTATGTTCAATGCACAACTCTCTCACTGATAACAGGTTTTACATCTGTTTGTGATAGTTTCCAATGGTCTGGAATTTTTAGGTGATAGGGCCTGTTTACACATACTTTCCACTTGAATACACTTGAAATGAGAGAAGGGCTTTTTTAGTCATGATGAAGATTTAAGACCAAAATCTCAAACTACTTGTGAATGGTTTATCCAATGAAAATGTGATTTAGCTTTGATTCTTGGCCTCTGTCAGAAACAGAGGCTAATCTCTGAAATCAGAGCAGTGAACAGAGGTGAGCTGAACCTTGAAGCTGATTGTTATGTTTCTTGCTTTTAATAACTTTTGTTTTCTAGTAAAGCAGATTTGATAGAAAAGGATTGGACAGGCCCCCCACTGGTTGCCTAGAGTGGCTTAGAGTAATAGAAGGTTTAGCATGAAGATGCTCTTTTCTTCGAGAGCCAATCTGCCTGTGGGTCTCAGTGTGACAGATGATGTGTGCATGGGCAAGATTGGCTCAGTACCGAGCTTTTGACTGAATTACCATGTTTAGTTCACACCATGAATAAATTTTTATTAGGAACTGGAGCTATGGATTATGTCTAGTGCTGGTGTTCCTCATGGAGATGTGTCTTGTGCTGCATTCCAATGCTGGCATAGATATGTCCCTCATGATTTCAGAGACTCTGAAAACCACTCCTTATTTTTATCAAATATAACCTGATTGGGGTTTTTTCTTGCTATTTTTTTACTGAAAACCCTGAGCTGAAAAATCTGAATTCTTCTATCTTACAGATCTATATAAAATATTTGTATTTTACACATGGATATTTTTACTAGCTTCTCCTCAACCTTTCTTGTTAAAAGGTGACTTTTTTAAAAAACTGATTTGGAGATTTAGGAAGCAGGGAGTAAAGTTTTGCTTTAATTTATGGTTGCCTGCTCCCTGATTACCCCAAGGAATAACCTTGTGAAAGAGCTTTGCTTTTGTATCTGATCCAGCTGCCTTTGTGCAACTGCCAGTTTAATGATGAGAATAACATTTTGCTCGTTTGGACAAGATGTTAAAACCTTGTTATGGGTGTAATAGAATTTCAGATAGAATAAGAGGAAGGCCTCTGTTTATATTTATACTCTTTTCCATGATCTCAGTTCCAGAAAGCACCTCTACAAGATAGGGTATAAGCATGTGCTCATTGACCTTGTTCTTGAAATCATACTAACACCAAAGCCTTCCAGTAGAAGAGGATAATTGTTTCATTTTTAGAAGTTAAAGAGTGGAAGTGTCTGCACTTTCACCTATTTTTAAATTTTTTTTTTAATTCAAACTAGCATTAGCTCTATGAGTTCAAATATTTGGCTTTCATCCTCTAATACCAAAAATGCCCGTTATGCCTAAAAAAACCTGATATGTCTCCTTAGCACCTGTGAAGCCCAATGTGATGTCAGAGATTTTATATTGCCTGTTGTACCAGAGCAAGTAACCTCATCCTTGATCCAGGACAATTATATTTTGTTTAATTTACAAAAAAAAAGAGAAGTAAAAAGTAAAATTAGGTTTGATAATGACTACACCTGGAAGGTCTTGTAGAAGCTGTCGTAATTCCATCTATCATTACACCAGCTAGGCCATAATGAAACGTTGTGGAAATTGAATTTGCCAATTTTAGTTACGTGCAACTTAATTATAATTGATTTAGTGCTAATGCTGTATATCTCATGCAGAAGGCTGACTCAGTAAAAAATTTCTTATAATTCACCAAAGGTTTTTTTCTCCTCCAGTTGCATATAGTATCTTTTTAAACACAGATACTTTGCTTATTATAGCTGCACCATGAGTATTGTCCAAGTACCACATGAAATGTTGTCTTATGCCTACAGATCTCTCTTCATCAGATCTGGCTGTCAAAACTGGCCGAGTAATTGGGACAATTAAGGTGCCCCTGAGATCTAATTATCCTTTATAATTTCTCTATATGTTTAAGAAAAATTATGATTGGCTCACAAAAACAGGATCCCCACGGTACAATGAGAAAGAGGATACTGGAAAAGAACAGATCAGCTTTAATCTCCCACACTTAAATAGTCCCTAAAATAATTTTAGCCCAAACTCTTCCTTCTGTGCCAGTAACTTACACCACAAAGCAACATTTTAAGTATGTGTAGACAAATAAATGAGGATGATCTCTGTTCAAAGCATCCTTTGGTGTATTAGATCCTGGTAATGACTCTCAGTTGCCAGTGAGGAAGATAAATGTGACAGCTGTTTTCCCATGCCCCACTGACTCACTATTCATCTAGTTAAGTACATAGACAGTCCTCTGAGATCCTCTGCTGCCTCACAGCTCCTCAGTGGCTGAGCAGCCTTATTCCCAGTGCCACAGAGCAAGAACTGATTTAGACAAACAGAACATCTCACCCTCATTATCTGGGCAGTTTGTGGGGGAGAGGCTGGATGCTTCCCCCTCTGTCTGGCTGCTAGACCAGGACCACTCACGAGGCCACGGGGGCAGGACTGTGGCTGCAATGGAATCTCCAGCATCTGCAGCAGTGCACAGAAATGGCCCTTGGCCACAAATGTCCACGACTCCTCAGACATTTCATTGTCCAGCCCAGAAATTTTAATCTTCCTCCCCTGCATCTCCATCTGGTTATAAATTATAAAATTAAAATTAAAAATTTTTACTTGTTTTTTTATGTTTATTGTTTAGGTTGAATGACAAGCTGGTTGTAAAACAGCTTTTAAATACCAGTTTACTAACACAGCACTCCCTTCTCTCCAGACTTCAAAATACAAGTAGAATGTTAAGGAGTTAATCTTTCCCTCAGACGAGTGAAGTGTAGCACTTACTGCAGTTTCTAAAGAATGCATACATTTAAAATGATAAATATGACAGGAATAGGTGTATTCATGAGGAAAGTGTTTATGCCACATTTATTCCCCTAGGCAAGAATATTGTCTTTCCCATGTCTACACCTCAATTGTATGTTTCTGCAAATTCGCATTTATATAATTACATTACTGAGGAAAAAGGTGCAGTGGTTGTTTTAAATCCATGTCCTTTCAGCCCAAAAACAGTTTTTACACTTTCTTAGCTGTGGCTATCAAATAATGGAATTCTCTGACATGAAATAAATTCTCATTTAAAACACACAACCCTACTGAAAAAGTCAGGGTTTAAAGTCATAATAGGGCACTATCCTCTTGTAGGGGGTAGATTAGAAAGAACCAGTCAAAGAGAAATCAGAATTTGGAGAGATGGTTAATTTTTGTCTCCACCCAGATCTAATTTGCCTTTTATATACCCTAAATACTACAAGTGTGCAGATTAAAGATTTCAGGAAGAATTTACCATTGCTTAGAACCTTGCATATTCACATACCTTCAGCAAAGTGTGTGAATGTACAGTTTACACTGTCCCAGTTGAACGAGATGGCATTTTACATCTGTTTGCCTGACTGCAGCACGTATCATGAGGCAGTTGATGATCCAGTTCCCCAGCACATCTGTTATGTTCTAACAAGAAAGCAGAGCAAGGACCAGCTACTTCTTTCACCCTTTTCTCACCTGGAGAGTGTGCAGCCTTGAGTGTGTTGAGTGAGGTTGAAGGCCAATTCACTCTACCAGCTGCAGAGACAAAACCTGTCTCTTGGCAGCAGAAGAAAACAATGTATTTTAGATACTAAAGAAGAGCTATGTCCAGATTCAGCCAGCCTGAGTTATACCAAGTCTTGTTCCTCTTGGTTACACAGGTCTAGAATCACCATATCAAACCCACGAGGCCCAAAGGGGCTGATCTGAGCCTTTCTCATAACTCCCAGCCATTAAGCACCCAAAAGGCCCAGAGATCACCCCCATTTTCCATGGCAGTGATGGCCTTGAAACTCCTTGTCACCACCTACGTACCCCTACTCACTCCAGAAATCCTCGGAGGTTTCCAAGGTTTGGTCTTGGAAGGTAGAAAATAATATGTGCTTGTCCTTTGTATTTTCACTGTCCTCTGTGTGCTTTCTTGGTGTCTTCTCACTCGCTTGCTGCCCCTGGATTGAACTGGATGCAGATATAAAAGGTAAAGAAATGCAGCTTGGCAGGCATGGAGCACAGAGGGAAAGAAGGTTACTTGTGTAGTCAGCCAGGCTCGGATTGTGTCAATTTTGCTTGTCATTGTCCCCACATTAAATGTGTGCCATACCATTCATATCTGACTTCACCACTTGCTTACCTCAATTACACATAAAAATGTTAAAGGAGGCTCTGAGCTGTGTTTAGTTCCTCTGGAGAAGCCATTCCCAAGGTAAATATGTTCAGCATATTTACCTTGTTCTGAGCCTGTCGTAGCTCTCCTATCACTTTGTCAACATAAATACCCTTGGGCAAATGTGACCCATTGTGCTGGTAATGCAATGACATTTAAATTGTAAAAAATACATTAAGCAGCTTCAGAGGACTGTGCTCATCTTCATATAAAATATTAACTTTCCATTTGCCTGTGGGAAAGGAAACACCTCAGAGCAAGTTCTTGGGTCTTACAGCAAAATAGCAGGTAAAAAGCCAGAATGATATTTCCCCTGAGAAATTCTCCAAATTGCTGAAAGAACTGTCCCCCAATGGCCAGCTCCAGAGGATTTCTACAGCCACATGAAAAGAATATAATGGTGGTGTGTGCCCTGTTCACCTGAACCCTGTTTTGGTTTATTTTGCACCTTCTTACTGAAGGATTGTGAGGATTATTGTTCAGAGGGATTTCTAAAGCCTTTCTTACTAACTGTCTTTTGTCAGATGTGATGTCAGTCAGTACAAGGTGTGAGAAGATGCAGACAGAGCAAGGTTTTAGGTATGTTAGCAGTTCAATTTTCATTATATATATTATATATATATGAAGAATTTTATATTCGAATGGAAAGGATTTGTTCTATTCCTGTTTCTCCTTGACACAGCCTGAAGGTGAGCTGAAACAGAAATTGCAGTCAGTTCTCCTGGTTTAAAAAAGAATTAATGGCAGCCTGAAGAATCCTCAGGACTCAAGGAGATGTGGATAGAAAAAATGCGAAAGCAAGAGCTGGTGCTGCACCCAGCAGCAGGACTCATGGAAACCCACAGCACCCCTTCCTTTATAAATTCTCAGGTCTTTTACTCCCCACTTACAACTACAAAAAAAAAAAAAAAAAAATTAGAACTTACCATTAAAAAGTTTATTCCTTTCTTGCATTTTCATATGAACTCAGTTGCTTAGCCTTTATTAGTGGTTTGCAAAATGTACAGGTAATTTTGGTGAAGAGAAAATAGAAATGTATGGTTTACATTTATTTTAAGTTATATCACCTTTCCCCGTAGGGGAATCTTCTCAGAATTGAGGAGCAAATACAATGTCCAAAAGATGTATGAAAATAACAATATGAATTCAACAGAAACTGTTAGAAACCATCACTGTTTGGTCTTAGCCTGTTTGAGCTGAGGGTGATTCCAAAGAACACTCTTAGGACCCGACTTTTCATGCTTTCCTGTTTGATAATCCATGTAACATGGCTGGCCCACTGCAGCCCATTTTCTGGGGTATGTAAAAGGTAGCAGCTGTATCTCCACTTGACTGCACGAATTGTTTTGAAAAATAATAATGGCAGTGTCCGTGAGGCAGAAGCCTCTCAGGAGAGTGGGAGCTCTTCAGCAGATTACTGGGAGGAATGAGATGCCATCATAGTCCCTAAAAAGGCCTACACAGCCTTTAAATGTCCTGTGTAGAATCCTGATTTCCTTGGAAGGTTACTTTAAATAAACAAAGTTCCCTTCTTCTCTCACTTGTTCGATAAGTGAGCAAACCTTTGAAAAGCCTGTACATGATAAAAGTATTCCTTGAAGTCATCTAAAACAGAATGTAGCCACAAGGTAAAATTCTTACAAGAGCAAAAATTGGTCATGCACGATTACTTTCTGACACACAAAATAGCTAGCTTGGAGTTTATATCATCATTAAATAAATGGGAACTAACAAAAAGTCATTTTTTCTTTCTCTGTCCTTATTACTGCAGAATATGTTTTGACAATGTTTTGCTAGTTAATTTGGACCCAACTCAACCTTGCTTTTATTCTGTATAATGATTTCCAGTAATGTAAAGAGGTTATACAGTGCTGCATTTTGGGTTTCACAGTTTTTTACTCCCACTTTGGTAGGCATGTCCAGGGAAAGGGAATGGGAAGGGCAAGGGAGGTAAATCTGCAGGTGAGCAAGAGCAGCTCCTCTGCAGTACCATGGAAGGAATCTTGGCTCACCTCCCTCTATACCTGTCATTGATGGAGACATAAACTGGACACAAACTCTAGATACGTCTTTACTCGTTATTATTAAGGATAGACTGACTTCTGATTTACTCTGGGCAATATTCTGCTAACATTAACCCCAGAACAATACCTTCCTCTGGCGGAAGGTCAGTGAAGCTCCTTGCAGAAGGCCATCTGACATGACTGAGGATTTCTGAGATGTCTCCTACTCAGGAAGCCATTCCTGATGGCAGGCGGCTCACTCTGTTGCTTACCAGGATATACACAAAGCCTCTGGAAACAATGCAGCTAAAGAAAGCTCGTAGGGCTTCTGCTTTTCCTTTCAGCCCTGGCACTTCTGCTCCATTTTACTGGTGTGTGAACAAGAGCAAATTAGGTGCACGGTAAAAAAAGAATAGTGTTGATAAAGACATTGTTGCATCTTACTCAGGTCATCAGCACAGTACTTAGTGATTTAGCGAGCATCTGTTCCTCCCTCCTGTTATCAGCAGTCAGTTCATCTCTCCTGTCTACACCGGAGTCCCAGGGCCCCACTGTTCTCCCTGTTCCCATAGGAGCTGCATCCTCCCCTGCCTGAACAGTCAGCCACTGCCTTCCACAGTCATTCCCTTTGCAGCTAATTACCCCACTCCTGGCGGGGGGGGAAAGAAAAGAAAGAAAATTCTACTGAAAATGAAGAAAAAAAAATACAAAGTTCGAAAAATCTGTATGGCTCAGTGGTCAAAGGGAATGGAGATAAATGCTGATCTGTAAATGTTAAATGACTGGGGCATTAATCAAAATATGAAGATCATTATTCTTCTCTAAGATTGCCCATAGAGCAATGAATGCACAGAACAGTGCAACAACTTCTACTCTTGAAATTACAAAATAAGTCTGAAATCTGGGTTCTGATTTGACTCTGACCCTTTTGATCTGAGATTAGTAGTTCAACACTTCACTAGAGTCTCTGAAAATGCCAGATGAGATCTAAAATGGAAGTAGAATGCTTTAGGGCTGACACAGCTACCAATCCTGCCTTTCTCTGAATTCAGTATTTGAAAAGTGTCTTTACCCTCAAATTAGAACAGAGAAAGATTCAAATAATGATTATTTCAGCCACTTGACATTCATTTTGTGTTGTTATTACCTGTTTGGCTGAACAAAGAGGTATTTATGGGAGAAAAATTGCCTTTCCTTAGGCTGCTGCTCAGGCGTGGTGTCACTGAGCCCATCAGACACGGGTTCAGAGAGGAGGCAGGTTGAGGAAGCAAAGAGTTGGATAATTCCTTCTTTTCATCCATGACAGGGAGGGAGCTATTTGACAAGCAGGTGTGAATTACTCCTTATGCACGCAAGGAACAGGAGAAAACACTGACCGAGTCACAATTTGTCGCTGGGTCTGGCTGCATCACCGATGTCACCCCTCACTCTGCCCTAAAGCAGCCGGGTACGAGCCAGCAGCTTTAACTGCACATGCAGGGAAGTGCTGAAATGCATCCCATCCACCTCTCCTTCCCACTGCAAGACGAACTCTAATCTTGAGAGCAAGACTAGCCTCTGATTCAAAACCCAGAAACAGATTCCATTGCCAGCATGACACTAATGGAATATCTCAGTGGTGAGTGGTTGTTTGAGAGCTGGTGTATGAAAGGCCAGAGATATAAATGATGCTTATGCACCACAAGCTCCAAGAAAAACGACAAATGCACTGTCGTTCCTGTTATGATGATTAGCTGTGAGCGGAACACACAGGTCAGTGTGGATGCTTTTTGCTTGTTAAAAACAAGCCCTTGAGGGGCAAGGGAGTGGGGAAGGAGAGTGTCCAATATTTCCTTCTTTTCATTTTCATTTAAAGCTGAAAATGCCACAATGTCAGAAGACATCTGAGCAAGTAAGTTGTTTGGGTCAGACCCCATTGCTGGCTGGGTGGGACAGAACTTTGCAGGGCTCTTGGTACTGGTCACTGGGATGTGCAGAACAATTCAGCTCTTTCCAGGGAGCTGCAGTGCCAGGCTTGGGGTTGTCTTACCCTTGTTCAAAGAATTCTGTTTAAGGCAACTACCTCTAGCCAAGACAATGCCCCTAGTGCCTCACTAACTTCTTTAAAATAGAAGTCACTGTTGTGCCAAGCCTTTTGTCTCACTCTTGACTTACTCTCAGTCTCCTGTCTGTGATTATACTTTGTACTCTTGCTTTATAGCCACAGGATTCCCTGTGCAAGATGCAGTGTTCCAATGTACTTTTTTCATAAGGCCACTGACAGTCTTTGAACACAGACTGTAAAAAAATGTACTGGTAGAGCTTACCAGGTTTCAAGGTGATCTAAGGCATTCCAGGCTATAAAATTAGTGTGTCTGTATGTTAATTTTGGTAAGTAAATTGTCAATGAGACAAAGGCAATATTCTTTTCTATAGTGAACTACTGTAAATGTGATTTTTCACTTCTTAGAAGATCACCATAGCTGATCAAATAATATATGATCTAGTAAACCTAATTTATTCTCTCTCTCTCTCTCTTTCTCTCTTCCTCTCCTTCCCCTCCTCCCTTCATCACTAGGAGTTAAAATTTCGTGGGGAGATTATATATACAATTGCATTCTGCCATCATTTGCTATATTTTGCTTCACCTTTGGGTAAAGATAGATTTTTTCACCCCCCAAGGAGGAACCCAGTCACTTCATAGCCATAACTTCTATTATCTTCTTGCCTGGAGAGCTTAGATCTATTCAACTGTGAAATAGCTTGTCCCTGTATTATGCAACCCTGGTAATTCTCAGTTTGGCATTACTCATAGATGCCCAGGGTGGAAGCATCAACTCCAGGAAAAGAGGGCAGCACCAGAATTTTACAATAGGAGGGAGGAGGAAAAAACCAAAGATATTAATGTATCTTAAAAGAGTGAAAAATAAAAAAACTGAAAAATTATCTCTGAAAATGGATTAGGTGTCTCTGAATACAGAGTGGGATATTTCTGAAGAGTAAATCCCAGCTCTTTGTGGAATTTTCCATAATGCAACTGAGAATTTCATGGCAGCAGAGAATTTTTGTCCACTGTCTAGACTCAATAAGAGGCCCAGCTTTCATATACGTTTATGCACACACTCACACATTATGGAGATGTCAGAAGAGATGCCACAGTTAAAGACGGTTGGTTGAAATATACAGATAAAACAGTACTAAAATCCCTTTTCTTCACACTTCAGTGAATACAGACTGAATTTCATATCCAACTGACAATCTAACTTTTTTGAAGAAAATTTAATTATGGCTTTGTTTTTTTGGCAAATAACTTAGTGGCTTCCACAGGAATTTTCCTCCTCCTGCTCTTTCTTGTTTTCTGTCTACAGGTTGAATTGAAGCTTTCAAAATATTTGGATTTGATTTTCATTTAAGGTCCTTTCCACAGCCAAAGACAACTGTAGGTTATCACAAAAAAAGCCAGTACTCTGTGTTTCAGGATTTTTTGGAGGGTATTGCAGTGTTTTGAGGCAGGTTATGCATAAATGTGTCCGTGTGGATGGCAGGCTGGCAGAGTGAGGCAGCAGACGTTTTGTACAGCCTGAGCAACACCTGGGTATGACCTTGACAACAGATTAAAGAAGTAGGTTTTTGAGTTAATGTGGCAGCTGCATAAAGTTTGGAGCTGTAAACAGAAAAATCAGCCTCTCTGGATTCTCCACTCAAAAGGATGGGATTTTGTTTATTTTTTATACATAAGCAGAAATGCAACAGTTCTACCATTTTTTCCCCCTGCTGAATCAGAATATCCCAAAACCATTAAATATTGATTCTGCTGCTTGGGTCAAAAGAGATACTACAGTCCATATCCTCCCAGGCATTCTCCAGCTAAAACAGAATCTTCTCCTCCTGCTCTGCTGTTGATATAATATCACCAGTTAATACTATCTTGAATGTAGTCCAATTTTGACATTTTAAATGTGAGCAGATTTACATTTTTGTTTTCAGAACAATTTATAGTGAACCACACCAAGATTAATCACTAAGTCTGCTCCAATCTCCAGCTGCTTTTATTTCACCTTATTCCAAGCCAACTTTTTAGGTCAGGACAGAGGACAAACAGAAAAGAGAACGTATGTCAGTGTTTGGAGTCATTGGAAGATGAAAAATGGGCATGGTTTTGTATTAAATGATGAAAATTTCAGAAGAAATGTAAATAGCAGAGACTTTAGGAGGTGTGTGAAGCAAAGATAGATTGGTATTTGTGTGGAGCATGCAGCTAAGGTAGATTCTAATTTTTTAAGGGGAAATATCCCTGTGATTCCTTCTCCACTTCCTTCCTGGACATCAGCTGAGCATTCACAAGTGCAAAAATTCTGGTGGACCTATCCTGAACTCCAAGTCCTTCCTGATTTTTATCCAGTTCTTTTACAAGAGCAATAATACATTCTATAAAATTATTTGAATGTCAGATGGTGTTGTCTTAGGTGGCTCTGTAGAAATTTTATTTTATTATCTACAATATTTTTCTGCTCCTACAATAATTCAGTTACAGATTGTTTTGACTGTCTTTTTGCTAAAATACTGAGAGCATTAAAGTAGGTAAAATACAAATTTGACAGGTAAAAACAGTTTAAAAGCATATGGTTTGCCTATGCTGCATCACATGTCATTCTCTATTATAGGCACCAGCTCCAAACACTTTGAAAGATTTTGAAGGTATTTGACACTTTAGAAACATTCATCCACATAAAAGTAGCATAATATTTTAAAATTACTGATAAAGGCTGATGTGCAAATACCTGGTCCTGGTTATTTTTGTCAGTGAACATTGGGACTTTGATGGATGAACTTGACTCTGTAGCCACAGTAGTTTGGTGGAAGCTCCAAAGGAGGCAAATGCCTGAGCTGTACCTGGACCAAGAAATTTGCTCTAGGAAAGAATATACCACAAATGCATGTGCTAAATATCAGCATGGATATCATAATTGATAAGGTTGGTGAGTATTTAAGTGGGAGTAAAAAGAAGCAGCTGTCTCCTGGGAGAAGACTCCCACCTCACATGACAAATAAATATTTCTACATCAATCTTCCCCACCATCAGGAAGAAGGTTGTGCCAGAGCACCTCAACACAAACATCCTCCTCTCAATTATATTTTAGACCTGAAATACTGGGAGACAAAATAACTGATGTGGTAGGAATGGTGCATGTACTGTGACACCTCCCCTCATTACAAGTTAGGTAGTGAGGTACTTCAAGAGGGAAAATGGACTTTATGCCATCTGCAAAGTCATAATCTTACTCTTAATGCTTTGGTAGTGTAATTAATGTAAATACACAAGTCTGAATAATTGCTTTGGGGTCATCTTAGTTAGAACTTCCATCTTTTAATTGGCAAAGAGATTAATTAAGATATACCCTTAACTGTCCACTAAACCCCATCCCTTACAGTTTGTGAAGAATTATTCCATCTCTACACAAGTGCAGGCCAAGAATACTAATCCTACCTCACTCTTCCACTCTGCCAGCTACAAAGAGAAATCTTCCTCTCACATGCACACATGGAAACGCTGGCATCTGGCTCCCTGCATTTCCTGTGCATGGATGAGCTAGGGAAGAAACAGCTGTCACCACTAAAGCTCCACCTCTGGAAGTCCAGAGGGAAAAAGAGGGCGGAGCAGAGCAGAGGGAGCAGAGCCCCAAGCTGGAAGGACCCACACAGACACCAGCCCTCTCAGAGGAGCACTGGACATGTCCAAGTTTTGGCAGCTGCTTGGCAGCCTGAGGAAGAGGAGCCATGGTAGGAAATTCCTGGGAAGAAAAAGAATGGAGAAAGACCTTAAAAGCTCACTAGGGTGAGAGTTTTTAATGCTCAACTTTCTTGCATCCAGAAGGCACTATTTCTCATTAATTTCACAATCTCAACACTAGAGACGAGTTAAAGTACAACTGCACTGACTTTTCAGGGGAAATTAAGTGAGAACTGGAAAAAAAATTGGAAAGTGACATTTCCAGCCAAGTGCCTCTGGCAGGTGTAAAGATTTCTGAGCTATTTACAGCCAACCCCTGGTTCTGCTGTTCAGTTTGTTTCATCAGATGGGGGTCCAATAGACCTCTTAGTTCAAAGTAAATTTCATCAGCTTTTGAGATTGCCCAGAAATTGTCCAATCTGGGAAAGAGTCTGCCCTCCACAAAAATTGAATTTTCTTGATGGAAAAAAAAAAAAAAAAAATTAACTACCAACCTACACCAAATCAATTCCTTCTACACTACCAGCCATGCAAAGACTGTTCAGGATAGTCTGGGGTCAGAGTGACTAATAGTTGAAGTGCTCGTGAAGTAAAAAAGAATAGTTAGCAGATTTATTGCCAAATCAGGTACTTCTTACCTAAGCACTTGAACAAAAAGTCAACATTTCCCCTTCAAATTGGGATTCTGTCTTGTCCATTCAGTGTTAGATGCCTGGAGATGCTGAGTTATATTGTAACAAATGGTGGCTGTCCAAACCCCAGACACACAGGAGGTGGACATGAAGCCATAATCCCACCAGAACTCCACTGCCTTGGAGAAAGCTGGGAAAGTAGGTGAGCTGAGATTACCACGGCAAGTTATAACTTCTTTAAGTATTTTCCTCTGAGGAAAACATATAAATAGCTGTCCCATAGACTGCTACAGCCTGTTGGGAGGGCAGCAGTGATACAAACATGTTCATCTTCTTTCTCTTTTATCAAAAATAATATTTTTCTACCACAGATTTCTACGACAGCTGCATATAAAATTAGCTAAGTTAAAAATGGGTTTGAGGGGATTTTTGCAACACAGATACAATTTTCTGTATAACAGCTCAGAAGTTGCAAGTGTAAAGAGTCTTTTTTTCTAACAAAACCATCTATGCCCTGCCATGAACTGTAGCACTTCTTTACAGTGTTTCCTTCAAACATAAATTTAGAAATAAAAAACGTACTACACCACCACCACCATGGAAAATATGCTGCTTCAACCTGTGAAGCTGGGCACAGAGTATTAATAACACTGTATAGCATAGAAATACTGAACAAACCAGCACCTGTATATTAATAAAAATATATTTGCCTCCAATATCATTTCAATGATCCAGCAAAGCCTCAAGCAGCCATGCTTATTACTATACCAAAGTCAGATCAGAATGTGAATAACCTTGGTTTTTCATGAAAAAAACCCCAAAACATATACTTTCTCACACTCTGAAAATCAAGAGATAAGGGGGTTCAATGTGAGGGATATGACTCAGCCAGCTTTTCCATTTTTTTTCATAATGAAATGTTGGTAGATGTCTAGGGGTCAACAAATGCAAACAACTGTGGCAAGAAACTGAATGTCTTTGAAGAGAATCCTGCCAGTTGAAGGAAATGGTCACTCTGCAAAAGAAGCATGGTCAGAATGCTGGACCTCCTGAATTCCATGGTTTGGGGATTTATTTTCAACAGGTTTGTAACTGGTGGTCCAGGGCAGTTCTTGTAATAACTCTTACAACAGCTTTGAGTTAAAACTGGAGGGCACAGCCACCATCAGTGATGAAAGGTGATGGAATAACACGTCAGCACATTTCCTGCCCAAAACAAAGCCACAGGGGTCAGGCTTAACCTTTGTTAACAGAGGCAGAGGATAATGTTATTGTGGAGGCAATATGTTTTTAAACCTGTAGGCAAATGAGAGAGGGAACCCACAGCTTCACCTCTCTGTAACGCAGACTTGAGAAAAGCTGTAAAGAGAGAGAGAAAACACATGAGAGCACTTTACAGCCTGGCAGGCCAGCATAAAGAGGCAGAAGCTGAGAGCAAAGACAATACTTCTTGTTTGATTCCTTCAGCATTCAGGGAAATAGGCCTGTGCTCTCTGAAAATAATAACAGGTCTGCTTCAAAGAGCTACTGGCCTTGCACACATATTTCTTCTAAGCAGAAAACTCTGCAAAGTCCTGAATGTGCGGCTGAATGGTCAGGTCAAAGGAGCAATTGTTACTTTCAAGTTGCCTTGTCATCTAAGTGACATTACTGAGACCAGGGCCTCTGAAGGATCTTGGCATCAGGGATCTCCCACAGGTCCTCTGAAGAAATCAAAGCACTTGTCCAAGGAGGAGTTTAATCATATTTCCCTTTCTGAAGTGAAGACCTCCCTCCTGACATTCTAGCTGCTCAGATTAATTCCAGCATTGTTATAACACATGCATTTGCCGTCAGGGGAAAGAAGGTGCCTTCACTGGAACATTTCCACACAGGGACTCTAAATACAAATGGATTGGGGTTGGGAGTGAAAGCCATGCATTAGAAACCTGCTCATCTATAGCCCTTCCTCTCCTTTGGGCATGACCCTTCTCTGACAGGGTCCTCGAAGCCCTAAATCATGTGAGGCTGTGTCAGAATGTCAGAGCTTTGAGCTAGAGCCAAGTGTGTGCCACACACCAGCCTGATCCAGCACGGCGCTGAGGAATTGTGCTGCTGCAGCCCAGCTGTCCCGGAGTGATGTAGAACATAATAAAACCAAGACAGGTATTGAAGAAAAATGACTCTTAGGAAATATGTCACGACTTCTTTTGGAACTTCTTTAGTTCCTTACCAGATGGAAAATATGTCAGAACTAGAAGAGATATAAGCAGCAATTTAAAAAATTACCATTTTTCTGTTAAATGAAAGTTATTGACTATCTCTACTTTTATATGGATCTGCACTTTTATGTAGGCTCTTGTCTATCTTACAGGCCCTGATATGTCACAGACAGATATGTGACTATTTAATATAAAATTGACATCTTCATATAGATTACTTTCCTCAATATCACATAATTCATAGTCTTTACTGGTGATCATCTCCTGCCTAATCTTCATTAAAAATAATCCTGAATATTATTCTACTATCTTGCCTAAAAAAGAAGCAGAGTAAGGCTGAAACCAATTTGGGACCCAGAGTCTAATACGTGCCTTTAGTATTAGGCAGGAGTTAATAGAACTGCCACTTCTGAGCTGCTAAGGATGACTTCTGAGCTACTTGCCAAGGAAGGTGGGAAAACAGAGTGAAAATATCTCATTCTATGCCAGTCAGGGCAGGAGAGGAGGTTGGAATGGCTGTTTCCCTGTCCCCAGGGGCTCCAGCATCAAGGCTCACCTATACAGGACCGTGCAGGAGCTACCCAGCACCTCCCAGGAGACACAACTGGGCTCTGGACATCCTGTTTAGTCCTGCTCAAGAAACTGCAGTGACTCAAAAATGCCTCCAAAAATGCACCATTGGAGGAGCTCTCAAGATCTGACTCCATCCACCTCTTTTTTTGGTTTTTTTTTTTAGATTTTCTGTTAAGTATATAATGGTGTTTGGAAGCAGAAATTCAGATTCTCCTTCAGCCAGGACTGCATGTCTTTATTTTGGTCAGAACTGAAAGCTAATTATTTCCTGCTTCAAGAGCAATAGAGTGTTTATTGGAATGTTCCCTACAATCCTATCAGAAGTGTTATAGCTCAGTAATAAATGAGCTTCCAATTAATTAAATTCAGCTCTCCATATAGATGGATCACTCCAGAAACTGTTTCTTTTTTCCTCCTTCTGTATCAACATGAGTTGGTACAAAGCAGGAAGGAGATATTCGCTGGAGTTTAATATAAAATGTCTTGATTGCAGAATGTTGTACTCATGATGAAATCCATCCTCAGTGAATTAATGTTTAAAACTAAATAGATATATTATTAGTTTCACTCTTAAAATGTAATTTCTTTGGGTACAGACTTTGCACTCACATTTTTTTTATTTAAGTATTCTAAAATTGGCAGTGTAAAATTGGAGCTTCCATCATTTTTAATGGGATTTTTGAGAGCATTTATCTCTAATTGCCTTTAAATTACATTTTAGAGAATTAACTTTCACTCTTGATCAAGACAATGTGAAATACAACAACAATTATTTGTATGTCAGAAGGAGAAAAGGATGATTTTGGTTTTTGCAAGTGTTAGTAGTGGGAAGAAAGGGCTGGTTTTGAACCATCCAGCTATTTCAATAATGTTTTTACTACAGGAAAGTTGCTGTGAAAAAAATTGAAGTGAACACTTTTCTGCTTTACTTGGCTAAGTATTCCATGCATTGGCAAGCAACAGAAATTATTCTGCAAGACACTCCAAAGAACACTGCTCTATGTGCACTCATTCCAACACAGAGCTAAGGAGCAAGCTTAAACCTTACCAAGTAATCCACAAAATGCCCCTTTGGTGTCTCTGTGGTTCCAGCTCCCTGGGGAAGGTGTGAAGGAGAAGGGAACTCTTTGGGTTTGTTCCAGGGCATGAGCTGCAGCTTGGGAATGGCCATCCAGCACTGCTCCATTTACTGGGAAAGGCACTTAATTATGGCACTCGTGTGTGGGTGCTCACAGGTGAAAAGAGTGGGCTCAGGCAGACATTCCTGAATCATCCACACTCCAGGGCTCTTGGTTTCTAGGAAACTGGTGGCCTAAGTCTCGATGTACAGTGCAAGAATCTTGAGTAAGAGCTAAGCATCTACTGAGTTCCCCATGAACAGAGGCTCAAACACCCTACAAATGGTGAAGGAAAGAAAAAAAATGTCCCCTTTCCACCTAAGAACATGTGTGGTGCAGAACAAAGACAAAAGGAAGGATAGATGTAAGGGTGTGGGTGTGGATTGTGGGGGAGTGTTACCCTGAGATTCAGGATACTGGCAATGCTGATTGGTGCAACATCCCTGCCTCAGGCCACAGAGACAACTTTGGGGCATAATTTTGGATTCATAAGCTAGGGAAAAGTTCAAATGATCATTGAAGGAGATCATGATGGAAATAAGGAATAAAATTTATGTATGAGAAAAGTGTAGAGGGACTTACAAACTAAGTTAAGGGGGAGAATAACAACCCATTCCTATCACTCAGACTGAAAGTGTGTCTCCTCACAGAGTGACTCTAGTGAAACAGTTATCAGGACTGATTCCTGAAGTCCCACCAGCGCACACCCAGGTGGCAAAGGTGGCTTTTAGGATAACACCACTTCCAAGTTCATCAAAGAATCATCACAGAATGAGCAGGGAAACAAAACTCCATTCCTTTTGTCTTGGTGCTTTCCTGGGCCAGTGAAGCACTGACAGAATTGCAGCCTGTGATCTTCGAGTGAGGAAAAGGGGGGAGGCTGGACAGAAAGGCTGGCCTGTGGCAGGAGAAGCAAACATTCCCTCAGGAGGGAATACCAGCAGGTACTTGTCAAGCTTGCCTGTGGGAACTGTGATGCTGAAAACACCCAGCATCCTGCACAGAACAGCCAAACCCACGGTCTGAGGCACCAGCATCTGCATTTTACCCTCACAGTTTGTGTGACTTTTAAGCTGAAGTTCCTGAACGGAAAGTCATTGTTAAAGCATTTTCATCCTGGGCCTGTGTCAGCACCTGCTTTGACATGGAAAGTTACAAAGGCTGAAAGGGTCTGCTTAAAAATTTGGTGTCTACCTTTATCTTCATTCTTAGAAAACCCACCTCGAGCTCAAGCCTCAGCAGCTGGTCGATTTTTGTTCTTTCCAAAAAGCATCAGTTTCTCCACCTGAAAGAGTGTGCACAGCCCTTGCTTTGATGCTTATCCCTGGTAAGAAATCACTTTTATTGAAATCTCTCACTAGGGTACCGACTTGCCTCATCAAATGTTCTTTAGTAGTATTCTTTATGATTTTCATCCCCTGTAATTTATACTGGAGAACATAATTCAGAGCAAAAATTAATAACAGCAGCCCCTGAAGATAGTGTGGTCAAACTGATCCAGATTTTCATTAATGGCCTTCTTATCTGGCTTACCATTGTGCCTGATTGCCTTCCTGTCATTCTTGTGTGTAGCCCCTGCTGCCTGTCCAGCTGGGGAATTTCATATCTGTTCAGAGTGGCAGAGTTGGAAGGACAATTCTCCTGCTCAAATACAGTAAGAACAAAACAGCAGCAAAACTAAGAACTGGATGTAAAATTTAATCCAGGGTTTTAAGCATGTGTTCTGTCTACAGTTTGGTACAAGTGACAGTTGTTGATTACTTGAACTTTTACCGATGTTGGAGGAATGTGGGAAAAATTAGTGGATTCCTTTCTGAGATGAAACCTGAGTCATTTGTGGGCACGTTCATATACTTACTGTACTTGCTTTCCATGATCATGCCAGGTAAAAATAGGAATGCATAAATATTTATGCAGAATATTGCTTAGGGAAGCACAGGCAGAGCATTACACAAGCATTTGTATCTACTCGAGTTCAAGGCATACTCATCCCATAAAGGGCTGCTGCTCGTGAGCCACAAGAGGAGAATTGGTCTCAGCACTTCATCAGGTCTCTGTTATCCAGGTGTTTCTTCAGTTCAAAGCCCAGTTATCAGGAGTGATTATACTGTTCCTACAGAATTTATTAGGCATACAGAGATATTAGTCACACACATAAGATACAGAGCCCTTTATTAAAAGCTGTTAGTGGGCAACTAAATTTTTTGATTTTTTTTTTTTTTTTTAATAGAGGCAAAATTGAAATGCATGGTACTTTTAGAAGTTCTGGCTTAGTTGTGATGCAGTCACACCAGCCAGGCCATAATGCAGAATGGCATTTGGGTTAGAGAAGAGCTGGTACTGCACTAATCGTCCATATAGACTTTTATTGAATAAGCTCCATTTCAGAGTCCATATATATTGACACCAATTATTTCAACTTTAAATGTTCTGTCCAGAAGATTGCAAATGCTGATGATATTTAACATGACATTTTACAGACAAAAAGCAGCCATACTGGGGAGATGTGATGAGTTAGGAAAATGACACCAGAGTGACACATTTAGTTGAAGGTTAAAAATAAGAGTTACTTTGTAATGCACATGTGCAGAATAACAAAGATGCTTGTTACCTTCTGAGTTACTGGGTTCCTGAATTCTAGAGATTAAAAACCAAATCCAAGGCATAAAAAAGATGGTTTTGCTGAATTGATTTTTGTTTGAATTACAACATGCCTCTAAGAAAAAAAAAAAAACAACTTTATTCTTACTTTGTTCTGAAACCCTTCAGAAATTCAGAAAAGTCTGTCAATAATATGAAATGTGAAAGAAATTACCTCTTTCCCTCTGTCTCTCTATGTCTCCCTTCCCCTCTCCACCTTAGATGCATGGAAGACACAAGAGTCTGCAATTCTCTCACAGGTATCAAAGGGGAGCTTCCCCATCTGAGACAGGGGAGTGGTGAGCATGATTCAGCTGGGAAGGAAACATCCTCTGTGCCATCATCAAGTGATAAAAGCTGTGGCTCTGGATTTTACCAGCCTTTGAATCTCCTGCTTTCCATCCTTCTGAGGGAAAGGCTTGGTATATTTGTGAACCCACAGGCATGTCCTTTTGAGCTATAAAGGCTGCAGAGTTTTGCATGACTTAAATTCACTACCACGAATGTCTGGGACTAGAAATAGAACTGATACAAAAAGACCAGCTAGATAATAACTGTGTAGGGCTTCAAACCTCCAGAGTGTAGTTAGAAGCATCTTACAATGGACCACAATTTTTTTTTAATCACTTTCACTTTGTCCCTTGTGCAGCCCTACAATTAAAAAGTAGGTTATTATCCCTCTCAAAAACATATCAGGGGTAACACAAAGAGATAACTCTTATTTGGTAGACTGAATGGACAGAATAGGAAAAAAACAGACACCCATCTCAATGCTGCTCTTCAGGTCTTAATGAATGAGAATAGAGATTTTGGGGACTTGTCAGCGTTGAGTTCTGAAGGTCAGCATGCAAGCTACTGGGAGATCTTTGCAGAACTGATGGAGTACTGAGGCTAGAAGAAGTGAAATATGTAAAATCAAACGGCATATAATCTAAAGCCATGCAACAAAAGTGGCTGTTTTGAAGGTCCACCCAGTTGTGTTAGCTCTAGACTGCCTTCCTTGCTCCTAAACCATTTCAATGCCACTGTGAAGAGCAGCAGAAAGTTCTGACTTGCACTGCAATAAGACTGCAGCAATCAAAGTTGTGTTTTATTAAACTAAACCTGGGGATGACTAAAAATAACTATAGCATTTCATTTTGTGGTGTGGAATTCATTGCAGGTATTTGAAAAAAACTGGTCTTGATGACAAATATTAAGGACAGATTACTAAGAAAGCAGATGTAAATGCTGCTTCATTTCTTTCTTAAGCCTTGGTAGTGAAAAGTCAACAATGAATGCAGTAAGTGCAGTTAAAAGCATGGGTTTCATACTCATCAAAAGAGTGGAGCCTCCAGAATCGGCATCAAAGCAGTCCCTGCTCAGTGGCTGCCCAATGTCAATGATTCAGCCCTTTGAACATAAAACAGGGAGTAAAGGGGACTGTGAACCACCGGCACACAAAGAACACGATAGGCAAAGGCCAGGGTGTCCCTGACCCAGATGAAGAGGTACATCCACAGCAAAGTGGCCCATAGCGTTCCCAGCACAGTTCTATATGTTTCATTGATTGGAATAAAAAGACAAAAAAACCTAAGGCTTGTGATCATGAGTTTTAAAATGTTTCAGACTAGAAGCACTCTTATTTGAAGTGGCACACTGCAGCAACACTTCAATTTCAGGTGATACTTCACCCAGTGTTACTTGGACATTATAAAATAATTTTGTTTTTTCAAAACGTTTTTCAGAGATCCAGCTTGAAACTGCAAGTGGATGTTCAGATATTTTTTTCCTCTAGAATGTGGCAGTTATGATGAATCAGAGTTTATTCTGTGTTCTGTTGATCACCATAGTAACCTGCGCTCTCCGTATTTAATAGGGAACAAAAAGTTATTTATTTGATAGGGATGGAGTTCTGGGAAGCAATGGTTTATGACCACTGGCAAAATATTTTAATGGGACGATTTTCCTCTCAAGTTGTTAATGTGTACCAGTAATTTGCTCTTTATCTGTCATGAAGACCTCACAAGATGAAACTGATTGCAGTTAAAAGGTGTTCATTATAATTATAGCTATTTTCAACTCTTTGCAGTTGTTACATAAAGCTGGACAGTGCCCTATTCAGTCCAGATTGTTTACTGGTATGTAAAGCACAGTAAAGGTACCTTGCTTGCTATTGGGCTTCTTTTGTATTCTCAGGAACCAAAGGATTCCTAAATTGAAAAAAAAAAAAGATAACAATTGAATGTTATTTATTGAAATCATATTGTTTCATATCAGAGCAGGTCTATTTTTTTCAAGCCCAAACAGTGAGATTGCCCATCAGTTTTTAATTGCTCCTTTGGTGGTGGAAATTGATCTTTTTTATGAAATTACTTTCAGTGTGTTAATTGATCTCTTTGCCTGCTTGCTCTTAACAGGGATCAATCCATTGATCTGCCTCATAAAGTGGCCCCACAAAATGCCGAGGTGGCACAGATGTGGCAATAACTGGTGTCCAGTGTGGGGCAGAGGAAGCTGAAATGTTCTTTTTACCCAGCCCCTTGTTATGTGGGACTCAGACATCAAACATGCCTTCTTATTGAAACTTTGCTTGAGCAAATTTTGTCCCAGGGGCAAGCTGTAGAAAACCAGGGTGGCTGCCCATGCAGGTTTTCCCTGTGGAAACACACCACGATGTGAGCTTTATAAAGGAATCCATCAGGAAAAGGTGTGCTCATTACATTTCTCATCTCTATCTGAAATGAACACTTCGTTCTGGAACCTCATTATTATATAGCTATAAACCAAATTTTTCCTACCTTTACAATTTACCAGAATTACATATTTTTAGGTCATCTCCAGTCCTTCAAGCATTCCCATAGTCTACCTATCTTTTCTTAAGGATTTTATCATTCTGCATTGAACCATATCTTACAATGCCTACAATTTTAAAGCTTGAATTTCACCAGCCCTATAGGGATTGTTTTACCCAGAAGACTGAATTTATTTCTTCTAACTCTGGCAGAATTTTGATGTTAACTCTGAGATACGAATGTATCAAAAAAAAAAGGAAATGCAGCTATTAATCCAGAATTTTCATTTTATTGGAAGCACAGGTTCAGTTCATAATATACTTATTTTATACAGTTAAATATGCATTATATCCTGCAGAAGCAGATGCAATCAATTCCGAGCAGCAAGCACAATGCGAATATCGATTGTACAAAACCTCCTTTCACACTCATGTTATCAAGGAGCTTTTCAAACCTCTATTCTTAGGAAGGCCATTTGGAGGATTGTGCATATGCATGTGTGAAATGAACTGCTATTATGACTTCATCTGTGCGTGTGTTGGCACTGCAGACAGTTTTGCTGAAGTAATAATTTGGTCGTATCAAGAGGAGGAAAATCGGATCACAGAAGCACTATTCAGATGGAATTGCTGAGTAAGAGCATTGTGGTTTTTTCTCTCTTGTAAAGAGATTAAATACCATACCTGGATAATACTTCATAAATACCACACACAGAGTACTTAAGGGACAGATAAGGCAAGGCTGGTAGCACAAGCAAAAATCAGAGGAAATGTTACCTGCAATAGATGCATTTTTCTACCGTAAGGAGCTCACTGGGAATGAAGAGGTTTTGCCCTAAAAAACAGTTAAGTAAAATTTTAGCAATGCTTCTTAATTCCAAAACCTGCAGAATGCAGGGGGCCTGGGCATGGTGTGCTTGATGGTTTAAAATTGGAGACCAGGTTCAGATTTTTCAGTGGCTTTATAGCAAACTAATACTGCATCAACTCCACTCTAAATGTTCAAAGACATATAAGTCTCATTTTCAGATTTATTTAGGGCAAGTTCAAATAGGCAGATGCACAAAGAGACAGGCTGTCACTGGGTACACTCTGAGATGGCCAACCCAAACTAGTTCTGAACAATAGTTCAGAATAATTGTTCAAGATTACAAGTAGTTCAAGAACAATATAATTCTTCTTAAAATATTAAGCCCAGCTGAGCTTACCTAACAGTCAGGACCAGTCCAAACACATTAGCTAAGCACACAAGCACAAGATTGTTGCCTAACTTAAAGCACAGACAAGTAAAATTTGAATTGTTCTGGCAGCTCAAACTGCAAAACAGAATCTACTACAAAATCTACATAATCATAGAATCACAGAATGAACTAGGTTGGAAAAGAGCTTTGAGATCATCAAGTCCAACCTATGACCTAACACCTCCTCATCAACTAAACCATGGCACTGAGTGCCACATCCAGTCTTTTTTAAACATCCAGGGATGGTGACTCCACCACCTCCCTGGGCAGACACCTTTCACAAAGCTGGGATGCATATAAAAGATGTAGTATTGGACACATTGGATACAATCAGAAGATCTTGGATGGGAAACTGCATAAATTCAAAGCATTAGATCATTAAAGCCCACTGTTTATGCTCTCAGGTTCTGATGATCAATGTGTGTTTGTGTCCTTTTTCCAGAACATAAAACAGTTATTTCTGAGGTAATGGTGAGCAGCTTGCAGAGAACTCACATATAGGAGTTGCACATAAATTATGCATCAAAGAAATTACAGAGATATTTCATTTCCTTTGCAGATGTCATCACTAGAGAGCACTGGTGACATATCTCACACACAATCCACCTTTTGTTAATTTACGCAGGGCCACAGTACACAGGTCACACATACCAAAAAGAAGGCTTTAGCTCAAGAAAAGAAATACAACTGTAAAATGGATTTGCTTGCACAAAGTCATAGAAGTGATCAAATAAAGCAGGAAGGCAATATTGATTTTGATATAGGCACCCCTAAAAGTACAGGCTTTGCAGAGTCAATACACTCTTGATT
Organism: Monarcha castaneiventris obscurior; assembly: GCA_026261815.1. NCBI lineage: Eukaryota > Metazoa > Chordata > Aves > Passeriformes > Monarchidae > Monarcha > Monarcha castaneiventris. Next base: position 5,851,127 of record JAMPIT010000539.1, read on the forward strand.
TAGGTTCTAACCCAACCCCAAAGTCTCAGACTCGGCTCCATCCACTTATTGATTTGTCTGGCATGCCGGGTTGTTGTTTTTTTTTTTTCCAGAAATGCTTTTCTGCTCTCAAATTTTAGCTAGTTCTCCCAAAAGAATGTCTAATACAGTCACAAAGAGCAATTCTGTTCCTTACAACTGAGCTATTGACTATCTTAATAAAAAGGAAAGACAGAAATCATGTCAGCTTAGCTTCTCACAGGACCTCACAGTGCTCCTTCATTCAAAAACACTTATGTAATCAACAAGCAATGGGTAATGAGTTGCAAAATAGCAGCAGCTCTTAATTTTTTATCAGGTATGGTAAAACCTTTATAAAGCTGTGCAATTCTTGAGAAATAAAACACCTTATAACTACCACCAATGCATCAGTTCTTTGGTATTTTGCTACAATGCCTCTTCTATTTTATTTTTTTTCTCTTCTGCTACCTGACATCTAAAAGCCTATAATTTTATACATAAAGGCCACATGTAGGGGAAAAAAATTCACAGAAAGAGAGCTGCAAGACATTATTTTTGCCATTTGTAGATAGTAGCTCCACCTGATGTGCATCCTCAACACCTTTGTCTTTATATGGGGAGGAAGGGGCTTAGATGAAGGAGCAGAAAGAGACAACACGGCTTCTTTAACAAGCCTTAACAAATTTGTTTTTATTAAATTTCTACAGTAAAATTGAAAACCTTTAGGTAGGGGCAAAAAAGCCCTGGTGATGAATCATCAAGGAAACCAATAGAGGAAATAAAGTCATGCTTCGAAGAGATTAAACAAGTCATAAAGTTTTTAATAAAAGTAGGAGGCAGGAAATAGAAGGAGACATAAGTGATTGATTGAGGTGCAAATGTATGTGTGGGTAGGAGGAAAGGAAAGGGTAAATTTGTCTGGGGAGTAAATCCATTTAAGTCATTATAGTTCACTATGGCCATGATCCAGAAAAACGCTTGAGCATATGCTTGGTTTCAACGTGACTCACTCTCTCAAAAGCTGAGCTTTGCTGACTTGTTCAGACTCAGGTTTGAATGATTTCATCAGTATCCTCTCTTAAATTATACCACCCCACTTTAAAACCTATAAGACAACAAGCTGAAAGAAGGAATGGCTTTGGATTGGTTATCTACTTAAAGAATCCATTCTGGACACGGAAAACTGCACACTCTGCTTTTCATTATGGAATAAGCTTAGAAATGGAAACCTATTTTTTGCAAACACAGAGGCTGAAGAAGAGGAATGTCAATGGCAGCCAGAGGGGATGGGACATCAGGGCTTTGCAAGCTTTTATTTGCTGGAAAAACACACTGAAATTTTGTGAGAGATGGCACATGGTAACCAGATTTAACTGGGCCAAAATTACTATGCCTTTAGTACTTATTTGTGTGGTCCCATCAGTGGTGCTTGTTCTTGCAGGCTGCAGGGTCCCCGTGGAGAAGGAGCAGCTCAGGACCACCAGCTGTGCCACAGGAGTGCCTGAGGACAGGGCAGAGCAGCTCCTCCTCTCCCCCTGGGATGGGGCTCTCCAAAGTGCCTCTCTGGAGATACTTTGTGTTGCAGTCATTAACTGCTGATAACAAGAAATGAATCCTTTGATTGTTCTTTGTACCCCAAGTTTTGGTGGGATTTCTGGCCAGGGCAGAAGAATTATTTTGGAAGAAGTCTGACTAAATCTGTGGTTCTGAATCATTAATTTGAGCTGATTATCTTGTGAAAAGACCCCACTTTTAAATCTCACATATTTTTAACCCATCTTCTTATCCTTAAGAGTCCATTCTTCCTCTCTAAGCTCTAATCTTAACATTTACTAGGGCAGAAAGAAATACCATTCGGGCTTTTCAGAAATGAACAAAGTGGAAAAGATTAGATACATAATACAAGCCAGCATCACCAGGTACCATATTTATTTTTTTTAACTCTATTTGCTGGGAAATGGGAATAGAGGGATCACAGCTTTCATTGAACAATAAAGTTAATTTCTAGTTCTGAAGGTTTCACAGAAAAGCATTAAAACATAATTCTTGCAATGTCACCACAAATATCACTTCTTGAATTTTCCCCATTTTTGAGCAATGTCTCTCAGGATGTAACAATTCACTTATATAAGCAATTTGCAGGATAAAGGGACCTGTTCATCTAATGTCACAGAGTTCTTCCTCCTCTAGGAAGCTGTGCTGATGCACAAGAGCAAACATCTATATATTAATACAACCAGTATGTTCACTAGATATTTTTTCAATTTCTGCATTTTATTAATAAGCTACTAGTTAAAAGGTTTCTTTGAAACAATTCAGAAGTTGAAATTAAAAACTGTGTGTCTTTTTCAGCATTTTTATGTTTCATTTATTGTTAAACTCTCAGTCAGCAAGATGAGGTGGCTGATAATTATTCAGGGTTGCCAATTAACCTACTTAGCAGGTCACACAGGTAACTGGCATAGATTGTGTCAAACCTCATTACTGGGATAATAATTTAATCACCCAGTGCATTGACTGAAGGCCAGAGAATCTGGAGAATAAATTAAACAGGAAAATAAAATTAGTAGCTAGACAGACATTGTATTTAAATACACAAAAACATTAAAATTATAAAGCATACTACTCACTGGTAGAAATCCAGTAAAGTTTGGGATGGGGGCTATGGGTATTGAGAGTGGGGGTTTTCAAACACAATATCCATCCTGAGTATAAAAAAGTGTTACAGGTCACCTTGCTTCTATGAATGGAAGTTTAACCCATGAAGAGTCTGTGAGCATGTGGGTTATTCTCTAGCATTTAAATAGCCACACAATGCAATTGTCTTAAATGCAGTGTTACAGCCCAGACCTGCCCAGGCACATCTGCTCTGGGAGCTCTGGCTAACAATCCTGGCCTCTCCCTTCCTACACATCACAGCCTCCTTCAGTTCTTTGTGCCTGGCTTCAGAGCGATGACAAAGGAATGTCAAGTAAGAAGGTCACATAATGGATAAAATAATATTGCAGGATCTGTCAAGAAGGACAGGAGAGATGAAAAAATTACAATAAGTGCAATTGTCAAAGTCATGGAGTCTGTGAAAAAGCTTCCTCTGTACAATAATGCTCTGCATTTACAAGGTGACTGAGTATCTAAGAGGTAGAAATAGAAGAGTCTGTCTGGAAGTGGAAAAACATTTTCTGTGCAGATGGAGAAAGAACTACTGGAAGGAACAATAACATCTTTAAAAGTGGGTTTGATACATATAGGTTACATATGAGTTTGAAGCTTGTATCTGCTTCAAAGAGAGGCACAAACTTTTCTAGAAATTATGAAAGTTTTAATATTCAAAACATAGACTGAAAAAAACCCAACACTGTTAATGCCAAGACTTAGTCTTGAATGTGTGAGGTGCCCCACAGCACAGACAAAAGTACATGCAAGACTCCAGAAAGGATGAGAATATGGTGAACTTGCCCTTGTCTTCACGGTCTGTTTCAATGGTTTACTGTCTGCAAGAGCAAGAGGGCTGTAAAAGAAGCCATCACTCCTCCGAGCAGTGGATCATTCAGTTTAAACATATCTCATAGATGTTACAGCCAAGAATTACAGCACACTGAGCACTGCTCCAGGACTTGTAATTTATTCACTCAGTAGGGAAAAAAGTGACTTCCACAGCAGCACTTGATAGGCCTGTAAAATAAAAAGCAACCAGCACAAAAAAATAGCCAGTGGGCCAGATATGAGTGTTGGTTTGGCCAGGAATGAAAATTTGGTTTGGCTTGGTTTTTATAACAATGAGCAAAACCACATGCTTAAGTTACTGGATGTGATCAGACCACTCATTTATGCTGTCAAATATATTATTTTGAATCATAAATTGTCTTGTTACTGAAAGAATATACACTATAGGAGAAAGGCTGAGCCTATCTATTCCAGTTCTGGAATTACAGAAACAACGTGCAGCTCTTAAATGTCTATTTTACTTGTTCCCACAAAATGTAAATGCTATAGTAGTCAACTTCTTAGACCTTCTTTTTTGTTTTTTGAAATGACTAAAGCAGGGTAGCACTATTTGTGATTGCTACCCACTAATTCAGGAGTGCCAGATAACAGCAACTGGACTCAGAGGAAAAATCACTTTCACCTAATTAATAGAAAACTTAACATTGATGAGTTAAACTTTCTCATTAAAACTTTCCCTGTTAAAAAGCAACAAGCTTAAAGATAATGCATTTATTTAATTAATTATTTTAACATAAAGCAAGAGCTCAAAAGTCCCAGATCAATTCAGTGAAAGGGCCTCTCAGGAGCTGTCAGCAGTTACAGAAGACCCACAGCTACCAGTCTGCTTTTCTGGTTCTTGTGAATATTTCCAGTGTTTTCAGCCCATTGCTATTTTTTATATATTAGGTACGAAAGTAATAAATGGCTAATGAAATTACACAGGCTACAGTCACAGCAAAGAGTGACAGTAGGTTAAGAAACTCCATTAGAATACTGAATATTTCACTACCTAGCTATCTAGCAAAATCAGATTTTATAAATGCTTTGATAAGGCAAAAGCATTATTGACTCATTTCCATGATGGTCTAGAGAGCCTTCATTTCAGAGGCCAGCTAAGGGCACTAATAGAGCCTCGGCAGCAGGATTCCCCTTTTGGGAAGGCAGGATATATCCTAAGCAGGGTTTCAAGCCCAAGGGAGAGCACCAGTGTAGGTCTAGAGGTGCCTGCTCTGCTGTAGCTGTGAGGGACCACTGCAAGGACTAAACACACACTAACTGCATCTTCTTCAAAGTTGGATTTTTCTGCAGGAGAGCCACTCTGAGTGATCTCTGGGGAAAGGATCAATTAGAGACTTTTGGCCTCCCCTTCATTTATTACATTTTCCATTAAAATAATGTTTCCCATTGTTCTCTCATTTATAATTCACAGCCTGTAATTGTCATGGACAGTAACCCCATTAGACTGTTGTCTTAGCACCATGCTACAACATCTTATTTTAAAACAGTGCTTTGCAGGGACACCATTATTCTTCAGTTGCAACAACCACCTGTGTATTTGTTAACTACAAATATAATGAGAAGTACTAGCACATATTAAAGTACCATAATACAGTGTGAGAGCATTTTGGATGGATCTGGACTGGTTAAAATGCAACTCAACACTTCCTCCCAGTAGTGTGCAGGCTTGAATATTCCTGCTCAGTGCTACCCTCCTTCATTTCTCTCCTCATTCAGACTGACCCTGACTTTCATTCACCTCTAGAGATGACACTAATTTCTGGATGCCTGCAGAAATTGAGCCATATACTCACCCTGGACACTTTGGGGCACAGAACGGCTTCTTCTCCCTCTGGTGAAAATTATGACGGCTCACAGTCATTAATTTCCACTGCAAGGAAAAAGGCAGGCTTTAATCAGAAGAGGAGGAGACAAGGGAAGAAGAAGGCAGCTTCTGGGCCTCCCCAGGGTTAGAGCAACACCTTCCCAAGGTAGGTAATGCAATGCTTCCCCCACCCCACCCCAAAGCTGAGCTAAACATGCTGCAGGGCACTTTGCTCTGCTCTCTCTCCCAGCTTTTAGCCTCACCTCTCCTTGGGGAGTGATATTTCACTGGGGACATCAGCTACAACCTTGGGGGACCCTTAGTAGAGCATTCACCCAAATGCCAGGGCTGGGAGAGCAGGGCACACTGCTTTTTTCTCCCCCATCATGATTGCCTGTTTCTCTGGACAGCAAAAATGGGTTTAAATCACTGCAAGCTGAGAAGAGCCTGGACCACTCTATCCCACTCCCTAGGCAAGCATTTTATCACCAGGTTGTATTTTCTACAAATAGATACTATATATTATACTCAATGCAGAGCACTGTCATCGCTCTTCAAGCCCTGGTGAGAAGAGCAGTGCTGGAAACCTGGTCTAGGACACAAATTAGTCCCATATAACTTTCCATGCTGAAGGTGTCACTGGCTGCCTGTGTCTGTGCTGGGCAGTTCTGGCTCAGTAAGCGTCTTTTGGTTTAGGGCTGCAGAACATGGCTGGTTTTTTGTTTGCCTCTGTGGCTTTCCCACTGCTCACAGAAGAAAGCCTTTATCCCTCAGTAAATGCACAGCTGAACTAATACATTGTCAAGGATTCATTGCAAAAGGACAGTTTACTTCTCAAGATAATGCTAAAGATTCCCAAGTGTAAGAGCCTGCAACGAAATGTAAAACATTTTAAATATAATGCAGTGAATAACCATGGACTTTCCATAATAATCATCATTTAGTGAATGTATAAATAGAATAAAAGCAATATTGAAGCAAATAAATGACCTCTGACACAAAAAACGGATTGCATTTCATATTACTTTACTTAACTGCCCCCTCCTTCCCCCACCAAACAGAAGCTTCATTGACAAAATGTGCTCTGGTGATTTAGTCTGTAGACTTAAAGAATGTGCAACTCTGGGAAAAACTGAATTATGGATTCTATTTGTCAGATGAGGAATGGCATGTAATAACTTAATGAACTAGAAGCTTATTAGTTGTAAAAGAGAGAAGGCGTTGTCCATCAATCTTTTTTTTTTTTTTAACTCAAAAATGTTCAGGTGGGTAAGCATCAAATCTATTTCACATTTATTATCTTATGAATACCAATATGTGCTAGAATCTCAACAAGCTACAAAAATATATCTCAGTCTCTATTTTAATGTGCATCTTATTAGTCAGTTTTGGAGGCTCTATTCGAAACCCAAGTCATTAGAATATCTGCTCACAAATTTGGCCAGCAAAAAATTCACTTGAACACAAGAGCGACCCTGAATTCATCAAAATGTGGAGTGAAAGAAATTCAAACACAGTGACAGTGACAGCTGTGTTTCAATAGCTATTTATTGCTCTATGGACATGTAAATACAAAAGGACAGTAAAACATCAAATTTAACAAGAAACTTATAGAGAAACCAGCCTAATATAAAATGGAAGACTCAAATCCTTGGCTGTTAAAGACATTATCTCCACTTTTTAAATGCAGGAATTTACCTCATCTACATTTTCCTGTGGACCTATTTATTTTGCACAATTGAGTGTATTTGGATCATGATATTTATGTGTGAATATGCACAAAAATGACAACAATAAGGTAGTTTAAAATCCATTAGATGCTTCTCCCATTCTTAGCTGATATTATCTCTTAAAAAAACACTTTAACAAATAGGAATTAGCCCTAAACAAATACATAAAACACACCTGCAAGTAACAAAAAATGGCAGCAAGCAGGAAATTCAAAGTTCAAGCCAATGCATACAGAGGTATATGTAGAACAAAGCAGTCAGGTTCTAATCTATCAGCCCGAATATTTAATGTGCTGCATAGATCCCATGGTAATTGCAATTTTAACCCTGCAAAGATCGATTTTTTTTGCTTTGATTTTCTTTTCCAGAAATAAAAATAAGCAAGGGAAGAAAATCTGCATTAATTTATACCTCTGGTAGGCTCCTGTGGGTGGGCTTTTTTGGGTTATTGTTTTGCTGTGGGTTTATTTTTTGCGGCCAGTCTAGCAGCAGATGTCTTACATACATTAGGCTGTTTAGAAGAACAGTCACAGCCATTCCACTTAATCAGGTAATAGCACACTATTGACATATTAGACCCATTTAATACATTTGTTTTCTTTATCCATTTACATTTCATCTCAAAGGTCTCCAGTACAATGGGATTTTGAACTATTTGTGCTGAGCACAATCGAAGGGCCAGTAATCCAATAATTTGATTTTCTTGCTGAAGAGAACAGGAGAGAGGGAAAGCCATCTCTCTCTTGCTCCAGCAAGGGAGCAGCAGGCCTGCATTAGGCTTTAAGCTTCCTGTGTAAAACATACCCCAAGGGCAACAGAAGGCCACTTAAACACAGCTTGGAGGGCATAACTGGAACATGGCTGTGGCACGTTGGCTTTCTGCCCAGGAGTAAATTCCAACCATTAGCATCAAACACTCATCCTGAAGCTCTCAAACTGAAATTAAATGCCATCTATCAAATGAATAAACAATAATAGAGTAGCACAAGTAAATTAAAAAAATAAATTGCAGTAATTTATACTGTGGATCATCTGTTCAGGGTTGCTGCTCCGGACTGCTCCCCTCAGATTATCTCTCAGCCTACTTCTTCACTACTGGATTTTTGCATGTGTAAAACAGCCCTTGATACACAAATTGAATTTATTCATGGCCTATGTTACTCATTACTAAAAAGATAGTTTTAAATAATGCTTGCTTTTCCTATGCAAATAATTTTGTTTACTTCTGCTAATCATAGGTTGAGTCTGCATGAGTTGTGCCTAAACAAGAATAAAAACAACAACAATTAAACATGCAAAAATGTACCTTTACATATCTCAGGTGGAACTGCACATTATGGTTTAGACAGTCAAGGAAAAATTCAGCAGGCTTCAGAATTTGGAGAGCTGTGAATTTAAAGTGAATTCACCCTTTAAAAGTGCTCAAAGGAAAAGCAACCAGTAGTTTGGGATAGATTTTAAAAGAGGAATTTTCAATAAGTAGAATTTAATTACCTAACTGAAGTTTTTGCTATGGTTTTCTGGCTAAACCTTCACTTTTTGTGAAGATGTAGGAAAAAAAAAAAACCAACTCAGGGAAACGATTATGCTTTATCTGAATCACAGTTATTACAGCAATAAATTCAGCCTTGTGCTGAGATGGGACAGTATCGCAAAGGAGAGCAAAGGGAAATATTTCACTTACTGAATATTAGTCTCATTTCCCAAAACAAGTTGACTCTTCCCAGGAACTCCTTTCCCAAAACTTCCTTAGGGTATGAAATAATTGGCTATTAACCAGTGTGTTCTTGACCCAAAGAATGGAGCAGAAAACATGCAAGACTTGTCTGGATTACTAGAAGAAAGAAAAGAGAAATTAGAGTAGATGCGAACCGCCTGAGCCCGTGGCTCTCTTCATTTTGCTCATTGGGACTGGAGGCTTTTACCTGCATTTATAGCAGAGCAAAAGACCCGAGGAAAAGAGCAGGCAGAAAAGAGGGGAAGGGAAACTAGAACGGCACAACCATCTCCCTTTCCAGATTTATTTTCCCCTGCATGCTTGCCCTGCATTTAATGTGGGGCTGCGAAAAAGGAAGGCTGACAGCTCCATAGCATCATATTGCCAGCATAAAGGGCATCCTGTCTCAACCCGAGGCAGCAGAGAACTTATGAAAAAGTGCCTGCACACTAAGAGAAAAAAAAAAAAGCAGCAGAATCTTACTTATCATAAATCCTGTGCACAGTCTTCTGAACAAGTGACACCTTCCTTTTTTTCCTCTTGTACATGGGATCACCTGGAACCCACCAAAACCTCCGAGGTCCCCTGGGTCCTGCCCCAGCACCCCGAGCACCCCGAGCACCCCTCGGGAGGAGCGGCTGAGGACGCAGGGCGTGGGGACAGTTCCCATGGCCTGGAAGGATGAAAACAAGTCGTTAGTATGCACCAGGCAGTGCCAAGGGCTGAGCCTGCTGCTAATGAGTGCTGCACTGAGGGCTCAGGTCGTGGTTTTGCTGAATTCTGTGCTCTTGGTGCACCTGAAAACACCACAGCAACAGGCAGCGGGGCTCACATACCTGCCCAAGTGCAGGACAGCATAACCAAAGTGCTGGGGCAGGTGTCTGAGCCACTGAGGAAATGTCTGCCCCTCGATGTCAACTGGTTCAGCGGGGCTGTGCAAGTAAAGAAGTCTTTCTGGGGCTGGTAGGCCTCTGTTGCCCTTGCCCTGCTGCTGGGACAGGTGTCTGGGCAGGGTGCAAAGCCTTAGTGCTTGTTCACAGTGGTTCACAATGATCCCCAGGAAGTGTCCGTACACTCCAGGGGACAAACAGGAGCCCGTAAAGGTTCTGGGATGGGCTGTGATCAGCTGCCATGGAGAGCTGCCATGGATGGATCCAGCTCCTCAGAAAGGACAGGTCAGGACATTAAGGGTGCAGAGCTGCCCTTGATCTGAGAGAGCAACTCTCACACAGAGCTGTCTGTGCCTTGGGACAGGTGATGTGCCAGCAGACAGCAGGTCAGGACCAGAGGGCAGCCCATGGTGGGTGACATTGTGGTGAGTGTCTGCTACAGGCCACCTGACAGGGAAGAAGCAGATGAGGCAAAAAACAGAAAGGATCCTCGTGCTCACAGGACATCAAGGGTCAGAGCACTGCAGGCATACCGAGTGTTGTTAATGGAGTAGTAGAACACACACACCACATTGTGCTCCTGGTAGACCTTAGCTTGGCTCTATCCACCTTAAACAGCGGCTCTCATCCTCTGCATGACCATTCTTCTGCCATCCAGAGGATGGTGAGCACTCCCTGTACAGACCTCCTCAGCAGTCTCTATGCTTCCTTGTTGTCTTTCACCCCACCAGAATGTTCTGCAGCAGAATGAAAGTTTCAGTCCTCTCCAGCCTTATCCTGCTGATCACTGATGCCCTGAAAGTGTAACACATGCAAACAGGGAGTATTGGCTGCAAATTTAGAGAAAACATTTCTTTTCATATGGGCAAAAAGGAGGTTGTTGGCGTAGGAAGTGTGTGTGTGTGTGTGTGTGTGTGTGTGTGTGTGTGTGTGCGCGTGTATGTACATCTGCTTTAAATTAAGCTCCCTCATGATTCCAGGTCAGATTTCACTCTATTTCAAAAGCCTTCACCTGCCATATATCCCAAAGTGTCTGAATAGAAAGGAAGGGGATTGGAAAGACTTTGCTGACTACAGTTAAAGGAAGAAGAGTATCCTCAGCACTGTGCTTCCCCATTCCCACACCTGTGTGGCAGGAGTTCCTCCGATTTTGTTGCAGAGTTCCCTGTATCACAGAATATGGCCTGCAGAACCAGTTTTGCCTCAGTTTATAAACAGTTTTACATACTCTTATGGCAGTGGAAAGATTCCACAGCAATCAGAAAGTCCTATGGTATGCTCTGGGGATGTGGGACCATTTCTAGAGAATTTGAGGGAGGAATTTTAATATATTGGGAAGAGCTTCAAACACAAACTAGGACACTTTCTTTAAACCCTATGTCCAACTGTTCAGATTCAGTGAGTACCTCAGGATCTTGCCTCACAACACTTTTTTACACACCTCCATAATATCAGTGCTCTACTTATTCTGTACTTCAGTAACTTAATACACGACAAATTCTCCCATGCTGCAAATTTATCTTCATTGAGCTATCTTTTGATCTTGGGCATTAACTCTGATCAGCACTAAGGCAGAGACAGTCTATCCAATTAGCAGGTGACAGCCTCAGAAGCTCAGGACACAGCACCTCTGTTGCACTGCCTTCCAGGAGATTTGACCTCAACAAACACATTAGATGAACCTGGCCACAGTATTTGTCTGCCTACCTCAGCTGATCGGCTCAGATGGTATTTTGTCAGTCAGCAAGATAAAATACTGCTTTCAGGAGGTGCCAGAAAAGGTCTGTAACTTGCTAAGGTCTGTTATACAGCCTTCTTCTGACTCTAAGCAATCATATAAAGCATCTTGACTTTCTCTGCATAAAAGGAACTCATTATCAGACACTCCCTTGTACGGAATGCAAACAACAAACAACCAACTCCTTTTCCAACATCTGCAAAAACAAGTCTGTCTTTCAAAGGAGATTGGTTTTATGCTCTTGGTAGGTTGTTCTGCTACTGATGCCGTCAAGGAACCTGTTTCACTCGACAGTTACACTTGGCGCAATGGCCACCTTATTCTGTGTTTTCCCCTGCTCAGAGCAAGAGGCTTCTGAGCCATTGTAAAGGTTCCTATGCACAGATACCAAATGTGGTTCTCCACTGAATGCCAAATGAGCCCAGCACGTTGTTTTGTTGGCAATTTCAAAGCCACAGGGGGAGTCCATGACTCAGCTTCCATTAAAATTCACTAGTCAATTGTGAACATTAGTGCCTCACTGCTTTGCACCTCCAGTTAATCTGTTTGTGTCAACTGCTTGCTTTGACACTACAGAACCCCAAAACTATGAGAGCAGGAATGCCAAGGTTTGGGAATGTACTGCAAGCTGGCTGAAATCAATGACTCTCCAGATGTTCTTGCATGCTTGGAGATGTACCAAATGAGGTTGTACTGAAGAAATCCTAGGCAACAGCAGGTGTGAAATGTCTCAGTGTATTTTATGAGTGAAACACAGCTAGAATGGACAAGTAAAACTCCAAGATCTAGTAACAGTTCCAATAATTTCTGAAGCTAAGCTTGACTGGCTGTATGACCTCAGCACCTCCAGGGGGTCATTAGTGCTGAACCTGGTGGGTGGTCATGTAAATAGAGCACTGAACATCAAGGAAAAGGCAAGGACCTGCGTTCTTACAGTAGCTTCTGCTTGCTTGCCTTTGCCACACTGTGGCTTTGAGGGTCTGTAACAGGAGAGTTCGTGGGTATCAGTCATGACTGAAGAGTGGGATCTCCAAACCACGTTGTAAAACTGGAGTTTATCTCACTTTTCCTCAGCATTCCCACAGAAGTCCCTCCTCTGTGCCTCTTCCAGTTTGACTACTATTTTTTATTATTTTTTGGTGTAACAAGATTGATCAGAAGTCTACCTTGTCAGTTTCTGTTCATTCTTGCTCTTTCCAAGCATTTTACATTCAGTACAACAGATACAAAACCTAGAGCCAGAGCAAAGATGAAAAGAAAGAGATCATAAGAACAGAAGAAAAGAATCAAGAAGAAAATCCTGCAATCCATGGAGAACATTGCCATTTCATGACTGAAGTGTGATGTACAGCAAGAGGAAAAAGTCACAGAAAACTACTTTAATCTAACAAGGAGCAAGGAACATCATCAGAATGAGAAAAGCCATGTTATTATGCTGAAATCACAGGGCCTTTCTTGCACTTGCTCAAACCCCCTCCTGCCTGGATTATTGCTAAGGGTTAAAGAGAACTGAATACTGAATTTTCTGAAGGAATGTGGGAGAAAGGGCTGGAAGTGAATGCAACACAAGGAAACCTGGAGTGGGGAGGAGGGCTACAAATACAAATTTACTCCTCTGCAAAATCAATTCAACTAAAATTGAGTAAAAGAACAAGATGATATCTCCCTCCTCCCTCCTACAACACATTCCATTCTTCATGTATATTGACATTGAAGGGTAAGCATGATAAATAGCTCTATTTTCAGTAAGTAAAAGAAGAAAGTTATGAGACTGACTCCAGCCAACAGTTTTCTCCTGCCTCAAACCTCGCATGGTCTTCTACAAGGAGACTGTCTCTGTTGGCAGAGTTAGGCAGGCTTTGGGAACCCTCTTTAGGGGCGTAGAGGGGATTTTTTTGCTGGCCCACAGGCAGGTCACTTAACTGTTGTTACTATATCAATACAGAAGCATGTTTTCATGCAGCCAAAGGCAACCTTCCACAGGGAGTTGAAAAGGAGAGTATTTACCTTTCTGAATCAACAGTAGGGTCCACAGCAGATACATACCAGGAACCTGAAAATTAAAAAAAATTGGTTTCTGAAACTTTCGTCTCCACCAAAGAAGTTTTGAATGGTCATGCCCTAAATTATTTGTTCCTTTATTTTCCAAACACGGTGTATCCAGCTGAAAACCAAGTCACATTTATTGCTTGCACAGTGAATAATGTTAGCAGTCAGTTAAACAAAAATAAAGACTAACTGTACAACTCACATTAATATATAGTAATATCTGACGCCTAAATTTTGATGCAATGTCAAGCACAGCACTCATTTTTGTTTAAAATGAGAATTAAAATCTGTCTATCAAAATGGCTTTTAATAAACTCAAAATATATAAACTTTTTCCTATAAAGGAAAAAGTGTGTCTGAATATACGAAAAAGATGAAGATAATTTAAAAGTCTCCTAAAAATAGGGTGGGGGGTGCGTGGGGAAGGTAGAGAAAACAAATTCAGTTATTTCTTTTCAGGACCTAATTAACCTTAAAAACGGAGTCTCCAGCCTTTCCCATGCATTTCAATGCAAGGGAGAATGTCCCTCACTACAAACTATAGGTCTGATTTAATGGAGTTTTGATTGAGGATAAAGACAGAAGAGTCAGTCTGTGGCACCCTCTCTTTGCACTGAAAAGTGTCCAATTCCAAAGGCAAATGCACTGAGCTCAGCCATCCCAATTAAAGTGTCAGCTGCTATTCAGCATAAGCAAAGATAGCACAAAGAATGCAAAAGAATCAGCCATTACAGCATATTTACAAAGGCAGCCCAGGAATTGATGTTGGTTAGGGGACAGCAAAGCAAAACACGTTATTTAAACAAACAGATGTACATACTTACATGTATACATTTGCACATACAGAGCTCACACATACACAGATATCACAAAATTGTACAAAAAAGGAGTAAAAGGTCTTTGCTCTCTCTAAGTCATTCTCTTGAATCTTTGTATGAAAGTGGAACTCCAGCTGAAGCTGTAATATCTGAATGTTGAAACAGTGTCTTCTTGCTGCAAGTAAAAAGTGTTAAAAAGAAAAAAAATTCAAAGAGCAATTTTTTTCACAGGCATCTACAACTCATCAGGTATGCATAGCACATGTAAACCCTGATCTTATGTTGTTGTCAGCCTGCCAAAACCCCTCGTGGCTCTGGAGGAATTTCCGTGCTGAGATCAGGATCCGACCGGGTCATTCCCTGCAGTGGTGCCTGGCACAGATCTCCCACTGCCATCTCTGGAGGTTCTGCCTCAGTGCTCGTGGCACTCTGCTACATTCAGGTTAAACCACCTGAAATGCTCCAGCTTCCTTGTTTCCCTAATGCCTACCAGTTACTATATTTTTATCAGAAAGGATGAGAATGACAGAGAGAATTCCCTGCCAAAGGTTATCTCTGAGTTCATAGTGTGTGTCCTTCTGCTGCCACATCCAATAAATTGTTAACACTGTCTATTCCAGGCAGGCTTCCCTGGGACTGGTCCTGTGGGGCCAGCATTAATATCTGCTGGAATAGGGAGGACAAAGCTGGGCTGGCACCACCGCTCAGTGTGGACATGGTCGGCCTTCAAATGCTTGTGAAATGATCCTCCAAAGTCCAGCTTTCCACTGCTACTGTTGTTTCCAAGAACAAAAGAGACACAGCCCATCGGGCTCTGCTCAGCAAGAACAAAGCTCACCCAGAGCCATGGGCATCTCTCCAAAGTCCTCTGTGCTGGTTTGAAATGTCCCATAGAAAGGCCAGGGATGCTCTGCTCCTCTCAGTCTCCCTGATGAGCACCAGAACTGGTGCTGGGGGCCACTGGAAGAGCCACTCTGGGGGGCTGGGACTACTGTGCTCACATAGAAGGAGCTTCAGCCACTTCTGCGACCCCCTGCGATCAGGGGAGACTGCAGTGTAACATGGGGTCATTTCTGCCTCCTCTTGTCTGACAGGAAATGCATTCCCAAAAGCTAACACAAGATATTCATAAAGTCCTTCTTAAGGTTTTGAATACCCACCTCAATTTCCTGTGCAACAGCTGGTGTGGTTTTACAATAAATGGGAATAAACTGGTACACAGCCCATGCTCTTGTAATAGGCACAGTGATGGATTTTGCGCCCTTTTCAACATTTATGAAGCCAGCTGACCCAGGCTAGCAGCAACAGGATGCCACCATGAAACATAATTATTTTATAGCTCCTGTTTAATTTTTGGAATATCAAAATTTATGACAATCACTAAAGCAGATTGATTAAACCCTAAGCGTAAACACACCATGATACAGAAGTTGTTTTGCTGTCATCCCAAGGAAGCATCTATTTGCAAAGTACATGGCAATATCAAAGAGCTCTCTATTGATTAAACTTTGAAAATAAAATTGCACCACTTATCATATGCTGTTTGCAAAAATGCCAATCATTATAATACTCACATAAGCATACTGCATCTTCCCCCCAAACTCGTTAAATTTATTACTGAGGCTCTATCCTGAGCTGCCTACATGTGGAAAAAATATCATTCAGATAACGCATTAACATTTATAACCAGTATTTAAAGCTGTGCATGGTGCCATCTCAAATGATAAGGGTCTTGTCAGCGTTTCCAGTATAAGCCTCATTTCAGGGAATGGAAGAAAGGAGGGAGTGGCAACACTGTATTTCAGCAATTTTAAATGACACCAGCAAGAAGCCTGACATACAAGTTGTCAATCTAATTGTACCTATCTTTCAGAGATAGGTGCATCTTTTATGTCCACATTCAGGTTGAAAAATAGCAAAATTCTCAATACACCATTGTAAGCTACCTGGCAAATGCTGTCATTCTGCTTGTGCATACAGCATCCCACACGATTATAATTCTAGAGCTAAGTCTTTGTATTATAAAAGCTCTTAAGGTATAGAACAAAAATGATATGACCCCCTCCTCACAGCTATACTCGCACTCTGGAGGAGAATGAAAGAGATAAGCAAAACAGCTAACAATACAACAATGAGGGCTGGTTCATGACTCATGTTATCAGATGTTCCTGCAGTATCAAAATACTAATACTGAATACAAATTCTAACAGCAGAAAGGATAAAAAATAACAACTAAAAATCTTTTTAGGGGGGTGAAATTTGTAGGTGCAATACATCTGCCATGAGCCCAATTCTGCTACAGGTACAGTGTAAGCTGTGATTTTCCAAATGACACTTGTTAGCTGTTGATGTTTAAGTATTCTGCCAAAAGAAAAGATATTTAAGATATTTGTATTAGTAAAAAAATAATTATCAAAAGAAAAAAGTAGTTGTCGTAGGGCAAGACAAGCTTCTGAAAGACATCTCAAAAAAGGAAGGCATTGGAGTGCTTATACTTGGGATGATCTGGACCACTGGACAGTTAATAAATAAATATACGCAAAGGAGGGA
This sequence comes from Monarcha castaneiventris obscurior, assembly GCA_026261815.1. Lineage (NCBI taxonomy): Eukaryota > Metazoa > Chordata > Aves > Passeriformes > Monarchidae > Monarcha > Monarcha castaneiventris. The sequence continues at coordinate 5,867,927 of JAMPIT010000539.1, forward strand.
CCTCAGCGCTGAAGAATTCTAAAAGTATCAGTAACACCAGCTAGAAACAATAAAGCCAAACACTTCTGTCTGCAAAAGCAACAATATTTCTAATCAGAAAGCTCAAATGCTAACAAGTGTAATGGTTGTAAAGCAAAAACACTCTGAGCAAATATGTGTGCAAATGGATTTTCCAGATTCCAAGCCACAGTTGATTACCAAGGCTGACTGAGCTATCCTCTTCTCCTCCCAGCTTTACTTGCTGCTCAGGCACAAAGTGGACATAAAAATCTCCTGCTGTGCAAAGGATTTTATTGCTTTACAGGAAAGAGACTAATAGATGATAAAAAAGAGGCCATATAAAGGATGGGCAGTTGTTGAAAAATTATATGCTTTGGAATGGAAAGAAATGCCAAAAGAGCTATGGAATGCATACACACACTTTATATTGAGGCCAAAGCTGTTCCACTTCACGTGGAATCTCATGGGCTAGAAAGGCACCACACAAAGAACGAGGTCCCTGCTGTGCAGCAGTGAGGCACCCACCCATCCACTGGCTGTTCACAGAGTCAGGTGTCCCTTACCATCCCCTGGCATTTAGGCTGGAAAGCAGACGACTAAATATCTTCAGCCTCCAGACCACAATGACTGCAATATAAAGCAGAGGTATTATCCTAACTAATTCCTTCCCTTCCTATTGCCCTTTCAGTTAATGCGCATGTTTGGCACATTTCTGATTTGCTTTGGAATGAGTCTATCAAGCCAAAGATGGTTCTGAGGACAGCCAGAAAAGCAACTTCAAGGCCAGGAAAACTACACTGTTAAAAATTGAGATATCAAGCAGTTTTAAGCACCATCAGAGTCTGACCACTGTCAATGGCAGAGGAGATTTGAGTATGCCTATTTTCTACCCAAGCACCTACATCTCAGCATAAAATGTCATACCAGATACTCAAAATTTATGTGTTTGTGTGTAACTCCCCAGGGTAGAAGTCAGCTGGAATCCTGGCCCCAGGAAGCCAAAGGGAGATTTGTCTGTGGCTGAAGTCTAGGTCAGGATTTTATGTATGTTTATTTTGTGCTTTGTGCAATAACAACTCAGGGAGCTACTTCAGATGCCAAATAAATTTTAAGGTTTCTGTGGAGTTTGAAATACTTTATAAGTGATTCTTCCCAACATATTAATGCAGCCACCATTCTCACAAGTTCTAATTGTCTCATCAATTTCTTTTCATGCCACTTGCAGTTATACATCATGCTTCAAAGTCAGCATCTGTACAACCAGCCTCCACAAGACAAATATTATAGGGTATTTTTCAGGTAAATGATTACTGCTTAGAGACAGCAAAGTTTCTTGCTAGAGTGATGTGGAAAAGACTTCAGGAAAGCAGAGAATGTTTTTCTTTAGTCAAAAATTGAAGTATTTAATTCTCAGAGAATTAACTTCTTTATCCTTGGTAAAACTTGTGGGTCAAGATAATGGCAGTTTAATAAAGCAAAGCAACAGGCTGCACGTGGAAGCAAAGGAAAAAAGATTTATTCTTAGCAGGCTTTGTCCAGCCACTTCCTGGGAGGTAGGCGTTCATTACCAGCTGCTCCAGAAAACAAACACCCTTGTTACAAGTGTCATCTCTTCCTTCTCCTGAAGTGCTGAGCAGACTTCAGGAGGTCTGGAATATCCCTTTGTCCAGCTGGGGTCAGCTGCCCTGGCTGTGTGCTCTCCCAAGCCCTTCCTCCTCCCCAGCCCACTGGTGAGGGGAGAATGTTGGAGAGGCAGCCCTTCAGCTGTGGGAACACTGCTCAGCAGCCAAGCCCCAGGTGAATTATCCACCCCGCTCTGGCTGCCAGTGCCCAGCCCAGCACTGCGGGGCTGCAGTGGGGAAATGAGCTCCATCTCAGCCAGACCCCAAGCAGCGAGGCCAGGCTGAAACCTTCCACCCTCTTGGGGCAATTCCCAGTCACTCATCCACTGAAGAAATGGGAAACTAAAATTGCTAAAAGCATCACCATTCATCAGATCCTGGTTCAACACTCTTCTGAAGGGGGGGACCTTGACTGACAGCCAGACATGCACACACCCTGTGCACATGCACCATTACATTCCTCTTAGAAACCAGGTGAAAAACATAAAATCCAATGATTACCCCATTTTTCCTTCAGTCGGCAACTATTCACAAACATCTCATGGAATGAACTGAAAGGAAGAAATTTTTGGGAACACATGGAGTCTGAAAAAATGCTGTTTCTTTTCTACTCCTCTCATTTTTTTTCTGAAGCCAAACCAGAACTCTGTGACCTCTGTGCATAATGACAACTCAATGACACGGCTCTCATTCTGAATGTGAAATATGAAATGCTCACCGCGAACTGCTCAAAAGTAATCCTCAGGCCATGATTATTCATAGAAATTATTTGGTGAGTAATTTCAATTAAATAAATTCAAGGAATCAAGAAAAATAGGCTAAACTAATAGAATGCATTATTTATGATGAATAATTCATTTGGAGGAACTTTCTCCCACTATTGCAGAAAGCCAGCTCAAGGCTCAGGGCACTGAAGTCTCACTTAAGCCCTGTTTTGAGGTCTTAATTGGGGGCTTTCATGATGAATCACTCTAGGCTGGCCCTCTGCCCAGGATTGAATTTCACCCATTGCTCCTGCTCCTCACATATTTCTAGATATGCCATTAGCACAGTGGAATTTGTATTCTTTCAACTTCACTGCCATAAAAATAATGATATGGAGAGATTTCATTATGTTTCTTTTACTACTAAAAACTAAAGGGAAGAAACTTCTCACATCAGCTCACCAGACTTTCAACAGTGAACATTCATCATACCCATACATCAACTGCATTATGCAAATAAGAGCCCCTTGTCCACTGAAGGAAGGCAAGAAGACACAATAATTTAAACAAGACTCTCCAAATGACTAAAAACACTTGTGTGCACTTGTCCTTGCATGATGGGACATTTCCAGTTAAAAACATTCACAGTATGTAACACATAGATTATGACTCTGAGGAAATCTGAAAAATTGTACTTATAAGTGGTAGTGGTAGAAATTACTGTAGACATTCACACATTTGAAACACTGTAAATAATAGATCCATTGTTGTTTTAAGGATGGAAAAAAAAAAACCCCACACTTCTCTTTTTTTTTGTTCTAGTTGCTCAGCAATGCCAGCACAGAATATCTATCATCAGGAAGATTCATCTCGTTGTTCCTATCAGAGAAAAAGACTCATTGACGTGATGAAACAAAGCACTTCCAAAAATATTTAAACCACTCAATAAAACCTAAGTGTAGACTTTGAATCTAAGCATTTGTTCAAAGATCTGATCCAAATCCCACTGAAATCAGTCGGAGTCCTTCCACTGACACCAAAGGGCTTTGGAACAGACATACTACTTTCCTGAATAGGATGAAGACCTCCATAAATATTAATTTTCTCACAGTACTTTGCTGGGTCCTATGATAAAAGGTGTGAGTGTAGTAGGGCAGTGGATATTTGTTTTTCTAGGCAAGAAAGAAAAAAATTGGTCAATGCCTCAACTAATGATCAGTTCCTAATTACACAGTGGTGAGTCTGTCAGTATCCCCAAAGCACAGGCTACCTGGGATGCTTTCTGACAGACAGCTTCTCTATCACATTTCCTGCTGAAACTAATATTACTGCCATTATAACACACTAAATTCCCTTCTTTAGACAGTCAGGATTAATGATTCAAAACATCAGAAACTGGTAGCTTTACTGCTGCAGTTTGTACCACCAGGGTAGAATCACACTGTGCTGTTACAAAACAGATTACCCCAGATATACTGAAACAAATCATGATGAAGTCTCCTTGCAAAAAAATCATGTTGCAGTTAAATAATGGGTCTCAAAAATGCACAACCTTGGCCAGGGTCTGAGTCCTTGCAGGAAGCAAAAACTGAGCTAAGAGGTAGAAAGCATACTGATTTTAAGTCATAGTTCATTAAATTCTTTCATTTATACAATAGGTAGTCATGAAGTGCCAGTGAACAATATTCTGAAGTAGGCCAGCTCTCCATATGTTTGAATGGTTGGGAGAAATGGAGCTAAAAAGTACATCTGGAAACCAGAGAAATTCCTTCCAGTTGATGGCACAGGCAATTACTGATTGCTAGCAAAAGGCAGCTCAGCAGACACCACCCATTCTGGAGTGCCCCTCTGCCCTCAAACTGGCTCATCCAGCAGCTCTCCTTCCACTGAAGCCTCATCCCAAAGGTGTCCCTCCTCTGCCTCTCGGCATGTGGCACTCCTGTTGGCTGGTGCTGGGCAGCCTGTGGGAGCAGGGATGGACACAGGGCCACGGAGGGCACAGTCTGCCAGCTCCTTCCTGCCTGCCTTTCATGCTCACCCTCCTTCACCATCCCCTGCTCATTTCTTGCCCAAAGAAAGTGAAAACCAGACTCTCCTCTTTCATCCTGTCCTTTACAGCACATCCCAGTGCTGCTGGATGAGATAAAACCGTGGATTACAAGTAACAATTATTTTGCATACTGTTCGCTGCTAAATCTGGAAACTGTTTATTTCCTTAAGAATTCCTTTTAAGTGAGAGTCAAGAATCCACCTTACAGTATAGGAAAGACCCCCAAAATGTACATAGTTATGGAAGTAGAATATCTCCTGCTACAAAGAGACACACAGAGAAAGCAAGAATACAGGGTACTTGTTGAAGAGCAATGATGATTATCTCAGAACCCTAAAAGTTCACATGGAGTAGGCATCTCATATGCAGCTCAGGATTACAGGATGAGGAACATATGAGATCAGTAAATACGCAAAATTACAAATTCCCATTGTTTTACTACATCAGCCATCATGCTGTGTTCACAGAAATCAATATTGGCATCTACTTATACTACATGAATAAACCCTTCTTTATTTGCCAGCAGCATCCAGGCTACCTTAATAGATTCTAATGATCAGTAAAACTTATATCCTGCCCTCCATCCAATTCGCAGAGTTTTTGCTTTATTTCTTGCTGCCTTCATTCCTTTATTCCATAAGACTTGGTGGATATGTTTGTTCCTTCATTTATATACAGAGAAGCAAACCCAGAAAAACTGATAGGTAAAGATGTTTAGAATCCACCTGCAGATACAATGTGAAGAAAGAAAATTATCCCCACATTTTTCCAGACTTTTTCTGCTCCTTGATATTTACTCTCCCAGAAGGACAACAGCATGATGTGCACTAGGCAGGAAGGGTAATGATCTGTGCCAAATTTTATGTGCTTATGCTTCATGCTGTGGTCTGGCTTTTTTTCCCCCTGCCAGCAGACAGATAAAGTGGTGGCTTCAGGACTGTGCAGGAGCCAAGAGCTGCTCTGGTGTACGGAGCAGCACAGGACTAACAAACTGTTTGAAGTGGGTTAAGGCTGGCACCAGGCAAGTATTCAGTTCATACTTGCTCTGCAGCAGTCTGGGAGTGTCCCCATGGGAAACAGGTATGGGATAATTAAGGGCTCTTAAGCCAGCAGACAAGGATATTACAAGGATAAACATTTCAGACTGAAGACAGTTAGATGCAGAGTTGTAGAGAAAGCCCAATTTTTCACCTGTGGGGGATGAAACCTATTGGAACAATTTACCAAACACGATGGCAGATTTTCACCATAGGCAATTGCTAAAGTATGCCTGGATATTTTATTTGGTTTCATTTTTTTTTCTTTTTCCTATGAAGTATGATCTAGTTTGAACAGGAATTAATTCCAATTTAGCTGATGGCTTGGGTTATGCAAGATCCAAAAGCCACAATAGTTCTATTAAGCCTCATAATCTATGAATCTGTACTCTGCCTTCCTAACTTTGCACAAAAAGGAGGATAAGGGAACACAGCTAAATATTTGGGACCTTCACAGTGCTTACAATTCAGGCATAACCCTGAGTTTCCCCAAGCCCTCATGGGCTGCTGTACCAACCTGCCTCCTGGCCTTCCATTCCTGGAGGCTCCCAGAGAGTCACAGACTGGAAATGCTCCTGTACTCAACACGCAAAATAAAAAGGCAGTAAAACAGGTGGAGGAAAAAAAGCTGTTCTTTTATACTCTGTTTTTAATTGAAGGGATTATAAAACACTTCAGGCATGCTGAGAAATCAGGACTTTGTTCCTAAATAAAAAGCTGAAGCTATTATTTTTTTTTTTAATCCTTGTTCCTCCTCCTACAACCATGGTTATTATATGCATGCATTTGCAGTGTAATAGAATCAGTATCATCTCTGTGTCTTATTACTGTTGCAATCCCCTAACATGCTGTTCCTTCCATCCCACATGAATCTGGTAATTACTGCTGAGGCATGCCATGCGTACGCTTTCCCTTCCAAGGCAGCATCAGCAGTGCCACAAACACATTTCCTACGTATTAGTAAACACGAGCAAGTGGGACAGTGTATGTTGCCTCATAAGCCAATTCCAGGACATGGTCCTTGCTCACCAGAAAGCTGCACTTGACTGAAACTCACACACATAAAACAAATGTGCATGGTGAGACAAGGGAAAAATGCACTGGACTTACTTGTGCCTTCATTTTTGCTGTGTGTTGGAGTGAGCCCTGTGAGAGCTGGCAGGGCAGTGCTGGGCTGCTCAGGTGAGATGTGATGAAGGGAGGTTACAGGAGCCTCTATGTGCCTCTGTGCAGTGCCAGTGTGGGCAGGTGTGTGTGAATATGCTCCGTTCTGAAAAAAATAAAACAATCAACCTGGGTCTCCTTTTACCTTCCCTTTTTAGACTCATGCCCCCAGACTGTGTTAGAAAGAGCTGAAAACAGGATTTGCTACAGTCTGTAACTAGTCCAATTTTGCTCCCCAAACACCATATCCTCATGTTTAAAGCAGAAAACAAGCAAAAAATCTAACAGAATAACAATCTGGCTGCTGGTGTATTAGTGTTGAAAAATGGCAGATCTGCCACACACATCTTTCCTGATCTTAGCAATTTTTGCTCCTGAATTCAGCTGGATAAAGAGAGTTAGGATGGAGCAGTTCTGAGTGTATTTCAGAATCACAATCTTGTTGAAATTCACACAGCACCACACCAAAAGCGTGCCCCAGTGTGGGATGCTCCTGCTCTTTCCAAAACCTCTCCAAATTTTACATAGGGAAGCTGCAACTGCTTCAATCCCAAATGCAAACTCCAGCACTATTCCTGTCCAGGAGCACTGCAAAGGCATCTGTGCTGGCTGCTGCACGATGTTACCTTTTCCAGCCTCAAGAAGAAAGATAAGAATAGACAGTACATTTCTGCTGCTCCTAAAATGTGGGCTCTGATACATAATGGCCAAAGAATACCATGCAATGACAGTACCACTTTTGCCAAGCCCAGAACTCTTTTGGCAGCACACCTTTACATTTTGGAGACTAAGTAAAGTGTGTATATTTCCCTATAAGAATCTGGCAAAAATGCACCCTGCCCTGCTAGCACTTTGAAAATTCCCTGTGGAATGCCTTTTTTTTTCCCCTCCCCGCAGTGTGAACCCAAAGTTTTACCTTTCAGATAGAGATCAAGAGTAGACATCCTTTCCCATCACACAGATCTGTGCCCAAGGCATGGAGCTTAAGCAAAGTCACAACAACCCACATCCAATATCTTGTTCTTTTTAAAGGCGGTCAAATGCTACACCACAGCACTGCAATGGGGCAGTGGGACTGATTCAGCCAGTGGGGATGCTGGTGTTAGACCTGACTGCTCAGCACTCGGGGGAGCATTCCGGAGGGGGTAGGGATTCAGGCTTGGGACTGCCGCTGCCTGACAGCCCGGTTTGGTGGAAGGTGTTGAACTTCCCTGAACGTGTAGAACACCAACGTGCCGGGCAGAGCTCGGCACGGCAATTTGGGATGGGGGCTGCTCCAGCGGGAGCGGGGGATCGATGCTGATGCCAGATCCGGGGTTTGTAGCACCGCCGCTCCGAGAGCCGGACTGTGTATGTGTGTGATGTGTGATGTGTGGTGTGCTATGTGTGAGTCTGTGTGGCTTGTGCGGAGGATGTGTGGGGGGCGCGTGTGTGTGCGGGGTGCGTGTGTGTGCGGTGCGTGCGCGCTTGCCGCCTGGCTTGTGCCGAAGAAGCTGCTTGACTTGCTCTCGATCTTGAGCGCACGGATTTAAGGGACTCGGGGCCAAAAATTCTCCGGACCCAGGTAAATCCGCTCGTTACCTTATTCCCCTTCCCGGCTCCGAGTGCCCGCGCTGTCCTGCAGGTGCTGTCAGAGCGCTCCCGCGATGAGCAGCCGCGCCGGGAGCGGAGCGGGCTGCGGGAGCGGCGCCGGGCGGGGGGGCCGGGAGCGGCCGGGGGCTGGGACGAGCGTGTCCCCCCCGCCCCCGCCTGACGTCAGCGCGGCTCCGCGCGGGGCACCCGGCAAAAGCGCCGCGCCCGCCGCGCCCCGCGCACAGCCCACGCCGAGCCCCGGCTCCCGCAGCGCCGCCGCTCTCGGCCCCCGCCCGGCCCAACTTCCCGCCGAGCCGCGGCCGGGACGGGACGGGACGGGACGGGCCCGGCCGGGACGGGACGGCGGCGCCCCGCTGGGCTCCTCCTGAGGCGTGAGCGGGCGATGCCGCTCGCCGCCGGGCTCCTGGCTCCCGGGGCGCGGCGGCTCTCGGCGGCGGCCACTGCCCCCGCTGCCCGCTCGGGCGCCCCGAGAGCAGGTACGAGCGCGGCGGGCGGCGCGGGGAGCGCGGTCCGGAGGCACCCCTACGGCTGGGAGGGTTTGCCGTCAGGCGTCGTGTCCCCCGGTTTAAGATGCCGGCAGGCACCGGAGCCCGGCAGCCGGGAGCGGGGTGGCCCCGGGACGGGCGGCGGGAATGGGATCGCGCTGCCGGCGGCCGCCGGGGCGGAGGCGGCGGCTGCGACGGGCGGGGGATCGGGCGGAGAGCCCGGCGCTGGGGACCCCGGGTTTCGGGGAGCTCCCCGACGGGGTTTTTCCCGCAGCAGGTCCGCAGGCGCTTTCCGAGAGGAAAAGAAGGGAGGAGGAGGAGGGGGGGATTCCAGAGGAGTTTGGAAGTCGCTGCCTTGCAGCTCCGCTTCCCCCGCAGCCTTCCGACCTGCTTTCGCTCTCCCCGTGCAGCCTCTGCTCCCGGCCGTTTTCACTGGGGATTTCTTCTTTCTCTCCTTACCTGTCTCAAAAGGTTTGACTGTAGGTACCAAAGCGGGGATCGACGGCGCATAAAGATGCTGAAGGGTGTTTGGTTGCTCAGTTTGTTAACAGTGGCTGGGATCTCGTGGACAGAGAGTCGCAAACCTGCCAAAGACATTTGCAGCAAGAGCCGCTGCCCTTGTGAGGAGAAGGAGAACGTGCTGAACATTAATTGCGAAAACAAGGGATTTACAACCGTCAGCCTCCTCCTGCCGCCCCCGTCCAAGATCTACCAGCTGTTTCTCAATGGGAACGCACTGACCCGCCTGTTCCCCAATGAGTTTGTCAACTATTCCAATGCCGTGACCCTGCACCTGGGCAACAACGACATGCAGGAGATCCGCACAGGGGCCTTCAGTGGCCTCCGCACCCTCAAGAGGCTGCACCTCAACAACAACAAGCTGGAAGTGCTGAAGGAAGACACCTTCTTGGGCTTGGAGAGTCTGGAGTACCTGCAGGCTGATTACAATTACATCAGTGCCATTGAAGCGGGGGCATTCAGCAAGCTGAACAAGCTCAAGGTGCTGATTCTCAATGACAACCTCCTGCTGTCCCTGCCCAGCAATGTCTTCCGCTTTGTGCTCCTCACTCACCTGGACCTGCGGGGGAACCGGCTGAAGATGATGCCATTTGCTGGTGTGCTGGAGCACATTGGAGGCATCATGGAAATCCAGCTGGAGGAGAACCCTTGGAACTGCACCTGCGACTTGCTGCCACTCAAGGCCTGGCTAGACACCATCACTGTGTTTGTGGGTGAGATAGTCTGTGAAACCCCCTTCAGGCTTCATGGCAAAGATGTGACCCAGCTCACCAGGCAAGATCTCTGCCCTAGGAAAAGCTCCAGTGATTCAAACCAGAGGGAAAAACACCCTGTCCTCTCAGACCCACACATCTCGAGGCTATCGCCCACAGCCAACTCTGCCATCAATCCCACCAGGGCCCCAAAAGCCAGCCGGCCACCCAAAACTAGGAACCGCCCCACCCCCCGTGTTTCTGTGTCAAAAGACAGACAAATATTCGGACCTATCATGGTTTACCAGACAAAGTCTCCTGTGCCCATCACCTGCCCAGCTGGCTGCATCTGTACGTCCCAGAGCTCAGACAATGGCCTAAATGTTAACTGCCAAGAGAAAAAGATAAGTAACATCTCCGATCTCCACCCCAGGCCAACCAGTCCAAAGAAACTTTACCTTACCAGTAACTATCTGCAAGTCATTTATAGAACCGATCTCACAGAGTACAGCTCTCTGGATTTGCTACATCTAGGAAATAACAGAATTGCAGTGATACAAGAAGGTGCCTTTACAAACCTCACAAGTTTACGCAGACTTTATCTTAATGGCAACTACCTTGAGGTTCTGTACCGATCCATGTTCGAAGGGCTGCACAGCCTGCAATATCTCTACCTAGAGTACAATGTCATTAAGGAGATCCTGCCACGCACATTTGATGCTCTGAGTAATCTTCATCTGTTGTTTCTCAACAACAACCTGCTCAGATCCTTGCCTGACAATGTCTTTGGCGGCACATCCCTCACCAGGCTCAACCTCAGAAACAACCATTTCTCCCACCTGCCTGTGAGAGGAGTCTTGGACCAGCTCTCAGCTCTAATTCAGATAGACCTCCAAGAGAATCCTTGGGACTGCACATGTGACATCCTGGGGCTGAGGAACTGGATAGAGAAAGTCACTGACCAGAACAACCAGCAGTCAAATCCCCCTGTAGTTATCAATGAAGTAATATGTGAGTCTCCCACCAAGCACTCTGGAGAGCATCTGAAATTCCTGAGCAAAGAAGCCATCTGCCCAGAGAACCCCAACTTGTCAGATTCTTCTGTCCTCTCCATGAACCAGAACACAGACACCCCCCATGTTGGTGTCTCACCCAGCTCCTACCCAGAATTACACACTGAAGTTCCGCTGTCTGTCCTAATTCTAGGCTTGCTGGTTGTGTTTATTTTGTCTGTTTGTTTTGGGGCAGGTCTGTTTGTCTTCGTCCTTAAGCGCCGGAAGGGGGTGCAGAGCATGCCCAGCAGCGCCAACAACGTAGATATAAGTTCATTTCAGCTCCAGTATGGGTCTTACAACACTGAGACCCATGATAAAAATGAAGGACATGTTTATAACTACATTCCCCCTCCTGTTGGACAGATGTGCCAAAACCCAATCTACATGCAAAAGGAGGGGGACCCAGTTGCCTATTACAGGAATCTCCATGAGTTTAGCTATAGCAGTCTTGACCACAAAAAAGAAGATCCCACCAGTCTTGCATTTACCATCAGTGCAGCTGAATTACTAGAAAAGCAGTCCTCACCACGGGAACCAGAGCTGCTGTATCAAAATATTGCAGAAAGGGTCAAGGAACTCCCCACCGGAGGATTAGTTCATTATAACTTTTGTACCTTACCCAAAAGGCAGTTTGCCCCTTCATATGAATCCAGACGCCAAAACCAGGACAGGATAAATAAAACTGTTTTATATGGAACTCCCAGGAAATATTTTGCAGAACAGTCTAAACCTGAGCATCCTTTACTCCAAGGAAAGCTACAAACAGAACCAGACTACCTCGAAGTTCTGGAAAAACAAACTGCAATCAGTCAGCTGTGAGGGGGGAGGTGGGAGACAAAGGAAATTTTTTTAATGAGCTCAGCATCACATTTCTTTGAGTCTGAACTCAGTACTGATGTCATCTGTCGCATTCCCAACATTTCCAGTTTTTTAAATCAGAGAGGGAGTGAGAGAGAAGAGGAACCCTTGCAGCATAGCAGGGATGTGGTGTTGCTTTTGCAAAGTTCCCTTTAAGTTATTTCTATATCTCTCTCCTTTTGACCCTTCTCTAGGAACTGTCATTGCAAATGTATCTTTCTGTAATAGATCTTGCATAATTCTTTTTGATTTTGAAGGAAATGAGGAAGGGGGTCTTTGGGTTTTCTGTTGTTTTTTTTTCATTTAATTTCAAAGTGGAAACTTAATGTATTATGTAGAAGATCTCCAAAGATCTTTTTTTCCTGGACTATGACTTTCTTTTGTAAATAATAATATACAGTACTGCTGTTTCAATTACCAACTATAGCCACTGGGCGTCACTTTTTTGTGTTAAAGTGCCTTTGCACTTTAAGTACATTATTACTTAATTGTTGCTCTTAGCTTTGATAAATTGAACCTATTTTAATGTGTTGTATTTTTGAAATTAAAAAAAAATGTAAAATAGATCTATATGTCAGCTGCATTAAATCAGAAGGTTTGATTTATAGGAAAGCTGCCCTTCTTTAAATGACTCTAGTTCTAGGACCTTACAGACTCAAATGTAAATTATTGGGGTATTTTTTTCCCTCTAGGTTTGTTTAGAGTGATTCACTGAAATCAACTGAGAGGATTTAGCAATGGACTAGAGGTTATCAAATGCCTCAGCCGGGAATAACAGCTCATTAATAAAAGATGTTTAACACAATGTCATAGTGAACTGAACAATTAATGTCCTTCTTAATACATTGCATTGCAGCTCTAACACAGTAATGTTCAATGGCTTAAGATTATTTTCATACTTAATAGAACATTACTCATAATATTTTATGCATTGGATTAGATATTTTTATACATTTTGTGAGAGAGTTTATATTTGTAACTTTTTGGACTGAAATTAACATGTCCTCTTCCTGCCAGATACATATTTTTTTCATAAGCAGGGACACCAGCAGGGGTCATCCCACACCTCATTAAATTTATTAACATACAGGCAAATGAACCAATGCCAAAGGTAAAATTTGAACCCAGGACTCTGGAGTCCTCCAAACCAAGGTAGCTGAAATCAGTATGTGCATCACACTAACTTTTGGTAGTCTGAATTATGTCTGTGTCTGTGCTTTCTGTCTCTAAAGCAGAAGTAATACTGCAATAATTCTAATCTGTTAGAGAAAGCTACCATTAAGTTACTGTCTTAAACATTATAAAATATTTTAAGTTAAGTTGAATTCCATTCTCAGCACTGGTTTTCTTCAGCCCATCAGTGAACAAATGCAGTGAGTCTTCTCCTTTCCCATTAACTCAGGCCTGTTTTGCTTCAAGCTTTATGTTATCACCTTCAATTTACTTTTCCTTCATGGAGAATATTGAAACCATTTTTATTAACAAGTATACAGTCAAACTTTATTAAGCCTTATTAGCTTCTAAATAATTTTTAGATGCAAACATTATTGTGCAATTTAAACAAACAGCCCTTATTTACAACAAAAACAGTTTTGTTTTGTCTATTCTAAATCCTTATGCAACTGGGATGGTGATCTGCATATAAAGTAGGCCAGGCTTTTCAATTCCTTATTAAAGCAATTGATGGGGTCTGAAAGAAGCACACTGTTTCCTTTTCATAAATAGGTTACTGCACATAATAATCCTTTATTATCATGCAGAGATTGAAGTGGCCTCTGCTGACTGATTTTTAGAGCTTTACTATAGTTAATAATACAGTATCTACAACTCTGAGAAATTTTCAGCAATAGCATTTAAGCTATAAATAACTACAATCAATGTTGTTCTAATCAGGACTTTGCCAAGAGGAAGTTGCTTTTAATTTAAGAGCTGAAGAGGCTTTGCATGTGTATTGCCAGATATCTGAGTCACTCAGTAAAACGTCTTCTAATGATTTATGTGACATCTGAGTACATTAATATGCTAACATGTCAATTCTTTATGTTTGGAGTCCATAGCATCTATGGCTGTTCATTAGATCAGGTTTAAAATTGAAGTGCTTCAATGAACTACTGAAGAATCAGTCTTCAAAATGGTCTCACATCAGGGAGGAGGTGAAATGGTATCACTTTGGTTTGAACTTGGAGCATTTGACTGGAGTAGCATTCATCTTTGAGCAAGGTGCTTGCTTGAAAGCTTCCAGTACTGATTGTCTTATTAGATCTCCTTCCCCTGGGTAATTAAAAGCATTTATTACTGAAACACCAAGAAAAGTATAAGTATTATTTTAAAGTGAAGTTATTAACTCTTTCCAGGTATGATTTTAGTATTGCCTTCAGAACAAGTACCATGTTTCATCTGGCAGCACCTAGGGTATTATGATTTATTATTCTTCAGTGAACCAGAACCGATTACAAAGGGTTTTTTTCCTCAGAAAAAAAGCTAATTTTTCCAACAGAAGTGTTTTCAGTGTTCTAGTGTTTGCAAACAACAGAGATAGGGAATTGATTCTTTTAGTAACTTTATATTGTTTGGTTTTACTGCTTCAGTCTCAGTCCTTTGATGTTTGCTTTGGTAGCACAGCCATACTTTAAGAGAGGTTGCTGTTACTTTACATTTCCTTAGCTTTCCCAATGGAATTTATTTAATGACAAGGTTTTATTTTTGCATCACCAGTACCAGCTTAAAAATTATTATTGCTGTAGATCTTTTAGGTTTGTTTTTATACCCTTCAGCTGACATCCATTAAGCAATTCTTTTCATAGAGTGTCTAGGTGAAAGAGAAGATTTTTTTCAGTTACACTTAAAGAGATTTGTTTAACAGGGAAAGTGTGTCGGCAGCTGCTGTATAGAAGGTCTCCACATTTCTTCCGCTGTGCTGCCCTGGAAGTTGCTGCTTATTAGGGGAGAGCTGCTTGCCTGAGTAGTGGCTTGATAATGAGTCTGAAAAAAAATTTCTTTCACAGTTTGAAAAGTTGAACTGCGAAAATTATGTAACCAGGTTAGCAAAGTTGGGTTTTTTTCCCTCAGGATAATGGGGGACAAATAGTTTTCTTTCTTCCTAAGTTTTCTTTTGTGAAAGTGGACTTAATGACCTTTACAGAAACAGTAACAGTGCAGACTGAAGCACTGTTGAAACTATGCAGTTATTTCTAGTGAAAATGAGGAGCACTACACTTCCAAAGCATGAATACTTTTTTTTTTTTTTTTTTTAAGAGACCTTTCTGGGTAAGCATTAGATAAAGTTTGTCAACATACTTCCCTTTTTCTCCCCACAGAAGAAATGTCACTTTTTGGAAAAAGTGTTCTTTGTGTTCTCAAGCCTGCTGCAGAGCCACTCCACATGCTCAGTGTTGGTTCTCCTCTCTGCAGTCTCTCTCTTCCATCAGATGTTACCCTTTGGGGCTCCAGCATTTGCTCAGCCCCTACCTCACCTCTGTTATCTGCTTCCAAAGCTGTCACCAGGCAATGCCCCAGTCTTTCTGCTTGCATCTGTCCCTATAGGCTCTCCTTTCCTTCCCTGGCAAGCTCTGAAGGACCTATTTCAGCTTTGAAGGGAGCTGATGTTCCTGCTCCACAGAGAGCTCAGTCCTTACCTCCTGCCCTGACACTGCTGAGTAGCCCTGTGTGAAAGGAGACCCCTGATCCCAGTGGTTTTCCTGGGGGCTCTGCTGGAGGAAGTTCTGCATAGCTGTTCCCTCTTCCACTCATTGAGCAGAGAAGAGAAGCCTAAAATCATAGAGCATTTCAGCTTCCACGCAGGATTCCCCGCCATGTGCCAGCCCAGGGCAGGTGGCATAACCTGTCTATGCAAGCAGCATTTCTGAGCAAGAGCAAATGGATGAGCTTGCTGAAATCACTGGCATCACATCACTCTTTGCTGTAATTTTGGTGAGTTGTCTTCAGCATGAGTTAATCTTGCCAAAATTAGCTACTATAATTTTAAACTCAGACTGGTTGTGTAGTGTCTCTAGCAGGCCATTCAAAGGTGATTTATTCACCCTCATACCACAAGGCATGAATTGGGCTACAGATATGTCTGCTTTCTTCCAGGAAGTGCAGAGAGGATAGATAAGGAGTACTGATAAAAGCTAATTCCCACATAGCTGCAGTCAGCCCAGCCTGAGCATTTTCCAGCACCCTCACATGCAACATCCGTGCTCTGCTGGGCATCTGCCAGTCTCTGCTCTAAGACATTTTCCTTCTGTCCATGAGAGAAGCATTCCCTGTGGAGTTTAAACCCTGCACTAGTCAAATGTACTGATTTATTGTAACACTACCTTGTGCTGATGGAGAACTATACAGTAGGGTTTAGTTTGGTTTTCTTTTTCTTCCCACCAACACTTGAGTTTGTAAAATAAAAGTTGCACTTTTTAAAAAGTTTGAAGCTGTAATTAGTAGTGTCAAAATAAGGCTACCAACAAGTTAAATTGCTTAAATAAAAGTCTTATAGAATACTGAGCTTGTATAGGAATACAATAATTTTAAACTGCTCATGAGTGAAATGAGATATTGGAAATGTTAATGAAACTTCTTAGGCTCTTACAGGCTAATCACTGATACAGTTTGTGATTTTTCATATTACTGTTTTTGCAGACAATAAATGTCATTTAACAGGGAAGAAGAAAAAAAAATCCTATTTCCCAAAGACCTCCTCCAACTGTACCACTTCAAAATAACAGATAAATTAACTTATGCAGATGATGTGACACTTCTTGTGTATTTCCCATCACTTTTTCAAAGCATTCCATAGGAGAAGTACAAAAGTTATTCTTTTCTAAGAGGATCATTAAGTCTGTTTGGATTATTGATCTCATAGCTTTCCTGGGCACAAGGCCAATCATTTGACTAAAGTTTTTAATCCTAGCTAATGAGGGAGGTGGATTAGGGAGAAGGTTTTTGTTGTTGTTTTTTTGTTCTTGAAGGGTCGGTTGGATTTTTTGAACCAGTAGATTGACATGTTTATGAATACAGATGAATAGATTGTTTTGAATGAAAGAAATGTTGGAGTGGCAGTCGGAGATGCAGTCATTCTCAAGACCAAATAGGCTCAAGAGTATGAGTGAAGTTTGAAAAACAGGACATCATAAAAGTGGCTTTCTTCCTGAAATCATAAACACAGAGGACACCCCTGTGAATACAGCAGCAGATTTTGTGACATGCTGTTAACCCTTTGGAGGGATGAAATTAGAGGCCATTATCCTTAAGGATACCTGAAGTGTTCAGGATTTGTCCTCATCTCTGGTTGTTGCCCTGTGTGCACACACCTACATTACCATTGGTTATACACTCAGTTTGAGAAGGTAAACAAGGTGAAGTTGGGAGGAACAGAGCTATTTGCAGTATTTCTGAATGGTTCTTATTTCTATCCTTTAAAATGAAATTAATTAACCATTGGTGCATTTAATGCCATAGGCTTTTAACTTCTCAGGTCCTTTGTACAAACTAATTTCTCAGCAATCTGTTCCAATCAGTGTATGTAGCTACTTACAAAACAAGAGCAACACAAAACATCCTGGCTGGTCTTAAGAAGGAAATCAAGGTAATGTAGATACATATTTGCAATATAACAAATTACATCAGCATTACAAAGTTAAAGCAATATAATGACATCAGGACTCTTTGTGGTGACAGAACAAGTGTAGATTTGTGTCTTGAAAATACAGGTTCCTTGTGTCTTCTCTTCTTGCCCTGCGTGTGCATTGCTCTCCAGAGGCAGAACTGTTGGGCACCAGTTATCTTCTGGGCAGGAGACAGAGCAGCCTTTTTAAAAATGCTCTCTGCATTGGAAAAAGCACAGCTGATGCATATAGACCTGTTGCAGTTATCTCCTCTTGAGGTAAGACATATTTCCATACAAAAGCCTGGAAAAAAATCCCCTTGAGATCGCTGATAATGTGACAGAATCTATTTTAAAACATCTTGATTTTAGTTCTGAAAGCTTCTCATCAAGAGGCAAAGGAGTTGAAGTTAAGGCATTTTTTTCCCATGCTATAAAGTTTTGTCCTTCTCCCCAGGGATTAGTTACAGATTTGATACATGTCAGCATCTTAGCCAGACAGCTGGAAAGAACACAAATTTTTTTGAGAACTGTGAAAATGTAATGACTTCATAAATTTTCTTCTAATCGCAGAAGAACATACAGCATGATGTAGAAGCAAAGCTGTCAGAGACACTTTTAAAGATTCCAGGGTACAGTCAAATCTGAGCAATTCAGGTGTAGGTGCAGGGTACCTTTGTTAGTTTTACACCTCAGTGGATCCTGTGGGATGCCCTGGGATTGGCAGGAGTGACAGAAATCTCACCAAGTAAGAGCAATCCTATCAAACTCCCCACCTGTGAGGGATAGAGGGGAGAGAAAAATGCTTATGTCCTCTTACCATCACTTAAAATGCCATTTGGGAGGTTTCCAGACTCAACACTCATTCCCATAAATCTGAAGTCAGCATACTCCAAATTTATACTTAAGTATCAGATTTTCAGTAATATTTGACTGATGTGACATTTTGGCTATCACAGCTCTTGCTTCTGGGAGGGTGGGGTTTTGCTTGGAAATTTAGCTTTATTCTATCTCTTCTAAATTTTAATTCTTGATTTTTCCTGACTGTATTCTTGCTATGGAGGGCAAATGGAATATGCTCAGCTAAATCTTTGTTTTTTTCTTTATCTTACTTCACAAATAGCCAAGTTCCTCAAGTATCAGGCAACTGAGACTTGAACAAGTTCAGAAGTTTCAGAAACTCAGTGATCCACTCAAGTGAGCAAAGCTTTACCAAAGCTTTACTGCTGCCATCACATCTGCTGTGCTCTGCTAAGCTGCTGATTTTATTCAGATGTATTCCAACTTGAAACACATACACACTAATAAGTATCTGTGTAAAACCTTATAATATTCAGCTTACTTGTAATAGAAAAAAGAGAGGGAGTTAGAGGTTGGGAAAAGCCTTTCAAATTTTCTGGGATTTTTTTCTGAAGGTTTCAGAGGGATTTATTATGATTACTAGGGAATCAAAAGGAATTCTAACAACAGTGTTGTGTAGGGGTTTTTTTTGTGGTTTTGTGCAAGATAATGAAGGTGGGGGAAAGGGGAAAAAAAAGGGTAGATTACAGTTGTCTTAACTGTCAAGATGTTAAAAGGAGAATACCAGAAAACCAAGGAATTTAGAGTTTATGACTCGAAGAGCTTACAAAAGTGCCTATTTTTCTGTGGAACATCTAAAAGGAAATGGTACACAGGCTGCTTTCCTAAAGGCTGAGGGAACTGGACAGGCGCCCTTGGAGAGCTGACAAACCCCAGCCCTCAAGTTAGAGCAGATTTAGTGTAATTCAGATATAAGCATGGCTCATGTGAAAAGATAATGGCAATGGGGAAAATGCTTCATGCTGCAGTTCACACCTTAATTAGGGGTATAGTTTGTAGCCTATATTTACTGTAACCATATTTACCATCACATCCAACTCATAAGCTACTTACCAGAACTGAGTAGGTAATTCTTCTTTATTGATGTGGCCTTCTTTTCCATAATGCAATGTTTACAAATTTGTTTGATGGTGGCTTAAGTTTGCCATGGCTTCTTTTTGTTCTCCAGATAATGCATGCGGATAATTCCTAGCAGTAGAGTCCTAATGTATATTTCAGAGTGAACACGAAAATTGAACTATCAAGGACTTTGCTTATATTATAATTTTTTTTGTTTTGTTTTGCTTAGCTGGTGAAGCACTGGGCCTAGTTAAAAGCTCATTTGCTGGGAACTGAAAAATAATGTTCTCTTTTTAGTTCTGCCAGTGACCTTGCACAAGGCATACCTGTGTCCCTCTGCTTTAATTTCTGCATCATTAAATAAGGAGGGTAATACTTTCTGCCTTAGTCTGGTGAGATTTACTGATGAGAAACGTTAAGTATAATTGTTTTTCAAAGCCTTTATAGCTTCATCCAAATGCAGCAACAGTGTACTGCTTCTTTTCCCTGGCATATGTTTTTCTGATCTAAGAATGTGGTGACTACATGTCAGATTTAGTTTTGTTTTCTGTTTTTACAGTTAAAAACAGACCATGAAGATTACCTTGTGCAGGGAAAAGATACTGTCTCCTTGTAAAGGGATATGAGATAACTGGAATAAAATGGGGAGGAGAATGCTACAGTTTGTTTTTAAACTGTTGAAAATACACAGTATCCCATCTCCTCCATTTTCGGTCTCTGGCTGAGCTGAATCACCTTGTCTGTTTCTGCCCTATAGAATAAATTCAAAAATAGTTCCTAGCATACCAGTCATTTTTTTGTTCACCTTTTTCTGCATGAAGTCAGCCGGGCTATTGCTGACAGCTTTTGTGCTGGCAAGCGAGCCAAGAGAGGCTCTGAGTGGCAGACAGCTGCTGAAATAAGAGCCTGGCACTCTGGGGAGAGAAAGAAATTCATTCAACTTTCCTTCTCAGCCTCTTCCCAACACACTGTAACTTTCTTTTTCCTACTCTATAGTTACCATAATGATTCTCTTGTCCATTGAGTGCAGATTGTGGGCATATTTTTCCATATATAGCCCAACCACATACTGTAAAATCCAACTTTACATTGGAAAGCCCACCATTTTCCACAGACAGTCTTCCATGGCATGCCTAGAAATTTGATGCTTCCATGCATGAGAGCTGATTTCTAAATGTAGGAGTCAAGAATCTGTGGTACCGCATCCATTCAACACAAGAGAGACAATTTCATCTCCGCTTTTAAATTTGCTTTTGATTAACCCACTAAAATTCATTCACTGGCTAGGCCTTTTGTTTTGCCTTATGTTTGGGTATTGTGCCTGTCTAAATTCTGAGAATGCTAAGACTCATGCTCTCATTTTCTTGCTGATTCATAAAATGGGATGTGAACAAGTGTTCCTGGTTTCTAGACTGTAAGTGGCATGGGGTTTTTTGGCTGGATGGGGTAAGTGTTCTGATCCCATGCACAACTTCATACTTCTGATAATTGGCAATTGTTTAGAGGCTGTTTATCTAGAACATAGGATACATGGTGCACCACAAATTATTTCTGGCTGTGCAGTGTAAACCATCTGTCCTGGACCAGCAGGAGCATGTCAAAAGTAGTTCAAAGTAGTCCTTAAAAAGACTTGTTCTTCTTAAGTCCTGGGAGAAATCTGAAGCAAGGAGCTGTAAATATTCAGCGATCCTTTTAACATGTCCATCTTCAAGATTTTAGGGGATAATTTTTTCTCTCCTAAGAAAACAGGGTTTATTATTTAAGGAACGATATCCAGAACTTCCTCCACTGTAAACAGTGTTTAGTTCCATAAACATCAATGAACTGATTTACAGTAGCTGAGGATGCAACTGCTTTTTTTTTTGTAAACCCCTTAACTTAAGCAATCAGTATTTATACCAATAATGG
This sequence comes from Monarcha castaneiventris obscurior, assembly GCA_026261815.1. Classification (NCBI taxonomy): domain Eukaryota; kingdom Metazoa; phylum Chordata; class Aves; order Passeriformes; family Monarchidae; genus Monarcha; species Monarcha castaneiventris. The sequence continues at coordinate 5,889,133 of JAMPIT010000539.1, forward strand.
ATCAGTGCTATCAGTGCAGGATGTTGTTCACTTTAATTCCACTGCTGTAGAACCAATACAATTTGCCACTGCCTTGGAATTTTTAGTCCCATTTGAAAAGAAAGAGATTTTTGAAAGTTCACCACCTAGTTCATTTTGGGATGTAAATGAATAATTTCTGTAATAAAACTCTTTGGTTGATACATTTATACACTTGGTGATCCCTAAACCCTTTTAATTTTCAAGCCTTAAGAGTTAGTAATACAACACAGTGAGGCAGACAGGCATATTTTGTGTTCTCCTTTTCAGACTCCTAACTTATTCCTAAAGATCAAAGCTTTTTAACAGGTCTTGCATCCCTATTCTGCCACCCTCAGAGTCTGGATGTGAGTCTGTAGTCAATGGTAACTGCACTGTAACAGTAAATGCACTTTCAAAGAAAAGTAGAAGTAGAGTCCTGAGACATGCACAAAGTCACATCCAGAAAGTCACATTTTCCCAAGGATGGCCACAGCTGTTTCTGTTTCTTTGTGAGCAATACATTGACTTAATCTAAAATACATTACCTTATTATCATGCAAATATTTATTCCACATTAGAATCAGACTTGCTGTCTTCACAATAGATAAGCTTCCTGTGTTATTGCAGATAATGAAAATCCAATTTCTGAAAATGTTCTCTTATTGTTTCTTTTTTCCTCTGCTTTTTATTAGTGAAGAACTTGCAATTATTTGCTCTTATTCAGATGTTCCAGAGGAAGAATTGAAGTCATATTTCCCACACATTGGGATCCTGATAATTGAAATTCACTGCTTTCTCTTCTTTCTATTGCCTTTAAATAAAGGAATGTACTAGGGAAAAAAGACTCAGCTCAGTCTGGAATGATACAAGTGCAAGTCAGAAATAACTGAAAACAGTTTTGATCACCCTTTGAAATCCTCGATTAAGCAATTTTGCTAACACTCAAAGAAATTCACTGGAACCTTTTGATTTATTGCACAATAGGTAGAAAGCTGCTTTTCTTCTTCTTCAGGCTCTTACCCTGCCAATGGATATTTGTTCTGTAAGTAGCACTGACATGAAAAGTCTGAAGTTGTCCACTTTTCTCCCTTTGACCAAAGTTCCCTTGGTAAACAGAGTACCATGAGGAGAGTGGCGTTAATCCTCTAAGTTTACCTTTGTGAAAAAGCCACACTGAAAGCTGTGAAAGCTTTGAGGGAAATTAACAAAACTTTGCAAGCCTTGCCAGCATCTTTCCAGAACACTTCCCATTATATGAGATCCCAGTTTAATAATACCCTTAACAGTTTCTTCCATATTAATAAAATATGAGCATGGAAATAACAATGGCATGTCCCCTTTGCTGAGGAACTCCACTTGGTAACGTGGATTGTGATGTTGATTGCAATGCCAGTTCTCCGATCTGTTGAATTTTGCTTATTAATTGAATTAATTGAACTGATAAATTGAATTTTGCTGCCTCTGGGCTGAGTAGTCAGGCTGAGTAACTGCCAGGCTGCTTCTGCAAAGGGGAAGGAAGGGACAGAAGAGGAACTGTGAGGACACAGAAGGAACAGAGGACAGAGACACAGAAGCCTTGAGGAGGTGGTTGAGGCCACAAAAAATGAGAACACTGCCCTCCTAGAAATGATGCCCCACACTCACACATAGAGACAGGCTCCTCCGGCATGACATTCCATCTCACATTCCTCAGTCAGGTTTGGATGGGCTTCAGCATAACCAAACCAGTGGGCACCTGGGCTGTCTGCTTCCCCAAGAACTGCTTGCAGGGCAGACACCTTCAGACACTTGCACTGGGTTGATGTCTGTTCATGCAAAGCTGTCTGCACTCTCTTAGACTTGGCTAATTTGGTGAGAAATCTAAAGGTCTGGTAGAAATCCCAGTCTAAGGGCTTGGGAATTGGGTCTGGAGAGCTCTGTGTTTCAGATGACTGGAAAAGTGGGAACGGCACCATCGACTTTCCTCGAGAGAGTCCTGGGAGCCTGCCCTGACATTCCTCATCTCATTGCACTCAATAACATGTCACTATCATTAAAGAAAAGATAAGATGTCTCAACAAGGGCACAGAGGAAGATTAATATTAAAGTGGTTATATAAGAGGAAGTACTCAGTATTGGAGGTCAAAGAGGACTCCAGTGGTGGAGCTGCTGCAGTAGGGACTGGCACCCCCAAGTACAGCCCTTGTATGGATGTGACACCAACGCTGCTGCTGCCAGAAAGGCACAGAGCAGAGGTCTCCCACAGTTTCCAAAGGGTTGTGTTTCTTACATGCCTACTGGTGCTGAAGTTCTCCCAAATTTACAGAAATGGTGAAATTCTACCAAATGAACAAATGTTACTCTGAATGTAGTCCCCAACCCCTTGTGGAAGCAAACATGTTCCTAATACTGTGTTATTAGCTAAGTATTGTTTCCCATGGGATGGAAAACATGGGGGACAATCACTTTAAATAATTTAGCTCTTCTCTGTTAATATTCCAGCACATGGTACTGTATTCCAATACATTTTGCCTCCTCTATAACAAGCAATGTTCAGAAATCAATCTGTTCTTAATGAGGGGTGGGTGTGAGTTTTGGGGATTTAGTAAAGATGGGGAATGGTACAGAACCAACCTTACATTTCTAGACTGAAATAAATAGTAAACTCTCCCAAATATATGAACAGGACCATCCTGAAAAGGAAGAAAGGAGATGAGACTCCCTGATGACCTCAAAAGGGAAAGAACAAATGAGCCCTGTCTTCCTTATTAACTGACCCTGACTCCAAGTGGTTTTTGATAGCACAGATGGCAGAAAAAGCACTGGACTCTCTCTGCCCTAGAGAATAAAGTGGATCACATAGCACCACCAATTTTTAAACAAAGTTACTCCCTTGGAATCAGTGCTTGTTCTTAAAAATTGTGCAGTGATCTACCCTTTTAATGCAGTGGAATTATTATCACTTTACCAAACATGGCAATACTGTGCTCTCTAGTCCAGTGCAGGAAGAGATTTAGATTCCAGTGCCAACAGGAGAGGGTCCTTTGAGAGATGAACTGTAAGCATTGATGCCTCCACAGATGATTCTCTATAAAAAATGTTGCTTTTTTTGCTGCTTCGTTTTGTCATTCATGTGGGATTCATGTCATTTACCAGTAGCTACCTAAGCATGAGGTATCTTTCCTAGTTAAATCATCAGTGTACTTTTTATAGCGAGCAGAAGGAATCAGTCACACCATGAGTTGATTCATCGCACCCACCTCAGCAAATTGCCATTGTCTGCACACTGCATATGCCTTTGTGACTTACACTGGTCCCCAAGTCAAATAAATAGCTAAAAGTCCTGCTGAGCAGGAAATGGATGAAAATTCCAAAGCAGTTTTTATTTTTGAGTTACATCCATATGGATCTTCAAGCTTCTTGTAGAAACACATGAATTTCCTGTTTTAAGTGAAACTCTTCAAGAGAAAAAAAAAATCAAAGGAAAGAAGGAAAAAAATATTCAGATCTTTTTTTCAGGAGGAGGGCATATTTTTAGTTGTATGCAGCCCTCTACACCTCCTTCCTTTATGTCTACCACCACAAATTCTCAGTGTTTCCTGAGCCTTAAATCTCCTCCACCCACCTCTATTTTTGACGATACTCAGCTCAGATAACACTACACCAAATTTTCTGTCTATGCCCAGATTCCTCCTTTGAAAACTATCATTTTAGCAAGATTTAGCTAATCCTGGGATCCCACATAGATTCCTAAGATATTGGTCCTCATGTCCTTTCATACCTCCTTACAGGCAGCTGGGCTTTTTCGGACGTGTCTTGAGATTTGTAGTCACAGTTAAAACACAGGTGCCCTTGCCACTAATGAGTTTGTGTAGCAGACAAATTGTCAGTGGCACCACACATCACACCAGCAGGAAAATCACATCCTCCGCAGCTATTAAAGGCCACATTTTGATATATTTACACAGAGAGAAAGATCCTGCAGTCTTTAGAGTAGCAAAGATGCTTGTGCATCTCATGTATTCAACTTAAGAGAAGTACAGGAGAAAGTCATTTGGGAGATTACTTCTTCCAAAGTTACTTCAGAGCCAAGAAGTTACTTCCATGAGGGGTCTCAGATTGGGTGTTTTTACTGAATAGTGAGCAAGCGAGAGATTCCACCAAGTGCTCTGAGTCTCCATGTTGATCACTCTGAGGCAGCACCAGCCATGTACAGTTGTTGTGAGTATCCAGCAAAGTACTTAAAATTATTCTGCTTAGCCAACCATGGCTTTATGTTGTGCTGTTTATCATAACAGTTGCTGCTTACAGAGAGTGACCTCACTTTGCTCTTACTCACCGAGACAAATCACTCTATCTTTTTTACATGTCCTTTTGTAAATAAAAATGCCCGGGAGCCAAAGGTGGTATTTTCAAAAGCTTACTCGTGTATAAGTGTTGAACCACACCATAAATTATCTTTTAAACCTCTGATTATAAAAGAAATACATGTATTTTTAAGTAGCTAATGCTCATTTATTTTTAAAGCTCTGAGCAGTTCTAGAAGGTGTCTAAATGGTCACTTTAGCAGCGCAGACATGAAGGGCTATTGTTACCTAGACAAGTCATGTGAGTTTACAAAATTTGGTGATTTATCTCTTTTGGCACCAATCTTTGACACCAATCCCATTTGTCCAGACAAACAGTGCCTCAGGAAGTTAAGGAATACTCAGTTCCAGGAGGAAATACAGTCCTTTTGATCCCCAGGGGCCTCTGTCCCAGCTCCCAGCATGAAACCCAAGTCTGAGTAGCAGACTCAGTAGTAGTAGAATTTCCAAGGCGCTCACATTAGGAGAAAGGTCATCCCACTTTGTACAGTACAACTTCTCCTCATCCCTGGTGCAGAAGTCAAGATAAATGAGCAATCAGCTGGAGATGTCTAGATCCCCTCCCCACACAGACTTTCCTCCATCCACCTCTTGTGATCAGTGCTGACACAATGTGTAATACCATGCATAAAACAAAGGCTTTGCTGGATGGGCTTTTTAACATCTTAAATACAGAATCAACACCATTCATCTTCATTTGGAAAGCAATGGTTATTATTTTCTATAGCAAGTAAATAATCATTCTTTTTTATTACTTGCTCTCTGCAATCATAAAGATGCATATTTTACTCTTCTGTTTTGTGCTAAGCAGACAGAAAGACAATGCAGCCTGTATTCTTGCTTTAGGTGAGCCCTTGTCTGCTGCTTCATACACATCCCTGCTTTTTTATAAAATAAACAAACCAACAATAACTACCTCTCTTCTACATTTACATTGGCTCCACCAACAGAATATTTTCAGATCTCAACTGATCAAATGGGGCAATTTATCCATGCAATAATTGCATAATTGTGAGCTTATCCATGAGAGCTGTAAGGAAGACAAGGATTTCCCCATGGAAAAGTTATACACAACTAGAATGTAAATGGATGTCATTCTGTTCCTTCCATAGCAAGGATCAAAAACTGAGAAACCAAGTAACTTAAAACAGTTCCTTGACATTCATACAGATGAGTCACATTAATTACACAATTGTTTCTTTCTTTGCTAAAAGGGGGAAAAAACTCATTAGATTCTATCTGCTAGTATTTAGAGTTCTAAGAGTCCCAGGTAGAAAGAGCTATTGAAGTGTAAAATATGTATTCTTATTGTTGCTCATTGCTATTTGATAGCCTTCACTTTCCACTCTGAAGCTTGCTCAATATGAAAGAAAATTCAGGTTGTAGGGACAACTCTTCTAAAAAATCAGCCCATCATCTTTTTTTTCTTTCGTATTGCAAAAGGGATGAAATGCACCCATCGAAGTTAGTGTAAGCCAGTTGTACCCTTTTGTTGCAATCCTATATCACTAAAGTCCGTGTCAATTCAGTAGGAGCAGGAATAAAGACTTTATTTGAACAGCAGTGGTTTATTATAGGAAGTTTTCATATAACTGAAAATCCTCCCAGCAACAAAGCAATTTGCAAGGAGACACTGAGTTTGTTGCTGAAAAGAGAATTTTAAACATGCAGCATGTTGTGCTCTTGAATAATTTCCCTCTGAAATGGAAGCCATAACCATCCCATTTTACGCCATGTCTAGTCAAGAATCTGCCTTTTGATGTGTATGGCACCAACTTAATATCTTCAGTTTGCATTCCTGGAAAATATACAAACCCTTTTTGGCACTGACTGGCTTTATTGTGGCAAAATAGGTATATGAAGTTTTGTATTTAGCAAGTCTGTTCAGGTATTTCCCATTCACTTCTTTTAAAGTCCTTACTCTTCTTACAAGATTTCCATTAGACTAGAAGGTTTAAAAACTACTGCTGAGCCAATACAGCCAAAATTTTATTAAACAAAATGATAAGAACAATATCAACAGGCCCCTGAGACAATTACCTCTGATCTCTAAGCAATTATTTCTATTTTTTAATATTACTGACAGAATGAAGCTGTTCGAAGACAGAGAAACAGTTCGTTCTGCTTTTTGTATTTTTTTCTAGGCTGGGTAAAACTACCTAATACACAAATACACACATTTCAAGCAAATATGACAGAATGAGGACATTACGGTTATGATACTCTACGTATATTTGGAACTCTGGGTAAATTTAGTAGGGTTGCTGCAGTCGCTCGAAATACACACAGTTAATACCATTCTCTGAATAAGAGGGGAAAGGGCAGAAACCACTTGTTACTTAAATGCAAAATAAGGAATGAGAGACCCTCTGGAAACTGGATGTATTATTCAGAATCCCAATCAGCTGCCTGGTGAAAACCCAGCCTTCCAACCTCCTTGGGTTCACAGCGCTGGTGCTGCCCAGTGCCTCTCACAGAGCAGAGGCTGTGCAGCTGCATGACCAGAGCCACATTTAACACACTGACATGGCTGGAATACCATCCTCCTGCCTCCTTGAAGGAGTATGAAAGCTTCTGCTCGTCTAAGGGCCTTATCCAGCTTTCCTGAGTACCTGCACACAGATCGGAAGGGACTTTGGACCTGGCTGCTGTCTCTGAACCTCTGCTCAAAAGAGAGGTTGGAAATGATGAGCCAAGTCACTGTGCCAGAGAAAAGACTCTCTGTGTCACATCTCATGCCTAGAACAGGGCTAAACAGGATGCTGGATGTGTCAGGATCAGGCTAAGAGCTGCAATCCTGTATCCTACAGTGGGTTACAGAGGTTAGTTTATGCTGATCTTCCTTTTTTTGCTGTATCTGTTTCTTGATTGAATAACTTTCAAAATAATTAATTCTTTACCTTAAGAACCTTATTATTACGATGCATTTGATAAAGCCTATTCTGTGTCCTTAAAGGGGCAACAGTTATTTAATTAATCCTTCCGGACAACAGGTTAACAGGGTTTTTCAGGGTCATCAGCATGGCAGCAGGGTTGGGTTGTCTTAGTCCAATGACATAAAGAAAGTGAAGTAATCCAGGGAAAATGACACACAGCAGCAGCAGTGGCTCCATTAAGTAGGACAAGGAGTAATGACATTAATCTGAAAGAGAGAAGGTTTACATTAGATATTAGGAAAAATTATTCACTATGAGTGTGGTGAGTCCCTGACACAGGTGGCCCAGAGAAGCCGTGGAAGTCCTGGAAGTGTTCAGATCTCTGACCACTTCAAGGCCAGGTTGGATGGGGCCCTGGACAACCTGGTCTAAGTGGAAGTTGTCCCTGCCCATGGCAAAGGGTTGGAACTAGATGATCTTTAAGGGTCCTTCCAAACCAAACCATTCCATGATTCCATGTGAGTATTGTATAGATAGATATGATATGTTTAATATCATTCTCTCTACAGTATTAACTGTGTAAAGGAGTTATTATTTTTTGTCTGAAGCTTGAATCTTTATAGACACACAGATTAAAACTTCTCATTAATATATGGGATTATAATGAAGCAAGCCAAGTGTGAATTTCCTATAACTGGCTTGGATTATATTTATCAAATCAAGAATTGCTCTATGGAGAAGGAAATTGTGTGAAACACGTGTACAATATTTCCAGAATAAAAGGAGAACCAGGCCTACAGGTTAATTTTAAAGCATATTTTATGAAGCAAGCAGACCTGAACAAATGTCAAGAACCAATTTGTTCATGTGAGATTTGCCAAGAAGGCTCTAAAATCAGTCAGAGCTTGGTTTCTATTTCACAAGTCTTGATCATATCAGGAAGCTTCATGCTGTTAGATTAACTTGCACACTGAACTTTCTGAAGACAGAGGGACAAAAAAGATCACGGAGAAAAAAAAAGAAGAAAAGCCTAAAATAAAGGCAAAGGAAATAAAAAGTATCTGGAGATGGGGTATAAGATCTGTAAAGAATAAGTATTGCTAGAATTTAAAAGAAAATTAAATAATGGAAGTGGGGGAGGATGCCAAAAGATGGTAGGGGAAAACAAACATTCCTGATAAAGAAGAAAAGAAAAAGAGAATTGACTGAGACTAACAGAGGAAAGGCAAAGCACTGAGTATTTAGTTGTATCTAGCTGGGCAATAAGACAAACATCAATGCATAGATTTTGCCCTGCTAGCTAAGTAGTGATTAATTCCATTCCATTTAAGTGTTTTACAGTATCCTTTACTTATTGATGGAGGTTGTGATCTTTCTGCTTCTGCATCATCCTCTGGAAAATGCTGTTACAAATGTTGTAGGATCTACTGTCTGCTCAGCTGTACTTACTTTCCTCATAAAATTAATTGAAAAATTGTCGTAAGGTCAAAGGAAAATTCTGTGTTCAGGCTATCCTGGATCAAATCATTACTGCTAAAATTATTAAGATCCCTATGGAGCCACAGTAATTTACACCAGTGGGGAATTAGGACCCTGTCTGTAAAAGTACAGCCTAAAGCAGATATTTGATAGAACTATTACAATTAAAAGTGACATAACTTCATTGAGGTGAGAATATTGTACTGTACTGAGGCCAGTGCAGTGATGTGAACCAGGTTTTATATTGCTTCACACTAATAATTAATTCAATATACCTTTGCTTTTTACACTATATTTCAAAAACATTTGTATCTTTCATTTAAGGGCAAATTTCCTTTCATTTAATAGTACTGTTTAAGTGTTTTTCCTAAATTTTGGTATCATTTTGCTTTGATCTATGAGACACCTTTTAATGCACATTGCCCAGACCATAGTTTCACCAAAGAGCTCATGTTGAAATATTGCTATGGATTAATTTTCAGGGAGCATAAGCAAAGGGCAAGAACATAGGAACACTACACTGGCTTAATCCTGTAGTTCATTTAACCTTATAATCCTTTCTCGTTTCCTATCAGTGGCTAGCACAACAGTTTTTTAAAATCTGTGGTGTAATCAGTCTTCCCCATTAAGTATTTCCTTACTGGGATAAGCATGGAAATGAAACACACAGCTTATTACCTCTTTCAAAAGTAATTTTGAACGTTTCTTATTTTTATTCCTGTTGTTAATTGACTAGACTCCTTATGAGTGTAATTAAATTTTTGGTCTGAAAGGTTTGGTTTTTTTTACAAGTAAAGGTGTGGGTTTTGTTCAGAGTTCTCAAATTACCCATTGCTAAAGGAACATTTCCCTATCAGATCTAATTATAGTGTTTTACATGTTATTCCCCATCCTATTCCTTATGATTCTCAATGTCTTTTTGGACTTCTGGCCATCACTTAAGTCTTCATTAAGCTGTCTGTAACAACATCCAAATCTCTTTCCTGAACTGAATAATTAATTCTAAGTCCTTTACACGTCCATAGAAGTTTTAATGCTTTGCATGTACTGATGGTGAGTCTCGACTGCTGTCAGGATCCTGGTGGAGCTCATCCATCAGCCCACGGCATCGAATCAGACCATGGGGCCACTGAGTCTGGAAGCACTTCAGCACATAATTGATATTTAAATCAGAAAACCAGTGTGGACATCTTTCCATCCCTCACACATAAATCAGTCTTCCTTTGTGGTGACTGACCCATTTATCCGTACTCTCTGCTAATATTGCTGCCTTCCTATTCACCATCTTTTTCAGGAATTATTTAAATATATTGAGCAATGTTGCACCTAATACACCAAGTTAAATTATTGTTTTTATATTTAACTTGTCAGGAAAAAAAAAATCTTAATTTTCTGGCTCCTCACATGTAAAATCCCAAAATCAATATTTACATAACCTGGAAGACACTGTATGATAATATAAATGCTATGAAAGTTAAGGAAAATGTGTTCTAGAGTTTTTATATATTTTTTTATTTCTTGATTCTCATAAAATATGAATCAGTATTCATGATGAATTTATGAATTTGTCTTTTTTTCCCCCAGTAAGAGAATATGTTCTTATAAAGAATAATTTTAAACTAAGATATTACATAATGCACTGAAATGCTGTATGGGACAATTTAAATGCTTTCAGAAATAGAAAACAGTGGTCACAGTGCAGTATCAAGGTGCTGAGAACTCACTGTTTCACTGTGCTCTGAATTTAACTTTCCACTGGTTTCATGTTTTCCCATCTTTATAGGAAAAAAAAAAAGGTTAAATTGTGGTTACAGGTAATAAAGAGAGAATTCAATGTTCAGATATACACTTTAATTATTTAGGCCTCTTTTAGCCATCATAACCAGAAGCTACCAGAGCAAGACAGATAAACTTCTAAGCCCTTCCAGTGTTACAGAAGATAATAAAGTGGTTGTTCCTAACCCTTACAGCCTCCAAGGTCCCTTGACCAACAGTGCTCCAAGGAGAAGACAAATGCATCATGAAAATGGGGAGAAGAATCAGCCTGCATCAAGCATGAGAAAAATAAAAGAAAACTTGAGTTTAAAATCTGGTGAGAGGTCTGGAAACCTTCACAATATATCAAGACTCTTGTATCTCACTAAACATGCACATAGACACTAGGGAACTTCCTACAGCTTCTGTGTGAACCTCCCACAGGTGGGATGGCATTTGGTGCAGAAACGCCAATATTTTTATAGTAAAATGGTAAATAACAAAAAGATAAGATTTCCCTTACTGTATCTGACAATCCAGGAAATCAAATGGTTTTAATTTATAGAGGTGTCAACAATTTGTAGTATTTGACGAGGATTTATTATCTGGTTTACATTAAAAAGCAAAGAATGCGTCTGTAAAAATGTGTGAGAAAAGGTTTAATCCAGGTGTCTACAGAGTATGATAATTCTTCCCTGGGAATGATTCACAGGTTTCCATATTAGCTGTGTGTATTATAGGACTAAGCAGAACTGCAGGGAGACCATTCACAAATAATGCATGATTGCCTGTTATTTACAGCTTGTTGAGTTCATGAGATGTGAATAATCAGCAGAGCTCTGGGAACACTAAAAAACATTCTTTTTTTTAATATTAAGCCATGCTTTCCACTGACCAAATGCTGAGTGCTAGGCTGTGCCCCAGTTCTTTCAGCAGAACCTCCTCGCATCCTGCAGGTCAGAGCCACTCTTGAGGAGCATCTACCTGGGGCTCAACAGGCCACTCACAAAGGAACTATGCAGAGTTATTGACTGGGGCACCACCAGGCCCTGTTTGGATGATAGGTAGTTTACAGCTGAACATGAATTTTGCAGACATTTTTTAAAATGAACCTTCATAGTGTGGAGTTAGAAATGTCCTTGCTCTTCCCTGACCTCCAGGTAGCTGCAGCTCTGGTTCATACACAGTCTGAGGGAATTGCACAGTGGTGGTGCTGGCAGATAAAATAATCCATATAAAGGCTATAACCTTCCCTAATTTGTACTAAGAGGATAATTCAAATAAGCTTTATACAAGTTGACAAAGGAGACTTATGGCACATTTGTAGAGTGAAATGTCTTTGTTAATTAATTAAAATCTGTAGAGACTGTGCTTGTGTACACCTGGTCGTGTTGAGGCTTAAGATTTGCTTCAGTCTGCAAAATTCAGAGTGGTGGAGAGGAACAGCACAAACCTGTGAGTAAATTAACTCATCCTTTGAAGGCAAGTGACCATTCACATCTTTTCCTATTTGTACTGCACCTTTTGCTACTATCCATTATCAAGTGTCAATTGTTTTCTTAAGGCTGAAAATTTTAAAACACTTGGCCTGCCTGCCAAAACCAGCCAGCTACAGAATTGCTTTTGAATAAATGCTACTGATTTTTATATAAAAGATTAGTAAATATGGGGAATGAGTGAGTAAAATAGCAATTTTTGCCATAGATTCTGAACTGCCCGGTGGGTGTCCTTCACATTTAAAAAGCTTTCCTTCTGCCAGTAGTACTGAGTCCTCACATATGCTCCACAGTCTCTGTTTTGCTATGTACAAGGCTAACTGCAAATTAGGTTGTTAAGTGGGAAAAATATATTTGTTTTGGTTCAGTAGCCAGCAAACCATGTTTATTTTGCACATTTAAACTAAGCTGCACTAAATTACTAAAAGAAAAGAGAAGTGTGATACAAATGAGGTATATGATCAAAGATCAGATTTGCTGCCAAGCCACAGAAAATGGAGTTGGTCAACATTCAACTTCAGCTATCATGTAAAAAACACTGAGGGAAACTAAATGTACTACCCTAAATGTTACCATGCTTCTGTGATGAGATCATTTGGACAAACAGATGATAGAATTAGTTTATACAAAGTAAACCACCATTAACAGTCACCATATGTCAACACATATTTCTATCTATTCACAGCCAATTAAAAACTGTGTTATTCAGTTATTTTCCCTTCATGCTAGCTGGTATGTTAAAAAAAAGAAATTAAATAAAAAGAAGCACTAAAGCTGACTCTAGTACAGCAAACCTCAACCACATGGAGTTGACATTACCTACCTTTCCATTTTATATCTGGGGAGCTCAGGGTGATATTCCTAGCCCTCTTGAATGGCAATTATAGACTGAATTCTCTTATTAACAAGAATTGAAGGAATTAATGGAGAAAAAGGTATCAGTATGCATGAAGACTATGTATCTCTCCAGTATCTGCCTAAAAGTAATAAGCATCACTCGTTGAAAATATAAAATGGTCTTATTTATCAGAATAAATACCACCATTTCCTTGCACCCCTTCCCTTGAATGGCCACAAACAGATATCTAAAGGATCATATGAACAAGTCAGCAGTGTGATTCTTCCTCAGAATATTTGCTCAGCCTCCAAAAAGTCGTGTCACAGACCCCTCGTAAGCCACAAATACAGAAAGATGATGACTTCCAGAACTAGGTCTGATAAGAATTACAGAGCATGACACCCGCATGATTTAACAGAGGGTCATTAATGTAAATGTAATGGCAGTGGATTGGTTACTGAGTAGGCTGTAGAAAATAGAAACAAAAAATCACTGACTCCAGTAGGTTGTGCCAGAATGCTACAGGCAGTAATATCAGCTGAAACATTGAGGTCAGCAGGAATGAGCAAACGGAACCACGGACTAACAAGAAATGTTATTTAAGCACAACAAAACAGCCAGTGTCAATGCCACAAAAATGGCATAAGTCAGGTTGGAATCAGCAGCTAAATAGGCTGGGATGAGTGCCATGCAGCAAAAAAACATGATATTCATACTACAGAAATACTAATGACTACTAATTACAGTGTCCCAGGTGTGTAAACAAACATGTATTAAAACAGCACTGCAAAGGGCCAGAGATGCTGCATTTTCCCAGCAGTTCTATAACCTTGTGTACGTGGGAAGACCTGGCAGTTGTCATACATCCAGCTCCAACACTGAATTCCTGTGTATATCTTTAGGGGAAAACCTGATGGATGAATTTTTAATCATGACACCTTAAGCTTTCCTTTATTAATTGAACCATGAGAAACAAACAAAAAAAAAAGTCAGATAGAAGAATCCATTGAAGACCCTATGTCAGTTTTCAGAGCTACCAAATTCATACCATCCCTAAGGAACATGACTTCTGTTTTCATTTTTGTCCCCAGAAACAAGGATCAGCTCCTTTCATTTGCTGTCAGCTGGACCCAGTGCTGTCTGAGTATTCACAACAGTAAATTGCAACAGCTTTCCTCTCCTGTATTTACACAGGGATGCTTTTGCAGGGAATGGCTTTGTTTACATTTGCTTTCTAAATGAAAGTTTAAAATTTCCTCTCTACACTGTTGTTTGATCTCTAACCCAATCCCTTCTCCAGACTTTCTCTCTTGCCTGCATGCTCTAGGATTTCTGAGGGCTGGTTTTAGCACTAAAGAGTGAAGCAAAGAAGACATTCAGTAACTTCACCTTCTCTGTGTCTTTCCAGGACACCCACCTCAGTCAGCACTGGGCCCACTTTCCTTAATCTTCCTTTTGCTACTGATATACTTGAAGAAACTCTTTTTGTTGTCCCTGACATCTTTTGCCAGATTTAATTCCAGGTGGACCTTAGCCTTCCTCTGTGCATCCCTTCATACTCTGAAAACATTCCTCCATTCCTGCCAAGTGGCCTCTCCTTTTTCTCCACATTCTGTAAACTTTGTTCTTCAGTTTGAGTTTTGCCAGAAGCTCCTTGCTCATCCATGCAGGTCTCGTGCAGGAATGCACTGAAACCTATTTCTGGCATATTTAAGGAGTAAAATATGTGAATTTTAAAGTCCAAGAAATTTCCAAAAGCTGAGAATATAATCTAGCACAATTTGAAGCTTTCCGGATTTGGCAACTTCACTGTGATCCTAAACAATATAGTAGTCACTTTCTAAAAATACTCTCTATTGTGTATATTTAATACTGACATCAAAAATACTTCCTGGCAGCAGGCAGTTTTAGAGGCAGGTTATTCTGATTTCTCTTAAATTAAGTGTGATTTAACAGAATTGAAATGGGGTTTTCTTTCCAGCGAAAGACATAGCCAAGTCACACCAAGTAAAAAACTTGTTCTGTTTCCTCATTAGCTCAGCCTTGGTGGAAATAAATGCACAACACTTAGCTAGTCCCTTGATTAAAGAAATAATGCAAGATGTCAAATAACTGGAGGTGTGAACTTACTGAGAAGTGTTAGTATCCAGCTACAGAGACAAGAAAGCTCAGGCTGAGTTTTTCTGCTGCCACCCATGCTGTGGTTCTGGCTACATGAGACGTTCCACTGACAAAGTGCACTGATGTTCTATATACCCAGTTTTCCTTCTTAAATAAAGCAAACTCATTTTAGCATAGCCTTATTTCTCTTTAGGAAAATGGCTGAGTCATTTCAACAGTACCTTGACCTGGCTGATAAAAAAAAAAAAGGGAAGAAAAAAATCTCTCAATCTCTTGCAGTGGATTTTTAATGGGTGGGTCAGTACAATGTGAGTGTAAATAAAACAAGCTAACAATCACTAATGTGCATAGAATTTGAAAGGCAAAGTGGTGGCTTAGAAGGAACAAATAAATGGCCTGAAATTCCTCTGGGTTTCAAATCACTGAGCCAACATGGGTCATGTGAAAACAGTTTAAAATGAACTGAGACTTACTCCCAGACAAAGAAGAAATTTTTGATAAAGAGAATTGTGCTTCTAGCAAAATTCATGCCACTTGTTTCTTCTGACAAGATGTGTGTAATAAAATAAAAGTGGAGGTCCCTGTGGACAGCTGCTTACTCTGAAAAAAAAGTGTTAATGGAACTATAAAGCCCTCTTATCCTTTTTTTGATAACATCAGATGAAAATAAAGAATAAAATATTACTTTACCCTTGCATTAATTATTTTTTTAGTTATCTGCTGTAGTGATAAGTACACAGTGATAAGTAAATACCTTATTGATATCTAATAAATTGTTCATTTTTTAATAACCAGTAAGTCAGCATTTACATTTAATCTTCTTCCAGCTAATACTGAATATGATCCATTTGTGCTAAACAAAATCTCAAGGACTGGAAGATATTCAGGATCTGTTGGCAAGGTCACATTGGCTGAATAATGCATTTGATTTACACTGTAATGAAAAATTAGTGTCTCTTATCTCAGTGAAGTAGGTGAATAAAACACAGCTTTTAAGCAGCTGTTTTGTACTCTCCTGTGCACTCAAGTCCTTACAGAAAAGTTGACTATGCATAAATAGGAAGCAAAACATGTGCTAACTGTAGTGTCATAAAACCTGTCACTCAAACCCTTTTCAGCACATGAGGAATGGAAAGCAATAAATGCAACCTCAGCCTTTGAGAGGGGCCCTACCAGGTAGGCTAGAAACGATAGGTAAGCAACTGTGACTTTCAGGTAAATAGCTAAAAATCCGAACGAAATCTAGAACAGCAGATATTTGGATAACCACTAGGGAAAAATTCTGCAGCTTCTCTAGGTGGCAGATATTTCCTCCAAACCTCTTATAGTTCTTTGAAGGAGTCAACAGGCATTTGGGTAGCTGTGGTGTGGCCAATTTGCTGTCCTTGGACTTTTAAAAGAGCTTGTGACGGTATTCTTGAAAAAGGAAAGCTTTCACACAATGAAAGATAACAGTTCTCTCCCATATCATTAATTCATTGAAAACTAAGAAATATGTATAAAAAGAAAGAGTCAGCATTCACAGCTGAGGGTGGTAGTCACCCATTTATAAAACACATGCTATTCAACACATTTACGAATGAATAGGAGAAGACAGTGAACAGGGCGAGAAAACATTTCCAGGTGATACAAATTATCTGGGATCAGAAGAAATGTAATTTTGATTGCTGCAATCAAAAATAACAACTCCAGCATTTAAAATCTAGGATTTGAAATTTTTTACCAGGAGGAAAATTTGAGTAATTTTAGAAAAGTCTTTCAAAAATCCCTGTTATTAGTCCAGACATGCAAACAATGTTAAATACTAAAGGAAAATCTGAGAACAAATCAGAAAACCTAATAGGTGCCTGGTATTCCATCTGTTTTGATTTTTGCGTGAAATTCTGATAACAACCTGAAGAGGAGCACAGCAGAATGAGGAAAGATACGATTTATCCCATGATTCTGTGCAATTCTCTAAACCGTGGCCTTGTTGACTAGAAAGGCTTTATTAACCTGTCAGTAAACACTGTAGGATTTATCAAATTTGCAGTGAATTGGAAAGTAGGAAAGTTTTCTGAACCCTGCAATGTAGTCAAAGTCAGGACTCATATTTTGGCTCTAGGTGCTCATTTACAAATGAACAATTCATCTTACGAGACAGAAAGGAAACAGCTCCAGGTTTATGTCAGTGCTACGATGTGAAGTGCTTCTCATTGACATGACTCTGCTTTAGTAGCAGCAAGACGGACAAAGCTGAGAAAGCAGGAGCTGAATTTTTCTCTGACTTTCCACATTGTTCTGGCTAGAGTGAGGAGACTCTGAAAAGCATCTAAATGTGTTTAAACTACCTGAAGCAGAAAACAGCAGGATAAGACAGGACAATGAACACTAAGGAGGGAGAAGGCTTATTTATGATGGCACCAAATAATTGCTGTTCTGAAAAGACTGAGCAATAAGTGCTGAAGAAAGCCTAACCTGAGTCTATTGTATTGTGCAGATGGCCCTTGGGAGAAGAAAGAAAAGTCTCTTTGATCATTTGAGTGTAGGCAAAGAAGCCAAATATGTAGCTGTAATCCCATATTGGCAGGTCGAGGTAACCTGGCATGTCTGCTCCACAGAACATCAATATTCTGTTGGAGCACTGAAGATATTATTATGAGACACCTTGTATCTGGAGTAGCCTGTGTTGTGTTTCAGCTGAGACAGACTACTCTGAAATTTATGAAACCCATGGACAAGACAAACCTTTAGGGCCTCGCAGAGGTTTCTGGCTGGATTTTGTTTTCGTGTATCAAGACTGCTAATATCTGTAAAAAGGATAAAGAGTATCTCAGAAGAGACTGACTGAGAGGATAATGCTTATTAAAAGCATAAAAAGGTCAAAGAAAGCAGCTGTATGCCTTGTTTCAAAAGTATACAACATTATTTTAAAAATAAAATGAACAAAGTATATTTCCTGTCATGTAGCCTGGCAATAAACATGAATTTAATAATATTAAAAATGACTATTTTTAACAGAATCAAAGTATTGATTGAATTCAGAGACATTCGGATTATGTCTTTGACTTTGTTAGATGTTAAAGCACCATATTCTGCACACACAGTGTATTCTGGGGAGTAAATGGAATGTTCTTTATAATCATTATATGTCTAATCTCTAACCATATACACACAAAATACATTTTATAATAAGGGTTTCTTCTATTGAAGAGTCAATTAGAAAATATTTCAAATAAACAGTAATTTATCCTAAAACATAGTGCTTTACAACAGAATTAGCAAGTCTGAAGTCTGTTGCCCTCGTTTTTGTGTGCTGAGGTACAAATTTCTGCCTTGGTATTATCCAGATCCTGTCTGCATAAATGTTGGTATATACTGTTATATGGGGCTAAGAATGCACCTCTTTCCCTTATGGAGCACTGTGCAATAATCCTCCAGTTTTTAATTTCATTCTATAGTTGCCAGCATAAATTATATCCCTCATGGCAGTTCAGTAATGCACTCTTATAAAAGCTAATATAAAGTCAATAGAAAACAAAAGAATGACTTCTGTTGATTTCAGCAGAACCTGTCTCTACTTTTTAAATAGAAAAAAAAAAAAAAACAACTTTAAGACATTGCCTAGGTACTTATTTTAAATGGCACATGAATGTAAAGGCTATATTTTTAAAGTTTGGAAGCAAACACCTGACATATCAATTTTTTTATTAATGCAAGTCATGGATATGGATCACTAGAAACATTATACTTGGGTAGTGGCAGCCAGTAGTTTAATTCATCGAAATAATAGAATGGCCACTCTTCCCCTCTATTACTCCCACTGGTTATAGGTCTAGACAATGTCACATCAAAGAGCAGCAGTTAACACCAGGGCAATCTGACACAAACCTGGAGCTGCTTCCCTTTTCCTTCACATGATGAATTGTTCATTTACGAATGAACACCTTGAGCCAAAACATTAATGCAGAGTTTGCCTGCATCCTACTGTTTGGAAGAATTGTTCTAATGACAACACCAATTGATATTACATAGGTGCCTGCCTGAAGTGATTTGTCATTGAATAATTTAATTAGTCAGTAGTTAATATTCACAGACTACAGTCTTCCAAATTAAATCACATTTCAAGATGCTCAAAACCTATTAACCTTTGTGTTTGTTAATACAGGCTGTTACTGAAAAAAACATACATTTTGTCAAGTCAGAGCAAATTTCTGGGAAAAGGGAATGGATTTAGATGAATAACAGAAAAGCAAAGCCTGTGCTTTTACTGTTCAATAACAGTTATTTCACAGAGAGGAAAGTATATTTTAAGTTCGGAAATGTCTCAGTCATTACCATTTTTGCACCTGTACTTTCTGCTGCAGAGGGAAAGGCTTGCAATGTCAACACAAGTGTGGCACATGGGTGGGCACATGTTTGCAGCTCCCTGGGACTCGCACAGCAGAGAAAGGGGATATCTGGAGCACTGTGCCCACATCATTGCTCAGCTTTGCTGAGCTCCCACCCATGCAGGGTGCAGAAATAATGATTTGCAGCTGGCAAAGGTGCCACCTTGAGGGTGATGGTTAGGAAGGAAAAAAATAAGCAAAATATGAGATCCATTTCTGCAGAGCAGAGTCCGTGTTATAAAGCAAGAAAGATATTCAACATATCCACAATAAAGCTGACTGCAGTGAAACACTGCAAGGCACAAGAATCCTTTCAGCACTCAGAATGTTAATCTTTTGGTGTATTATCCTTGAATATTAAGACAGAATTATCTAAATTAAGGACCTGACCTGAAAAATCTTTTCCTCATCACTGTAATTACACTAGGAGATGTGAGAAGGCTGCATTATATCTGCCTGCAAAGAATTCCTAATAATTGCAAAGCACCTTCAATATCTCAATCACATATTTCAGCTCCTGATTACTTTTCTTTGTTTGTTTTGCCTTTGGTAATCCCCCCTCATACCAGAGCTGCTGCTGAATTTGTCACAGCTAATAAGACTGTATTTTTGCCTCTTTTGGGGGAATGAATGCTTGATTTGGTTTTAACAGAATTTCCAGGCCTAGATGAGCAATAAAAATATTCTGAAAAATGACACCCAACCACACAATGCACGAGCTTTAGATTTGGTTACAGGGCACTGTACACATGATTATAACATAGCATAGCTTTGAAGGTCACGTTTTCACAGTCTGCTAAGTAGAATCCTCATCAAAGCTATTGCAAAAAATATTATCCCAGAGTGTGCAGGAAAGAACACCTGATGATTATGCTCTCTGTATCACGGCTAAACCGGTTTATTTTTCACTATACTGTAATGAAATAATCCATACTTTAGACCTTCAAAGCTCAAGACCAGGGAATTCTGGGAGCTTTGTTTTATCATGGACTTTCCAAGCCAGAGACAATAACTTCTTGCAGTACACATAAAACAGGTCAGGGATGCCAATTACAATATTATTCCAGTCTTTCCAGCGCTGCAAGGGATTTCTATAAAAATCTTCTTCAGAAGGTAATACCTGAGTGTTTTATTAGCACTTTATTTCAAATAGCAGTGCTCATTCCATTTCACTCCTTTCATTTTCATTTAAATTTCCATGGCTCAGATTTCTTTTTAGTCCCCCGAGAACATTTTGACTGTAAGAATAGATTCCTTGCAGCCTGACAGGAGAAATTAAAAACCCAAGCCATTCTAATTAAAGATGGCCAGCCCAATTTGTATTTGTTAGTTGATCTGGAGTGCAACAAGATATTTTATTCTTTGTAGGCAAGCTATTAAACAATTTCTTTTGATTAACACATGTTGACATCAACCAGAACACATAGATGACAGAAATAAGGATAAAAAAAATCCTTCTCCTTCAATGAAAACGTATGCTTTCCTAATAAGTTAATCAATTTAGTGATGCTTCTAGGGAAAAAGATTTCTATGAAACACTTCAGCAGATCACCCTTTGTTCCATTCATTCGAGCCTTTTATGTGTCATTATTACTTAGTTTTTAAAGATCATATAAATACCATTGTCCTTTCTTTTTAATAGCATGAGGAACTTTTCAAATCATGGCTCATTTCCTATCTTTCATTATATATTTTTCCAGTAAAAAAACCAAATGTTAACACATAAGAGAGAAGTCTACTGATAACTTTAACTTAGAATTTTCTCCTCTTCTCTCCATTTCTGAGGTGTTGATGTCTCACTGAAAAAAAAAATCTTTGTCAGTATTTTTCCTGGATGTAAGAATTTGACATTCAGAGGATGTACCAAGGAAACTAATCTTCCTCAAAGTACCACCAAGTTCCCTCTAAATGTTTTTCTGATTGCTTCACTGAGGCATTTCTTTAGTAGTTTGTTTACAAGTTTAGATCTTAGTTTTAGTTTAGTTTTCTAAAACATAATCTCAAAAGGTAGAAATGATAAAATTTCAATAGTTAAACAAACAAAAAAATCCTTCCCAGAGCAGGGATGACAGCTGAAAGATATTTTCTTGACCCAGTAAATATTAGCTACCATTTCACTATCTGGATGTCTAAAGATCCAGCCACAGACCTGATCCAAGAGACATAAAAAACCAGTACCACCAAACTTCCATGGATCTCAGTGCCATTTATGAGCTTCAGCACAGAACAATGCAAAAAGTCAGAGTTTCCAAGTACCTACATTTGACAGAACAGGGGAAAAGTAACCACACACTATGTGAAAACTCCAGGGGCGGGAAAACAAAATATAGAGTCATCATCCATATTTCTTAACCTGTTTTGGATTAGATAACCTGTTTTGGATTAGATAACCTGGCCTCCAGCCATCAGGAATAGTTAGCCCTTAATGCTGCAGAATAATTTTGGGTTTTTATAAATAAGCAGGAGTATTCTGATATGCTCTATCTAGTCATAAAGGAACAAAATCTATGACAGAAAATGTGGGGTTTTTAATAAAAGTATACAGAAATATGCTCATGATCATGAGACTGATTTTCTAATGAAATTATGCAATTTTGTTATTTTCTGTCTCTCTGTCAGCAGTAAATTATGTGCATATCTCATTTATGTATTTCTTAAATTTTTTTTCTAGAAATAAATTTATTACTTCTCTGAGAATAAAAATTCAAGTAGTGAACACATATGGCAATCACAAAGTCATTTAGTGCTTGTTTTAAGTTCAAGTCCCTGACTTCTGACAGAGCTTTTTGCTTGTACAGGAAACATATTCCTATTGTTCATCTTCCTATTCAAAATTGTGTATATAGGCATTTTTATGAGTAAAGATATTTATTCTATTTCTTTCCCTAATTGTAGATATTCCTAATAACCCAGCCCAGAGGTACAACATTTGGGTCTTTCCAGATCTTATTAGCCTTAAATCTCTGGGTTTAGGATGGATTCAAAGCTGAAAAGAGCCCACTTCATTTTTCTGCATCTTCACTCAGCTTCTTCTCTGTGAGAGTCTGAGATGATTCCTGCTTCCAAAGCAGACTGAGATTGCCTCATGTCACCAAGCAGAGCTAACAGTACATCAAAGAAAGTTCCTACATAAAATGCCCAAGAGCTGTAAGTGGGGAGTTCTCTTTTAAAACAGCTACACATTTCACATGTGGAAAAAGTTCTTTAATAAATGTATGGTATGGAGGGCCCAGTAACTGGTCAATATTAGCAGCCAAAATTCACAGCAGTGCCTGTAGGAGCCTGACACTCAGTCCAGAGATGATCACATCCCACTACACTGAGAGCCCGGCTGCAAGGAGGAAAGGCAGGATCTAAGCACACAACAAAACTCCAGCCACCCCTTGTAGTCTCACTACCCCTCCTCTGTGGCAACAGAGTCCCAGTAAAACTCTGCACAGGCATGGTTGAATTGTCTTTTGTTTTTAAAGAAGTTTATTCCTAATGAAGACCACAGCAGAGAGCCTTCATCAACATCATAAGAGGTGTGGTAAATTACAACCTTGATTCTTCAGCATAAAGGAATGGAAATGCTCTTGGATCTGGCACCAGGAGAAAAGCATTGCAGCCTCAGATGGAGAGAGAAGGGCTGTGGGCAGGCTGCAGGGAGCTGTGTGAGCAGCCTTCTCTTGGAGATCAAAATAATGTGTTTGCACTACAAGAGGTTGATATATTCCTCTCCATTTCCCCCATAGCCCATGATTTCACATATGAAGAGTTTTCTCCCAGAACCACCCATACAAAGGTGCTTATTCCACAGGATAAATGCTCAAATACTTGCTCGTTCTGATACTCATATTTTTAAAATACTGTTTTCCCTTAACTCCTGATGTAACAGAGTCACTGCACTCCACTCCTATGGAACGTGCTTAGTAAGCTCTTTGGACTGCAGAGGCTTTTCTTTTATTCCTGTTTTGCAGTCAGTTACACAGGTGACTTTTCTTTCAGTCCGTTTACTGAATTAGTTACAAAATTTGTGTTGTGTCTCTTGTTTAAAACCTCATCCATTCTGGGTGCAGCATGTGAGGCACAGAGATAAGATCTTGGAGTGTCAAGGGTGTAAATATTCCCATGACTACAAAATCAGCCGTTTATATGTGAAGGCAGATAGATTTAAATGTCCTTAGAGTTAACTACAGCTGCCATCATTAAAAGTTAGCACAGCAGTGCACTTTGTATGCCATAAATTACCTCGCCATGGATAAGCAATGTCAGTGCAAGAAGACAATGTGGCTGGTGATAAGCAAGGAAAGGCAGCTTTGGCATCATAAAATGAAGCAGACTTAATCCCAAAGGGTATGAGATCATAAGTGTCCCATTTACATGAAAAGAAGAGGTAAGAAGGTTCAGCTGGGAAAGGAAAAGATTAAAAATATATGCATATATATATATATATGTATATGTATATAAAGAGAATCCTATGGTAGACTGATGCTTCAGTTGAGGCCAATAGTGCAAGAACCACCCTGAAGACAAAGGATAAATGGATTAATAGATTCCGGTTTAGGAGAGACTGAAGAGGGAGAACTGGCTCTGTGTTCATAGCAATGGAGGCATTTCACACTTACACACTATAAAATACAAATTGTACTTGCAAATTGTAAAGAGATCAGGAAAAACAGGCAGGACACACATTTCCCTGATGGTAAACAGTCTTTAAAAATACTGACTTTTACTGATAGCCACAATCTTGCCTACAAATAAAATTGTCTTCTTACCTGCAGTGAAAGAATGAGAACAACAAAACTCCCCCCCAGCAACAGCACTGTAGTAATAAGAGCATAAAGGAATTTATGTGTGTGGAGATTATATACCTTTACTAAAATGTGAATAAAATACCCTGCCACCTTTGATGGCAAAATAGCTGCAACCATTCAAAGGACAGTTCTAACACAACTCCAGCAGTAAAGAAGAAAGCTAATCACAACCCTCATCAAAGCACAAAACTGGTAGACCCATCCTTACCCTCTCAAGTACACTTAATATAATTGTTTGCAGAGCACAAAAAGCTGTTAGCATGGAAAGCTCATATAGCTGAGCTGTGTAAGAACAGAAGGACTTGTAAGCTCCACATGGAATATGTGTATTTGGAGAGATTTGTTCAGAGGGAGACTCTTACCACAGAATGAAGCATTCATTCATTTAGAAAGGGAGGCTGAAAGCCATTGATTGAATCCCTGGGTCTGAATAATGATAATTCTGTGGGTTATGTCAACTGTAAGGTGAGCTATATGTACAGCAGGTGTAGGTCTGGGTAAATTCAGATAATATTGGCACAGGCACAGAGCAAAGGCAGAGCAAAACCTAGCAGCTCCAAAAACATATTGAGCAGCCAATCTTGTAGGCGAAGGATGTTTATTCATGTACATCAGAGTAACATCACTGTGAACACAAAAACCTCAGTGTATCATGCATATGAATGGGTCAGTGGACTCCTTTAAATATGTGCATTTGCCTATAAGGCTGATAAGCAGCTTTTGAGAAACAAGACACACAAATGGTTTTCACTTCCAGCAGTCTGTGGGGTTCTAGGCAGACAGCTGATGTGTCTTTGATCTCAGAAACAAACAACAACTTCTCCCAATAAGGAATGCTCACAGTACTCCTAGATCGAATGTGGCTATGAGACACCATTCTTCACTTAAGCATGCTGGGCTAGAAACAGAAGTTCATGAATAGTGGCAGAAATTATTGCCTTTAAACTCATGTCAGCCAGTGATTTGGGTTTTGGTGAAGAGAACTCTACATTTGGCTATCAGACTGAGAAAGTTCTGAGATAGTATTGCCCAACATGAGATTGCAAAAGGGGAAGATTATAACCAGTGAACTCAAGGGGCATATGAAATAGATCTTATTGTCTCAATATATTAGCTTTTATTACCTCTCATGGGTGACTATTTTGTTGTGCAAGATGCACTGTACAGAAGAATGAAGGGAATAATTAATTTAGGGACCAGATGATGCAGATATCCTGCAAGTTTTATGATTTTGGTTCCAAATGTTGAAAATCCTGTATGATGTTCACAGAAGGTAGCAGAGGACATTAATCCTTACAAAAAACTCCTTGGTACTTGTGTTTTGCATTAAAAGAATGCTTTGGGTATCTGTTGATTTTTATTCTAATTTTTTGGTTAGGGAATGCACATCAGCAATAAAGGAAGTTATGGCACGAGGGTTTTATTTATTCTCATTAACTGGAAATATCACTAAGAGTTCTTTCACAGACATTTTTAGAATCATTGAAGTAATTAGCTTGAACTTGGCAGAACTTTACTGCCAGCTCTTCTTTCCTCTAGATTTATTCACCTTCAGAGGTGGCAACCCCAATGCTGTATTACTAAACATCACCTCACAGACTTGTGACATTGTTTTGTTCACAAATTATTGACTGCTTGGATTAACGAAGCAAAGCAGCCACCTCCTGAAGCACTTTGTGATCAATTTTCTACCACACAGAAAGTTATTTGAAAAGTATAAAGTACCTACATCTGGCTAAAAAGATTAATTTGCACAAGTCTTCTTCTCAGCTATTCAGAGCTAACCAGTAGTGCAAAGTGAGAGGATCCTCATCCTCTGCTATTCATCCCTCCCCCTCACTTCAAGGCTGGGGATGCATTAAAGTTGGGGAAAGCGTTGTCGCACTCTGACAGCTCCCGATGTATCCAGGGGTCCTTGCAGACAATGCCCAGACAGTCATAAATTACATCAGTGTATAGGTTGCTCTAAATTACTGTACGTTTAAAGAAGTTTAATGATGAGAGAATGACAGCCAGTTCTGTGGGAGAACCCCCATTCCAGAGCTGAAAAGACCTTGGCACAAGAGAGAATCTCACTCTTTTTCAGTGCTCTTACACTATTTTAGGAATCATCATTCTTCCATGCTGAGAGATCATTTTCTAAGTCCTCTGTGTTGCCATAGCAAAAGCCAGATTTCTTTCCTCCCAATGCCTGACAAAAAGAGTCTGTGCAATTACAGAGGAAAACAGTATAAACAACAATTCTAAAATGACTACAAGTGTTTTCTGTGGCTTCATTTTTTGATCTCCATTAAAGTACAGTTTAGTCTTATCAAGGGTGTAAAAATATGTCTGAATTCTTCCAGTTGTCTTCAGACCTGAGGATTCTGAAAACTGTTAATCTTGCCTCATGACTGAAAATGTTGTGAACTGGAAGAGAATGGCTGGTGCAGAGGAGGACATGCTTTCTCTGGGAGACATTTTAAGGGATGCATTCCATTCACTTATAGCTGTGGTTAACAGCTACAAAATCAGGACAGCTTGCAATCACAGAGAAATCACAATACTGAAGTAATCAGAAAATAAATCACAACTTTCTCTACTTGTGAGAGCCTAAATATTGGAAAGTCATCCTTGGAAAAGCCTAACACAAATACAGGTTCTTACACTTTAAATTACTCCCAAATGCTTCAAAGAGTAAAAAATAACCTGCACTCTTGCAATTGTATTAAGGTCACTTTTAGACTAAACTTTAGGTCGTTGAGTCCTGCATGTACCTGGGGTCAAACATAGAATTTCACCCCATATTATTAATGTGCAATATAAAAAGGCCTCAATCACTATAATCAGTCACTTAGCACAGTATGTAATTAAATATTCAGCATCATCAAATGCTAGTTACACAAAAGGGGTCAGAATGCTGCAGCAGACACACAAACAGTACAGCCTTTAGTTTACACCAATTTGCATTCTAAATAGGCAATTGACTTTTCCTCTGTGACAGTCTCACAATTGATTAGATAAATATTTTGCAGTAAGCCACAAGAATGTAGGGGCATAAATCAAGGTGTCATTTTTGAGACTGAGAAATCTTTAAACAACCAAAAAAAGAAATACCGTTGTTTGAAATAATCCAAAGCAGTAAAGTCTCGATCAAGCTCTGTGAAACTTCAACATCCTGTGTTTCAGTTCATGCCCTCTGCCTCTGGTCTCTCACTGGACACAACTGAAAAGAACCTGGCTCTGTCTTCTCTACACCTCCTACAAATATCTGCATCAGATATTTGTCCACATTCATGAGCTCCCTGCCTGAGCCTTTTTGTCTCCAGCCTCAGCAGTCCCACCTCTCTCAGCCTTTCCTCACAGGAGATCTCCAATCTCTTCATCACCTTCAGAGCCCCTCAGTGCACTGACTGCAGCAGCTCCCCCTCTCTGCCACCAGAGACCCCCCAGCTGTGCCCAGTACCCAGCAAAGAAAGGTCTTTCTGAATTAAAAACTAATTCTGTCTGCAGCTAAAGTGGTTAGAAAGTGTGCAGTTTAGCATGTCAGTTAATTTTGGTGTATGTCAATTCATGGCAAGATATTTCTGGTGTGCTTGATTACTTAAACTCGTTTAAGAGTTGCTGCATGACTTAAGCAGACACTACAAGACATTCTTATCACTTAACAGGTTTAGAAAATTTAATAGGCTACCCAAAGCTGTAGCTGAGTTTGTGGTTGGCAATGACATAGACTAATTTTTGTCAGAAAAAGAAAATATACATTGTCATTTTCCCAAAACTACTGTGGATTTCCAGAATCAGGAGGGTTTTGGGGTTTTTTTTTGTTTGTTTGGAGTTTTGTTGTTGTTGTTGCTTTTTGGCTTTTTTCCCTTAAACTTCCCAACATAAAATAACTGAACACCAAGAGGTTGTTTTGTTTTGTCTGGGGTTTTTTGTGGATGGTGACAACTCATTTTGCATTTCCTACAAAATTTTTGTCTAGTAGGAACTGACTCTCCTCCTAGTTCAAAGTGAGTTGACATTACCCACCAACACCATTTATTCACTGAAGAACCTATATCCTCTCAGTGATTTAAGGGTTAGAGGTGGAGGGAAAAAGCAGCTTAGGGAAAAAAAAAAAATATATATGGATCTTTTCCTTCCATTGCATACAAACATAAAAACTGGTAGGCAAACTTGTACAGCTTCAATTTACACAGTGTGACCTTCACTTATTTGGCATATTTGGGATGACTGAGATAGCATCCTAGGAATTTATCAGTTGGTTTATGTGAAAAATGATTTGTCTGAGAGCTGATCCTTCAACACACTAAAAATAAACAAGCCCACTTTTCAAGCTGTGCTAAATACTGTCTTTGAATGCAAAGCTGTGTTTATCTGGGAGCTGAAATCCAAGACAGAACTGGACTAAAATAGTGTGCTGATTGTTTTCCTTACACTGCACACAACAAATGATATCTGCTTATTCGTTTGTGTTTATTTTGTGCCTCTCAGTAGATATTGCATTAAAAAAAAATGGCAGGGCACCTGATTTTTCCTGAGAGGCATCAGTCATCCATAGGCTGTGGCAGGTCTGTGATGAAGAACTAAACAATGCAGCTGCTCCCCAGGGTGTGGGGTTTTTAGGAAACAATTGTGGATGGTGCTCAGCACCAGGGTTACCTCTGAATGCAAAACTGCACTGCCCATGCAGCTCCTGCTCCTGCTCTTGGTCACTTCCCTGTGCCTCTCGCCAGCTCTGGGTGTATCATCTGGGTGCCCTTCTCATTTCCAGCCATTGTGTGTCTTTGTCATTTCATTGCAATCCCCCAGGGAGGTCTTTGGGAACAGACTCACTAAACTTTTTCCATAATATGAATCTGTAAGGCTTCCCTGATGAAAGAGAGGTATGGAAATACAATTTGTGGAAACAAAATCCCACTTGTCAGAAAGTTCAGGATATTGAAAAGCACCTTGCAAAATCAAGCCTGTGTTTGCTGCTTAATTATACATGAGCCAGAAATACAAACTTGGACTCCTCCAAATGTCATCGAATTCAAGAGATTGACTTCCCAAATCAGATCTTTTTATGCCACATTGACGCAAGGTGGGCCAATTTTATGTCTCTCTGAATACCTTAATCTTCCCACTAGTATTCCAAAGCATGAGCAGAGCAACACTCATAATTAACAATTGTGTCACAGTCTATAAAAGGCTCCCTGCTCAGGAAGCTGAAAACTGAGCAGAAATGAAGCCAACACTTGCTGTTAAGGGCCCACTGCTCCTACGCTGAGCAAGTATGAACAAAAGCCAGAAAACTTGAGGGAAAAAAAGAAAAAGAAGTCGTAAAACCCTAATGATAGTTGATGGAAGTTTGACACACTCAGATGTGCCTTCTGATTCATACATGCATAAATGCCACATTTAATTTCTAAAGAGATCTAAACTGTAGCTTTATCTCCATGCTAGTGGTAGTCATACATCTCAGCTTCCTCTATTAATACATTCTTCCAGAAAAGCAACTCCCATCTCAGTCCTTGACTCTAAAATAAGCCATGGCTGCTATTTTCAGATATTAGGTACTTCGGATTTTGTCCCCTCGTCATGCAGAACGTGACTCAGATATTGACTGAGAGGAGCAGCACCACCCTCCTACAATTAAAATTAAAACTCTTCTGCATTTAAAGGAATGAATTAAAATACTATCCAACTGTCTATCTCATGGGGATAGAAAGTGGAAGAAATTTAGACAAGTGACTGTTTCAGTCCTACATTTCATCTCTTTTGATATAAGTAACTATTATTTTCTCCAAGGTGACCAGGCAAAGAGACATGGCTATCTCTGAATTCAAGTACCCGACACTTAATGTGATTTGTCTTGTATCCAAAACTCCAAAGCTTTGATTATGAAAACAGGAAGGGAGACCAGCATCTTCTTCTTCAACCATCACTAGTGCTTCAGGAGAAAGTAAATAGATGTCTTAAATATAGGAAATATGTGTATAAAAGCCATGTGCAACTTGACTTCATATGGCTATTTTAAGAGCAATTACATCACCCATAAGATCAATTGTGCCCTTTAGTAAACCACTGTAAAGTAGGTAAATCTTCCAAAAGATACTGAGACCAGAAATTTAACTGTACAGTTGTGTAGTTCTCCTCTGTTTATTACAGTATTAGCTCTATTATTTTTTACACCCCACAGGAAACCACTTAAGTGAAAGCAAAAATGAACTCATCAGACGATCTTGGAGCTCAGTAATGTGATATTTCTTTCTGCTGTGGAAAGCATTCAGGTTCAGTCTCAACTTGCCTGTCCACAGTCTAATGAAAGATACAATCAGCAAATAGCAACCAAGGACCCCAGGTGGGCCAGTTCTGTCAGAAGTTTTTCTGTTCCTGTCTTAATCCAAAGTCATCATTACATCCTAAACCATTACCAACAGCTATTCAGTTGATTAATTTTTTCCCATATTCATTGCCACTACTTAATTAATAAAATCTTTAAAATTATCCATTCCACAGTCCATTTATTCCAATACTTAAATATGGACTAATGGCAAGTCACACAACTCAGAACTACCATTAGTGGTTCTCTGCAAGCTTTGGATGACATTTTTTCATGCAAGTTATTTTTCCGTAACACAGTTCACATCTACAAATGGTAATGGTATTCCTTTATTTCCCATAATTTATATGTCTAACTTGTCTCCTAGAAACACCAGTTATTTTTTGCATGCAGAGTCTCCCAATAGACATGTATTTAATCCACCCACATATCCTATCTCTTCTTAATTAAAGGCAATGACAGTTTCTTTGACCATGTTTTAGTTGATGCTGGAAAGTGCTGATGTTAACCCCCAGGTACTTACTTCCACACTTCCTATTTCACCCAGGCTGCCTTCTGTCAGCAGATGGGGTTCATTTGTTGTTTGAGCCACTATGGACAGAAAAAGTTTAGGTTATGTGCAGAGAGGCATTCCTGTGTTTCTGGATGCATTCTCCGCGCTCTGTCTGAGCTTCAAGGGTGTGAGTTATGGCACCTAGACAGAGAGCTGAGCTCCACAGCACAAGCCATAGAAACTTTTAGTCTCTCCCCATCATCAGGCAAAATGAAAGCTCTCTCACACATCATGCTGAGTGTGGCAGAGTCATGATTTACTTGGTCCTACTACAGTGAAAGATAATTACACAAGTAAGATTTACTTCAAACGTCAGAAACACTGCATTGCTCAAGTCAGCAATTTGTGCTCTCCTCATTTGGAATGAGAACTCCCACAATGCAGCTCTGCAATGGCAAACCTGATGACTGCATGCAACCACAGCAGAAAATTTACAGAACCATACATATATAAAACTGATTAAATACTTTTATTTCCCTTTGAACATGAAGTTAAGGCATAAAATGCAACCATTAAAATAATGACAATGGTTATCTTTTTTAACACCATTATCATTAACTGACAACAGAAACACCTAATTGCCTATAATTATGCCTCTAAAATGGATTATTTTTTTGCATTTTGCATGGCTGATTCAACAAATAGAAATGTCTGCAAGGTATTTGGCCAGTGAAAGATCCTGCAGGCTGCCAATGATCTGATGCAAGGACTACTGTGACCAGATGACATAGTCTCTGTTTCACAACATGAAGTCCAAACCACAGACTCCTTTATCTTTCTTCCATTCTCTCACCATTACATTTGTGTTAGTTCAGCTCTAGTGAAGTCTGTTTTGATGCAAATGTTAGTGCTGACTGTCCATCCTGACTCTTGCTGTGTATAGAGCCAAGTCATAACATCCAGGGACAAAGAGATGAAAATCACAGTCCCCTTTTCTACCTGGACAGGGCTGCTTTCCCCCACCCAAATGTCTTTGTGATCACTGCAGCAGTGAGGAATCTGAGAAAGCAAAAATGTACATCTCAGCCATTGCCATTGTATAATTAACTAAAGCCACTCCTGCAAGACAGCACACTGGAAATCAACGGTGAGGAGAATTTTGGTGGATATTGTGGTTTTTATGTTTTTGTTTCCAAAAGACAAAAATATTCTTGAACAAGTTAAATTTCACAGTTTCTTTTCAGGATATGAAGAAACCATACCTAGACTATATGCACACAAAATAGGGGCAGAGGTAGGTATGCAAGGGATGGGATGGAGAGTATCAAAAACAAAGGATTCACTTTCATAGCCCTAGGTCCAGACCCAGTCTAAAGTTGGACATACATTCCTCTCAAAAATTTTCCTTCACCCGTTTTTAAGCTTCATCAAGCAGGTGCATGTCAGCATAAACCATTGCTGGAGTTTGAATTCATAAATATCAAAAGTTACTGAATCTGCAGACCTCAAGAGATTAGATTACATTCTATTTATACTCATGGCCAGATTCTAACCTCTACTTTAACAGCCTCAAATTACAGTAGGTGTGCTGGCACAAGTGATTTCTCCGTTTACATCAGTTTATCTGAGGTCAGATTCCATATGAGAATGAGAGAGAAAGAATGAATGGATCAGTATAAATTTATACTATAGTTACGAGATATTGAAGCAGAATGTGAAAACTCCCAAATTAAACTTGTTCCAAACACAGATTATTTATTTAAGATTCTTGTGACAAGAGAAGGAGTAGAAAAATGTCAGCAAAACAAAATTTTCTTCCATAAAAACTGTCATGTCAGTTAGGCATTTATAATTCCCTTTTTGCCCTATTATGCATTAACCCATACTGAAATTGCCACCTGAGAGTTACTAAGATTCCAGGACTGAGTTAGCAATCCTTTAGGTATAAGAAACCCCATACAAGTACTGTCCATTTAAACACATATATAAAGCATACAAAGTTTCAAGGGTATGACATACAAGCCAGTAATTTTATACCAACCTAATTCGCTCATCAAGCCTAAAAAATGCTTTCCTAAAAGATTTCACTTACAATGAAAAGAGTTTTCAAGTTCAAAATATACAAGATCATAAGCTAACACAAACACCAGCCAGCTGTGTGTCTAACAAATGACTGACAGAACAACGTTCTCAATTTACTATAATTTCACAATCTGTATTTTTGGGAGTTTTAATAATCAATCTGCATGTGGGCATCAAAGCAGCTGAGAGAGAACATGCATCTTCCATTGCCCAACAGCAATCTTTGAAAAACTGATTCACTCCTTTCCTTTAGCAAATGATCTCTTCAATAAAATTCAGTGCAGGATCTTGGTGGATTAGTGCATTGTTTGAATCCAGATCTGGGTGTTCCATGTGGTTTTCTCAGAAGAGACTAAAGGCAGAGGTGCTTCAGGAAACAGAATCACTGCCCAGCTCCCTAGAGAAAAATACCAGCTTTCCCATGGTCTATGCTGGGATGAAGATATCTTGAGGCTAGAGGAGCACGGTTAAATTGGCTTTTCTTTCCCTAATTGTTGCTTTCTGAGCATTTAGAAATACAAAACTTGTAAAAATAGAAACAATCTGAGAGCTTGCACAGCACCCAGCTGAATTATGAGCGCTTCAGCAAATACTTGTTCATCTTTGTTGTTCTGTGGGAGCCAGCCTCAGGAGAGGATTAGCATTCACAGTGAATCCCCTGCAACCACTGGCTTTCCACAGTTACAATGCAGGAATTATTAATGATAATGATAAAAATTATGGTGGCCCCTAAAGAAAAGGATAGTTGTAAACTGTACTGCCAAAAACTGATGGAAATGAAGTCCCTATTTCTTCCTGAGAAATTCTGGCTGATGTGTCAGCTGTGCAGCAACATTCCCAAAATGTCCCAGCAGCCGCACTACTGGTTTACATGTCAAAATGTCTTAAATGCTGAGAAAGAAGTGATTGAACCTTCACTTTTAAGATAATCCCTACTTTGTAACACTATCCTGCAATGACACTGTGCTGTGAGTGTAATGCAAAATTATATTCATTGTTCATAAAGTCCTAAATATGTGCAGGATGTGTTTCAAAGCTGTTGTCTCTAATCAGCCCCATACAGCCTGGCAATAGTCTCTTCAGTAAAGACTGATGTGATTACTATTCTGATGTAATTCTGGCTCTATCTACCTCTGAAAAGGACTTGAGAGATACACAGGAGCGTTAGCTCAGTTTGCCAGGCTCTACAGAAAAGAAAGTATAAGAGATTGAGAGCAGCCCTCAGGAGGGGGACTTGGGTGTATTGGTGGAAGAGAAGATTTTCATGACCCAGCAGCACAGAAAGACAATCACACCCTGGCCTACACCCAGAGCAGCGTGGCCAGGGTTTTGAGGGAGGGAATTCTCTCCCTCTTTGCTGTGCTCTGGTGAGACCCCACCTGGGGCACTGCATCCAGCTCTGGGGCTGCCAGCATAAGAAAGATGTGAGCTTGCTGGAGGCCACAAAGATGTTCAGAGAGCTGAAACACCTCTCCTAGGAAGACAGGCTGCCAGAGCTGGGGCTATTCAGCATGGAAAAGAGAAGGCTCTGGGGAGACCTTATAGCCCCTTTTGGGACATGAAGGGGCAACAACAGAGCTGGAGAGAGAATTTTGGAAAGGGCGTGGAGTGATAGGACAAGGGGGAACTGCTTTAAGCTGAAAGAAGCCAGGCTTAGGTCACATTTTAGGAAGAATTTCTTCCCTGTCAGGGTGGTGAGGCCCTGGCACAGGCTGCCCAGAGAACTTGTGTTTGTCCCATCCCTGGATGTGTTCAAGGCCAAGCTGGATGGGGTTTAGAGTGACTTGCTAACCTCATAACACATCCTAAAGCAAATTTTTCTGGATGGATAAGGGTCCCCAAGATCCATCCTTAAGTGCTCAAATTTCTGATATCACATAAAAGAGCAGAAGATTTTCACTTTACATAAGCAATTAGTTTAATGGTACCTTCTTCTTCCCTTATTCACAAGAAGGAATTTTAATGAGACATTCAACATTTAAAAAAAAAAATATATAGTAGACTTCTAGCTAATTACAGTAGACAATTAGTCCAATTAGCTACCTATTAGAGCAAATTATACTTTACTTAAATGCAATGCCTCAATTAAAAAATGAAATCTTGCAATTAATGGTGAAAATAATGCAAAAGAAATGGCTGAAATAATGACCTGAATGGAGCTTCTTTTAAGCTGTCCTCCTTTTACCTGGTCTCTTTAACATCCCTGTATTAGACAATGCACTTATAACCAGCTAGCAAAAAAAAAGCTTTTTATAGGCTTTGAACTCTGCTTACTGTCCCATCATTTGTCTTATCAAAGAAGCTGTGTCTATTTAAGAGAAGGTTTTTTGACATTATATCAGACATAAATCCAAGGAGTTCTGCATGCAGAATAAATGGAGTCCATCTCTTTTTCTTTAAGGAGTATAATTTTCTTTAGTACATGTATAGATACACGTCTCATTAATTTGGATGCACTTTGTTTTGGTATTTACTATGAAAATTACTAATTACTTCTTATTTATATTGTATTATGTCCAAAAAGAAATCCCTTTTCAGTTAATAGCATTCATCCTAAGATGATGAATGGTATGCAAGGTAATATTAACTGCATTAGTCATTAGAAATAGTTGGAGAAAAATTACATGGTAATTCTCCATTACATTCAACTGAAATTCAAACTTTCTAAAATGAGGAATCTAAACATAATCACATTCTATGTCAAGCAAAATATGCTCAAATTAATTTTGAAAACATCACGTTTTAAAAGGAAAAAAAAATCATAGTACATTTTTAGTATTCCCAACCTGATCTCAAATATTTATCATTTTCCTCATGAACATGTATGAAATGTTGGTCAAAGCTGATGTCCTTTGGTAAAAGAGAATGTTCTAAACTGAGTTCCTATTTTTCCAAAAGACAGGATAAAAAAAATGACTGAAGTGAAACAACAGGGCTCAGTTGCTCAGGAGGTTAAGCCAAGCTATTTCTCTCACTGAAAACTCTGTCCAAAAGTAGGACTGGAAAACTAAAACTCCTATTTCTAACCAAAGGTGTTGTGCACTGATATCATATCCCAGTTTCTGAAAAATGGGTTCTTCTGGGTGTTCAGTGCTAGACCAGGGAGATCTTGGAAAGAGAGTACAGAATATTTTAATTGAATACCAGGACTTTTTTTCAACCAATCTTTTCTGAAAATGCTCTAAAAAGGAAAGTAGTGTCATCCAGGTTGATTGTATCAGGATAAAAATCTTAATGAATATAGGAAGATGAGAAGCTAATAATGGTACAATTCCTTACTAACTCAAGCCTGAGATTTTACACCTTCTCTATGTAAGCCTGTTACTATATTTATCACTGACTTGTAAGATATCTAGTCTGAAGGAGAACTTAATCTTCAACAAAAGTTCTTGCAAATTACTATTAATAACAACACCTTTTTTCCCTAATGAGCCTACCCAAAATTAGCTCAAAATACATCATGAACTTGAATATTCAAACATGATGAGATAAATGTTCCCAAAGTTAATTCTAATCACATAAAATATTAACTCCCTAATTTAAAAGGAAATTCCTGGCTTATTATTTGAGGAAAACAAGGATTTTCAAAGTTATTAGTGATTTGTACATCTTTCATGAAAGTAAGAGTTTTTCTGCATATTCTTTACTATATAAAATAAAAGACTGGAGGCAAAATTTTCGGACTCAACATAATGATTCAACCAGATTTTTAATATTAAATTGCATCCAGCATTGTTTAACTTATCTATCAATGGCTTGGATGAGGGGGCAGATGTCTCCTCAGCAAATCTGCTGATGGCACAAAGCTGGGAGCAGTGGCTGATACCCCACAGGGCTGTGCAGCCCTTCAGAAGGACCTTGACAGGTTGGGGAGATGGGCAGAGAGGAAGCACTTGAAATCCAACAGACACTTAATTTTTTTGACAAAAAGTAGGATCCAGAAGGGCAAAAGCAATTCCTCATTACTCCCTTAGCAGTATATTGGTCACAGCACAAGGTGCAGTTACTGATGGTCCATTTTCAAAATAAGAACAACTCTTCAATTCAAAATTGATTTCAGTGTCTTTGGAGGTATGAGGAAGCCACACACACACAAATCAACCAAAGTAATACTCAGTTCCAATGAGAGAATTATTTAAAAAAGAAGCAGCTTTCTGAGAGCAAACAAAAAGGACGAGCTAAAAAGGTAAAAATATTTATCCATGATAGAAAGATTATTAAAAGCCACTATTATTGCGAAGCTCATGGTAAGTGTATAAAAATTTTCAAGACTATATTAAAGGAAGAGGAAAAAAAGATGTTGCTTTTAAACTGTGAATAAAAGACCATATTAGAAGTAAAAAGCCTTTAGCACAAAGCTGCAGTTATCACTTAATTAAAGAGGGGAAAGGATGCTAAGGAGCTATATTTAAAACAATAAAGCAGGATTCTGAGGCTCAGCAGGCTGTCTACATATGAAAATGAGCACCACCACCACTCAAAAAAACCTCCAAACACCAAATCAAACCAACTCTAGATCTGAAACTTATCAAAGGGAACCCATCAAAGAAACCACAGTGTCCATAGACCCCTGAGCTGTAAACATGGTGCTACAGTTTGTGCTGGCTGATGCCATGAAGGAAAGGCTACATCATGGGAGCCTTGTGTCAAGCAGAACATTTTCTAGGACAGGATGTCTACAGGCACCTGCCTGTGGTTTTACCCATTTCCATGTATTCCTGCCAGCTCACTGTTGTCACCAAAATAAAATATGGACCTAATGCTATGTAATGAAAACCACTTAAAAGTTAGCACCCTGATGATCTCATTCCTACACCTCAAGTATTCCATGGAGAAGGGCAGGACACCGATGAATCCACCAGGTACCTTCCTTTGCTGAGCATTTTCAAACTCTACTAAATGGTTTTGACACAGCGCTTGAGAAACTAATTCTTCAGGAGATAAGCTCAAAACCTGGTTGCCACACTCTCTGTTTCCGAGCTCCTCATCAGGGTTAGACCAAGGTCCTTTAACCAGCTGACCCATCGCAGCACCTCTGGCCTTCCAGCAGCTGGTGTTTGCCCTTAAAGATGAAATCATGTGAATAAACACAACAGAAGTCAGGTTCACAAACCATATCACCTTCATGGCCTGCTCCTGGACATTTCCAGCCCTCCTCATTTATTTATTTACATTTTAATGCATTAAAAAGGTGAAATTTTCAAAAGAAAATCAGAATATTTGTAAAGTCTTTTATGGTCTTGTTTTATTTCAGCTACATTGTTGATCTGCCTACTCAAGTGGACATATTTAGAAAATATAAATGTAGCAGATGCTTAAAAATAGGCCCTACTTTTACAGTCAACACTTCTTTACACATTTTTATTAGCTAGTAACACACAGAGCCTCTATGAAGTTTTTGAGGTAAAAAAGATAGGGTTTCTTTGAAAAACAAACACAGCCATGTAACAAGCAAGGACATTTTCAAACAGAGTCTGTATGTATACCACGATGGGCTCCATTGAGGAAATATTTGAGGAAAGATTTTTATACCCAGTTCTCATGGACCTGTGATTACATGGTGATGAAATCTAATTTATTACATTATTCACTAGAGAGAAGTTCTGGTACTTTTGGCAGGTTTCTCAGCATGCAAACAAACAAATGACTGCCTACATTGCCCAGCATAGAATTTGCTGTTCTTTGTTTTTCCCATAAATGTCTACCCTTTACAGCTGCTCTGGGCCAGAGATTTAAATAAAATAAGAAAGAAGGAGGAAGTCAGTGGAACAAGGGAAGGAAGAGCCACAAGCAGAAGAGCAAAATATTTGTGATTAATGAGGGCTTCTGGTAGCACAGAGCTCAAGGTAGTAATTATGCAGCATCAAATATAGCTCCAAAAATAATAGCAATGTACTATCACTGTGAAAATGCACTCCAAAGACTTACTTGTAATACTGCAGAGGCTTAGACAGAGCACATGGAAGAGAGGAAGATCTGAAGATACATTACTGAGATTAGCATCTTCTCTTTAATTCAGTGTATGGGAGAGACATAGCAAATCCAAGTTTTTTTGCAAAGTGTAGGTAAATTATTGACTAAATGAAGAAGGTTTATGCAAGCTCTCTGCAAAACACAGCAACTGAGCTTATCCTTAAACTATATACTACAAACTTTGTTTTTAAAGCAAATGTTAGCATAGTAAATCCAGATTTTTATTTTAAAAAAAAAAAAAAAGACCATAATTACAATCGCAGTTTTTCTCCTGCCATAAAACACTGATAGAAACATGGAGAGAAGATGCTGCTGGTAGCTACAGTCCAGGATGCCTGGTTTATTTGCCAAGTTTCACAAGGGATCATATTTTATAGAATAGTGTAAGAATGTCCATAAGAGAGGTCCAGAGCAAGGGTGAGGCAGAAGATTTCAAGTATAGAGGGATTTAAGAGATGGTGGTAATGAATAAGATAAGAGGTTGTAAGTGTGATGTTGGATATAAGAACGTGTGAGAAAACTCTATGGGAAGCTAAATTTACTGAGCTCTGTTGTTCCTGGAGCAGTATGTCACATATTACATCAAATCCTTTCATTTTCCTCATGAACAGGGACTTTTCATGGAGCATTGAGCAAATCTGAGGGTGCACCTACAAAGTCCACCAACATTTGAAAGTCCAGACCTGCTTAGCTGAATTTGTGCAACTCCTGGCATCCAAAGGAGGACTGTTGACTTCCTGAGGGCTACTGGGAGCACCTGTTCCTAGAAACATCAGAGAAAGGAAAAACTTAGAGAAAATTAGTTACCTGAGGGAAATTCTGGGACTCTGGGATCTACTCAGATCACTTAGCTTTTGTAAGACAAGAATGTGAAGGGTGCATCTTTTTGAAACCACATGCAAACTGTGAGAAGTCTTCTTATGGAAAGCATTTGATTCTAATAGCCTTTGCTGTCTAAGATGAAGATGCAATCTTTTCTATTAATTTTGACAAGTTCAGCTTAATTGTTTTCCTTATTCTGTCACAAGCATTGTTCATTTTAAATAGGTACATCAATTGGAAGTGGCATTAGCACATTAGTTAAAGGTTAGTTGTTCAAGCAGCATGGTGTATTGAAAAGAAAGATATACAAATTTCATTAAACTAGAAAGGCACCTTTTCCTCTAAAATAATCTGTGAGTACACCAGGACCCATCTAGCATTTCAATTGGCAGGATTTTGATGGCTGAAAGTGTAACTTGAAACTTCTCCTCTTAATTGCAGTCCTCTTAAATAACAAAATTAGTTATTTTGTTTTCCCCTCATTTGGTCACTTTATTTCTATGTATTTTGTAGGAACAACTTCCTGGATTGTGCCTTCAGTTTGTGCTTCACTGACTTGTGACTTTTTTCTTATTGTAAATGGTTGACAGGGAACAGGATATAACTTATTAAATAAAACCCCACAAATTCTCCAGAACAACAGCTACAGAAGTTTGCCACAAATACATCACACGTGATTTGAAGTCATTAGAAACACAGTTCAGAACAAAATGTGATAATGCCTTTAGATGTGTTAAATTAGTATTTAATTTTAATTTAACAAGGCTGTTGTATAGAATTTAATAGCATTCAACTGTGAGAGAAGCACATCTGGGAGCTTGATGAAGATACATTTTCTGTAATTCAAGCCTAGTTAATTTATTGTCATGTCAACATCTTCACTATGTTTTTTTTTTTGTGTTATATCTGTTGTCCCTCAGTATTTCAAATATCAGTTTAGTCCAAACATATGTGTGCATTGGGTGATTTGAGGCTTGTACAGTGGCTGGTTATGTGCATACACCACCTGAGAGACCACAGAGGGTTGGTATTGGAAACTGGCTGTACCTCAGAGAAAATGCAGCAGCCTTTTAGGAGTCCCATCACAAAACTTGTTGCATCTGGTCAGTAGAAAACATTTTGCAAGCTTCAAACATTTTTTCTTCTAAAAAACTCTGAAAATGCTACAGGTTTTTCTTTTTTTTAATATAATTTTTAAAGGTTTTTTATTTTCATGGTATTGCCTTTGTTCTAAAAAACTTTTCCCCAAATTCTCAGGGATTAATATATCTTAAATACTTGCAAATTAATTTAAAATGTTGTGATTTGGCTTTAAATATAACATCCTGATCTACTTTTTTAAAAAATACATTTCTGTTTTCATATCTACATTTTTAGGAACTACACCACAATAATATACATAACAGTGAAACTCGTTATGATAAACAGGAAAAATCTTTACAAAATTTGAGGAAAGAGACAATACCAAGAAGCAACTGTGCTTAAAACTTCTTTTGAAAAGTAATAGGGTTTTTTTTTTCTCCTGTCATGCCACATTATGACATTAATTGATCATAATTTGAGAGAATTTAAAAACTGGATATTAGAACAAGATAGAAGACATGGAATAACTTTTAAAAAGTAAAATTTCCCATAAAATTCCTACTCCTATGAAATGCAAAATTCAAGTGTCAACTTAGTATGGCATATACTGCTTTATTTCTCTGTTTATCAAGCTAGCAAGCAATTTAAGGTTGAGACCCTCTCTGTGCAGTGGTCACACACTCTCTAAGGCTTGTCCTTACACTCCAATCATCAGACAGAAAGCCTGGGAGCAGATGGGATCATTTACTGGCTTTTGTTAGATTGAGACCCAAGAATCACTATGAGAAAAACCTACTGCCAAACCCTGAACTCATGTAAATGCAACTGCATTAAATGACACTAAAAGACATCCCTTCTAATTAAGCCTCATTAAGTATCTTTTTAGCAATCAGATGGTATTGAGTTAACTGAGAGTCGCTGACCTATAAAATCTAATTCAGACCTAGGTAAAATCTATTTTGCTGCAGGCTCACTTTGTTTTTTTGTCACATGTCACAAATGATCTATTGATAGAAACAGAACTCGCCATAAATAGCACAGCCATTGGGATTTGCAGTGTGACACTTAAATATTTCGCCCACTCAAGACACATAAATTATTGCCCAAACTTCTGTGGTCAGCTTTTACTGCACTCACTGACACAAAGAAACACGAGCACTGAGGTACTCGTGTCACACTTCATCCTACAAGCGGCTGAAACCCACGGGGCCACGCTCTTTCCCAGCCTTGGATTGATGTAGCACAGCTGATCTCATGCACCCCCCCAGATTCTGTCATTCCCCTCCAGTAAATCAACCACGCTGGCAAGAAGGGGAAAACTCAAAGCTGTCAGATTCTGTCCAGCCGTCAGCTCCTCTAAGCCACAGGGAATTTGCAGCCAGATTATGACCACTCTATGTCATCTAAGTGATCGTATTAGAAAATCTGACCAAATATAATGAGGCAATTAAGGGCTTAGTTAAATCTGATTAAGGGCATGGGAAAATTCTCATGCATAGGGAGACTGCAAAAAAAGACTTGTTTACCTGGAGGCAGAGCTGAATAAGGAGAAACTTGAATAAAGAATGAAAATGCCAGCAGAGCCAGAGCACGAGGATCAGGAAATTTTTCCATCATTCACGCAGAAGAATGAGGACTGCGAGGTGGAACTCAAAGTGACATATATAAAATAAAATCACAGGGAGATATAACTGCATGGGAGCTAATGATTACAAATAGATCCTACAGAAATTTTGCCAAATTTGCCTAGGTCTTTGTTGGATATCATTTTTTTAAGGAGGAAAAAAGTACCATTTTAAATTTGATGATGCTATGTATAGCTTCCTTAAATTTTTTTACACCTTTCCTAAACTCTAGAATTGTATCAGTTAAAAATTTTTGTTGTGAGTATCCCTCACGTTTCTCTTTTGCAGTCTAGGAAATCAGATGATTTTTTTTCTAAGTACTGAGCAGAATCTGCTTCCTTGGGATCTTCATGACTGAAAAGAAATTTTGACTATGTTTACCCACTCTAGCTAGACAATATGAGGGTCATATAAATGAGTCCCATCTGTGAAATATGTGCCCTCCTTTTACGCTTTTGAGATCAAGTTATATGCTTGTGAAGAGGAACGTTCTTACTATTTCTGATTTACAAGTGGGGAGCTGAACTATGAGGATAGACAGAGGTCCAGGTATAAAGATATTTGAATCCCCAGGAGATATTCATTCCATAGAATCATAGAATAGTTTGGGTTAGAAGGGACCTTAAAGATCACCCAGTTCTAACCTCCCTTCTGTGATTTAATATGGCACTTCATTCCATGACAGAAAAGCTGGATTTGCTGGATACTAACCCAATCACCAGCTTTATGCTCTCTTCAGCTGCTTATTAGTGGCTCCTAGGAGCGGATTGATCCAAAACTACTCTACAGGCATCTTCTCTGGATGATACCACTTCTTTATGAACTTGCCACAGTAAGACAGGTGAATTTCTGGAGACAGGTGAATGTCCACATTCCCCATGGAAAGAATATACAGAGAAATTAAATAACCCTGAATAACTTCAGAAAAGGAAATACAACCAAATCTAGAGAGACAAGTGGGTAGCTACAGAAATAACAGAAAGTAATAAAATAAGCTATTTGCTTTTGTGAGCATTATCCTTAGCAATTAAAACATCTCTGTGAAGAACACAACCTCAGGAAATGCCTAGCAATTGTTTCCAGCCACTCAACACACCCATTCTTAATGTTTATGCTTTAATTGGTTTCTATAAACCTCTTTTCCAGCTCATAACTCCATAATTCTGCTACATTCCACCAATTAAATGTAAAACAGCACTAATACAAAGTTCTGTCAGTTCTTTAATTTGTTACAATATTTTTTTTTCTGTAAGTGCAGTCTGGTGATTGAGAATTTGTCACCTTCTACTGCACTTTGGCTTTGAATTTATCCAACTTCCTCATAAAGTCTCCTTTGTAAATGCTGCCAGCTGGAATTGCCACCTCATGGCCTTTTTACCACTAGTTCCGTGCTATTATATGAAAAGAATTTAATGGCAGCTCTGTCATTGACTTCAGTAGTATTGGAATAAAGCTACTTACAAGGTAAGTGAAAAAAGAATTA
Organism: Monarcha castaneiventris obscurior; assembly: GCA_026261815.1. NCBI lineage: Eukaryota > Metazoa > Chordata > Aves > Passeriformes > Monarchidae > Monarcha > Monarcha castaneiventris. Next base: position 5,933,081 of record JAMPIT010000539.1, read on the forward strand.
GTTCGCATTTGGTGTCATGAAAAGCCCCATCTTGACGAGACAAATTGACATAGCTTTATACATAAATGCCTTCTTTACTTGGATAATAACCTTTCAGAGGATATTAGAATTTTATTGCACTTTTAAAAACAACTTCTACTGAGGTTCATTCCAGCTGATACTTACTGTTCGATACTGCTTAGTACTACCAGAAAATAATACCAACATTTTTCAGTTTATTTATTCTCTTCGAATTCTGTAAAGTTTTTTCCTTAAAATTAGCTTCTGTTATGTGAATAAAGAAGAAGAAAAGAAGTGTGAAATACCCCTGATCTCAGCTGGATCATCACTGCTCTTGCATTTCTGTACCATGTTCATTGTAGTATTATTCAAGGCAGTGGGGGCTGAATGATCTTCAATTACATAAAATGGGGAAGTTTTGGTCCCAAATTCCTTATAGTCTCATACCTCTTACCTAAACTGCCAATAATTTAAAAAAAAAAACAAACAAAAAACCGAAACAAAACAAAGCACAGTGTTCTACCTCAAAAAAAAAAAAAAAATAAATGCAGAGCAGGAATGAACACAACCTTCTGTTAAACACCTAAAAAAGCATTCCACTCAGGAGATCATAGAATCATAGGTTGGAAAGGATCTCAAAAATCATCTTGTTCCAACCCCCTGCCATATGCAGGGCCACCTTCCACCATCTCAGGTTGCTCCAAGCCCTGCCCAACCTGGCCTTGGACACTTCTCTGAACAACCTGTGCCAGGGCCTTCCCACCCTCACAGGGAAGAATTCCTTCCTAATATCTGACCTAAACCTACTTTCTTTCAGTCTGAAGCCGTTTCCCCTTGTCCTGTCATTACATGTCCTTACAAATTGTCTCTCTCCATTCTTCTTGTGGGCTCCCATTGAGGGCTGGAAGGCCACAATTAGGTCACCCCAAAGCCTTCCCTTTTCCAGGCTGAACAGTCCCAATTTGCTTGGAAAGAAGCCAAGTCATCTTTTAATGATTTTATATTGTTTCATAGATCCATTCGCTCCAGTTGCCTGTGATGTAGCCTGGAAGCACCAAGCCCAGCCCAGGACCTGCCTGTGCTACGTGTAGTACAAATGACCAAGCCCCCAGATTCAACTTCTGCTGAAGAAACAGGAGAAAATGAAAAAAACTAAGGAAATGGTGTGGCTGTGTAAAGAATAAAGAATGAAGGACAAAGGAAAGTGCTGTCATCACAACGGCTTAACAGACATCCAATGATACAGGAATGTTATTAGGTCAAGTTTCTAAATTAATTCTGTTATCTGTGACATGGGACTTTTGGACAGTGTCTTCCTAAAAACCCAGCTCAGTTTATTCTGTTGAAGACACAGAAGTTAAGAATTTGTACCCTCAGAAAAGGCATTGTTAAAAGGACATGGAATATGCAGTCAAATGTCCAAGTGTAAATGAATTATCACTATGAAGTTTTCTGAAAATTCCAGCAATCATTGTTAGCATATCACTGTCTGCAATCAGAGCTATGCAATCAGAGGGATGCAATTCTCCCTATCTCCCTTCAAAAGCAGAAAAAAATCTCAATCTGCCCAAAAACTATACAGATTTTAAATTGCAAATGTATATCTGATTGTCTGGCTTTGTTTTTTTGAAGAGTTACAATTAATTTAGATTTTGTAACTGCTTTTTCAGCCTTTTGTATACAATAAATTTTTAAAGAAAAAATAAAGCTATTAAATATGTTCTCGATTCATTAAAACTGTGCTTATAGCTATTTCAGTGATTAACAGGCCTTGAGGGAAGTTTCTTTAAATAGTTTGCTAAAACCCAAAAATTCTTGCAGCAATATGAAGCTCAGATTCTCTTTGTCAGTGGTATATTGTACTGTATTCACCAGATTTTCAAAGACCTAGCTACAGGAAGGAATTAATGTGTTTCAAGCATATAAGAAAAGGTAATTTCTCCTAATTAAATTTTGCATCCTTTTCCACCTAGAAGTATAAATACAGATAAAAAGATGCCCTTTTTTTCCCCCACATGAGGTACATTAGGCACCATATTCCTCCTTTTTGCAGTGTGCAGGATCACTGGTTTAGACTTTGCAGACTTTGTAGACAGACAGAAAAAGGTGGATGGTGTTTGAAATATCTACTTAGATTTCCACAGTTTCTGTTACAGGTTTAACCCGATTTCTTCAAATTGACCTTTGTATAACAGTCACTGGAGCCACTTACAGAACAATACTTTACTAAGAGCATTTTTGTTCTATTTATATCCACCGACCCAGAGTGGAAATTGCTCATTTAATTTCACCACAGCTTTGGAATATCAGGTTGCACAGGGCTTGTCAGGGCACACAGTCCAGTGCTCTCAGTCAGCAGGAAGAGTTACAGAGCACAAATCACATGCAGAAACATAATTGAGAAACTCAGGTTGTCCTTTGTATCAAAAAATCCCCACAGGACATGCTGTGGTGACTCTGTGATCTCTCTTCTTTGCCACTCCTGATATTTGTGTTACACTGGGGCCCACGGCTGCAGAGCTTGCTGACCCTTCTCCAGCAACAGCAGATTCCAAGCGTGTGATCACAAACCATCAATCCTCCAGCTCACACTGTTGCAACAGATGGTACACGGAAAACCAGAGTGTATTTGTGTGCTGAAAAAGTAAATAAAATTATATGACACTAAAATGCTGACATCAGTGGAAATGGTAATGAAAACCTATTAGCTTTAATGGTATTGAAAACCTATTATCTTTAACGGTGCAAAAAATTATGTTACCAGAATTCATTACATATCTGTAGAGGAAAAAAATCCCACATGGCTTTTACTATAGAGCCTATGCAGTGGCCTCTAAAGAGAGAAAAGAAAAAAGGAGGTAGAATGACTCTAGATGCATGGGAAGAATGCATAAACCCACATACATACTTGGATGGCACACTTTTTCCTGATCCTCAGTCCCATACTCCTCCCAGGTACCATGATAATACCCAGTAGAAGGGACAATAATGCTATTGGCATCACAAGCCATGACCAGCAGCCTCTTAAAACTTTGCCTCACAGAGCACTCATTCTCACTATTTTCTCCTAAGGAAGTTTTCTCTTTCTTACTGCCAATTTATCCAAAATGAGACAGTTAAATCTATTTCAAACCTCTTCTGCTGAATTCTAATTACTTTGATGTTCAGTGTATTGTGTTGAGTTCTTTCTCAGGAGTGAAACATTTCCTAAGAATTGCAAGTCAGAGCAGGGTTTTCATTTGGTATGAGGCCAGCATATAACAAGGAACAGTCCCTTTTACGGATCTGGTTGTGTGCCTATAATGCAATAATTTATGAGCACCTCATGTTTCCAGTTCTAACATCTCCAGGGTAGCTCTGAGTCCATATGAGCTCCATCTTTACTGCTGGAGGACAAGTGCCCAGCACCAGCTACTTGCCCATATCAGGTTGTTGCAATACTTGCTGAAAGTTGCCACTCGGCCCACAGGGGCAACACCACTTGTGCCTTTTGGTAATCTAAATAAATCAAACGAAGGAAACAAGGGCAATGACTTTCCTCAGTTCACCCAGCACACCACAGTCAGTCCAGAACAGAACCAATTCTTATGTGCTCCTAAATACCTTCTGGACTCTCTTGGTATTTGCAGTATGAGGAGCGCTCACAATTCCTGACACAGAGCAGCTGTGTAATGCCTCTCTAAAGTCCTGCACATGATGTGAGGCAAGAAGAATGAGCAATACACAGATTGCTGCCTTGTTCCAGCCCAAAGAGTCATACCAATTAAGCTCAGAATTACTTTGGAAAGTGGCAAAAGTGGAGTCTGTTCCCCTTCCTCCCATCAGTAAAAAATCAAAACAAAAGCAAGATTTCCTGCTAACTAGGAGACACTGCTGAATTTAAATGCATTTTCATGTTCATCTTCCATCAACAGCAACTTGGGGAGACCTTGGGCATTCCTCGCTGAAGCACTAAACACAAAGGATATACACCAACAACATAAAATAAATAAAAAAATAAATAAAAATCATAAAGCTTCAGCCCTGACAGAAGAAAATACGCTCCAAAAATACTTCAAGTATTTTCCAAGGAACAATTCACTTACTTGACATCCTAATAATCAGTTCTTTCCTCATCTACTTGTGGAGGTTTAACAGCAAAGTCAAGCTCTATGTCCTTCACTCTGTTATCCTTTAAAAAGATACTTTAATCATTCTTCATTCCACATTTGGTACACTGCACACATAGGCACAAGGAGATTAGTAAAATCAAATCTCTTTGTCTTCTAATATATTCAGCAGTGCAAATAAAAATAGAGAAATGAGAGGAAAATACAAGGAATGGGAACAGAACAGAAGAAAATCTCAGACCAGGCAGAAAAATCCTCAAGGACTTATAAGAAACAAACCACTTCAACGAACCAATCTGTGGAGTCAACTGCATAAAGTGAATCATTCAATCAAAACCCAGCAACAGGTCATGCAGCAACAATAAAAGATTTCCTCATCTACTTCTTTGTTTACTGTCCACTAATATCTTCCCTCACACTTTGAAAGAAAGTAAGGAAAATGGAAGGGAAGGACAGAAAGAGAATCACCTTTCTGCTCAGCAGTCATAGCAGAGGCAGAAGCAGATGCTACTTCAGGGATCAACCTGTCCCCTTTAACTTTGCCTCTCCTTCTGCAGTAGATGTGCAAGCAACACATACAGCAGCCGTAAAGTTTAATTCAAAGTATTTTCAATTTTCCCAGGGGTTTTAAGTATATTTTATGTTGGTTTTTTTTTCCTCTGACCCAGCCATTTTCAGTCTCCCCTCTTATTTGTATCACAGCGTGGAAGAAATGTTCGGTGTGGCTACAAAAGCACTCGTGTGCCAGAATAATTATTCTAAAAAGCAAATTCTGTTGTTTTCTTATGACATATCTTCTGTGGAGCGAGATGTGAAATTTCACTCTTTCCTTTATTTGAACCATTCTGAAAAAAGAGCATCATTTCACTACTAAATCTGTTGAATTCAAATAATTAGATGGATCACCCCAGCTGGGCTCCAGGCAGATATCAACTGCAAGAACACATCTCCCTTTCACCAGTGTCTCAAAAACCACCCAGCTTTAAGGTTTGATCAAATGCTAACATAGCACTAAAATTAAAAGCCCTGATTCTTACTGGTTTGATTAATAGATCTATCTATCTATCTGTAAAAATCTGTTAAATCAGGTTAACAACCCTAAAAAAACAGGTGCTGTAAGAAAAATTAGTTCTTGCTCAGCCACGTCACTGAGCGATGCAATTTGCAAAAGTGCTGAGCACAACAGGCCCTTTTGACTCAACTGCAACTATAAAGCTCAGACCTGCTTCAGCAGAAAGTGAAATAACCTATTGTAAGGAGCTTATATGAGGAGCCTCTCTCCATAAATTTGTTTGTTTAACTTCTCCCTTGGAGCATCCATCACACAGATGAGCTTTCTTGCTTGTTTGGAACGTCTCAAAGTCTAACAAGTTAAAATGTGAGAGGATCTCTTCTTGACAGAATTTCCTTTACCTCAACTTCACTGCTTTAATGTTTTCTACTGAAGTACCAGCCTTGCCATTTTCTCCACACTACCTCTGGCCAACAGGGAATGCCATCAGTCAGAGCAGTCAGTTTTCCCCTTCCCTACAGAAATCAAACGTGTCACCTCTGCAGTGCTCTCAGTCTCTGCAAGCCAACAAAGTCACAGTCTTCACACCCCTTTCAAACTGGGCAGGTTCTGCCCACAACACTGAATCTGTGACAGGGTGCTGATTTATTGTTAATTACAATGTCTCCAGGTTTTTCGAGCTGAAGAAAATTAATGTGGGTGTTATGCAAAGAGGAAGACTGATGTAGAATTATACGATTCCAGCATTTGAAGGGAACAGGCATTTCAAGTTTCCCATTAAAGAAGATAACTGAGGATTTAGCATTGATACAAATGAGGTTACATTTTAGATTGAGGTTTTTTAGACTATTGCTGTAGGTACCTTCTAGGACTTGAGGATTTTTTTTCTGTCTGTTTAAACAACATAACTCAGCTTATTAACATTTATTAAAACCATCCTACAAATTACTTGATATTTAGCATGCTTCTTGTCTTAAATAACACCAATTGACCATTGACCCAGCTGAGAACAATAGAGATCCATTTGGATTAAGCTATTTATTTTATACTTTTTCATATTCTGTATCTCCATTTTCCTCTTGTAAGTACTATTCAAATGATCTGCTGGGTTTTCTTTTTTGTCATTGCATTTTTAAAGGGCTTACCTTGTCACTCATTAGAACCTTTCAAGTGCAGCTCTGCCCAAGGGTTCTAACCTACATAGCATTCCTGCCATCACTCAGGCACAGAAATCCTGAATTCACCTCATCAAAGACAGATCAAACTGTTTGGGCCAAAGCTCCAGTTGGTGTAAAACTGCAGGGCACCTATATTTAAAAGAAATCTTTAAAGTAGACCTTTCTTCCCAAAATGTGCATTAGACACAGCTGGGAACACAAACACCAACGTGTCTGGAACTCCTTCACTCTCTAAACCAGGTGCTAAAAGCACAGCATGGGCACAATACAGCCACCACCCTATTCCCCAAGGTGAATTATTGACTTTGAGGTTCACCTGGAAATCGTGAGCATTCACACAATTCTTGTAGCTGACCTACAGGACGTTGATGTTCCGTGAGTTTCTGTTCCATAATTAAATTCACCTTAGAAGAAAAAATGCAGAATTTAGCGTAGCACAAAGAACAACCGAGCTTTGAAGTCTAATCTTGCCTAAACCGAGATATTATTTTGTCAGTGAAGATTATAACATTTATGCACTTTTCACTTGTCATAACAGATTCACTGCTTATTTTCTACAGCCTTTCCTGGGGAAAAGCATATTCTTGCCATTTTAATGTCACAGTATAGTTTAATAGCTTAAATATAGTATAGCTTAATATTCAAAGTTTTTCCTCTTAGCATGGCAAAAGTAACTGAAGTACAGATTTTGAAAAACTTCTCATTTCTGCAATGAGTTTTGGAGAGGAAGAACAGATTAATGAGTACATCAGGAGCCATGTGGGAGCCAAGTAGAAGCCAAATTCTGAATCTGGCCTGCAAAATGGCCCTAGAAAACACTCAAGCTCTTACTATAAAAGCTTCTTTGGCCTTGTTGTTTTTCAGATTTAAATGGACACGATAACATCTTATGTACATCTGTACAGAGCATTCAGACCCTAACATTCGTTTTTGAGTGCCAGGAAGTCTCCACATTATTACCAGAGATTAGAACCATTCACCTAACCAAAACTCAGGGTTCTTAGTTGGTCATTTTGGATGAGAAGACAGCATTCAGAAGGAGACAGTATAACTTCAGTATTTCAGTGAAAAGAGTATACATGAAAATTAGTTGGATTAGGACTACTGGAAGAGAACTAAACCATTTCTCAGAATTGCTACATAAAATTAATGGACTAATTATTTATGATGGAGCTGGATGGCAAGCAGATGAAGGAAACATGGCAAAAGACATTACAGTATCCAATAACCAGAAGCCTGGGTATGAAATACCAGCAGTCAAGTTTTGAGTCACAATCCAAAATTCCCAGAAGGTCAGAATGGAAAAAAATAAATCAAACTAAGTGAAGGGGAGACACTTCTGTGTAAATGTCCAATATCTTAAGGTATTTTTTCATTTTAGACCTTTACACATACATAGCCAATGTGATTTATTTCAAAATTCAAACTTTAAACATTTAATCATCAGTATAACAGTTAGGAGTTTTTTCAAAATATCCTGGTTGTTCAGTCAGAACATCACCCCAAATTAAATTATCCATATTTAAAACTCAAGACTTTAATAAATGACATATGAAACAGCCCCATTTTTCTGTTCTTACCAGTTTTCCAAGTGATTGTCTAATTCTACTGGAAATGTGAGGTATACTATTAATTGTGAAAAAACACAAGGCTGTCCTGAACTGAGGGATTATGGCTGCATATTTCTCTAGGCTGATTGCATTGGCTCACAGTGATTCACTGTTCAAGCACCTAACATTCAGCAAAGGATGAAAAAACATAAAAGGCAAACTCCTTTTGCAGAGGCAGTGTCGTGGAGCAGAGCGGATTCTGAGCAAGTACCTTATGTGCATTGTTCTTTTGTGCACTGCCATCACGCTCAATTTTCCATTGCAGCACTGTGCCTTTCACACAGATGGATATTTTATGGAATTTGCTAAGGACGTTGCAAGGCCAGAGCAGAGCATGGACATGAATCTAATTTGGTTCATGTTGGTGGAGCCAAATGTTTGAGCAAAAACTTTCTTTTTTTTTTTTTTTCTTTCCAGATTGTGTTTCTTCATGCCCATTTAGAATAAATAATTTCTGTTCTTTACGGATCTCATCTGGTATGCAGCTCTGAACTACTGTCTGACTCCAGATTTGCTACACCAAGCCTTTTCTGGGTTGGAAATGCTTCCAATCCAAGCTCATAGAAATTTCTACCAGCCTCAGGCTTTATTCCACACATAATAGTCAGTCTGATGTTAGGAATACTTATGCCACTATTTATATCAAATCTGAAAAAAATTAGAAATAAGGACTTCCAGTAAAAGAGATCTGATTTTTTTTGACCCCTTTAATCAAGTAAAACTTGGTGTCAGCTCATCTTAAAGTTCACCTAAAATTCAAACCAGTCAGGGATAGCACATTTCAGGATACCCCAGAATGGGAAGTTCTGTGCTGCTAAACTGTTATAAGATCAGTAAAGCTTTTGCTGAGCTAGAATCTGATGGAGACATTTTTTAATGCAATCAAATGAACTGATTGTGCAATTCTAACACCATCCAATACCCGAGCAGCTCACCTGCTGCACTGGTAATATTATCAGTTTAGGTAGAAAAGGCTGACACACACACTCTAAGTACAAAAATATCAAACAAACATGAATTTCTTTTAAAGCTGGAAAAAGCTGTACTCACATGTGACTACAACTACAATCAGCCTTCCCACCCCTCCAGTGGACTCTGACATCTCTTGCCTTCTGTAAGGCAGCACTACAAAGCCACCCACGCGTGTTCAGCAGTACTGTTTGACCTGTGGCTTAAGTCACTGATGAATCATTGCAAATTATCTCCTGTTCTAGGAAGTCAGAGGCTCTCCTGGTCAAAGAAACAAAGCAACCGGAAGAAGTCACAGCAAGAAGCTCTGCAGACCCTGTTACAGGCAGTTCGTACTCTTCAATATTGGCAACAACTGCAGCAAAAAAGGGAGACAGTACCAGACAGATTTGACACTGCTTTTCATCAGGACAGCCATGAAAGGCTACTCTTCTCTTTCTCTAAGCCATTTTAATGCTGCTACAGTTCACTGCCACAGACTTTGATAAGAATACACAATTTGCTTAAATGCTTATTAACTGATAAGGAAATCCAGACTTATTTAGGAGAATGAAGGTAAGAAATCAAACATTTAAAATCTGCCATTATCCAAAAGGGTCACACTACTCTGGCATCATCTATGTTTCATGCCTTTCATATATAATTGTTTGATTTAGTGGCACAAACTTTATAATCTTGCAGCTCAAAAGGAATTTGCATTAATTATACTACAAAGACAGATAAACCTCTGCTAGCTCATACCTCAACAGACATGTCTTATTTTAAACATTTTCACACTGGAGCACCAGTTCCACATCTTGGCAAATGTCATCAGTCAGGTTCTTTCTACTTTTAATTACTTCAGTTTCTTTTAATAGTACCATTGCTTTAAAACAAGGGAACAAACCCACATTATTTTAAAATTCTAAAAAATCATTTGTACTATCACCAAGTAATTTAAAAAATACTTAAAATTTTTCAGCTTTCATTAAAAAAATCCTGGAGATCTGAGCACACATGCTAGGCCACATTTACTCAGTGAAGAAGGATGCATGGAAACCTCCAGTCTGTGAATCCTCATCAGGCTATGTAGATAAGGGAGATGCTAAGCTGTCAAAGTCTAGGATTCCTGCAGTTGCACTTCAGCACAAACACAGGTGCCTAGAAGGTTGAACAGGTGTGTAGACCCTCAAAGATAAAATTTAGATGGAAGGAAAGAGGCTTGTGCCCATCATCATGTCTATGTGACCTAAATGTTCTCTAGAGTTGACGAGTTCCCTCCCCTATGTGAACTTGTGTATTCCTGTGACCTCCATTTCATTCTACTGCTGTAAAAGGTACTCCCCAATTTAAAAAATATCATTTTCATCTAGATTTTCTGGCACTGGTTTCTCATCTGTCAAGAGTGTCTGATGTTACACTGTCATCTTTATATTTACAGATTGAAAATTGTTTGGTTCAATTTCCATTGCATGAAATATAAATGCAGTTGCAAATAACTAATCTAAGGTCAAAAGAGTAAGAAGTAATCTAAGGGCAACACAGAAACAGGCAGTGACACAATATTTTTCAAGACTTTGAAAAAACTGAAATGGAGGAGATCACATAAACGGCATATTTAGCTTATTTCAGTATCTCTTCTGAACGAACCCTTTAGAAATTGGACAAATGCATCACATAAATCTCATACTCAGCAGATGTAGGTCTCAGAAAGAGTACTCTTTACAGATCCTCAGTGATTGCACTGGGAAAAGCATTATCCAATTTCACTGACTTTTAGGTTGTATAAATTCTTCCAAAAACACAGGGAAAATTTCACCTCATGTTAAATATTGATGCCTGCTCCCATACAGTGAATCATCCTTCAAAGCAGCATTAGGGTAGATTTATATTAAAAACTGTCACTGCAAAACTTCATTCCTTTATATAGGCAACATAAACAATGCTGAATATACTGCAGAGCACAGAAGGAAGGACTCATCTTCAGTGGAATCTGTTCTCACCACATAAAATGCCTGGTAATAAGAAAGGCACAATTTTTTCCCATCACCTTTTGTTCTTTTGTTCTTTTGTGCTTTTGCTGTTTCTCCTACTTTTAAGTTTCCTTAGGCATCAGTAGACAAAAATATTACCCATAAAGATCTGAAGTGGCCATAGTAAGTGCAGAGCAATGCCAGCTGCAAGATCTAGGTCTGGGGGCCAGGCTGTTCCTCACTTTTCGAACCATTTAACTCCAGCAAGCAAGCACACCAAATGTGCAAGCAAGCACACCAAATGCACTGCAATATGTTTATCTAGCCACTGCCCTGATTTAATTGGCCCAGAAAATTGCTTGAGGTATTTGGGACTGCAATTAAGGCTAGAAAACTCTGGAAACACAGTCTTTGGTGGTGAAGGGATTTTTTTTATTATTATTTTTAAGAAACTAAACCCTCTCTTAGCTAAGACTCTTGGGCTTAATTAGAGATTAATTAGTTACTTGCTGCTACTTAGTAGAATTATAGCTCAGCAGACATATTTTAAGTGGCAGGTATAAAATTTAGCCTTTTCTAGATCTTCTTTTTGTCTCTGCCTCCAACGAGAACTTCCTCAATCAGCAAACTCATTCAGTTCAAATTAGAATAATTGTCCATCTCTGACCTTATCTTCACAACTTGAGGATACCTAATAAAATTTGGCATAATGAGATGAAATTAATTTTAAGAGAACAATGACCCTTGCCTGCCACAGTTACCATGCTGTGGCCTGTGACCCTGCAGTTGGAAATAACCCTTTCTGTGCCCTGGAAATACCCAGCTACCTGTAAAAGACAAAAGTAGGGAGGTGACTGCACCAGAACAACAGGTAAATTATCTAGTATGGTTCTCAAATCAGAGACAAAATCTGATATGAAAAGCACAAATAACAGTAACTCATGGAGCAGCTATGGGTGAGATAGGGGGGCCCATTCCCGTTTAGACTCCCAAACAGAGAACAGATTTTTCGGTCTGTAACAGAGCTCAGGCATGGCTATAAAACACAAGGCTTGTCTGCAGGCACCTAACGTTTCCTTTGCAAGACACCCATGCATCATGGAGCAGGAGGTCAAACACGCTCCTCCAAAAAATTCAGTTAAAATACATACTGAGGCTTACACATAACAGGTTATCTAAGCTAGTAAATCCTCAACAACACTGGCTTTAATTTGACTTATCAATTTCTGAGTTTACTATTATTCTAGACAACAGCAGCAGGCACAATTTCAATACTTACATGATTAATTTTCATTAAGTTGGAATGGCATCATGTTGTTATTGTCTGGTTATTTGGGTTTAGTGGGGCCAGCAGAATGTTCTTCTGTTGGGTTTGGTGGTTATTTTTGGGAGAGGTTGTTTTGTTTTAATCAGACTGTTCTCCAATCCTGTTGTCACAGCAACAGTGGACATAACTAGCTGACACAATTTTTTCTTCCAAACCTTCAATGCTATTCAGATTGCAGATTGAATTTAATAAGCCAATTTAACAGCCTTCCTGAATCTAATTGCAATTTTTCCTAATAATATGACATTATCCTTTCCAATACATTCTGAAAGATTTCAGTAAATTCCTTCCCTATAGACTAGAGTAGTGAGCTTTCTTTGCTTAAATATATCTTAGGAGCTTCTCTCCCCTTCAATTTCAGATAGATAAGCATTCCCCCTTGTAAATTTGGAACATTTATTGCAATTTGATAAAACTTTCAAGAATAGAAACGTTTAGAAATCTGTGTCTTACAGTGACAAGGCTGAATTTCCAATATTATACAGTAAGGACATATGCCTTTGGGGTTTCCTTTAAGGAAAAAGTCTACTCAGTCTACCAGATTTCCTCCTGAATTTATAGATTGGATTTTTAGGAAGTGAATGTATTCTAAGGATGAGCATATTCACCTTGAAACAATAAAACTTAGTGCAGTGCTCTCCCTTGAAAAGAACAGAGCAGTTTTAAACTGGCCAGCCCATGGTATCATACCAATACACTCTGAATTAAACATCTCTCTTAAAAGGTCTCTAAAACTCAGTGGTCACAGCTCCATGGCACTCTCAAAGGCAGCCACAGCACCAAGGTGCAGCACTGTTGATACAGGTGGATCGTTCCAAGCTACTCTCACAGTGCTCTCCATAACCCCACCAGATCAGAAAGCAGCAGCCAACAGTGAGGATATTTCGTCACTCAGGGCCATGACACTGTGAGCATGTACAGTTTTGTTTCACTAAATTTACTAGTATTGAAATTTATCTGAAAGGCGCCTTTGTAATTTTGTAGGAAAAAAATATGTTATATGGACTTTTCAAATGACAGCAAGAGCAGGCCATGGGTTTGTTAAGCAGAGCCTGCAATGACAAAGTGCTGTCCTGAACAAAAGGAATTATGGCCTTGAACAGAAACAGCCAAAAATTCTGAGTCTTCTGCCCTTTCAAGGAAAAATGATTATGCCATATACCTCTAAGGCATCAGTTTGACAACAAGCAGCCTCAGGTCACTCTTAGGATTGGAAGTGGTGCTTTGTGCTAGCATTTTTCAAAAGGAAAAATTGTCTTTTAACACACAACACTATTTTCAAGTCACAAAGCTCATTATATTCCTGCAGTATTAGAAGATTTGATATGGGAGATGTGTGAAGTCATTCTGAGGGTATCTACCATGCAGTCAAAACACATCACAGAGGGCTTTATACAGAAATTAAAGTTTCTGGAAATCTAACCAGTTCAGATACTAGGAGCTCTCAAACATACTAAAACAAAAAAGGAAAAAAAAAGGAAAAAAGTCAAATTTAACCTGCTTTTGGTCAGGTTTATGCAGTCTGTGGTAAACTTGATGCTGCTGGGGCGAGATGCAGAATGCCTGAGCTAGTTGTATCACACAGTAATCACAGGTTTGATTTCGGGTACTGTTTCCTGGTCTTCCCTTCTTTTCTGTGTTGAATTATTGGAGTTCAAGGCTCTGTTGCAGAGAATTAATTCAAATCAATATGACTGTGATGGATCTTAATGATGTTTCACAATGTGTGCATGTGTACACTTAGGAATTAATTCAAGGTAATTGAATGAATTTATATAATTTAATTTTTAAATGAGACCTGATTCCCCATACTAGTGGTTTTCATATCTGTTTTTCCTGTTAGACTCCCTTTCTAAGGCTCTTCAGCTTTGTGTGTTATTACCTTCTCAGTTACCCAATTAAATAAACACTAATCAGCTTATTTAATAAACTAGATTATACTGTCTGTACTGGCCTAAGTTTATAACAGAGACAAACACAGACATTTAAGATGCACAATGTGTTGTGTTAAAGTAACCTATGGACTACATATTATCTGGAGATAGGCAGATGCCTGACTAAACACTGCATGTTTCCATATGTTTTTTGGGGAAAAAACTGAGGATCAGTTCATTACACCATTCACTATTAAATCTAGGAAATAGAAAAGACAGATTAAAAAAAATCAACACATCATCAATCTTAAAATTAAATAAATACCCCTTTACATACAGCCTGTTTGGGAACATCTGGGATCAGTCTTTGCAGAACAAACTGACAACGTTCAGCAAGAACTGAAGCAGCCAGAAGCTGACTTTCAAACATGCATTTTTTTAAATATGCATCTCTGTTCGGGTTTTTCCCAACTAATCCATCCATTTCGATAAAATAAAGATCTGCAGAGGTAGGATTACATGGTATTAGTGGTGCCACTGTATCTGACACTCTGTCAGTAGAATGTGGTGGTTTGTCTCTTTTGGGTTTCCTAGCCTGCTGTAGGCTTTTCCTGGTTTTTGCCCCACTTGTGATGCATTGCCTCTCATCTCACACAACCAGAACCAGTCCTGCCCAGAGCAGTTCAGGGTGGAAGGGTTGAATCCCACTGAAAGAGAGAAGAGACAGGACTGTCTCAAACTGCAAGTTGCACCAGCCACAAAAACTGCTGCTTTCTACCCTGCTTTCCTAAATCCTCAACACATCACCAGCTTCTCAGTAGCTGCAGCAAGTGATTTTCAAAAGTAAGTAAAAACTTCACTTTATTTTAGGAATTACTATCTGGTTTATGCAAAACAGTAGAAAATGGACATTTGGCATTTGAAGGAAGCTGTGGGGTTTAGGGTATTTTTCTTTGTTTGAATGACCAAATCAATGGTTAAATACAGAAGATCATATCATTTTTAATAGTTTCTTGGCCTTGAGATGAAGTTTTTTAAAGCAATGTAGCTCTTTCATTCAAAACAGTCGTGTTGGCAAAGATGAATGTTTCAAACTCTGTTTTGAAGCAGATCTACAGTTAAGATCCAAGGAAATCACTGAACATAAATCAAGGCAGACTTGGATACACATACTGTATTTTGAAGAGGACTCCAGAGTAAATAAAAAGTGATGCTGCTAACAGGGTGCCTGATCAAGCTTGACAAACTGTTTCTTCTCAAAGGCACACGAATCAACAGCAAGGTTATGGGCAGTGTTTATGATGGGATCCCACAAACCTTTCCCATATCCCCACAGAAGTCATGAAGGGCCTTACTGAAGAACAGTTTTAGGATGAACAGATGATGAAATATAAACTGATTTATTTATTCCTAAACTAGGAACATAGTGTCATGCAAAAATTCTGAGACCTAAGCACAAGCAGTACTTACTTTACAGAAAGGTGTGAGGCAAAATTTTTAAATTTAAAATTTTATAACTTTTTTACAACCTTTAATCAGTTCATCTGGAAAAGCAAGACTCTTTTTTTTTTAATATATAAAAAAGATGCAAGCATAAAAAAGAAATCAATTGTCTTTCTACTCAATCAAAACATTTCATGCCTAGACAGACCTTTTTTTTATTTTTTCTTAGTTTGCTGTTTCAGAAGAAAAACCCCAAAAAAGCAAGTAATATTTTTTATTGCAACTGATCAAAACTTATTCTGTCTTTATTCTTGGTTCAGTTTCTGAAAAGAAAATCAGTTTTTCCAACACCTTTAGCCAACTTATGTCTCATTGTTAAGATGTGTCTAAAGATTTATTTGCATAAAAATTCCTGGAAAAGCAACTTTTTAGCAGTGAAGCTTTAGGAGATCAAAAACCTCTCTCTGAGATTTATGGAGGGCCTTTGCGCAGTACTGGTCAATCACAGAGGTCAATCTCTCCCATATGTGGTATCTAATATTAGATCTTTAAATCTATTAGAGACCAAAATCTTTGCCCTGATTTTTAACAAGATGAGCATTTCTTGCCTAACTGCAGAAACTGAAGTTCAAACAATTTGCCTTACACTCTCTTCTCTCTCAGTCATGAAAATGAGAAATAAATGTAAATGTTAAATGGGAAATAGAAGACTTTTGAGCTTCCCAAATGCACTCTGAGGATAAAATGTCAAGTCTGATGAATCCTACTATGATGTACATTGTGAAAAGTTTATCAATAATAAATCAGGAAAGGATTAGAGGCAATGTCACTGTAACAAAGTAGATTAAAATAGTTTTAACTGCTTTGAAAATCACCTTTCCTTCTCCATCTGCCCTATCAGCTCATAGCCAACCAACCACCATCTCTCATGCATATATCATTATTCTCAGCAAGTAACAAGAACAGACAAAATATTTCTGCCTTTCATAATATTTCTTGCATTAATTGAGACTGAAACCCTGAGAGGAACGTCACTGCTCTGTGGAGGAGCTGTGGGCTAAAACAAGAACACTGGCTTCATGAATGACAATGGGACTAAACTACAGTACCTCAGGATCACCATTAAAATCCGTCTCTTTCTCTATCAAATCCATGCACGTTTGTTCTAAAGGATGTCCTTTGGATAGCTAAGATTTTATCTAGGAAACAAAAACCAATCCACATAAACAGCCACATTTTCTGTAGCATCACCACTGCAGTTTGGCCTGGGAAATGCTCACCACAACCTGCTGGCTCTGATGTGACTCCACTTTGGTTTCTAGTACCTGAGCTATAACCAACCCAGCAAAAGAGAGCAGCTGAGAATAAAAGTTATCAGGATACTAAAGATGACATGAGGGTGTCAAGGCTACTGATTATTAAACAGTGATGAATTGTCAGGTAGGATAAAACTACAGACACATGGCTACCCTGAAGTCAATAAATTTCCTTCTCTCCTTCCCACCCTTGTTCTAAGCTGCTGCAAATGATGTGAAATAATGGTTTTGACAGACATATCTTCCCCCCAGACCAGATGTGTTGATCTCCCTTAGGTTCTTTAAACAGACTGAAGGCAGATTTTAATCTTCCTGTGCCCACTGTAGCAGCTGTACAAACACTTCATTAACATAAGAATGGTGATAAGTGTGTGCTATTAAAATTGGGGAGGGGAGGCAGTGTTTTTCTGTATCCTTTATATCTCACTGCGTTTTATGCTATGAGTAGGTGCTAAATCGGGAATGAATAAATGCACTTCAAACCCACATTTGGCATCCAATGTATGCTTGTTCTCTTACAGATGAACCAAATTTTTAGATTGACAATTTTTGCATCTATTCAGTGCCAAGGCATGCATGTTGTTTAATATGAATTTGAGAAAATATAGCAAGAAACGGGTTTTTTCCAAATCCATATTCTTAAAATGCTTTTTTATCACAGTTTTCACTTTCATAGAACTCAGGCTATGGCATGTAGTGTCTGTTAACTCTGCTACTAGTATGGCAACATGGTGAATTCTCTTTTCTTTCAGGAAGATTGAGAGTTACTTTTTCTTTGAGGCCTTTAACAACTTTAAATTCAACTGCCTTCTTTAGCTTTCTCTTGATACTTCACTAGAGATGTCATTACTGAGAATTTACTGAGTCAGTCTCAGTAAATGGTGAGTGCAGGATTATTTTTTCATGAAGAGGAGAAGGGAGACAGTTGATCGTCTGCATATTTAAGAATTTATTTGATGTCAAATTAAGAATTTGCAAAAAATGTACTTTGCCAGGCCTAGAAATCATCCCAAGATAAGGTCTGCTCTGTCTGCTGTTCATTAGGGATACAGACATTGTCCCTACTCTTCTAAAGTACTAAGTTATAAAATTGAACTGGAAAACTGGCAGCTCATCAGTTTCCTTGGTTTCTTCCTTTTCATATACACACATGAGCACATAAAGCATTCTCTGTAGGCATATATATATATAAAAATATATATATATCTTTGCGTGTGTATATTTATATAAATAGATACATTTCTATATATATGTATGTATAAATAAATGCTTCTTTCCTGCACCAGCTGTCACCTCTGAAGCATATGCCTGGCCAGAAAAGCAGACAAATGCTTTTTGAAGCAGATACATCTTCTATTTCCATAGTGTGTTGGCAGGAGGTGGTAGTAAGGATTAAGAAATTGGCTCTATTCTTGCTAAGAGCCAACTGGCTGGGAGGATGCTTTGGGGCATTGTGGATGTGATACGTTGGTAGTTCCTGAACTGAAGAGAAAGAATTAATTTCTGTGTGGATATCTGAAATCTCTGTCTGTTCCATGCTCATCACACTGCTACCTCGCCTTCCTCTTTGCAAGGATGCTGCAAATCATGTCTGATGGCTCCAAGCCAAAATCTGACAGGCTTTTCTTTACTCTACCTCTCTGACATATGTACTGCACATCCAGCCTCTTTGCAGCTTCTTCAAAATTCAGAAGGTCAAATGTTGCTCTCATATGGCAGCACACAACTCTCATTGCCCTGATTTTAATCTTACTCTGGCATAACTTCTGCATAACCTCTTTGCAAATAGCAATGTGCCATAGACAGAGGAAATTAAAAATTGGACAGAGCCTTTTAGCCAAGCACCAATAACTTCATCAAATTACATTGCCTATACTAAGACAGAGAAATCAGGAGGAACAACAGACACTTCCTGCTATGAGCTCAACCTCATTTCCACTCTACACGGGAAATGGGTTCTGGATTTTCTGTAAGTCAGTAAATGTAAAGACCAACTTAGGTGTGCTGATGTTCCACCCTCTACCCCCTGCAGACTAAATGCTGCTCTAGCACACTCAGGTTTGTTCAATACCATGGAACCATGGTTTGGTCTTTAGTCTGAGCCTTCCACTAACTGAGGTACTTCCTGCTCAGTAATGAAGTGATTACCTGTGACACAAGATGGAGTTACTGCAGTCTCTGGTGACTGCATGACATGGACTTGGTTAAGCCTGGAACCAAGCCCTGCACACTCCTGTTCTTACTGTCTTTAAGGGTAGAGGCCTTCGGCTGCTAACACAGGTGGCTGGATGTGTCTGACAAGGGCTGCACACACTGCTAAAGCAGCTCTTTGCAAACAGATCCCACACCCCTGTGCTCCAGCTGCATCCCAGCCTGGAGCTCTCCTAGCGCAGGCTCAAGCCCCTGCACAAAACACCAGAGGCATGGAGTGTCTTCCACCCACTAGATAACTTACATCTCATCCATACCTAATGCCACAAATAACCCAAGGAGGAAGGGGTGGAATTTTTGAAAGAAGCGGAGGAAACTGGAAACTGATCAGCCTTTCCCCCCATGTAAAAGCACATCTCTGCTAATCAATCCTATTAGTTAAAAGTGATGACTGTCCACTAAGGGCACTGGGCACGTGTGAAGAACTTCCTTCTTCAAAGACTTAAAAAGTGCCTGTTCATATCACTACAAAAACCCAATGCCCAGGGAAACCACAGGAGCATAACTCTGCCCAAAAAGCATAGGGGAATGTTCCAGGTAGCACAGCACATCAAGGGCCATTCACCTGGTGGGTGAGTGCCACTGTGGGGACCATCTGACTTTGGTCACAGGTGATACTTGCATTAGCCACTGCCACAGTGCTTCTGCAGGCAAGCAATGAAATGAACAAGTGGCAAAACTTGGCATCAAACAGCCCTGTGTGGGAGTTCCTGGTCACCACACTCTGGCAGCCCTGAAGTTCCTCTACGTTGGCTCCAAATTCACAGCACTGTAATTGAAAGTAGCTTCAGGTACTGTCACTACTGATCCTTGTTGACAGTGATCAAAATTACTGCACGAACCATTATGGTTTGCACTGAACAGGCAGTATCTATAACTGAGAACCAAACCAATTTCTGATGTACAACAGAGTGGGGAAAATGGGAAGGACAGGCATAATGACTACTAGTGAGTGGGTTACACATTCTTTTTCATTTGTCACAGCCTTCAAATGTCATAACAAAATAGAAGACATTGACATTTCCCCGAGAGCACATAGAAAGTTCTTAGTCTCCAATCACTGCAGAGTTAAGCTATAAATTGGGAGTGCAGTAAACTCTATCTGACCTTATTTGCCTTTTTAATTAATTTTCAGCTGGTGATGAAAAAGGACAGGCATCAATTTTCAGAATTTACTGTACTTTATTTATTTTATTTTTGGTTAGCTCGCAGAAAATGTACATGGGCAGGAGCTCTGAGAGTTACCACAGCCTCTTTGCTGCAAGTAGAAAAAATGTCCCTCCATCCAGTTAAAATTGATACCAAATGTTCTTTTCTACTGAGAAAAATTGGTGGTAGCTTGAAAACAAATTACACCTTAAACTTTCCTGCACAGTGAGCAATGCACTGTAAAGAAAGAACATGTTCAAGAAATCAGAATAATGTGGAGATCAAAAAAGATCTCCAGCTATGTATACCTTTGAGAGAAACTGATAGGACAAAACAGAACTGTGCAGTTCCTCAGGTCTACACTGACAACAGAGGAATTTCCTTCCTTCCTTCCTTCCTTCCTTCCTTCCTTCCTTCCTTCCTTCCTTCCTTCCTTCCTTCCTTCCTTCCTTCCTTCCTTCCTTCCTTCCTTCCCTTCCCTTCCCTTCCCTTCCCTTCCCTTCCCTTCCCGAATATTTTGTGTAAAAACTAAAAAATCTTGATCCCATGGTCCAGATATCATATCCAATCAGACGTGGATAGGAAAATATGAATCAAAATTTTGCTGGTCAGAAACCACCTCTTCCTACAAGACATTACATAAACTGGAGGCCATAGATTGAGATTTGAATTAATTTCCACAAAAAGATGTCACCCGAGTGGAAAGGTAATCTGCTATCAACACCCTCACTGAAACTGCAATTGTAATATTGGCTCTTCCTTGAAACCAACAGGCAATTATTTACTCACAATGTATCCTTATTGCACTCCTGTAGTCATTCAAGTGAATGAAAAGTAGAGCTCAAACTGTATCTGAACTGAGGATTTCCATAGGGTTAAGAAGGAAGAAAGAGATTCCATAGGATAAGCTCATGGGAAGCTGCTTCAATGTTTGTCTTTTTCTTTTTACCAGGACAGGTGGGGGAGCTGTTGAGTTTGGAATTTAATTTATTAACTTAATATTTATTAGTGTTCCTATTTAACAGCTCCTTATAATAGCACAATATGGGGCAAAAAATAAACCTAGCTATTAAGGACCAGAAACTAGAAACTTTCTCGAGCTCCACTGAAGTGCTAGAGTTCAGAATGAATTCCCAAGCACCTTCTAAACAGCAGGGACGTTGCCTAAAAGGCAACTTGAGTAGTTTGGTTTCTGTACAAGACACAGATGGCTATTCTACATGTCAGAGTGCTCTGATCACCAGACTGTGGGGAAGTAACAACTCTTGGCTCTTCTGCCAGCCAGCCTTGGAAGACAGCAGAGGTATCCTGTGCAAGATAACAAACCCTACAGAGGCTCCTCCTACACTGTCTGAGAGAACAGAGATGGCAGGAACAGAGATGGCAGGAAATTTTATTTTGCTGTCCCTCATAGGGCCTGCTCAGTCTCACATAACCACTCAGGCAGGACTGAGCCAGCTCTGGCTTTCAGCAGGACACTGTGATACAGAATCGAGTGTTTTATGCAAGCGGAAGGAGACACAGAGGTCAAACAACTCTATATGGAAAGTTAATTCAAATATGCATTTTACTAGCCTGTATCCATGTCCTCTGGATAGCCCTATGCAAAGTAATTGGATCCTGGAAAACCAAGATCCATTACTGCTGGGGATACGATGAGAACACAGAGACCAAAAAGTGACCTCCTAAAGGCAATTTCAGAAGCACAGCTTGTATTCAAAAATCCACACCAAGTTTCAAGTAGGGTTTCTGATAGAGGCTGTGCAGATCATTACTAATATTTGGTACATCCCAACCTTTTGGTGACCTTCTGGAACATGCATCCTGCTGAAATTGAAACCGTTACAGAATATGTTACATCAACACTGAAACACTCTCAAAGGCACTGAATGCACACTCTGGACAGGTGAAAAGAGAAATGGGAGTTTGCTTTTAAAATTCCTTTTCACTTAAAGCAGCATAGACATAACCTTGCATTATCTTTAAGGACTGCAATAAAACACACTTTGAAAGGCAATCTTTCAAGGGGACACTAAAGCAATGTGGTGGCAGAAGTAATTATGCACAAACATTTTTGCAAATAATGAGAAATATCTACTTTCATCTTGCCATTTCTTGGCATAGACATTTATAAAAAAATCCTTTTTATTTCATTGCATTTTCTGTGAATGATTCAGGGTTAGAACAGAATCTTCAGAGGAAATGAAAGATGCTCATTTAAGTTTCAGATATTTTGTAATCAATTAAATCTTTGTTTCAGAGCTTTGGTTTCAGTCCCTTTTCTTCTACCTAAGCATCTTTCCTCATCCTTCTGTACTATAAAAAAAAAGAAAAAAAGCCAGACTTTTCTCCCTGGTGCTGGACATTGCATATGAAATATTCCAGAATGGTTTTCTCAAGCTGATAATTTATTTTGCCTTCTAACAAATTGACAGTTACAACCTTTGCCATTTCAGCCACCCTTTTTCTACAGAATACACCCATTAGAACACCCATGGAGAACAAGTTCACAAGCTTTAGACAATTTATTTACCCCCATCTGAGTATTGTCAGCTCTGCAATTTCCAAATCCTTTCAATCACTAACCAAGTTTCATATTTACTATGTGGCTGTCAATTCTATGCTCCTTACAAAAGCTTTGATAGGACTTTAACATTTCTGCTTTAGGCACCAAGGAAATTTAAAGCCATAGATATAAATCTTCTGGAGGATTTCTTAATGAAAAGCCAAGCAAAACGAGCTGTGGACTGAAGTACCACCTAGACAGCAATATCCTTTAGAGTGCCAAGTAGGCCACAGTAAGCAGTGCTGTAAACCCTGTGACTTTTTGAGACTGAATGAGA
Organism: Monarcha castaneiventris obscurior; assembly: GCA_026261815.1. Classification (NCBI taxonomy): domain Eukaryota; kingdom Metazoa; phylum Chordata; class Aves; order Passeriformes; family Monarchidae; genus Monarcha; species Monarcha castaneiventris. The sequence goes on from JAMPIT010000539.1 coordinate 5,956,074, forward strand.
CCGACTGTTCCTCTGTCCTTGTTAAAGGAAATTGTCCCCACTCTGGACAGGCATAAACCAGAATGGGGATTCATATGAGAAGAAGGAATGTATTCCTATAGCTCCCAGATTGAATGACAGATTTTTACACCTACACGCTGAGAATGGTGGCCCAAATTCCTGGTTCCAGCAGAAGTGAGGACATTGATGAGTTTATTTTAGTGATTAGAGTTGCTCCTTACATTACTAAAAATATATCACAGAGGTATTGCAGGTTACTTGAAACATGTGATTTTAAAATGTATGTTATTCTCCCGAGCTTTAATTGGCCTGCAGCAGTCATTCTTGTGCTTTCACTTAAAAAAGCAAAGCCATCAACAACAGAAAAACAAATACATGAATCAAGTCTGGGAATGGTCCTGAGAGAGGAAACAGGGTAATGATAGGAGTGCATAAAATATCAATCAGTGGTGTTTATGCCCTTTGCAAGGTTTTACTGGGTAATGACTGCTCCAACTTAATTCCAGTCTTAAAATCCAGTTAGGAGTGGGGAACCTAGAACTTTTTTTAGAGGACTGAATAGCAGTTTTGGTGGTGGTGGTTTTTTTCCAAACTCAGCCAAAGAGAATAGGTGTTGTGGGTTTGTGGTTTTTCATGGTAACATTCACCTGGGATGTAGATATCTGACATTTAATTACTGCTTCTAAATGGAAGAGGGTCCACACTCCCACTTCTCAGTCAGAAACTGCTATATCCAACCACTTCTAATGCTGCCACTCTATTCTCTTTATTCTGTTTTTTTACATGCATAATTCCCTTCTCTTCCCAGCTTTATCTGATTTTATCTACATTGTACACAGGCCAGAGGAGCCTGTCTTTAACAGGGACAGTGCCTTTGCTGTCTGCTGCAGGCCAGAGAACCTTTCTCATCTGAGAGCTGCCTGGCATTCACAGGGGCTGAGGCCCCATCTTCTGTCCCCAGGCAGAACTCCAAATTCAGAAATGACAATCTCCTGGCATCCCTTCAGTGTGCCACCAGGGACAATCAATGAAGAATAGAAAAGTCAGTATTTTTGGGACTGGGGCTGTAATTTTCTGTCACAAACTCCAGGTTTTCATGCAAAGGATATACAGAAAATGAAATGCAAAAGCAAAAAAAAAAAAAAAAAAGAATTATATTTTAAAATCCTATGTGAGCATTTGACTAATTCCATCATTCACAAACAAGGTTTCCCAGGTGTTATCCCACACAGAGACAACAGCAAGGAGTCAGACAGGTGCAGTTTAAGAGTCTCCTGATGTCTTGGATCCAATTTTTGCAGTTGATGCAGCCATTCCATTTGCACCTTCACTGACCATTGCAGCACCATGTAAAGCAAGTCACCATAAGCCAAGTTTGGTTTACTTTAGTTTTTATTTGGCAATACACAAAACCAGTTCAGGTACAGAAGGTTGCTGGGAGAACCTGGGCTGCTGTTCCTTCCTTCCAAACACTGCATGAATTATGCACTCACTGCCTAATGGTTCAGCAGGTCTCTCTCCCTTGGCTCGAGCCCTCTGGCCTTGCTCCTGATTGCTGTTCCACAAAATTATCTCTGGCTGCACATACACAAGGAAAGAGAAATCCCATGTCCTAGGAGTTTACTATCTAAACAGGTATAAAGAAGCTGAGAGCTTTTAGGAAGAAGGGCCTGCAGGCAACTTTTAAAGCCTCAGGCAACCAAGGGAGCAGACAGGCTGAGACAAGGGGAGTGCAAACCACCCAGCACTCAACAGGGAAGGGAAGGCTCTGAACTCTGGTCTTGACCAGAATATCTCTAATCATTACCAGAGCTGTATCTTAGAGCAATGGGATGCTACTGGTAATTTGTGTGTTCTGGGAGTTCCTGTATGAGGTAAAAAAGAGAGAAGGTGAGACCTTCAGATATCTCAAAATTCAGGCACAGAAAAGAGGCTTTACATGTAACAATTCCACTTCATCATTGCTTACCTATCATCAACATAAAAATCAAACCTAGTGTGGAAAGGAAGTCTGCACCACTTCTTTTCAAAGTTGTTTTTCAGCGTAATCAACATAAAAGATTCTGCTAAGGTCTTGGGAGATAATAATGATTTGCCCTAGGTCAAAAACCAAGCTTCTTTACCAGCACCAGTCTTTGAAAATTTAGGGTTATATAATAAACACTTTGGACATGTAGAAATACCAAGCATCTAGTATTTCTTGTTTTTCTTGACACAGATTGTTTTTCTTTGTTGAGAAGTTGCCAAACTCCAACTGCTGACTGCCATGCAGCAACAATAAAAAATTCCTTAACAGAACTGAAATTATTTTTTCTTGATTGCAGCATCTCAAAATCCTCAATGTTTCTTCTTAACTAATTGTACTTAAAAAATGTTCTCTCAATTTAATAAGGATTCTAAACTGTGTTAGCAGTAGCAAGGGAGGAGTCATAGGTGGAATTTTCTCTTCCTGGATTTAACACCTTCTGGAAGATGCCTGAGACAGGGGATGACAAAATCTGATGGGGATTACAGCCTTGTTTTCCTAAATAGCTCAAACCTCAACTTTATGATGTCTCTCATTCATTGGACTGTATAATGAATCCTGAAAACTCTTACTTCCTTAATATATTTATTATCTTTAAGGTAAAAACATGGGGTTTTTTACCTTGAATTTACTCTACATTCAACTAATTTTATTCTAAGGGCTCAAACACAGGATTGAGTGTTAGTAACTGTGCCAGCAAATACCAATGTGCATCCTCTGAGCTGCTGGCAAACCAAGAGTGATACAATAACCAAGTGCTTCTGAAGACCTAAACCATGATGCTGCCAAAAAGCCCAGTGCTAGTTCCAGCTAACCCATATGGCTTCTTACCTCCAAAGCAAGAGCAGCAGCACAAAGTTGTGGCCTTTGACCATTGCTTAGCAAGGTAAGTACAGAAGCCTCACTTATAGGTCAGGTAGGTATAAACATAGAGAGTACACACACACACAAAATGACATCGCAGAATGGGCACAGTCAGACCTTTCAAAAGATGAGAATCTATGATAGCTATTAAAATTTATTTTATGGTGTTATGTCATTACAGGTGTCCCGGTAAATTTTGTGAGATTGAGAGAAAGTGGCAATTATTTTTTGGCTGCTTACAGAAACAACAGGTGTTTAACTAAAAAAAATTAAATATTCCAGCCAAGGATATTTCGAAGAAATCTGCCTTCTGTCATGCACTGTCGGGTTTCTAGTGTCAAAAAATAACTACCTTTACTCATAAAACTTAAAAGTTTTTTCATATCAATTTTGCAGTTCTGACATTGAATCTGAAATTACTCTTTGCTGATTGTGCACTGTTTACTCTTTCTATCCTAGTTTTGTTTCTTACTGCTGTCTAAAGCTGGTTATTTTGCTCATCTCTGATCCCAGCATCCCTTAACACTTAAGGAAGAATCCTGTTTTTCTAATAAATACAAATCACGCATCTGAATTAACTCAACCATAGTTATTGAAAATATGGAAATAAACATTTAGCACTTGACAATTTGGAACATTCATTTTTAGCACTTATGGAGGCATATACATGACTGTAAATAAAATTTACATTTTAGTCATAAATTGCTATGTTTATTCTTCACAAATGGAATCTTACCATGCACATCATACTTTACGTGATGAAAAATAACCCAGGGTGATCAGTGTTAACTGAAGGCACATGTGAGACTGCTGAGACTTTATCTCACAGGATCCCCCAGCAGCAGCACCCAGGAAGCCTTTCTGCAGTGTGCAGTGGGAATGGTGACACAGCTCCATGGCACTGCTGCTCCTGCAGAGCACCTTTCTGAGAGGTTTCAGAATAACACAAAAGTTTCCTCTCTGTGTGTCCAGCTTGAGTTTCCAATAGCTGCAGAAAAGGCATTTTTCACCGAGCTGAAGAATGCTAGACAAAATTGTGACTGACCTTAATTAAACTCATTATCTCATCATACCTGTTAAAACCTTTGATCTATATAAACTGGCCTTTAAGCTTTCCTATAATCATAATTTCTATAACTTCTTTCCAAAATTTTTTTCCTATAATAATCACTCCCTGATGCAGGTCTCTCTAAACAGTGAAATGGAAATGAACTTGATTTGTCTCACAAAAATCCTTAACTCCAAACATAAATTGTGTTGATTATAAATATCCCACTAAGAGGGAGAGTGGGAAAAAAATGAAATGAAAATGCATTCAGTTCTCTGTGTGAATGAAGCTAGCTAATACATCTCCCTATAACCACAGAAATATCTTGTTGGGAGGACATTTTTTGTTTTAGTTTCATTTTTCAAATTCACGTTTTCTTCTGTCTTCAGACATGTCTGTTTTCCCTGGGGCATTTTCCCACAAGGTTCATCCTGCATCTTGTTTGCTCATTAACAGCAGGCATGAGGAGCCCACACATGGGTGTGATAAAGCTCTGCTGCCGTGCTCGATAGCTACAGGTGTAGAGAGGACCAGAACAGCACTGGAATAAAAGCAAAACAAAACAAGGCAAAAACCCCCTAGCTCAGTTCACTCTTCAACGTTTCTTCCACCTTTGCTGTATAATTAATCATTAAATCTAACAAAATTTTGTGTTGTTTTGAGACGCTACCAAGCATAATCACAGAGATCTCTAATACAAGCAAGGGAAGAAAGTTGGTTAAAAATGTAATCTGACATTATTAGAATTAACTATATCCTTCCTTTCCATCAGGTATAATACTTGGCAACTATGGCATTATGGTTTTGACAATAAATTGGCTGATTCTCTGGGCTTTCTATGGAAAGACAACTTAAGGCCTGATGAACTTTTAGGGGGAGAAAAGACAAAGAGAAAGTACATTTCTGATTCCTCTATGAATCAGTAAGAATTCACTATTTGTACTGTTGGCACAACATTGTGTATTAAAAGACAAATCATCAGGGACAGGGAGCTGGTGTTTCAGTAGACCACCTCCTTGAAGCTGGCTTTTTTAAAGAGTGATAAAACTCCTTCCCACAAGAAAACAATTGTTTCCCATACTTTCCAAGAACTCGTTGGAGAGAGTGCAATGAATACATGAGACACAAATCATAAGAGCAAGCCAACCCAGAGAGCCAGAACTCCATTCCTCTGAAAATTGCATCAAATACCAGAAGAGAAACCTTGTTTAACCAGAGCCTGTTCATTCCAAGGAAGAGAAAGAATAGGTAGTGAAGCAAAAGCAAAATTATTAAAAGAATAATACTGAAATTTAGTGTAGAAACTGAGATCACTTCAGGACAATTTCAGGTTCTTCCTCACCTATTAACAGAACTCCAGATTCTTCCATCACTCTCTGTTGCTGTGGGCACTCAGAGCAGCCCACTCAACTGCTTTACCTTTATAACCTCCACCTGCAGCTACTTCACCTTCTCATATATTCTACATTTCTCTTTTGAGTGACTTCCTTACAACCCAGAAGAGCAAGAGAAACATTCTTATGATTTCCCAGCAGCCTCCTGTACTCTGCAAATGTCCATGCTCCAAACAATGTTAGTTTTCCTGCATCTTTCAGTGCATCAAGCTGCAGAAGGTTCAGTGCAGCCCAATCGTCATACCTCTAATGCACCTTTTCTTCATTACCAGGGTGACATTCAGTACTAGGAAAACTCACATCTCTTCTACATTTGATACCTTCTGTCAACCAGTACAGGATCAGACTTGTTTCTTTTTCTTATCACTCCTTCAGGATGATATGTTTATATGAGCAACCTTTAGCTGTTGTCATTAAAAAGCAGCTGAGATCAAGCACAGGTGCCACATGCCAGCATGATGTTCTCTAAAAGAAATATTGCCTGATTTCCAAATAAGCCCTGGGAACTCAGAGATGGGCTGCAGAGCTTGCATTGTAGTAGTGGCTGAATTGGTCTGTTCTGCTGTCCTGCTGTTATCATCCTGATCAGCCCAAGGATATCCTTGTGGAGGCTCTGCTGTTCAATAACCCAAACCTTTTAACATGGTCATGTAATAGATTCCAGCTACAAGTTTTCACAATATTATGGAGTAGCATCTCAATAATGATTCAATAAAGGGATTTTTTTTTGCATGGTCTTGTCACCTGTGACAGGGAAGACTACAGCACAAACAAGTGGACAACTTAGGGCCAAAAATATGCATTTCAAACAACTGAGTTCACCTATTATAGCATGCAAAGTCTCAAGAAAACACATACTTTGGTCCCAACAGGGCAAAGGTGCTGTTACTGGGATGCTGCTTCAACCTAAAAGAAAACAAAATCTTCCAGGTGATATGCTTAGCCAAGTTTTGAAGAGCTTTCAATGAGAATTAACAACATACCTGCAGTAGTGATTTTAAGTACTCCTCCAGGTTTGCAAGAGAACCAATTTAAAAACAAAATTATCTGGTTAGGTGTTAAAGAGCAATTTATTTGCTCAGAAGAAAATATTTTTAATGGCATAAATGCATTTGACATTTCCTGGTAGGAACACTATTTATCTTTCAAAAGATCAAAAAATAAACATATCATATTTATGTGCCTGTTTACCAAAACATAATCTGAGGTTTTACAAGGGTAGAGGAAGAGATGTATTGCTCTGTGGCATGACTCAGGCTCCTCAGTGAACACCTACAACTGTTGTTTGACGAATATTCAAAATTTCCTCCCACACCTGCAGTGGACACTGGATTTTCAAAGTCATATTTTAAGGGAATCTGATCCCTTGTCACAAACATGGAACAGATATTTCCAATAAATGGTTTAAGATTTTACCCTGAACAACACACATTTGGGAAAAGTGGAATATGTATAAAGACTTACTTTCCAGTTTCTTGCTTTAAGTAAAATCTCTATGAAATTGGCACTTTTCTTTAAAAATGTTTGTTTTGCTTATTGACTTTTGCCTCTTCTGTTTCAAACTTCAGATAACTCAAAAACCTTAATATTTTGGCTCCTCTGGGCCAGGCAAGGTCTGAGGTGACAGCAGATCAATGCAACATGCTGTAATGTTTTCAGTACAGACAGAACATTCCTGCCTTTCCTTCCACATCTGCCCCATTACTGTTCGTCTGGCACAGAGACTGCAGACTGCAGCTACCTCCAGATGAAACAAGACAGCATTTTGGGCAGGGTACACACTGTGTGTGTTTTTTTGTGGCTGGGATTTGGGAAGTAGAACTACAATAAAAGATAAAACAGGTTCTGTGGTTGTATTTCCTTCCAACAAAAATATCTCTGCCACTAAAGCGCCTAGTAAAACACAACATGACAAAAAATATATAAAAGGAAAGGTATACTGCAATGAGAAAAAAACCAAGTGAAAAAAAGGGCTACACAACCCCCCAACCAATCAACCAATCAACAAAAGAAATAAAAAAGTCACTTACACCAAAACCTTAGCTTAGTGTCATCCCAAACAACTAACAAACATCCAGTCTCACCAAAAATGGTCACTGTGCTTTGTTTTCAAGACACACATCCTTGAACTCTTGATATATATAGCTAAACTCAATTCCTGGCCAAGCCAAAATCAGTGTCCAAGGGTATCTGAAATACTCTAGTCTGTCCCATCAGACTAGTAAAATATGCTGTTGTAACAGGAACATTGCAAACAGGTACCCATCAGGATAAACACACTCAAAAGTAGATGGAGTCAAATCTGTCAAGTGGCTCAATAGACTAATTATGTTCAAGATAATAAGAAAATAATGGAATGAAGATAATGGGGAAAATAAGTGGTATTTGTGCAAGACTTAAAGGACTTCCCAAAAACACTAAAGCATGTTGTTTCTTCAACTTATCATTTTGCTGCCACATCAGGCAGGAAAAAGGAAAAGATGCATCACTAATACAAAGGTAGATTTCACTAATGCTGTGCTCCTAGCAATGTCAGTGGCTTGGGAAGAAGCAGCAGAAAACAAATGAAGAAATCAATTAAAAATGTTTAGTAATCTATTGAAATAATACTGCACTACAACAGCAAAAAAACATTAATGCTGCAGCAAATCTTCTAGAAAGCACTAAAAAGCTAAACAAATTTAAAGAGAAAAATGTGAACTGTGACATGTCTGATTAACGTGTGGATACTGGGTTAATTACCCTATTTTCTTGGGAAACTTATTACAGAAGTCATCAGTCACTTCTTTTTTTCCCATTCATTTAATTTTTTAACAGCCCTATGCAAAGTACATGATCACTGCTCTTTTTCAGAAAGCAAGTCAAGTTTTCCCACTTTCAGTTGCCGAAGGAAGAAGTGCCAATACAGAGAAAGTGGCAAAACAGCGTTTGATAATGCCTTGGAACAACTTGTCTTTATGGCCCAATCCCCTCAGCAGTGAGCAGGCTGTGACAGAAGTGTGTTACACAGCAAGAGACTGAACACTTGGGGTAAAGCTGGAACTCCATCGGGCCATGACGTCAGCAACAGTGTCAGCAAAACTTCCTTTATGCCCCTCAGAGAGGAGCTGGCATCTGCTTCCCCTGTGAGGCACCACTGCCTGTGCCTACAGCAAACTGTTCTCCACTGAGATCACCTTTCAAGCATGTCACAGCTGATGGCTCTCACCTTGCTCTCCTGTGCCTGCAGCCCAGTTAGAAAAGGTCTAGAGCTGTGGGAATACTCACATATCCCTAATCTGTACATTGGCCTCCAAAACTCAGCCTCCACTGCACAAATGGGCAGATTCCAGTTTACAAATACAAAGGATGATTTCTTTGTGAGCTATCAGCAATGCAACTATCCCTTTTGGTGGAAAGCAAGCTAAACAAGGCAAAGGAAATGTCTGTATTTTGTAAGTGACATTGCAGGGAATGATAAATATGCACACAATTTGTTCAGAATAAAACAACATTTTAGCTACAAAATGGTAGGTCCTCATCTTCACAAAGTGACTTTTGATTTACTCAGCCATAAATTTGAAGTGCAATAGAAGAGTTCAATTTTGTAGACATATCAGCTACAATATAACCCAGTAATGTAACTGTACCACAGGTATTTTTTTTTTTGCAGTCCAAACACCATACTTTTTGTTTTCCATTTCAATACAGACAGACAGTGATGGATTATTACAATTGTGAGTCTACAGTACACATCCTGTGTGGTAGCATGTGATAAAGACTTTTTTCCTTTTTTTCTGTATAAATGCAGCTCCATGCCCAATTATTTGTGTCAAAGTGACAGTACGGTAGGTTTCTACATTATTACCTATGCTGCAAACTCCTCTAGTACAAGTGATTTTTATGCTCTTTGAAATCTTGTGGTTGGTTAAGGGATATGGTAAAAATGCATGACTGAAAAATGCTTTCAGAGATTTATAATCTATTACTTGGATGCTGAGGCACATCTCAGTGGCAGAAATAGGGCATCTGATGCCCTTCAGCTACTCTGAGATCACACAGAGCTCCTGCCTGAACATATCCACAAGGCTCAGAACTGACTTCCTGAAATTAAAGAGCAAGCAGAATTAATATGGAGTCTGCCTCTTCTGGCTTGTCTAATGATGTACTGGAGAATTTCTTTGACTTCAGCTCTCTGTGGACAACTAGCCAGCAGTATAACTCACTCTGGTTTCATCACAGCGATGTATGAGTGTCTGTGGTCCAGACAATGAAAACTGAAAATGCACCTTTCGGCATTTGTTCCGTGCCTTCCTCACATACATTTGGGCTTTGTGTGTTCTCTGCAAAAGTGAGTGCACAGGACAAGATTAACGACACTATGACTGAGACTTCACCATTGCCAAACACTCAATGTCAGTAAGATTTGATCAGATTTGATGGGCTTGAAGATAAAATTAAAATCACGTCCAGACCAGGAGTTCTGCCTTTCAACCTTGATAGCACTATGTCAAGTCTTTGTGTGTAATTCATTTCAGGGCCAACATACTTCAGACACAAACTAGAACTCTAAATTAGCATTACTTAGGAATTTTAGTACTAGCGCTCAAGCAATAGCAACAGGAAAATATTTATATTCAGATTCAAATGGTTGTATAAGAGACACTGAACTATAATCAAACCCTAGCACAGACATTCATTAGCAATTACGTTTTTTTACAGTTTTCTAAAATGCAAGTCATGAAAATCAAAAGCACATAATTAAGAGCAACATTCAAACAAGGGCTTTTATTTATATCTAGTCAACATTTCTGACATACATAATTGCAGACCTTAATAAATATGATTTGATTTATTAAAGATGTATAAAATAAGCATGATGGATATGCAAAGTTGGTTCAATTTCTTTCTTGAGAATAAGATCTATTAAAAATCAATTAGGGAAGGGACGAGTTGGTATAGAGAGCCAATAAAGAGATGCATCAATAGAGAACTATTAATGAAAAATAATATTCTTTTTTATTCAGTTCCTTAATTATTAAATTTTTCATAAATTAGTACTATTATATTTTAATCCAATGCATTTCTACATTTGCAAATATTTCACAAATTTTGAAAATAATAATACATCCTAGTAATTTGAATTACCTGGTTTTTTGCTATGCTTTAACTCTGTTTTCTTTGAATATACTGTTTATTTTCTTCTTTTTCCACATTCTGCCACAAGCGTTTTTAAAAAGGGACACAGTGAGGAGTGGGCAGAAATAGACTTCACAGGAACTTTATACAAAAAGTTTTTAATTAAACTGAAGAGCCAGATGGCTCTATTTTGACCAGAAAAGCTCTCAGTTCAGACTTTTGCCTCTACCAAACCCAGTCAGGACAATAAGCTATCTTTGCTTTTGAACTTGGACGTAAATATAACTTTTACCCACCCAACCCCACAGTGAGGGGGGTGTTCCAACCCCTCCAAACCCCTAGGAATGCCCTGAGATCTCTTTAGGCCTCAGCCTTGAGGGGCAGCACCTGGGCCTTGCTCCCCTCACAAACCCTCTCTGCTCCCAGGAATTCCTGTTGCCTAACGAGCTCCTGGGCTTTAATCAACAGCCTTGGAGGCTTCTTTTTCTCCCCTGAATAACAACCCAAGTGGACCAACATTTTTGTTATTGAACTTCCAAAGAAAGTTGTCAACCCAAAGTGAGTCCAAGATGGAAAATTACTGTGACTGAAGGCCACTGTCTTGGAGGCCTATAAACAGTGAGATACAAACTCTGGTTTTCTGGTTCATGTAAAAACTAAACTAAAATAAACCAAACCAGCTACACTTTTTTATATATATGCTAACTGACCCATGCCCACAAAAACAGTAATAGAGCATTTTTGACTCATTTTCTAGGAGGCCAAAAGCTCAATGGATGTGAAGGATTACCCAGAAAGTCTTCCTCAGATATGCATGAAACACACCAAAGATGTGAAAAAGAGATAGGGCCTGAACAAGCCATTTGATTTCAGGTGAGAGGATGATACATTACCATCCCTTCTCTTTCCTTTTCCCACCTTCATTTCCTAAGGCATCACTGAATTTTCATCAGTCTGGGATCTACAAATTATATCCCTCTGCTACCTATGGAAGCCCCATCCCTTGAAGAGGTATCTCAGTATAAACTACTGTTGTTGAATACACAAAAGTCAAAAAATTAAAAAGCCTAAAACCAAACCAACAGCTTTTTTTTTCTCATTGGTTAAACAAAAGTAAACAAAAACAATACTTTATTTCTGAGAAACATATCTGAATACATAAAAGCAGATTGTTTTTCAGTAAGGAAATGCCATTTTTACAAAGTAATTTTTAAGAGATTGTATGGGTTTTTTCTTTAAATTCGTGCTCCCTGGCCAAGTTTGACAAATTCCTTCATGTGGTCATTTTCCAACTGTATGTTTATTGAATGTAGAGGTCAATGGTTAGAGGGATGAATAACCTTGATCAGGTTTCACTGCTGTCAAATAGCACAGTAGATGGAGTTTCTAAATTCCTCTGATTATCCAAGAACTGTAGCTCAAATTCATTCTTCCTCCTCTACCAAAAAAAAAAAAAATAGGAGAAAAGAAAAGAGAAAAAAATAAGGCAAAAAAAAGGAGGGGGAGGTTGAAAAACAATTTTTTTATTTTTCAAACTCATGATTTTCCATGGAGAAAAGGGGAATTGAGGAAATGAGAACAACTCTGGGGGGTTTTTTTATTATTTTTTTATCATGAGATTGGAAATGCTGAGTCACTTTTGTTCTATATATCTGTGGCAGCAAACAGAACACATGCTCATGAATTTCACTAGGAAGACACTAGGAGTTTTATACTGACAGATGCTGAAGCACCTCATTTTACTCATGTTAGTCCTGAAATTGGAAAGGGACAAGCTGTGACAAATTCTGGCTACAGGCATCTGATCTTCTGTCTGGAGAGAATCCAGTCACAAAGGTTTGGTATGGTCCCAAAGGTAATAACCATTTGACAAGAATCAAAGCTTCTCAATTTAGGCTTGGTACCAAGTTCATTTGGCTTGATTTTATCTGGTCCTGGTCAGAAAACACCATGCAGCACTGTTTTATGTGAATTTATAAGGCTGGATCTCACCTAGCCTGAACATCTCTGCACTGAGTTAATTTTCATGGCACACTCGAGTCTGTCTGATTACTTACTGGAGGCATACAGGAACTGGAAAAGTGCTACTGGTTGAGAAAAGCAAAGGACTGAGCAATTTTAAGCATAAAACAGCATTGCTCTGTCAGATGCCTGCAGAATCACACCAAAATATAGTCCAGTCATTTTTTGGACATGCACATGACCTACTTTCCTCTTAAACCCATAAGCAGCCTGAGTTCTGGCATGAGCTTTGAAGAGGACAGAATCTCAAAAACTATTCCAAGCATGTTAAAAAATGAGAGCCTTTTATAGGATGCTCTCCATAGGAGCTCCTTAACTCTGATACTTCTGCAGCACTATTTTAGACTCTAGTCAGATGTTTGGTCTGGTAGTGTGGACAAGACACCTGTACTGGTGAAAGGATGGTCTTTGTGCCACTTGCTACCCTTTTTTATTATTATTTCTTCTCTTTATTTTCAATAGCATTTTAGCATTTTTCCAGGAAGGCAGAAGCCATCACCAAGATAGGAATTTCTCTGTGCATTTATAACTATTATGTAGATTCTCTGAAAATACACAGTTCTTTGATCTAACTCAAGCTAGTCAAAGAGATAAGAGAAACAGATTGATACTGAGCTATTCTGAAGCCTGGGGAAAATGAAACAGATATAAATCAAAGAACAAACACTGTCCTCTCTGATTCTGGCTTCTTCTGCAGGAATCTCTCTCATGCTTTATCACCAAAATGCATTTTTGAGGTATATGCTCTACACTTACTTGAAGTTTTCTAATTAAATACAATTGGTAAAAATAGCAATAAGTACTAAGCAATAATGTAACTATATCTGTCTACTGAACTGCACTTCATTGCTCATTTCTCCTCACTTCATCACCTCATTCCCCCTCTCACCAGGGGAGTTCTTAGAGGGGCCTGGGTCACAAGACTAGTTCATGAGACTGATCCGGATACTGAAATTATAAAACTGTCATTTAAAAGAATATAAAGAAAATCATTGACAAGAAAACATCCTTAGTTTAGACACTTCTGAATAAAATGTGTAATAAATTTGGAGCGTATTTGGAATACTGAAATGGAAGTGGTAACTCCATGTCTGGTGATACTCAGGCACTCAGTTCTCTGCCCTAGTGTACCAAAGGAACCAGGAGTGAACTGGACATTGGCAAAATTAGTTTGAAAACTCTTTTGTCATAATAATGGTGTCCAGAGACAATATTCTTATAGGGATGTCAAATAAAGGCATCTAAATATCTTAAGCTAAGGTCTGCTAAACTAGGAAAACGATTGGATATTGTCATCTGTGCCAGCAAAGGAATAGACCTGACAATGATCATGGCTCTTCAGTGTTACTTTGTCCTTTGGAAGAATCATCCAACTACAAGAAGGAAAAATAACAGCTGGAACAAACCAGCCATAAGAAAGTAAAACTCTATGGGTAAGACACTGTAAAAACCACCTCTAGAAGAAACATCATCATATTTCATAAGTTTTCATGAATATTCAGTACAGTAAGAAATTCAGTAAGGAATTACTCAGTGGTGCTCTGGGAATAGCAGAAATAGTTCTGTAAGTATTCCAGGAGAAGAACAATTTGGCATGCATTATGTAAAAGAAACTTCAAGTAATCTTTTATTCTGAAAGTACTGGCAGACTTCCAAGGATCAAATATTTGGGTAAAACTGTGCCTAGGGACTGATCAAGGGTATACTTTTAATGATAAAATCTGACCATTGTGAAGACTAATTATGATATGCTAAAAAAATATAGAAATTCAAGTACTGCCAGGCTGTGAATAAAGAAGTTATAGATTTATCTGCTTATGCAAAGGACAATTATTCTTACATTCCTGGACATTAAGTCAGGAAAAATATTAGTGTATAGTTGCAAGGAGAAAAAGTAAGAACTGTGATGCAGGCTGTATAATTATAATGCTTCTTGACACATTACTACACTGCATTTTGAGAGCTGCTAGTGGCAGAATTGGCAGCAGGATAAAAGCAGAGTGTTCTTCTTCGAGAGTCTGGCTTTCTAGTTTATAAGAAAGAATACAATGGTATTAAGACACATATCTTAATGAGAAAAGGAAAACATTTCTGTTATTATTCCATAAATACAGCGTCATCTCTTTTAACCTCCAAGAGCTTCTAGTAAATCAGCTAATGGTTGCCTTTTTAGGAAATAATGACACAAATAAAATTATAAGGAATTTTCCAGCTAGAATGATCCTGGTACCCAAAGTACACAAATTCTCCCTTTTTTCTTTAAAAAAAAGAAAAAAAAAAAAACTAAAACAGACAAAAAAACCAAAACCAAAACAACAAAAAAAAACCCAAAAAAACCCAAAAACAAACAAAAAAGGGCATAATATTTGACTCACTCTAGAATGTAAAGGATTTAATCCTGCTCCTCTTCAGTTCTCAGTAGTTATAAAAATAACACTAAACACATACTAAATCTTGAAATGTATCTGTACTGGAAAGAATCAAGGTCCAGGCAAAACAGTCTCAATAAATCATCCCTGATCAATTTCTGACAGATTCCTCTGATGGTGTACACTGAGCAGCCCTTAACAGAAAGATTCAGCCAACTGGGGATCCTCCCATACATGGAAAAAGAGATGGAACTGGACCCCTTGAAAAGAATCAAGCCTGGCATATGTGGTAGTCACGAAAGGTCACAGGACAAACAACACAATTAAATCAGACATGAAGTTGAATTATACATGAGATTAAAGTAATCTTGGTGTTATAATAAGAACTGCTGTGCAGTGTCAGGCCAAAGGGCCAAACAGCTGTGAGAGTTGCCAACAGGGCATGTCCAGGGAAGAGCATGCCAATGACAATGTCTTTGATGTGTGGGCATGATTACTGTATGTTTGGGCAGCTGATTGCACGTGGAGCTAAAAAAAATCATTTGGTATAGGACTATGCCTTTCCTAAGGTTAAAACAGGCATGTAGCATGCCCCAAGCCCTCCAATTCCTGCCTCTCTCTCACGCTTTGTAAATACAGACCCAACTAAATTGCAACCTGCAGGTAAATGACCTGATTTGTCACATTGTGTTAGTGACATCCTGCACTACAACATGGCCCCCATAGTGGGGACACCACAGAAAGGTGGATATTCCAGACTCCTGACGGGGAGGAGCGTGCATCGTTCCACAGGTGACCCCAAGTACTGGTTGGTCACCGTGTCTCCAGGGGGGAATGGCTGGACACAAGTCCTTTTGTCAGTGCTAGAATTTGTATGAGTGAAACCTACAAAAAGGTTGAGGTCAGAGTTTTGTCTTTAAAGGAACTCATGATTATTTTCCAGTTTGACGATTCTCATTTATGTTTTTCTATTTCTTACACTTTGTTTTGTAGTGTCCAGAGGAACACAGCGTATCAGAGCCAGGTATAAATAGGGTGTGTCAGCCCTTTAAAGTCTGGCAGCTACCACAACTAGGAAGAGCATTTTGAATTACAATTCCACAGATTTGCAACACCACCAGACAAAAATGAAAAAAGTGTCAGTAATGTAGGTATTTAGTACTCAAGAGGGCAGATGGCAGAAATCACCTATGTTCTGATACAGTGGCAGCACAAGAGACCAGCTTCTCCTCCTAGCAAAAATCTATATCATAGGCAAGGTGGAAAACCATGGTAATTTTGACCAAAAACATGATAGATGATTTTTTGTTTTATATCTTTTGGATACATCGAGATTTATTAACAACCATTTCTCAGTGCTTGCAAACAGTGCAAGAACCACTCTGGGTTTTGTGAGTCTGGACTCAGAAAGAGGATTGAGATTCTATTAGAATGAAATATATTGATATCTTAATCCAAAATGTCTTTTCATTTTGAAAATATCCTTCTTTTTCAGTTAACTTGTCCCCTTATAGTTTTGCTTTTCAAATAGCAAGGACAACTATATTTTAAGTGAAACCCTTTGGTCTTGGTTCCTCATCAAATTACATGACATTTAGGTGTGCTTGGTAGACAAATATCTGTTATTTTTATAGTTCTGTTGAGACAGTGAGGTCCAAAAGTATATTGTTTGTATAATTAATAGTTACTATGAGGGTTTATGCCTAAATATACTTTGTGTAATGATAAATTAACATGCAAATTAACATATGACTTGGCTATTGGGCTATCATAGTAGTTCTCTCCTAGCCATAACTGTTGATAAAGAAAAACTGTGAGACATTAAAAAAATCAGAATAGAGAAAAAAAGAATTGTCAGTCCTCAAAGTAAACTGTGCTTCCCTAATATAATGCCTTACTCATGGGGCATTCATAATCAAAGAATAACAATGCCAAAGAAAATTACTACATATGTGAATATCTGATGCTGAAAAGAAAACTGATTGATAACAACAATATTGAGAGTTAAAATCACCTAATCACAATCAGTAACTTTTAGTCTGTAATCTGCCTGCACTACCAAATGCATATGAAAAAAGTCAAAATTGCACTAGTTCATTCACTGGAACATTCACCTGAGAATCACAACACAATGGCAAAAGCTTCAGGGCACATTTCTTTAAATATTAAATAGATGAAAATTAAAGTACCACAAGTCTAGACAAAGTGGTGTTGTGCTCCACAAGGACCGAACGCTTCAACTTTTTGGGACAGAGTGGTTTGCTTTCAGATGTGTGCAAAGTTTTTCCTCTCCCAGCAACTATTCTCCTCTGAAATAATTTCTAATGCTTCGCTGGTGGTAGAAGGTCAACTACTCATACTGGGGAACCAGAGAACTGTAGCTTGTTCCTTCAACGTTTTCCCCAAAGTTTTTGGTCACACCAGAATCTTCTCTAACTCCTTTTCACCATCCTGAAATACACAAGTAACAATACTTACCTGCCTTCTGAAGATATTTCCCAAGTGGAAAATATTGAGATACGACACTCATGAGTGACATCAGCAGAAATACAGTTAAAAATTCTTTTTATTGTACTAATAAATGTACAAATTTAAAATCCAATCATTTTATTCAAAATATAAAACCTATGGATGCCTACCTGATATTCTTTTAACTTCTCTCTGCTCAGAATTACAAATGTGGCACACAGACCATGCCAACATCTCCTTTTTTTTCTAGACAGAGCTTTTTAGGCAAGCTGCTTCAGAGGATGAAAGACATTGAGCTCAGTGTGGGCAACAGAGCTTCCTAAAAGCCAGGAGATGCTGTGAGGTAGAACCAACAGTGAGGTAGCAAGACACACCTGCGCACTGAACAGCACGAGTGGTCACAGAGAGCTTGCAACTGCTACCCTTCTGAGCATCAGTTTTGTCCTCTCCATCACTAAAAAGACAAAAATTAAACCCAGGAGTAAATTGTAAAGTGTGTGGGATTGGTGACAGCCAGAAACAGCTTGTTTAAGGACCAAAAATTAGTGCATTGTCTGTGGCACTTTCTCATAGAAGTATTCATAGTAGTCAATCACTTCTGATTGTCTTAACACCCTGAATGTATTTGAGCTTGGAAACTAAAACATTTAAGCAAATCAGGGATGGAAGTGCTATTCAAGGCAGTAAAACTCCATGAATAATGTTTCCTTTGCAAAGAACATCACCTTCAGAGAAGAAAAAAAAGGAATCAGAAATACACAAATTGATTTTATGATCATTATTTAATGCAGAAGGACATGAGGGTCCTTTGAAGCTGAAAATGATTCTAATCAAGGTATTATTACCTGTTTTCATCCCAAATCAATTTCCTCCTTAGGCTTTAGCTGAAATCAGTGAGGTAATAAACGTCAGACCTGTAAATTCAACATGAGAGAAAGTTCATAAGCATTTGTTCCTTAAAAAGATTTATTACAAACTCTGGCATTTTTTCCCTCAAAGCCTGATGATGGATGTGCCAAGGTTCATAGCTGTGCCTGACGGGGTGGGCAACGTAAAACATAAGAAACAGTGCTCTTGTAGAGGAAAGGCAAAGAGCCAAGCTTAACCTCTTGGAAAATAATTACAGCTTGTGTACAAAGACAGCCACAACTTACTTTGTTATCATATTAAAAGGTTGGTAAAACTACTGATTGATAACCACTTTCCCTAGGGAAAGAAAGTACAGCAGATTGACAGATTCTGGATTCTAACAGAAGCCTCCAGAGCAATGTGAGAACCCCGACAGGCAACACTCACACTCAGTGTACAATAATTTCTCTTGAGGTAAATCAGAATAATTTGGAGGTTTTGCTTACTGGAAAAAAAAAAAAAAAAGGAAAAACAACCAACAAAACAGACGAACAAAACCTACTTACTATGGACCAGGATAAACATTTTTTATCTAATTGAAATTGATCATGTAAACAGGCACCAGTATGCAGAACAGAACCCATGGCAGGTCCCCACTAGCACTTTTATGATCTGCAGGCACAGTTTGAAATGACCTTATTTATAACCATAGCCGCCTTTCCAGCGGAAGACTTTAGAGTTCTGCTGGTTTCCCTGGCAACTATTAGTAATGCAAGAAAGACACAACATAGAAAAAATTACATTTTACCAATCCTGTTTCCAGTAACTGCTAATTCCCCTCTCATATCAAAGGGAATTTTACAAAAGAATTTTTCTCCCATGTCAAGAGTGGCAAGAGTAACAGGTAACACAAAGCTTTACCACAGTAAAGGCCATTTCATACCTCTTTAACCATCATATCTGATTCTGCCTAGACCAGTACAAAACAAATGTTAACCTTATCAAGAAGTTTTCTGCTTTTCATCTGTGTAGGTAAGCACTGTTGTGTTCCTGGGGAGATCAAGGCAGGGAGGTTAAGCAAAATGCAGATACTTTTCTGTGTTCAGCTCTTAACCTTTTTGCCACCATCCTCCTCTCCTGCTCTGTAACACATGGCACTTCAGCAGTGGGGAGCAAAAAGCACACTCCACATCAGGCACTTCAGCCTAATTCAGCAGGACTGAGGTGGTGACTTCTCTGTTTATTCTTCCTCATTATTATTCTAACACCAACTGAACTTAGTTTCTGCAGAAGTGTCACACTGATATCTTCTTTTCCCCCAGTGCTGGTTCTCATAGCCTGCCTTGGCTGCTTGTACAGATTCACCTTCTCAACAAGGATGTCACACTCAAAAGGGAAATGACTGCTGAGTTATGAAATCTGTGTGGGTTTATCCTCTGTTTGGCAGAGTCAGCATTTACATGGACAAGTAATACTTGGCCACATCGTAAAGCTTTCACCAGAACTCAGAAAGGAGCAGAGTACCTTGAAACTTAAAGATGAAAGGAAACATTATGTGACAATCACAGCTGTGAAAAGCAGGGCAAATCCCACCCCCTTCAAAAAACAAAACAAAACAAAAAAAACCAGGGACTGGTAGAGAGTAGGAGGAAAGAGTTAAAGATAACAAAGAAAGTGAAGACTAAGTGAGTCTCCAGCATGAAATGCATTTTCAGCCCTTTACTGACAGATCTGGTGGGGGGGAACGGTATTTATGATGGTATTTATGTAGAAACTGTGTTTACAGCAAGATGAAGGGGGCAGAACATGAAACTAAAGTGCAATTTTAAATAGGGAACAAAGGTAACAATAACATACGAAATTCATTAGGTTTTTATAGAAATTATTTACAGTCTCCATATTTTTCGTCTATAAACTAGAGATTTACATTTCAATGGTCCCTCTATATCTTCAAAAACATTTTCATATTTTTACAGAATACATGGACAATTCTCAAATCATTTTTCAGAGAACAAAAACCTAATGAAGGCTCTAGCCTGTTTAAAACCCTGAGTCTTCACCCACAGGCTTTTCTGTCTGTGCAAGCCCATCCCATTAACATAATTTCAACTGCAGACTAATTGAGTCAAGGCAAATGTAGTCGACAATAGCAGAATACACCTACTCTTTCTAGGCATTTCTAGTGAATCAGATGCACGAAGCCTGGAATATTATTAGCAATCTTTAATAAAATGCACCAAGGAAAATTGTGTGGCTTAGTGATATCCCAGAGCAGTTACAGTTTTCAAAATGTAAGTCCAGAGAGTGCTTAAAATTACTTCATGAACACCGAGGGGATGAAAACAGAAGCAGGAAGAAACAAATTGTACCAAACTGACCTTCTGTGTACCAAGTCCAGTGACAACCAGATCCCAAAGGCACATGTGCCACTCCCAGAAAAGATATTTGCTTTGTCTATACTTTTCACTTAGGATCTGCAATTGTCCTCACAGGTGTACAGTGCAGTGCAGGCGGGTGCAGAGAGGCCTGAGCCAGCTACAAACAGGCAAGCCCTGTTTGTTGCAGGATAAATGCAGGAGTGAGGTGCGAATTAGCACAGCCAGCACAAGCAAAGTGCTTCCAGCTGCTGCCCCCCTGTTGGACGCCCCTCTGTGCCAGGTAGAACCAAGCCCCTGGCTGTAAGGTTTGACTCTTCACCCAGCACAGAACTATGCTATACAAGCCTGTGCTATGTAGAACTTCTTAACAGACATTGTGCTGTTTGCTATTTTTCACAAAATGATCCATCACTGGCAACCAAGGGCCCATGAAACACTCTCATCTTTCACCTTCCTATTCTTGAAACAATGTGTGGCATAAATGTTCACTGACAAAGCAGCCTTGAAACATAATCTGAGTTGCTGAAAGCCAAATGAAGGAAGTAACCAGGGGTTATACAAAACCATCAATAATTCCACCTAGAGAATTTGAGCATTTGAACATTAATCTGTATTGTAACTCCTGTAAATACAGCCCTTCACAGAAGGAGCATAGTGTAAATTCCCAGCACATATTCTGGAACCTTACTGGTGTGAAAATACGAAAATACCGTTCAACAGCTTCAGTAACTCAGCTGTCGTCTCAGAGACACAGTCAGTCTTGTATCACTGGGGAGCACATGCAGAAGATGAGATAGCCATCCATTACTCCTTTCTCTAACTGGATTCTCCAGTTTTAAACAAGGTTTGTGGAGAATTGCCTCATGAAGACATATTTAGGGTTATTCCCACCATCTTAACCCAACATGCAGAAAAGACTGTTCCAATGATCAGATTGGATTTGATCTTTAGCTCTCACTAAGAAGTGCTGCCCTCTTAATAGATGTAATTTGCAGGTCAAAAGTGATGACAAGTGCACTTTTGTGGCCTTTAACTGTACAACAAGTTTGGGTTTCTGACTACACCCATTATGATGTCCAGCTGACAAGCTCCTTTTAAAAGTAATTGTGGTTAAAAAAAGGACTAAACTGCAGAAACTTGCTCAGCATTTTGGTATTATCTACATAATTTCCCTATGGCATCCAAGAGTGGAAGAAGCCCCATTTTGATGAGCTAAGATAACTAACTCAAGCTCTCTGATAAATTTTCATTCAATGACAACACTTCCACGGTCTGATCTCCACATGTGCCTCTCTTCTTTGGCAGTTGACGCTAATGCAGAGGACTCAAAGAGCAGAACCAAGGATTTGCACATCAATTCCTCAATCAACCTCCTCTGCTCTTGAAACTGCACACAGAGAAGGGCAGTTCAGTCTTCCTCCCTCCTTTTCTTTAGGAAAACACACGTATTTCTTTCTGGCGCCACAGATACATCGCACTTATTAAAATAAGACCCAGGAATTTCAATTAGCCTCACTAGGTCATAAAATCAGCTAATTAGTTAGGTTGGAAAAAAACTTGAGATTGAACCCTAATGCAAAGTGGCACAGGCTGGAAAAGACAGCACAGATATAATCCCAAACATAGCTCTGCTTAAAGGACAGAGCTCCCCAGATCCTGGGGTACACTATAGAGACTTCCAAATAACTCCAGAGCCAAAACCTGTTTCATTGTGTTTTCCTCTCTTTGAGAGACAGATTTTTAAAACAAAGAACACTTCCACTTTGCTACTTGAAACATTCTTACCAAGAACGGTTCCAAGCAAAGGCTAAATTTTGTAACAGTAGTCAAATAGTTCAGGAAAAACGTCATCAAGCTATTGAAGTTTCAAAAGATCCCTAAGGGAGAGAAAAAAAAAAACCCAGTTTTGGGTTACAGGTATTGCAGAAGACACATTTTTATAAAACAAGTGATGATATTTAGAGCAAACCAACAATTTTTGCAGGATAAAAAAAGTTAAATCTTGGGTAAAAATTATTTCCAACAAGGCCTTTACCCCTGGAAAAAAAATGATGTCAGGCATTTAGCTCAATTTAAGTAATTTTATTTCTCCTAGTAACAGGAAGTGCTTCAATGA
This sequence comes from Monarcha castaneiventris obscurior, assembly GCA_026261815.1. Taxonomy (NCBI): domain Eukaryota; kingdom Metazoa; phylum Chordata; class Aves; order Passeriformes; family Monarchidae; genus Monarcha; species Monarcha castaneiventris. Next base: position 5,978,727 of record JAMPIT010000539.1, read on the forward strand.
ATTTAACTTTGTTAAGTGGAGACAAGCCTTGTTTTGAATGTTATTCAATGCATCTGGAAGACGACTAATAAAAAAAAAAAAGAGACAAAAAAGAGGCATTTACTAATGCCCTAGAAATTGCTCATCCTCTTGAACTAAAAATACTGGGTATATTGAGACTGTTGAAGATTTAAAAGAAATTGCTCACAGAACAGGAAGAAAACTGGAACTGCCAGATTATGTTAAAGAGTATCCCCAAGGCAGGACAGCAGGAGTACAGCAGAGAGCAAAGAGAGAGACACCAGGCTCAAACAGAAGCAGGTATATAATGACTAATGCTTGTCAAAAACATTTCATTCTCAGTATATTCCTGACCCAAAAGCTTTTCTTCTGGGGATCCCTGGGGTTGGAATGAGTCAGTCTTTGCTTGATTAATGAATTTAAATATGGGGAAATTTCCTCTTAATATGTGCATCTGGCAATGTGTTGACATTCCAGAAATTATTTTTTTTTTAAATAGTGCTGTAAAAATCAGCAGAATTACAAACCAAGATGTGGGGAGGGAAGGGTTAATTCTGGTTGTTAATTTTGGTGCCTGGGAGTCAGAATTCCTACATGGTCATTGGAGGAATGACCCAGAGCATCTAGGCTATGGGCTTACAGTTCCTGCCACTCCCAATGCAGGATGTGTGAGATAGAAGGCTGCTCTCACTCTGTGTCAGTGCTCTGACAGGATGTCTGTGCTTTCCTTGGCTGGGGAGTGTCATGAGTGTGTGTGTGTGTGTGTGTGTGTAAAAACACCAGTGACCTCAACATTTGTGAGTTTACATCCAATAATGCCTTTCTAACTTTTGCACTGAAGAAGCTCTTAAGGCAGTAGAAAGAAAAAACCAGTTGGGTTTGATTGGAGGTACTGAGATAGCATGAAGCTGTTTCTGTAAATATTTGAATAGTGCCTGAATCCAATGGCTCTCCCAGCCCTGACTCAATTCTGACCTAATTGGGTAGAAGGCTAGTGCATGCCCAGGAAGAGCAGACAGGAACATCAGGGCTGGCAGTGCTGTGTGGTGCCCTTGCCACACACCAGAGACTGCAGCAAAGGCAGGTTAGGCAAAATGCCCAAGGTCAAGGAGAGTGGGACATAAATCGGAACCGAATTGGGGATGAACACTCACCCATTAACTTGTTAAAAGATAACTTCCTTATGTTCCCTGTCATTACCTTTACCTGGTTAAGGGTATTTTTTTTCAACACTAATATCTCTTACTCCTTTAACCAAAAAAACAGGACTTCATTTAAAATAGAAGAGTCTGTCTTGCACTGCCACAGGTCCACTGGCAGAAGCAGGAAGAATAAAGGTCACAGCAGACATAATAAGAAATCATGTGTCAACCCTGTAGGGTAGTGTTGTTATCCCAATTTCACTAGGGAAGGAAGGAAGCAGCAGGAACAGCATTTAACAGGTAAATTACAGTCTTCAGTATGGCTACAGTGAGAAAGAGCAGCGCATTTAACATCAAGAAAAATGACTTGGTAAATGAAGATACAAAATTCTTAACAAGCAAGTTTCACATAAATTACATAGTAAAGGACATATCAAGGTGCCAACTTTGGCATTACAGTTGAAAACAAAACAAGCAATATTTTTCTTTAAGGCCTCAAAACCAAAGTAATTAGGATAAGAGCTATCACAGCATATATCATAACTGAGTTAATTCTTTAGATGAGATCTACCATAACACAGAAATATGATCAGTTGAATGTATAAAAACACATAAAGGAACCTGCAAGAGTCATCTGCAATAGGGAAGAAATACACAAATAAAAAGAAAAAAACCAATACTCTCCAAGTATTATACTCTCTTCAAGTGGCCAAGTATTCCTGAGACCATACCAGGTATAGCACATCAATTCATCCACTTGCAGATTATGTACCAAATTCAATGTTCCATTCTTTACAAGAGGAGATAAATTTCAGCAGCCTCAGGTAGCAGTGCATTTTTACCCAGAAGTAAGAACACAACACAGATGTCCTGTAAGTGTTACTTTATTGCACAGTCAAATATTTGAGATGTGTTTGAGGTAAAAAATATCCATGAAATTTATTTATGAAGTTCTGTCGTAGGAACTATTTTTTTTTTCATTAAAAGCCTACTCAGGAACATCTTGTGCCCTCATGCAGCACTGCCTCTATGGGCTGATTGCATTAACTCAAGTCACTGTTGTAATAAGCATTTAGTTTAGCCTCGATAAATGCTGACACTAACTTAGACTGTAAAGAATTTTTCCATATTAAAATAGAAAATCTACTATTAATCACCAGATTATGCAAAATCATATTAATGGAAGTATTTCTAAGTTTAGCAAGTGAATCATCGATGGAAATTGCATTAACTGAGATGCATATCATATCCAAACTGCTTCAGATTTACTATTAAATGTAATATTTTCTTACTGAAATTACTGTTCTAAATACTTTAAAAAATAGATTATGGAGAAGCATAAATTTGGGCACTGTTTTTCTTAAGAAAGATCTTATTTTCTGTGCATTTTAAAAGTGTTTCCAGAAAGGTGTTTTGCATGATATTAGTTAAAATACAAACCAGAACTCTTTCCTCTTAACAGAGCTCCTTTAAGAGAGTAGCTTCAAAGGTATGAGACATAACTTTCATCCATGAAAGAACAATGATCGTCGTGAATAAGTACCTACAAATTTGCACACAAACCGATTTCTGAGATACAGGCTACTGGAGGCATGGGTTATACAGTGAACATACGGCATTTATCACCAAAAATGTAATTATTGTCAGCAGACCAAACAATGACTGCACAGCAATTTATAATAAAAGGACACATTTACTACTGAAATGCCAAAATGCATTAACCCCTATCACAAAATAGAAGAGTATAAGTCTTAAAGCTTGTTAAAATCAGATGCTCCAATATTATATTTTTTTCAAACAGATCTACAATTTGATGTTCTACAGTTAGACGAAATAGGACAAGAAAATGGACTTTGTTTTTACTTTGATGATACAGAAAGATAACCCTGGGTTGTAATTCAAAGGTTCACTTGAAAAGGTTCCTTTTTCATTCATATCAGTTTTCTTTTTTTATATTTTTTTTTCTTAAAGGTAATATCAAGCTATAATTTGTTCTTGCACACACTTTGATAAAAAGACAGGGAAAAAAATCCCCCAAAACCAGAAACAACTCCACCGGTAAGATCAGCTAAGGTTGCTTTGGGGAAAAACAAGATTATCACATTTCTGTCTAGAGTTCCACTCAGTGTATGTAAATACACAAACCAACAACCCCTCATTTCACACAGAGGGATCAAAACACAGCAGACTTCTATTGAGTGAGTTATAAATTTTACCTAGACATGCTGATCCCACATGTCCCTAGAATTTCTGGACATCTATCTAATCCCAAAACCACGCAGCCCTTCTATGGCACTTCAGCCACCTCATGAAGAACAGATGAACTCTTCCGGTCCTACTAGAAGTTTTCTCTTTCAGTCTCCTCCTCCTTTCTCTTCTGTCTCTTCTCTGGACCTATTCCAATATTAGTTCTTTTTTGAAGCTGTATAACTTGATTAAAGTACTAGCAGCCTCTTTAAGGACCAATATTGATATTTTCCCATTTCTCCTGGAAACACCTTCTTTAGCCAAAATTCCTATGCCAAAATTCCAGGTAGTGTTCCAACAACTAAACCATACTGACAACTGTGGCCATTCTGTCATCAAAATTTTCTCTTTGAACTTCTGAACCTCTAGAAGATATAGCCATGACTTTCCCATGTGATATGATGCTGGTACATTACTGAATTTTAGTATCATTCATCACTGTTCTTCCAAGTTATACAGGACTTTTTACAAAACAGTCAGTCTTCTCCTACACGATTTCCATCTTTGTGAGCACTGCAGCTTTAATACTTTATACTTTGTGCTGCAGTTCTCCAAAGAAAATTCTGAACAGTTTTGACCTCATGAAAAATTGTTCAAAACTTTCACTAATAATTCTATTAGCTTTCAAGTAAATGAGACTTAAATTCTCCCTCACGCACTATTCCAGGTTAATAGGTTGAAATTATGTTTTGCACTACTTGCAATTTTAATTACATGATTCATCACTGGCATCAATACTTGTGTTCTGCATTACTGAATCCATTTTTTACTTTTGCAACAAAGAGGCTGGAGTCACATTCAGAAATATAAATAAAATAAAATAAAATAAAATACCCAGTAATAAAAGAGCTAATATATCTGAAAGAGGAGGGAGGAGAAACAAAAAAAAAAGAGAACAATTAAATGAGACTTAAACGTAAACAATCAGAAGAATAATATTATTACCACATATCCTTGCAAAGATGATATACCTAGCAGGAATCTAAGTCAGCTCTATATTGTTCTTCATGACTTCGGGTTATTGTCCCAAGATCATAACATACCTAAGATTTATTCTAATTGCAGTTTTTATCTTAATTGTCACCCTCTAAAATAATTCAGGTGTGGATTTATTTCATCTTGTCAAGGTGCTGTGTCCTGGCAGTGTCTTTCAGGCTTAATGCAGGACCTACTTCATTGCAGTGCCTCTGATAGGCCTGTGACAGGCAGCACTCCCAGAGTTACTGATGGCTGCTTTGCTGCATCTTGACTGATGGCAAGACCTGAATTCTGCATTTTTGTCTCCAATGAATTGTAATCCAGTTTGAGGATAAGACATTGAATTTCTATGCCAGTTTCAATGCCACCAAATGTCTTCCAGGTTATGACGTCACCTAAGTAACTAAAATTGTGTTTTCTGTTCTCCCTGCCCCGTTTCTAGCACACATATACACCAAGTAGTTCTAACAGTATGAGTTATGATTTTTCATTTAAAAAGGCCAAAGCAGGTCAATGTAAAAGATTTTAGTTCCACAAAAAAAGATTTATTTTTCCTAAAATACAGATAATTGTTCATTATTTAAATCCCTGATAAAAGCAGTGTCAGTTTCCTACAGCCCTTGCAAACCAAGACACTCAGATACAACTAGATTATCTAAAAGGACATGTTTCTTTCTAACCATTGAGGAAATTAAATTATGGGGAAGTTATTGACTCCTGAGACAATACCTGAGACTGCAATTTCTTCCTTTGATTCACTCTTGGAGTTGAATTCTGTGGTGTCAACCTGGCACTCAAAGTCAGAGGTAAGATTGAGAATGAACACACTTTTTTCCAGGCTAAACACTAAGAAATAATGTAGCAGCTCTATGTTTCTGAGATGAAATAAGTAGGGTCAGACCTACAAATGTATAATGTAGACACCAATCCTCAAATTCAGCAGAAACAAGAAATCTAAGACATGTGCATCTGTCCTTACCCTTCAAATACAAGGTGTATGGCAAAAACAACAAATGAAAACCAAACACCGCTAATAAAGTTACAGATACGTAGTGCCAGCAGTTTCAAAGGATGAGGCAGGAAATCATTTATCCAGCACAGTTTGACTTTAGACATGCCCTTCAAATATTGAAAATACAAAAGCAAACTAAATCGGAATATCTTCCTACACTGCATATGTTATAAGGTCAATATTGGAACTGCTGAGGGAAATCTGGCCTGGGTTCTGCAGAGGGTCAGACTACAAGATTACAATGGTCCCTTCTGATTTTCAGATCTATCAAGCTATGAATAATTTAAATAACTTTCCAGGACAAACAGAGGAACTGGAGTTTAACAGCTGAGCAGGCAAAAAAAAAATTATCATCTTGCCCACCAACTGAGTTTAAGTAATATTTGCAAATATCTGAAAAAAAATTATATTCTAACAGTAAATAGCAGTTTTCACAGCTTTACCATGTCACTGTAGCTGGTTTTGGTGTTACAATCAACTTACTACAGAGATTCATTCAAGAATACAGCGGCATGGAAACCTGTCTAAAACAGGAAATTCCCCTTGGCTGAAGATTTTTCCTCTGTTTGCAAATGAACACAGTAAAATTAACTGTGAAATGGCTTATTTGGCAATTGACTTAGAGATTCTTGGCCCTAAGAACATGAAGTCATGGTTACATATCCACTTTAATCTGGCATTAGCCCAGGATGTTGCTGAAGAGGAGCATCCATCCATCCACACCAGCTTCCCTGTTCCATTCCATGAGAGGACTGGTGTGGCTCACCAAGGGACTGCACAAGCTCTGCTGTGAGCACAACGGAGCCAGGGAGATCCTGTAGCCTTGGCAGTTGGAAGACAGGACCGAATTTAGGTCAGATTTAAGTAATGCCATGGTAATGGCCTGGGTCTCTACCACCTCAGGTGACTGAGGAGCCCAAGGTGATGACTCAAAGAACAGGAATATTTACTTTCTCACTCGTATTAACTCTTATTCCCCAGCTCAAGCAGCTGACATAGTGACCTAAAAAGGTCATTACTTTTGTACTTGTGACCCAAAGATTTATTCAGTTTAGCAATTCCTCCATTACAATTCACACTGCATCATTGCAGAGACCTAGAAAGCAAGCTGCTGAGTACAAACATTTGAATTAAAGAAAAAAAAAATCAAACTCTGTCAATAAAGCCTTTATATGCACACATAAAGAGAAAACAAACACTCCCATCTTCATTCTCCAAAAGAACTCTGACTTGTGTGTTGTATGTTAGGAATTCTATCAAATGACATGGGTTTTTAACTATGTTCATATCATAATAAAAAGAATGATGTCCTCTGTGGGGGAACAAACACTTAAATAGCAGTGCATTTTGACAGGGATAGCTTGAAAGATAGTGCATAAAACAGTAAAGATTAGATAACTTTCTCCTCTCAGCCTTTAAAGGACATTAAAAAAAAAGTGAAATAGCTTTCTCATGATCCAATTTGGATCTAAGTTATTGCTTGTTACTATATTACTATATAAAAGAATGTAACGAAAGACCTCCAGGATCTTCATAAAGCATTTAAAGTCTCTTAAACTAAAAAACTGAGAAACATCTGGCAAAACAGGAGAACTGCACTACCGTGTTCATCAGATCCTTAGGTGTTTTATATTCTTGTGTCCCATCTCACTAAGAAGCTGTGAAACTCTACAGCTGCTGTCCTTTCTTTCAGAAAACTTCTGGAAAGGCAGAGGGGATGCATCGTCTCTGATCTGAAAAGGTTTACAGTTTATTATCACTATTTGCATGACCAAAATATTTATCAGGCCTTGACCACTGTACCAGTTGTTGTAAAGTATAAATGGCAGAAAACATGGTCCTGATATTGCACCAAATCTCCAGAATGTCTTATTTTCACAGTATTTTTATGTGTCCATGGGCTCCTCTAGACCCCTCTACTCCATGTTTGCCAGGTTATCTATCATTCAGTGATCAAATAAAAATGGGTACTGATCCCCACGGCCTTGATTTTTCACAAAATTTATTTTGACACCCATACGCAGAGTAAACATTATCTGGGAGACTAAAAGTCCCCTTTTGGTCCACAAATATAACCTAAAGAAATTTATGTCTAAAGGAAATCAGCACTATTTCCTCAGCTTCCGAGAAAAAAAAATGTACCCATGAATCTGCCGGTTTAAAACCAGAATACTGCTTGTTACAGTCTTTCATTTATTTCTATTTATAGTTGTTAATTTTTAAAGAGACCAAAACAGCAAGAGGACAGAATAGTCAATCCTGTCACATTCAGAGGAAAAACACATTAGTCACCTCCTGAAGTGTGGCTCCTTATTCCAGCTCTCCCATGGCTTATTTAGCAAAGCCAGAGCTCTGCTCTCTCTCTCTGGCCCAGATGCTGTGCCTCCTCCCACTGCACCTCAGCCAACCACACTCATGCCAGAGAGAAGCAAAAGGGGAATACTATCCCAAATGCCACAGAAGCTCGGCCTTCCAAGCCACAAACTGACTTCCTAGTTCTTACTGTTAGTTAGGGATTCATTTCCCCTCTGAACATAAACACACATAGCAATCATAGCCATGGACTTTCTGTCCCAGAAATGTGGCAAATACTGCATAAAAAGGCTACAATAAACACCATAATCTCTCCCATCCTGCAAAGCGTTGATAGGTGGGATAGGAGATGATTTTGGACCTATCTCAGCAATGGTGTAGACATTGTAGAACCATTTTTTAATGTTCCCCAAACCCTTCTTTGCTTTCATGACAGAACGCTCTTAATTTAAAAATCTGTTTTAAGGAGTTTATATGGCAAGGACTGAGTTCATTCCTCCAGATCTGACAGTGTGTAAAGCCTGATGGACTTCCCTCACAGAAGTAGGTTTATTTTCATGAGGAAAGTTTTAGAAACAGATTTTCTTGAGCCTCATTTTCGTCTTTCAAATTCTAGAGTTCCACATGAACACACTAATGCTTTTAGCTAATTATTCAGATTTTTATAATTCAGGAAACATTATGTTCAATAAAGACACTTAAAAGACTGGAATTCCCAGACAGCATTTTCTAATGATTTGTAATGGGTCTTTTTTTTTCAACACTTTCCCCCTTTATATTTTTTATAATTATAAGTCTGGTTTTGATAATAAGGAGCTGTCCTAGAGGTTTGATCTCCTAGATATCTTTCTAATGAAACAGTATCTCTTCCTCCCTTCCCCCTCCAGTGACTCTTCCACGTTATCAGGCCTGCCCACCTGTCTTTCCCTACTATCTTCCCAATTCTTCACCTGGCAGGGGTCTCCCTGAGCTGTTCCAAGGCCTTTCTCCCACTGAGGGTTTACTATTTCTTTACTTAATTACCATGATAAAGGAAAAATGTCCCTGCAGAAATTTTTTACATTGGAGGAGTAAGTGCCTCATAATATCTGTAAAAATGGAATGCATCAAGAAATATTGCCTCGAAAATGACAAAGCATTAGTATTTGGAAGTGAACGTGGATCTGTGGTGGTTTAACCTCAGCTGGTGGCTGAGCCCCACACGGCCACTCGCGAGCTCCCCTGCACCAGGGTAAAAGTGAGGAAACTCATGGGCTGGGATAAAGGCAGTTTAACAGGTAAAGCAAACCAAGGAATTCATTCCCCACTTCTCAGGGCAGGCAGGTGTTCAGCATCCCCAGGGCAGCAGGGCTCCATCACCTGTAATGCTGGCTTGGGAAGACAAACACCATCACTCCAAACGTCCCCCCTTCCTCCTCCTCCCCAGCTTTATATGCTGAGCTGGTGCCACATGGTCTGGGATAGCCCCTGGGTCACTTGGGGTCAGCTGTCCTGGCTGTGTCCCCTCCCAGCTCCTTGTGCCCCAAAGCCTCTCTCTGGTGGGGTGGGTGAGGAGCAGGAAAGGCCTTGGCTCTGGGTAAGAACTGCTCAGGAGCAACAGAAACATCTCTGTACTTTCAACACTCCTTCCAGCACAAATCCAAACCATTACCCCACACCAGCTACTACAGAAATAATTAACTTTATCCCAATCAAAGCCTGCAAGGGGTTTTTACAAAGAAAAAAAAAAAAAAGAAAATTTAAATGTATTTACACATAGAAATTATAATATCATAAGGAAACAGAGTGAGAGCTACTTTTATAAAATTTTAAATTGAAATATTATCTTTGATACATGTAAACCACACTCCAATAAACTTCCTGATGTGGATTGTTTTCTTACTCATTTACTGTGGAGAATTATGAAGGGAGTAGAAGATTACTTTGTGCCTATAAATAAGTGAATGAAATGTAAACTAAACCTTTGCATTTGCAATCTGCTTAATTCAATTCAAGCAGAAATTATTTGTATACTTTCAAAATAATCAAAGTGGAGTAAGAGTTGTTACAAAATGGAAGTATTCTGCAGAATGATCAACAGGGGAGAAACCAAATAAGATATTTCTTTTTTGACTATCAGTTTCAAGATGAGAAACACTTTAAGTACACTCCTACTAAATTAGTCATTATGGGAGATCACATGAAAGAATGGCACCTAGGCTGAAAGAGAACAACAACTTATTACTTGAAATATTACCTGTCACAACAAAGAACAATACAGCATTCCAGTTGCATAAAAATACCGCAGACAGGAACTGTGGTTTGAAAATTGTTGCATTCTAGATGAAAAATAAGGCTATAAATGAGCAAAAGAGAAAGATTTCTTTTAATACCATAGACAATAAAAGTTGAAAGCTGGGTTGTTTTTTGGGTTTTTTTGCAGCAATTTCCTGATTACATGATTGTTATGCAAGAAAAGCCTACATTATAAATTATCTTTACATCTGACATGACCTTCTGTCCTACTTTTACTATACCCCAAATAACCAATTTTATGTATCTTCCAGAAATTGCAAGGTAGAGGTATTTGATAGACTGCCCAGTTATATTTATTTTGGCCCATAGTAGTAGTAGTAAACATCTGATGTGGAATCTGCCATGAGATGGTGAGTCTTAGGGCAATCACAATTTCATTTCCTCAGCACTACCAAAGTTTTGTACTGGGTCTACAGTGCAGATGAAAAATATTGAGAATTTATTTGCCAAGCTAGAAAAAAATAAGAGGGAGTTTTTCCTTTGTCTGGAATACCCCTAACTCACTCAGAAGTAGAAGCCAGGTTCTCACACCTGAATAAAAACAGATTGCACACCAGCAATAAATGCTTGCTCCTTTCCCCAGATAGATATTTAGAGATTTAAATAATCAGCATTCAGAGATGGATTTATGGAAGGGAGACAAGGAGATAGAGATGCTGAGTTCCCTTTCTCTCCCTACCCAGACTGCAGAGGTGGGAACTCCCTGTCTATCATCCCCTGTTCCCTCCTGCTTCCAAGATCTCATGGAAAGAGAGTAACAGAGTTGAGGTAGGAATGCTTGCCTCTGTCCAATCACATATCTGAGCCTGGCTGCAAAATCATGGTGCTGTCATTCACAGCCTGGCTGCAGCCACTTGATCTTTACCAAGAATATAGCTACAATTTTATTTTAATTGGTATGACATCCTTTGATAAACACTGAGTCTCCCAGATACAAGAGTGCACTATAAATCAGCCCTGGACAGACATCACACAAAGCTTCACTAAGAAGATAATATTTCTCATGTAATTAGCTGTAAATTAATGGTAAAATTTTTACCTAAAAGAAGAAACATTATGAATGTTCTAGTGCAAACAACTAGAGTAGGAGTTTTAGTTCTCATGAACGTCTGCTTCCACAATTGGTCTCTGCTCTTCTATTCTAAGTGACAATTGTATCAAAAATAATTTTTTCCCTTGTTTAAGATAGATGATGAGGATTGTTGTTGAGGAACAGTCATATTACAACTGCAAAATTAGATTGGACTAAAAATCTTTCCCAGTTTGCTGCATCCTGATACCTAAAATTCAGCCCCTAGGAAAAAAAAATGAAGTTTTTCAGCTAAAAAGGCAATGTAGACATATGTTTTCCAAATTGCATCTTCTGCAAAGATCATATATCTGTCACCCACACAGTCCTCTGCCATTTTTTTCTTTCTGGGTGTATTTCAAAATGTCACTTATCACACAGCCTTCCAGTTTGGCTACTAGCTTGCTAAGTGAGCATCTTTCATATTCCGTTTTTTTCTGTTGAGATAATCTGAACACTCTTGCTAATTTTTCTCAAGTTTGTGTAGAACTGTCAATATTAGAAACTGATTTTTTATCCACAATTAATTAGACATAAGGCAGCTTCATCAGAGACATTTTTGGTTCTTGGCTTTCTGAGCACCAAGACATGGATAAGCCAAAATACTAATGTGGTTGGAGAAGGGTTTCTTTGCGTGGAATCCTGTGATATTACAGATGGTGGCAAGACATGAAACAACATAATAAACAGTTTCTTATTTTTTTAATAGAATGTTTTCCCAACTGCTTTCTCTTTGGTAATTGGATACACTGAGTCTAAAAACCTCCACTGTATAAACACAATAAATTCATTGGATTTACTGTTTACCAGAACTCATAAATGAGGCAAACACTCTGAAAGATATTTTAGGATTAACATCTGTATGCTAGATGGTCCAAATGCTAATGAGGACATTATGCTTATGCAAAATTTCATACCCACTTATGAGAATTCTGCCTGTGCTATTTGTTACATGGACTCCCAGCAGTACCTGCTATGTAATATAGGAAGGAGCTTATTTCTCATTAATTCAAAAATTCAAGACTCCTCCCCTCCTGACCTTTGCAACACTAAAAAAACCCCACGACCTTTATTTCCTAGAAAGACACTGATCAAACAGTTAAGTGACTATTGATCTCTATGAAGGTTAGATAAAGTTAGAGAAAATGTATTATTGCCTTAATGTAACACAGTATTGTATTATCTGTTCTGAAAAATAGATATAAAGAGACTCTCGAATGAACTCCCTGAGGGTATCCTACAGTTTTTTATTCACAGAATCTTTTCACAGAGTTTAAAAAGGGGATAAATCCAGCCTTGAATGAGAATTCCTTAGTTAACCTTCAGTCCATTTGTATTTCTGGTAGGTGAAAAAAGGCCCAGACCTTCATAATCCACTTGCAATGTAAGCAGGAATTACCAGATATATCAGAGCACTCAACTTTTATGGGCCTAAAATTTCTCTAGACATTTCAACTGATGACTTTTAGGCTTGTCTCCCTATTTTTCCTTATAGAATTTCCCTTCAAGGATATGCTGGTTTTAATACATATATCCCATCTTAATAACTAAAGCATTTTTCATGAACTGATCTCACATTCTTACCATTTTCAGGGTTGGAGAGCTTTTTTTGTAACTTGAAAAATATGAATCGTGTCTTGCAGACAGATCTTTAAGAAAAGAGTGAATGCACTTTATAAAGTCAGGCCTTTCAGAACACTCTGGAAAGCCAATTATTTTTGTATTTGATCTTCTATGGTGATTCTCCAGATTGTCAACTTTCTCAAAGAGCTAAAATATTTCCTTCTTACGTTATTCTTTATCCTTCCTAAAGCCTGAAATACCATCTTCTGAATTACAAATCCTTTCCACTACAGCAGTTGCTCAAGTGTGTATTTTATTTATCAAATACTTCTATGACCTCTCAACCTTCCATTTCACTGGTATCACTAAGACTGGACCTATGCAGAAACACCGTTACAAAAAGAAAAAGAAGTTCTTTGTGTGCTTCAAATTGTGCAGACCTGCAGTGATGGCAGAATAACTTATTAAGTGACTATCTACAATGAAAAAAGAATGGGTGGATCAGATTTAATTTTTGTTTTAACCCAGATTATCTTCCCAAATGTGTTGTGAATCCACAACTTTAATTCAGTGCCTTATTAGCTGTTTTGTCCTTAGAGAGAGAGAAATACTGGCCAGGCAAAATTCAGAGCATGTCTGTGAGACCACAGAACAAGAACAGGTGACACGTTTTGAGAGAAGAGGCAAAAAACCTACTGAAAAGGGAAGAAAAGGTTATTGGCTGGAATTCCTAGTGCTGAAACTGGCTTCATTTGAGCATTTCCATAATTATTTAAAGTGAGGAATTTATCTTACTGTCTCCTTGAAGGACCATCAGCTGATTTTAATTAATACTGCTATGTGCTTTTTCATAGTTAACTATTTGGAAAAAAAACAAGGAATATTCAGTTTATGCCATTTTATATTTTCTTAGGGAAACCAGTAAAAACAATTCCTTTGCCATAGAAAAATGCTCAAAGTAATTCAAAGTATATCATATTCTGTGAAGAAAGGGTTATTGCAGTGCCTTACTCAACGAGTTGGTGTGAAGAGCAAGATTTATATATTTTACTTGTCTGAGCACTGTCGAATCATTCTGTTAAGAGTATTTTCTAGAAAAATTATTGGTTCTAATGTTAAAAATGTCTTTCTAAATAGGACAAGAAATCCAAGTATTTGTTAAAATAAATAAAATAATTTATAGGACATGATTTTTTTCTCCTTTTTGAACATGCCAAACAGCTTATTAAGTAAATGTCAGCAGTCCTGGTACAAATTTCGAGGCTCTTTCAGCTAAGCTTTGTCTCAAATTTTGAAACTCATGTCCTCCCACAGCCCACCCATAAAATAAAGGATGTTCTTTGGAGCTGCAAATGCTGAACCATTTCTTCAACACTAATTCAAGGTAAGGCTGGTTCCTGTGTGGATACCAGGACTAGACTGCAAATCAATATCTAACACTGCTGTTATGACAAGCAGAGGATGTACAATGTACAAGGTGTCATTACCATCACAGGTATGGAAAGATCAGCATTCTGCATACCCTTAAGGCTTGGGCAGAAAATATTGATTCCTGACTTTGATGTTTTACTAAAAGTGGGAGTAGGACAAGTAGGGATCCACCTTGATCTTACAAAAAACTTAAATTATTATTCTCACTTTGAACATTTTCTGTCATGAGAACATGGTAATCAAGGCTATCAGGAAATTTCACTCCAGCAGGAATTCGAGGCTGACTTAGTTCACCTCCATTGTGCATCTACAGAGATTCTTATCTCTGCTGCTGAGATAGGTGAGCACTTCACACCACCTACATTCTGTGGCAAAGTTTCTCAGATTTTGCAACACGTAACTGGAACAGACTTGAAAAGAGACATCACCATTAAGATAATACTGTCACCAATTCAGCAGCCAGTTGTTCTCAATGCTCAGGAGTGCTATTAGGCACCATGTACTTTTCTACTGAGAGAGAAGGTCATCCTAACATCTGTTTATAATGAAGCTTGGTGAGAAAAAAGCATTTTAAAAAAGATAGTATCTACTTTTGCTGTTCATGGATCTAGTTTGTTACAAATGGTTACTGCCTCCATTTGCTATAGTTCAGTATTGCTATGATAATTCTCTGGAAAACAAACGTTTACTGTCTTTTCCTATAAAAAATCCAATGTATCAAGACAGTTGCTTACAGTATTAATTTGACACAGGTTTAATTGTGGCCCATTAAAATAATAACCTGTTAATTGCTTTCTTTGCTACAATATCAAGGAAAAAAAGAGTTTATTGAATGCAAGGAGAAACAGATTTATCACATCTACATTATTAGCTGCTATACAATAGGCCTTTTCAATCATTACACATTGCACCACATTCTGAACCCCAATTACACTGTAGTGTTAAATATAAAATTGTAGCTGAACCTTGCAGTTTCATGTTTTATTGTCTTTGAAAATGAGAGTTAGCATTAAATGCAGTGGTAATATGAAAAGAGAATATTTTAAAAGCTGTGATTTTAATTTAGCATTTGGCAATATATAGCAGATGGTGTATGGTGACAATTATGCCATTTAGGAAAAGTGTCTGCAGGTATGAGAGCATAAAAGTCAAATTAAATTGGGAACAGTCTATTAAAGATTATTAAATAAGATCAATGTGTCAACAATCTGACCCTGTAAATTAGATAGATTGTTATCTTTCTTATTGTTGGGCTGCAAGATGTGTAAAACGGTCTCTGTGATCCATTAAAAGATATTCTACTAGACACCCAAAGTAGGACAACTCCTTTCTTCTGTCAAATAAAAAACTGATCATGATAGTCCTTTTTTATTGAACACCATTTTGGCTACTGAAAAGTATTCAATGTTTTTATGTTTCTGTAAATATTTACCCTACCTCACTCAGAAGAGTAAGAAAAGCTGTTGATTTTAATAAACCAAAAGCTTTTCAATTTTCCTGCCTACTTCCAGATATAAACAAAACCTTGCTTGCCGTGTTCTAATGTAATGCCTTATATAATTCCAGATTTAGACCAGTGAGTAATTTTCACAATCTTGAACCACAGTGAAAATCATAGCCAGTTATTACATGACCTTTACAAGGGTCACATTACTTTCTCTAAAGATAAGCTATAACAACAAAGACAGGAGAGGTTGGAATATTCAGAATTTTCTCTTTAGTGCACAATTCCTAATGCATATAATTTCAGGATTTGGTTTTAAAAGATGATTAAAGACCTGGTTTGAACATGCAGTTCAATAGTAGGAGTAATAGCTCCGTAGAGAAAGTAGGTATTTCCATAACAGCAACCTATGACTCATTTCTTGTCCTAATATCAAAAGGAAGACAAAACCAAACTGAAGAAACAAAAAACCAGGCTGTTTAAGGGACAATGTTTCCAAAAGGAAATGGCCCTGCCACTTCCATTTATAGCATGACTTTAGAGCTCACTTTCAGACATCACTGTGGAAAGTGCCACAGTTCCAAGTTACCCAGCATATTTAACAAGGAGAGTTCATCTTCGTCCTTCCACTTCACCTCAAAATACTTTTGGCCTGTAACTTTCAATAGTCATTGAACATGGCCTTTATTCTCCCATTTCTATTAAATCTCTCAAGAGTTTCAAGAAAGTCATTTGCTTGATGAACCATTTCTACAGAGGTAGATCTTCACACAAAGAGCAGCCACGTAGGACGCCTCAGAGGAATATTGTACTTGGATAGGGAATTATAATGTATGCACCAGGAGTCTATTAATGAGACATCTAGATGCTTAAATGAACCTTTGAACATTTAGGTACCAATCCCTCAAGTGCTGTTCTCTTCTCTTATCATCACTGTAAAAGTGAAGATCCATCAACAACGACTGAAAATACCCACCAACATTCATATCCATGCTCAAGGCTTTCTGTTCAAGAAGCCTTTATTTTGGAGGTGATTTTTTGTATCTCCTTCTCAACTTGTCCATAACATTTCCAGGGAAAATTCTTTCATTCCTACTCACTCTTGCAGATTTTCTTTGCATATGTATATACATGCATTTAACCACCTTAAATTGTTTTAGTTTCAGAACAGCAGAAATAATTAGTGGCTTCAAACAGAATTCAATAGGATCTGAGTAGATTATGAACTTTATTCTGAACTCTTTTGACATGGGAAAAACCTTGCGGATATACCCATCTCAACCCTTTTTCTTAAGCTCCAATTATAATTTAGAAAGCTACACGCAAAGGTTGTGTCAGGATAGCATATAAGGCACGTATGCTTATGCTACAGAGTTGATGGATTCTGCCTGTGGAGGAATGGATAAATGGAACAGATAGAATCAAAGGCTATTATGAAAGAAGAAAATCTCTCAGTGTGCAAATTCAAGCTGATGAAACAAAGTCATCTGTCCTCTTACTGAACAGCCTTCTAGTAACTGGCAGTCTGCAAAAGGACAGGATGCAAGGGAGGATAGAAATAACACATCTAAAAACTTAAAACCCGCCAGCTGATGTTTCAAAATCCACATGCAGCATGATTACTGCCTTGATTTGAAACCCACTGACCTTTTGTTTAAAAACATGCCAGCCTCTGTCTTTGAGATGGCCACCCCTTGCACTCACCCTTGTTTAGGATCAGTCTCTGACGGGGCAGTTGTGTTTCCTCTTTTTTGAATCAGTTCACACAAATCATTTGACTTGTATTCTTCAAGGCCTAAATTATTCATCAGTTAGTGAGCTGACAAAAAGAATTTCATTAGGACAAAAACACATGTTGGCTCATATCCATCAAAGACACAGGGCTGGCTTTGTGAGGAGAAGAGCGTCCTGGAATTCCTCTGACATACGCATTCTCTATGCATAATGCTTGGACGGAAATGTTGATTAACTAAAAACCCGAAGTTACCTGCCTTAGTCATCTCCAGCTTTATGGATTTAATACTCCTACACATGCCTGAAAGCAAAGTAATCTAAATACAACATTTGAAGGTCAAATTATCTAAGTAAGCAAGCGTAGCTCAGGTTCACTGAGTGGATTAATATCCATGGTAAATTTGCCTTCAAAGGTTTGGACTTTCCTGTAAGGGAAATTTCTACTTCTGATGTAGGAACGCTGATGTCTTTTTGCATCATATCTGTAGTCTTGGCCATAATCCCATTATTTGGCCACTGTTTTGTTCTTAATACATAAAGGCAAAAAAAGAATTCGACACCAAAAAAAAAAAAAAATTAGCTGACATGCTCACCAATCTTGAATCATGATGATTAATAAAACAGACAAAATTTTAAAAAATACATTTTACTTGCTCTGATTATTTAATGTGTGTGTGTATTAACTTGTTCAGTTGGATAATATCCTGTAGCAGTGAGCTCCACAGCTGAAAAGATTTTGCTCAGTTTTCTAGGGACGCCCTCTTTTACACATTCTGGTAAATTTTGGTCCACAAATAAGAGAATGTTATTACTATTAGGCAAGTATGTCAATCATTTTTTTAGTGTGCCTTCTAAAATTATCATTTTCTTTATATTTGTGCTGACTCAAAAGAAGCTTCCTCCAAAGAAAATACCTTTCCCTTTTTTTTCTGGGTTGAAACCTTAAGCTCAGAACAGTGATAAGAGATTTTAAAGTTCAGAAAATTTTGTTACAGTGAGAAATAACAGAAGATCAAGTACTTTGTATTTTGATCACCGGCTAGGCTTGATAGATTACTTGCATAAATGATGCTCAATAAATGAAGATATATCAATAATATATATCTACCATTATTATTTTTAGCTGGTTTTTTATATGAGTTTCTAGAAAAAATGAACACCTTTTTGTCTTAGCCCTGGAAAGATACAGTGAACCATTATTTTGGTAGAATTACCATTGACAAAACCTCCTCCCCAAAGTTTAAAAGAAAGATGTGAGCATCACTCGGTGTATTCAGCTCTCAAACCAGTATCAATCACTGGTATTCTTGGGAGATGAAGCATGAAATTTGATTTCAAAGCCTGCAAAGACACTACACAGCCCTGTCTAAAATTCAGTCACCTCTTGGTTACACAATGTAGTCACAAACTGACTGAAAATTTGAGGTCAAAGTCACTGAAGTTCAACATTTTCTACAACACTTTGATTTCTGAACACTTCCTTTCCAATATGATGGTCAACATCATAAAAACATGTGTGAGATCAGACAGACACCAAACTGCAGAAAATGGGTTAGGGGTGCTTTGTAGTTCCATGTGTACTCTTTTGTATCCTCAGATCTGAAACTGTAACTTTACATTCAGACAGAAAATTAATGAAAACCAGGAGATATCCCAAATGCAGACTGATGAACAGAGTGCCCCAACATTTTCTCCTCCCTATTCAAATAGAAAAACAAATTTTTACTGATAATATTTTGGTATTGCACGAAACCATATATTCCTCAAGGGGCATGATCATACTTGAATTTTAGTGAACTAATGATGCTTTCGTTTGATTGGTGCTACTTGTCTTCTTTTTGCACAAATTTTAAAGTATTGACTGTCTCCAGTTAATATTTCATAGGGGAACCTTTGTCAATTACTTAATTCAGTGAATTCCAATATTGTGTTCACATTCCTGTAATCCAATATCAAAATTTATTTTTAAGACCTTAATAAAGGTCTGCTGCTCCGTGTGAACTTTCCAAGAACAACTCAGACAGCTCTTCCTGCCATTCCATGCATAAATTATCCCATCAAAGAGCTGGTGTTTATTCTGAGGTCTTTGAAATTCTAATCACTTGTATACACCTCCTCAGGCCAGCCTGTGCTTTGAAATCTGGATTACTTACAATTGGGCTATTCATAATGCAGGGCTATAGAATGCAACTTGCCACCCATTTACAAGCCTCTGTACATCTAACATGTCATCAAGGATTTCTAATTGACACACTTCTCTTCTTCCAAATTATTTTCCCAGTGTCAGCTTTATATCAACTATTTGACTCACAGCACAGATAAAAAAATTGCTTTAAGAGGTTGTGAAATACATGCAAGTAATGTTAAGTTAATCTTTCTATGTATTACTATAAAGAACACTTGTAGTTTTTTATTTATTTATTTATTTATTTATTTATTTATTTATTTATTTATTTATTTATTTATTTATTTATTTTGTGTGAATGCTGGCCATGTAGGCTCAGAAGCTGCCATTATATCTGAGCTGTGGCAGAATGTGGTCAGTTAAATTGTTTATCAGAAATTATATTTAATCCTGCACCATTAAGCTGTAAAATGAACTGAGTTGTCAAGAATGACACGAAATAATTGTATGAGGTTTCTTTGAGACCTGAAAAGGGACATCCTGGAACTTTTGTTAGCCAGTGTCCTCCGGGATGATAGAAGAATGATTTCACACTGAAGACCATCAACAACTATCTAGAGAGTCCCTTCAGCCCTCTCCTGGTATAAAGGACAGTGACTTTATCCTGGCACCTGTATAAACTGGTAATTGGTGACTAAAGCACAGTCAGTTGTGTTTGTCTATACATAGTTACTCCTTACAGCTACAAACCCTAAAGAAATCAGTAGTAGTCTTTCAACACAGCAAGTGCAGGTCTAATTGAAAATCTAAGTCCTTGCAAATCAGTCAAAACAATTTTTTTAGAAACCAAGTCAATTCTTCCTGCAGTGAGATGGTATATTGTATGTGTTTTATTATTTTGAATGTGCTTCCCAGGAAAACCAAATTACTGAAGGTATGCCTAATAAACTGTGTATGATATCCTTTAAAGGACCGGAATACTTTTTATTTCAGTCTGGAATGTGGTAGAGTCAGCTTCCTACAGCTTGTCTTCTGCATTCCCAAGGTATTTCTCAGCAACCTTCTGGCTTTGTCATGGTCTGCAGATTTTTGAAGAAAGGAAATGACTGCCTCTGGTATTGATATGAATGTGTCAAAGCTGTATCTTTGCAAATAATCCATTTCTGGGAGTTCCTAATACTTTCCTCCAGCAGGAGTGAAAAAGAATAGAGAAAAACACATTTCTGTCCTTTCAATCATATATCATTAGTGGTGCATCAGGTATGTTTAAAATGTTATCATTCTATTCACTTACATTTTGTGACTTCTACAAATTGATCAAAAAATGGTAAATTATAGAGAACAGCACAAAATACAGAGATTCACCTCCATTTTTATGTTCCATGGTTCAAATCCACACAGCTTTCCTAAGCAGCATCTAAGCTCAGGTGATGAAGGGTGAAAAAATTTTCTAGGACTGTGTTGTACCTTATGAAAAAGAGCACTATAAGTGTATTACTAAAAGCCCATGGAGTAATCACCATAATTATCCTACCTGACAGAATATTCCTTGCCTTCACAAGCATGTATCAGTGACACACATGGCAGTGGGAGTTCTGGCAGAGCAATAAGGTGAACAAGACCACATAAAGCGAAATAGCAACCAGACTGGCAGGAAGCCCAGTGGCTTTAATCATATTTCTGCATTTGTGTAGTATTTATATAACCAAATGTGGAGATAATGACAGAGAACCCCTCTCTTTCTCATTGTATGGTTATTCACACAGCTCACAGTATTTCATTTATGGATTACACATCTGTTATTATGTACCATCCAACACTGCCTTGACTCTGTCTCAGACACAGCTCCACTGGCTGAGTTCTCAACACCACGAACAGACTGCCAGTCCCATGTGCCATCAGTGCTCGTGCCACTTACAACTTCATGTGACTTCTGAAACAGCATTCCATAGATTCAGTCAATAATTGTGATAAAAATGGCACTGCAAAAAAAAAAGGAAAAACAAAAAACAAAAAACACCTGTTTAAAATATGGGATCATTTACTGCGGAGAGAATCCTCATGAAAAGCTATGTGAACATTGAAGAGCAGAACAAGGAAGACTACTCTTATCATAACTGAGAAATTTACTTGCTGAATGTAACTGAGAAATAAAATTTGGTGTTGTTTTTCTAATGGGATGCCTGAATCTTTTTTTCATGTATACTTATACCTATTTATTCTTTTTATTTTCATTTCAGTGGAGCTGTAGAAACTTTCACCAGTGGAGGCTCCGACACAAGGTCAAATATATGGAGTTAGTGGTTTGAATGCAAAGGAAATTGAATTTTATACATACAATACTATTAGGAACTAGAGAAAGGATTTTAACAGGGTAGCATTATCAAGGCCATGCTAGAACAGATTACAGGAAAATCACAATACAGTAATGTCTTATTTTACAATCAGTGCATTTCACTCCTGTGACTGACATAGTGCTGAAAATGTGGATAAAAAGGGTGTTGATGTTTTTGTTACTTGTATCAAGCATCCCGTCTGGGGAAAAAATGTGATTTCTTTGGCTAACCTTTAAATCTTAACTCAGGAATATCACTGGGAATGGGAGATACCTTCAATCTTCTGCAATCTTGCAACATAATACAAATCAACCTAACCAGGCTTTCAATTATTCTGCCAACATCTACTGCTCTGTAAATCTATAATCTCATTGGCTGTCACAGAAGACATAGAGGGGTTTTTAAAGTAAGGTAGGGTAGCATTATTATTTAGGCTTCCCTGCTAAAAAAAGGAAAAGCTCAATAGAAATATACATTGATGTAAAAATGAGAGTTTTTTCAGGAGGTGAACTAAATGCCTTTCAGACATTAATCAGAAAATATGGAGCTGTGAAAACATTAAGGCCATAGTCCTGGAAAGTCTCAATTTTGCAGAGTATTTCATCCATAGAAAGTTTAGAAAATTGTCCTAGAGGGTGATTTCTCTTTGATTCAGAATCTATTATCTGACAGAAAAGTTAAATAGGTCATCCTATACCATCCACCAGGCTTTTTTTTTTTCTTTAGACTAGATACATATTTCTATTAGAGTTTATTATTATTAATCATTACAAGTTTCTAGTCACACACGTATTAGCTCAATGTTGAGCTTAAAACATATTTTTTTTCACAAAAGATTAAACAACAGTAAATAAAGTTAACAATACTGCAAGAGCAGGGAACTTAAATGTTCCCACTAAGACCTTTTGCTGGGGGATAACTATGAACAGATGAACTCTGGAGCTCAGGTTAGAAACCTAATGATCGACAGAAAAACAAAGGGCTTTTTTAAATTTATTGGGTTTTGTGGGGTTTGGTTTTGTTTTTCTTTTAAAATCCTTACCATTTTTCTGTAGAAGAGATATATAGGACCATAACTCGAGGTTTTCTCCAAGTATTGAGCCTGAACAGGATTTTCATTTGGGATTTGTGATTTTAACCTCTTGACATATTGATAATGAGGTCATGAGGTATCCTGTAAGCCATTTGGACTTTGGACATTCCAATTCTGTGAATATGATTTGGATACTTAGAACAAAATACTGGAGCAAGAAGATCATGCTGGAAAACCCCAACAACACAAGAACATTCTCAGTTTCTGAAAACAATGAGACTCCTTCCCAAAAATCTTTTCAAAATTTGAAACAGGCTTCACATTGACAAGGGCAATAAGAAGGGTCCACAACATGCTCTTTCATATGATTTAAGTCTAGCTATTTCAAAATTCTTCTTTAACATAATGAAACTATAAGGGACATGCAACCACATTGCCTTAAAACAAGCTAAGAATAATCTGCTTTAAATTTATTATTTACTTCGGAAAGTGAATTACTGCAACAAAATACACCTGCAAAGAAAAGTAATTTCCAATCAGCCATACAGAATGAGAACTAAAAAAGTTTAACCACTCCTTTCTGTCCCTGCTGAAATTCAATCTAAACAGATCGGGTTTTACACACAGCTGCAATGGAAAAAAGTTTTTCAAGGGTATCTGCTGTGGAAACCAGAATCTAAAATCTTCGATAACAAAACTGAATTTAATTAAAAGTTACATTTTTGCTAAAATATGTAAAATATTAGAATAAACTCAGAGTAAGGGTCTTTTTCTTCACCAAGGAACAAGCAGCTGTTTCCAATGAGCTTAATGGAAGATTATGAGAACTCACCAGTGATTAACTGTCAAAATGACAGATATTCTGTTGTTTCATAATACCATTTATGACCCCATACTGTTGTATAAATTCACAATTAAAAGAAAACCTCCCCTGCAGTAGCTAATTTTCCTATCATCAGCTCTTCAAAAAAGAACTTAAACAGAGAATGTTAATAAACTTGAAATTTGAAACTAACACTGAGCACTGCTCATTCAGAAAGAAACCCTAAATTACATGTAAAATTGAGGGACACGTGGCTAATGGTACACTGTTTTATCTAAGCTAGAGTACTAATTTTCTTGGATTATTGCTTACACACCAAAGTCACAGATTGGCAACAGTTCTTAATACTGAGCATATTCACTCTGCATTTCTAACTACTTTGTTTTCATGTCTGGGAAAAGAAAGGGGGGAATTCTTTCCCAACAGAGCAGGAAAGGAGTTGTAGAAGTTGTTTAAATGCGCTACAGAGGTAAGATGAGTCCTGCAGAGAATGCTGCTTTATCTCCTGCTGGGGGTCAGAGATGCCAAGATGTACAAACTGGGCACACATGGGCTCTAATAATCTGGTAGAAAATTTAGTGTTGAAAGAAGAAAGAACCTACCTTGCTGGGAAAAAAGAATCAGATGTAGCAGCCTACCTCTGGTGATGGCCTGCACTTACAATTTCAAATGATCAGGGGAGGGAAGAAAAGTTTATCCAGCCATTTTCACTAAGTCACGTTGATAATGCCTCTAATGCTTCTGAAGCATTAGGATTGATTACCCTTGTAATTTTGAAACTTGACAGAATTCTGACAAATGATAGTTTTATTCTTTTGGAGCTCTGGTTTAAATAAGAGTTGCTAATACAAAGTTTTGTCATTTTGTTTTTTCTCAGTAATACCTGGTAGTCCGTTATTAGGGGAAAACCTTAATATTAGTGCTTGGAACCCCTTAAATAATAAACCCCCCCAGTTATTTTTTTAAAGATGACCCATATCAGTGGTTCATTCCTTTAGTCAAGGAGGAGGAAAAAGTGGAATATTTTAAAATCCTGCGGAATGCAGACCAGTCTGTAACATTCCTATGTATTTACTCCTTATTAACTGCTGTGGTGTGAGGGAGATAAAGTCCTTCCCAGTGTAATACAATAGGAACCTCTGTAAATTAATGTGTGCTGCAACATTTACAGGAGAGAAAACTGTCACCATATTTGATGCAAATGCAGTATGAAATTTCTTTTCCCTTCTGAAATGAATTAAAATTTTGTCTTGTTTTTTTAGCCACAGCCTTACATATAGAAGTTTAGGTCTTTTTTGGTTTAGTTTTTTTTCCTTATCCAAATCTTCTTCTTTACTCATTTTAATAAAGAGACTATCGACTTTTAACCTCAATGAAAATCAAGTGAAATAATTTTTTTGGCTTTTATAATGGCCATACCTGGGAATACCATCCCCAGACTCTTTGAAATGACAGCCTTTGCCCCAGAACACTACAGTCTAAAATGCAAACTAAAAGCAAGAGCTAGTAAAGACAGACAGGGTCAGAGAAGTGAGAGACAACAAAACAAATTGGGATTGGCAGAAAAATAAAAGCCTCAATTTTTCATTTGCCTAAGCAATAAAGGACAGAGCAATAACTCATAAGGAAGGCTTGAAATGCAGATAAGCAGTGGCTGGGAGTGCTGCTGCAGTGAGGGAGAGCTCTCAGTCCTGCACTAGTCAGGGAACCTGCACACCCCAAGGTGTAACTGAGCAATTATCTTAATCTTGGTGATTTAACACAGACTTGCATTGCTGTCTCAGCTCATGTGTCTACAAGTGTTCATGTCCAACTTTATCTCCCTTCACACGTAAAATCCTTAGGTGTGCATTCATTTGTCCTTTGCCCCATCTCTTTCACAGGTGGGAGCACATTTCTAAACCAGAGCTGTGATACAGGTTTATCTTTCCCTGATAGTCAAAGGCAATTTGGTAAATACTCCATGAGACTGGAAAATAATCAATCATCAGTTGTCTGGTCATTCACAGAAAGGCTCAGACACACTTACTGGAACACTGGCTCTGCATTTCTGTGTGTGCTTTCAATTCTAAATCATTAGATCCAGCAGTGTTGCACTTCCAGTCCCTTGTGCAGTGCAAGCAGCCAGCATTTAAGCTGGCACTGGTTTAGGAACAGCTGCTCAACTGTTTTTTGGTCCTCACTTTAAGCATAACAGTTCTTCTGAATGCAGGTTACCCCTCAGCAACCTGTGATTAAAAAGAGATGGGAATTATGAAGATTCACAAGTTACATCAGTGGCTTCTCAAAGTCTTTCAGTGTCACCTCCCTCTCTTTGCATCCTCCACCTCTTTGCATCTGGCAGTGCTCTGTCTAATTCCTAGGCTGACTCTGCAGACTTTCATTGTAAGAAGGATCTGTTGAGACAAGCAGCCCTGAAGGACAATACTCTTGGGATCAGTACCTTTTAGTCCCATGTAGAACAGAAGGAATGTCTGCTACCAAGGAATGAGAAGTCTGTTCCGAAGCAGACAAAGCCCATAATGAAGCTACTATGAAACAAAAACAGATCCTGGACTAACACATTCTGGGACTTCAGTTAGATTCATATTGGTGCCATGACCCATGTGCTGAGCAAAGGGGTATTTCTCTTGACAGAAAGGGGCTGATAAGCAAATCCAAACTGTGCCCCAGCTGAGACTGAACAGAACTCAACCCATTGCAATTCAGTACGAAGTCCAAAGGTGAGCATTAAGAGCAACAGCTCTCTAAAGAGCTGAGCATCCAAATCTGGAAATCCCCACAGAATGCACCTCAAAGCACTTTGACATATGTGATGAGAACTTCATAATCCTCACCCAAATTCTAAGCTGGTGGCTATCAGTTTAGTGACGTTGCAGCAAGCCCTGCCAGCTGGGAATCTGCCTCACTGCAGGTTCGTGTTCTGTAATTGTCAGGTTAGGTTCTGTACTACATTAAGGCTGTTTTGCAGAACTCCTACCATACTGTTCTCTTCATGATGCACGATTTTCATTACTCAGTGCCTCTGATTTCAGCATATGTTTATGGCAACAGCTTGCTATTTATTACTCAAAGCAGCGTTTCATGCTGCACATCCCTGTGACAGGCAATTAGCTCCCTTTGAGTAATTCATTATTAACACAAAATTTATTTAAGGACTATTCCTAGTAAAAGTTATAATTATTTTTACTCCAAAAAATATAAACAACACAAGCAATTAATTGCCATTGTGTTTTTAAAATATTATATATGCAACCATTCTAAAAATGACAGTGCACAGTAAAATAATTATCACTTGACTAAAACCAAACAGCTTACTTTTCAGGTAGTAAAAGAGAGAGTGGGTGATTCCGGGCCTCCTTTAGGGATAAAAGCAAGAACCAAGGAGGTAAAAGAGAACCTCACTCTCCTTGGAGAGGCAGGAGTAAGTAGCACTGTGTCTCTTTGCTATGAGGAGAGGAAATTACTATTGATTCAGATTAGCTTAAGTTGAACGAAAATGGTTGCAAATAACTGATCAGAAGTTCTTTATAGTTTTTTAGGCTTTTGAAGGAAAAATGTTGATGTCATCTTGGGCTTCAGGATAACTAAAACTACAGAGAAAAAGAATAAATTTTTTTGTTCAAAATTATTTGCAAAATGCCCAAGGAACACAATATTTGTATGTCTGTAACGAGCAAAAAAGATGAAAATCCATTGCTTTGTCATATTTTTCTTCTTCCAGCACACTAAATAATATAAATTTTTTGAAATTTGCTACAAAACAACTGCCATTTATAACATCTTTGGTTAGAGGGCAATTTGTAGAGTTACAGCTTTTCAAATGAGCAGATGTTCTGTTTTCCAGGGGGAATCATACAGATATTAGAGTAGCTACAGAGGGTTGAACTATTTCTACATAGGCCTGCCTTCTCTTCATTTTCCCTGTGCCAGTCTGCTCCTTCCAAGGCTGGGCAGTAGTGAGAATGCAAAAACACCAGACATGGCTCTATTTATTCGTGGTAAATACCACACAGTAGGAGTCTGTAGCAGGAACAGCTTAACTTTCTCCCTTTTGCTTTACCAAAAATGACATCAACAGTGGCTGAGCTCAAATGTGGAAAAAACACAGAATCATCTTTTTAATGGGAGGGAGTCATACAGTGTCTGTGAAGCTGTGGAAACTGTTCTGAACATCTATCTGAATATCTTTACCTTTTGTACATCTAAAACAAATAAAATTAAATTAAACAGATGTGAGTGCTTCTCTGCAGGTGTTGTGCTCTATTTACACACAGCCTCACTACTCAGGACATTCTATACAAGCACCATCAGATGGCCACTGCAGAAGACAGATCTCCTCTGTTATTACAGAAATAGTGCTTTAGACAAACCCAGATTAAACATTTACACCTCCACTGCAAACATCTACATGGCTGAAACTTCATTCAGAGCTGTTTAAAGCACTGGTGAATAGGTCAAAAAGTCTGGTTTAACATAGGTATTACAAAATAACATTCATATTTAAGTATGTTTCCACTCATTTCCTTCCGCCCATGGTGAGGACTAAAAAGTTAGAGCAATATCTCCAGCTAGCTCAAAAAGCAAAGTGTGAGACAAGAATCCAAGCAGAGCCCAACCTGCACAGAGTCCAGCAGCCTTTGGCTGCACTGACCAGACTTGGATTAAGAACCTTTGCCTTAAAAAACCTGCAGGTGTCAAATTACCTAGGAAACCTGAGTCATCTTTCAGTAACTTCAGCTATTAATTGTCTTTGAATAATTGCTGTTACCGACTGTGATTAAGCTGCTACGTAAATAAAAATAAATCAGTCAGGGCCAAGTGGAATTCTAAGATCATATTTCCTCATTGTTGAAAATACCTCTAATATTTCCTGAGTTGCTTTCTTCTGCTGCTGGTATGTCACAGGAGTCATCCTGGCATTGCTGAAAGGTCAAGTTCATTTTACAAAACCCGAGATGCAAGCAGCTACAGGCACCCCTGCTGCTGTGCATGCCTTTCTTCTGTTCTCCTTTAAAGAAATACTATTCTATAAAAGCAAAATAAAATTTACAACGACCCCACAATTACTAGCTTCATTTGATGATGTAGTGAGTGCATTCTCTACTTATGGTATGTCACAGAAAAAGGATAGTGGGAGGCTTCAGCTCTGATGAGTTTCTGCTGCCTGAGTGTGTTTTTAACTCCGGGAGATTCAATAAGGTCCAACTTTTAATATTGACTTTTTTTTTTTTTCAAGAGCCATTTCACCACGTGGGGAAAGAGGTATTATGCCATATTTATAATTTTTGTCAGCTTCTACCACCTCTGAAAGTAAGACTTACATTTCCCCTCTTGTCTACAATGAAGTCAAGCATTTAAAAACAACTATGCAAGCATTTCAAAAGTAGTATTATACAAATGGGTTTTTGAGCAGCTCCATTTTCATAGTCACCTTGGACAAATAATGTCAAGCCAAATGTTTTCAGTATTTTGAGTAAATTAAAAACGAATTATTTAGGAGAGCTCAGGAGGAAGGAAACAGGAATTCATTAATTAATTTTGACTTAGCTGATTTGTGAGTGGTTAAATCAAATGACAGCAGCTTGGAGCCACAGGCTACCAGCTGAGCTACAAATAACAGGAGGAAGCTGAAACAAAAACGTTGAAGCAGCAGAATAAAATGCAGCCAGTGGCACTCTAGGTCAGGGTCCCTGTACATGACAAACCCTGTTTGTGACCCAAGGTTGAAAGCTTTCAAAGCAGCACTAAGCAGGAGACTGAAATGCAGGTTTGAAGGCTGCACATCAATCAATCCAAAGCTATCAGCTACCAGGAGACTCCACTCACCGACCCGGATGCTGTGCAGGTGCTTGTGATTCCAGCAAGTTCAGTGAACAGGAGAGAGCTGTGAATGCTTCTGTCCAAATGGGATATTTGTTTTCTGTCCTTAGAACTTGACAGTCTTCCAGGGAAGTGAAAAAACATTACTTTTCCAAACTTAAAAGTTTTGCCAGCCTCCAATCAGAACATAATTCCAAAAATTAACTCAAGAGAAAATAAATATATAAAATATCTATTTTTATACACAAATTATATAGAGATAGAAAGTGCTGTATCACTTTTCAGAATGGACATTCAATCTTTCAAATACTACTTCTTTCCTGTTATTTGCAGGTTAATCACATATGTTTATTTATCAAAAATATATTTATATCATAACAAAAGTAAAATTCAGACTGTCTCTGGATACTTCAGAGTAATAATAAAAACATTTCAAATATAGAATCTGGGAGAACATGTCAATCCTTTTGTCAAAAATAAGTCCACAGCAATAACCTGAGGTATCTTGTAGCCATATGACTGAGGTGGAATTCATTGGCCTAAATGAGATGCTATGAACTGTAAAGAAAAAAATCCTTTCTCTGCAGAAATGAATGCAAGAAAGTTACAACTGGTCTCTTTTTTCTCCTGAAAGATTCCTCTGACTTCATGATAATTTTCATGAGAACACAAAAAGATTTAATTTTTTATGGTAGTTATCAACAGTCAGAGTGTTCACTGTTATCAGGACACTGATACAGGAACTTTTTTTAAGGTTATGTGGAGAAATAATAAAATACAAGCTGTTCTCCTATCAGTTATGCTAAGTAAAGCAGAACTGAAGTATTCACAGTCCTGCCTGAAAACAGTGCAGGACTCTGCTTAACTTTGGTCACGTTATTTCTTCTTCCAGCAATGGTGCAAAGACCATCATCCAGCACCAATGAGCCAGGGTATTACCACAGGACTCGAGAATTTTAACAGCTTTCCAGTACGTGCCAGTCTCACATTAGATACAGAGCCTAGAGAGGGGACAGAAGGTTAAATCTAGCAGCAATAATGTGAAAAAACTGTTTAAAGCAGCTCTTTACAGGCAGTTCACTGTCAGAGATGAGGCAATTTAAAAGATGTTTTTCCATTTCCTTTTAAACATTTTTTCCCTGAACATAGGTTAACATTCAAACATTCTGCCACCACTAAATACAGAGTTCATTAATTAAGGTTGCTATGTAGTGTGCTTATTTTTAATAATAATTAATAAATAGAATGCACAGGTAGAACTTTCATTGAAAGCTTTGGTCAGCCCATTAATACTATGGGAAAAAATTTAAACGTGATCAAATAAAGTAGGTGGCACTTAATGACAAGAATGAAGTCTAGCATTTAAATATGTTTATGAAATGCAGACAATGCACTCAGCAAATGTTAAACTTTCAGCTCTGAGAATTAGCTATGCTTTAATAGCTTCCAGGGAAACAA
This sequence comes from Monarcha castaneiventris obscurior, assembly GCA_026261815.1. Taxonomy (NCBI): domain Eukaryota; kingdom Metazoa; phylum Chordata; class Aves; order Passeriformes; family Monarchidae; genus Monarcha; species Monarcha castaneiventris. The sequence goes on from JAMPIT010000539.1 coordinate 6,009,553, forward strand.
AGAGCCAATGCAGACACTCTCTGTTGAGTCACTGCACGTTGATTCAGCCTGAATGCATTCTCTGCGCCCAGCGACCAGTTGGGAATGAGTGGGAGTTCATTAACATCCAGGGAAAGGAAGGAGCACTCTGCTGCATTGGACCATCTGTTTCACAGCTTCATATTTTACCTATAGGAACAGTGGCAAACGAATAACTTTTCAGGGACCTTAGCAGCAATCAGCAGTCACACTCTGCCTACAAAGAAAACAGCAAATTGGTTTAAAACTGCTTCTTAGCATATGCAGTGAAAACCATTACATGCTGTCAACATGTTCGAGTCCTTGTGCTAATGAGATGAGACAGGTTGTGTGACAAAGAAAGCAGCATGTTTCTCAGTGGTGAGAAGTAATGAGTTCATTGACCAGTACAGAGAACCTGAATCTCAGCTCTTCTCCCCCACTTGGCAAGATGCCCATCTCTGCTTTTAGGCTTTCTGTTATATTTTAGGTTTGTGGGAATGTTTTAATCTATGTTTGGCTGAAACAGAAAGGCATATTCTTGGGGAAGAGATCATAGGCTTTCATCCACACCAGTGGGATAGAAATATCTAACTAGGCTTTAGAGGTCAGTCATCTTACACTAAAGAGTGTCAAGGATGATCTTGTGTTTGTTTGATCAACCATTTTAGCTACATTCTCTACTATCAAACAAGTAGCTTTGATAAAGAAAGCAGCCAACTAAACTTTGTAGGCAAGAAAAAAAAGAAGTAAATGTCCTTGAAGACTGTTCCCTTTTCATGCTGTGATTAATTAAGCAATTAAAAGTATGATTGGTCTTTTTAAAGATGTCATAAGATATGGCAACTTCCCGTTATCAGAATAAATTAAGAAAATCTCTTCAGTCCTTTTATAAAGGGCTAGAGCTGCAGGACAAAATGTTACATGCTTGAGAAACTGGAGTTTTCTGTTCTCAAATATCACTGCAAAGCAGGATGAGTCAGATGGACATGCCAAAGCTCAGGTCATAAATATTTTGCCTATTTCTATATTGCATCAGCAGCTCATGTTGCCAGATCAATAGACTTCAGCACTAATGATTTCAGCCCTGCAACATGGAGCTCTTCTCCCACAAACCCAAGTGTCTTTCCAACAGCAAAACCTACATGGACTTCATCACGAGATTAATCACTCCTTTATACTTGTGACCCCAAATCTGACTAAATATAGGAGAGGACCAGACGAGACAAAAGCTAAGAAACTAGTGTAAAACTGAAAAAGAAATATACCAGGACACCTCAAACATTACCCATTTTTTTTTAAACTATCAGACTGAACACACAGTTGTAGCTCTCAGATATTCTCTCAGCATTCGAAAAGATATCCCACATCTCCTATCACCTAGCTATTAAACAAAGGACCAGAAACATCCACCTGACTTGAGAGGCTTTAGGCTGATATCAGGAAAATCAAACCCTGGTACTTTGTCCTGGCTGCTCCTGAGAGATTTTGAAATTGCAACTTATCCCTCAGACCAAGGAGAAACACAATTCCATCAAGCTATCTTTGGCCACTCACAGATAGGCTGAAGTATTTCAAGCTTCCTAAGTCACCCTTTTTTCACCACTATCTGTTGCAATTACAATATGCCTCCAGCATATTTTGCAATGAGGAGAACTATAACGAGAACAAGAGCAATGGAGCAATATAATCAACAGCTTAAACAAAATTTCCTGTCAAACCCACTCCTCCTCCTAGTTATTTCCCTATGCTTGCCACAAGTTTGAGAAGGAAATCCTTATTCATCACGAGGTTCATATGACTTCACCTGCTGATTTACTGATGTACCACTAAAACTTTGAAAATGCTAATTAATAAATTTACCATGGGAATCAAACTTGTCCTTATTTCTGGCTTCCTACACAGTTTGGCAAAAATCATTATTTCAGACCAGGCACAACTGTTTGCAAGAACTATAATGAGAAAGGACAGACTGCAAAAAATTATCACTATCTATTGCTTTTTTATAATTTTATTTTGCAATAAGCATTCAATAGTAAGTGCTTTATACACTGAAAATCAATTGTGAAGGAAAAAAAATAGTGGAACAGGTCACATAGAAAAAAATCAATGACATATTTAGAATTAACTCAATTAATCCATAAAACCCACTTAATCCAAAAATGTCATGCAACAAATCGACTGACCATTTTTAAGACAAGTGGTAGCATATTAACAATACAGATAGGCTAAGTTTACTGGAAACAATTCACTTACCTCACACAAGTGCAACTCTAGCCAGACCATCACTTAGCATGTCAAATATCTATAACTATCTGATCCACTTAAATGGCTTAGGAAAATATACAGAGTGGAATAATCAATTTTCAGGGGCAGAGAAGCAGTCACTGTGGACAGCATTTTGCAGACCTACTGAAATGCAGAGTTTTTCTATAGCTACTTGTGTGGAAGAATATATAGAACCTGTCTGAATGTACATAATTTTTATTTAAAAGTCCACAGAAAGTCATAGAATAACACAGAGGAAACCTCACAAATACAAAATGAACACCTTTAGTGAGGTGCATCTCTCATGTGACACAGCACAAGGTCCCAACACTTCAGTGATTCTCCAGCTTCACTTACACCATAACCAATCACTGGATCTTTTATTTTGAAGAGTAACTGTAGCCTCAGTTTCCTGGTCCTTGCACCCCCTAATAGCAAATACTTATCTTTCCTCTTAACAATGTAACTTGCTTCATCTCTCCATCCTGCGCTACTTTATTAACACGAGAGACCATTATCTGAAGTTGCTGTAAAATAAATGACAGCTCTCTCATCTCTTTTGTTATTACATTGGAGTAGAAGACAGAGTCCTGTGAGTATGGCTGAAGAACATATAGTCCTGTTCTGCATACAGAGCTGGCAATCAGCATGCAATTAAAGCAGTCTAAAGTTTACTGGATAGTTTCAGTAGAGAAAGACTAAAATAAAAATAGAAAATGGAAAATGTTCTGTTCAGCATTTTGATACAAGCCACAATCCAAATTAGGTCATTAAATGCAAGCTGTGAAACTTAACTTTGATGTGTAAGTCACTAGAGAAAAGGATGGTAAAGAAAAGCTGTGATAAACAACTCCGTGTTCTGGCTTTCTCTCCTCAGAGCTCTCTCAAGGAGATCCCACCATTCATTTGGAAGTTCTTTTCTTCCTAACACCTCGTCCATGGATCTGTTCCTAACCATAGATAAAAGGACAAGTTTCCATTAGGGTGCAGTTAGGCATGCACCTCCATTTCTATTAACTATGTAATGAAGAATGATAAAGCAAAAATACGAACATTAACATTTTTTGGTGGTAACAGATCATTTTTAATGGAAATTCTGTGCCTTAATTCCCTATACATGGTAATAAAACTATAGCTCATTTTGTCAGTTCATGAGGAGAAAAAGGAAAAACAACAACAACAACAAAAAAATAAAATCACACCCCATCCCACCCTGCCCACAACTGAAATAACCAAGAATGAAATATTTGCCTTCTGAAAATCAGCAGGAATTTTACTTCATTTGGGGGAAACTTCACCCCATTTCCACTTATTAACTGATTTAAAATATTTTAGTAAGTACATATTTACATACAAATCTATATTACCCAGAAACAGGCCAGAATTGTGAAAAGAGTCTTGGTCAGAGCTGAAAATAAGACTTGGTCCAATATCAAATGAAGAGCATGAACATTTCTCTATTGACTTCAGGAGATTTTGGATGGAGTCCATTTGGAGACTGCGTACTGAGAAGGATTTCTCTACTACCCTCCTTTGCCAGAGGAAGATAAAAATATATTAAAAATAATGACATTTTTTCAATTTGAGCAAGATGTCTGGTCTTCAGCTCTGGACCAGAAAGGAAATCTTTGTTTTCTCTATTGCAGCTAAACTCATACATAGTTACAAAATAAAAACAAAAACCACAACAGCAACAAACTGAAACAACCAACAAAACAAACAAAAGGAAAACAACCAAAAAACCCCCCACCAAAATCAAGACACCACCCAACACCCCTTGCTTACTGAAATAGATCAGAAAATTATTTCCTCTGCAATTTTATTTTTATTTATGTATTTACCATATTCCTTATTGGAAAATGAATTCACAGCAGCTGCTGTGAACCACATGTTGACAACCTAACCAGGAAGATGATAAAATATTCTATTACTTGTGCCTGATGATAGAGACAGCCATTCATCCATCAAAGCTAAACAAAACACCTTCAATCCAACCCATAAGTGTTCTTTCGTGTGAACTCCATCTGACCTAATTAAAAGCTGGTTATACACGAAAAATTAGAAAGACACAACTATAGATTATGGTATGCTGGATTAGGCCAATTTTACTGATCATAATTTTACTGAGCATCAGTCACAGAGGTCAATAATAGAAAATGAGGATGAAACTGATACAATAGGATCATATGTCTGTAGGTAATCTGTTCTCTCACACAAATTAGTTAATGGCTGACTTGCTATAGGGCTTTTAAGCTTTGAGATACACATTCTCTTATTAAAATATCCAATTTTTATGGCTGCCTAATTCTACTTTTCCTTTCCTCTTAGTGTCCAATCCCTTTCTTGAAGAGTGCCAAGCATATGGCTTCAGTAATTGGAAACTACCTGCGTGAGGCTTCTCCAGAAAGCACAGGGGCCTCTTACTCCTGCTGAAACAAATATTGTCAAATCTATGCCAAAAAAAGAATATCGCAGCTAAAGAAAGGCCATGTTGTACTACTTATTGACAATGCTTTGTGTTTTCATTTTTATTTTGCTTTTATCTAGTTTGATTTGGCAAGCTTGTTCATTACTCTTCCCTTCATTCACGTATATAGAGTGCAGAACACAGTTTGACATGGCTTTTCTTTACACCTTTTTTTTATGGCAAGATACCAACTGTTTTATCAAAAGGCTTCCATTTCAGCACAAATCCCAGAAAATGCTGTAGCAAATAAGTATGTGCCAATGTCAATATGTCTTTTTAAGCTATTAAGTATCTAGTTCTTTTCTACTTGTGCTCTTTTTATTGCTGCCATGGCGCTGAGGAATGCTGAATTGCCCTGTTGGACTGCTATGAAAACTGGAATTGGGCATTTCACAGCTTTCCTCTTGAGCTGCAGAACTCTAAAATATGAAGGATGAATTCTCTGTTTTTCCTTCTCTGCTGGAGACATGAGAGAAGTTTTCAACCATACAGCTGTGGATCACTTTGAAAGTCCTTCTGGCACATAGACTGCTGAATTTCAGGGGGTTTTCTCAGGTAACACTCTTGTTATGTTCTCTGTGCATCAATGCTATCCTCTTCTTTATTCTTGTCTTTCTCTTTGTAATAAAGGGGAAGTCACTCATGACACAAGCCCCTCTAAAACAAAAAAGCACAACTCCTCCCTTGCTTTAGCTGGAGTTGTAGGAGTCATAGGGAATTTAAGAACATATTAACTCTTCTCATAATGTCAGTATTGTGAAAAACACTGAGAAAACTGGATTAAAAAGAAAAAAAAAACAAAAAAAACCCCAATCTTTCTGCTATTTAAATATTCATAAGGGCCCTGATTATAATTCTCTAAGCTGAGTATCCCTAAGGTCACCAGTCATAATAAAGGGTGTATGGCATAGGAACTGTGTATTTGCACAACAAAAGTTGATCCATATCCCAAAAATATTTGAGGAGTGAAATGGCAATTCAACTAGGCTGGCAGAAGAATACTCCTTTTAAATAAAAACAAATTCCCTTAAAATATATATGCATATCTACACATACATATATATAAATTAAGCAGGGGGGATCTGTTTTGAAGTTCCTACTGTTTGAACATTTGCTTTCAGACTGTGATGCAAAAAATCAGTCTCAAGCTGTACACTTCACAGAAAAGCTCTAATCTCCATAAAATTGAAAGAATAATCAAAATACTTCATTTACATTCAATATGTAACCTGAATTCTTTTCCATGCTCTGATGAGACAGGCTGGAGTTCTGTCTTTCCTTCATTTTCTTCAGAATGAGATACAATTTTTCTTTATAAAATCTGCCTGTAACCTCCAAGTGTCTGCAGCAAAGCTCCCTACTAACATAGATTCTGACTTATGTTCTCCAAGGACAGCTGTCCTGGCTTTTCCAGAAGATTAAACCTTCTGTGTTACTTTACACGTAGAGTAAAATGCACTTGTTTCTAAGTACAGAGTGGGAATATGGAAATTTAAAAAAGAAAAACATTTTCCACTTTGCAGTTTGCCATTTTGACAGGAGAGAATCATTCCACTTTGTCTTCATGGTTACTTTAGTGACTTTCACCTCAGTCCAGGGTTTATGCAGGACAGAAATATTGGGAACTGCTGGGCAGTCTAACTCTGGAGAGATTGCTTCTGTAACAGGATATTTTCAGACCTAGACTACAAGTAAGGATATAGAATACAATAATTATGGATTTGCCTCCGGTACAAGTTCCCTGGAAGAGACAATCCAGGTTCTTGGTGAAAAGAACTAACCATTATTTTTTAAGATTAAATCCTTCAGACTGCCTATTCAAGAGTGCAAAGAATCCAACCATCAGCTCACTGCCTTCCTCAGGATATAGGATCAAGAACACTTCACACATCATAAACCCTGAATTCTTTTACAAGACACAAGCAAGTATGAACACCTTCCTGTGACAGAAGGGGTTGAAACGCAGAAAGTTGAGGTGACAGCCCATCAAAAAATAAGAGCAGAGACGAGATACAATTGTCTGTTTTTCTCACCCACGGCTCTGCGGATGCCCACCCTGCTCAACCAAAACCCTACCACCTCCTTCTCTTTACACGAGACAAACTGGGACAGAAACAAAGTTCCCAGAGTAGCTGACATGATTTTCACTGTGCTAAGTGCCTTCTTCCTGCAGGGCAGCCTGTGCAATTGCTGCTTAAGAGATGCTTTTTTGCTGAGGGTTGACATTTGCAGTAAGAAGAGGCACAGCTGCCAAAGGAAGAGTAATGAGGCAGCCCTGTGGTAAAAGCAGTGGGCAAAAGTACCCAAGGAGAAGGGGAAGAATAGCTGCTCCAAAGCACCCCTGTGGAGACTGGCCATCTCTTTCCAAATCTGCAGTTTCCCTGGGGTTCAGACAGATTATTCATTATAAATATTTACCTGGCAAGTCTTGGCATGTTTCTTTAAGATCTATATTGCTTGAGAGTATTACTGACAAGGAATGGGGTTTTTTCAATGTAAAATATTGATTTTCAAGTAAACTTGTCAGTGTGAAGGCTAAAATGGAAAAGGTGAGTTATGGACAAACCTTCTCAGGTCCTTCTTTTTTGTATAAAATATAACACTGATATGAAATATAACACACTAACTCAATTATTTTAGGCCAGGATATTCTTTCATTTTTCTCTGACTGGAAATTAGATGAATTTTCTCAGCCAACAGGAAAAGTAGAAGACTATTTCTGCTTTTCACAGAAAAAGCAGAAACATTTTTCTGACTTGGAGGTTTGCCAAGTCTTACAAAGTCAGATGCAATCTTCCTGAGAGGTTTGGCCTTCTCAGATTAAATTCCATAATCACATGCTTTTCTGAAATGTGGACTTGTGTGCTCCTCCATTTTCTCAAGCTGCTATGTAAAGTTATATTTTACTTCTGGAAATAACAAGGGAAGAAAATGTGTTTCATAAAAGAGGTCATTCCTCAAGATCTCAGTTGAAAAGCAACGAGTACACTTTACCATTCACACTGAACTGAAAATATTTGAGACATAGTACCCTGACATTGTGCAACTTCTGCATAGCTAGAGGCAGGATGTTGTCTAATCATCAAAAACTAAAAGTTATTTTTTGAGCCAAAACAGCTAAAATTTTCAAAGAAAACAACAAGACGCGCAGAAAAAATAATGTCTCCAAAAATGAATAATATTTTCATACATAGGACTTCTGCAGCTGCTGATCCCTTTCCTAGTCTTGTACATAACTGTGTTCAAACCAAAAAAGAATACAAACATTTATTTACACACATTCAGAGAAGGCAATGACCGTGCTGAGGCACGTAACACTGACAGGTTACACCTATGGCTGGACCAGGTTTGAAAGCAGACAGATAATAGAGAGGAACAGCCATTAAAGTGCTATAAGTTCAAGCAGCTGCCTTGTCAGACTCATTCTACTTCCTTTTTATTCCAGTATATTACTAAAACTCCCTTCAGAGAGAATACTGTCATGAAATTACTTTGCACTGCTGCTTCCTGACCAGAGACAGCCAGCGAGAACTGTCCAAGCTCAGAAGCTGTCCATGATAAGAGGGGTGGAGAAGGGAAAAAGTTTCAATTCCTTTATATTTCCTTCACGCAGAATGGAGCTCTTCTGTCAACATGATCTGGTGGAAACACAAACTCTTGATTTGATTACTCCTTTGATTTCACAATGGGTGGGATCCTCCTGTCAGTAGAGACAACAGGAATTTCCACTGTGATAGTAATGGCTGTCATCCTGTCCATTTGAGAGTGTTCCTTTACACTGGGAGGTGTCTCATTTTCTGTTAAACAAAATTAGTAGTGCATTTTGTTGTTTTTCTCAATAAGTGTTTCCAAAACATGGCTTCAGTCTCTAAGTATTGACATGCTTGCAAAAAATAGTATGTAGCTGACAGACTGGAAGAGTATTTAATTTTCTTCAAAACAAAACCTAGAAATATTCTAATCTCATCATTGAAACAGCAGACACAACAGACTCAATGTCTTTTTACAGATTGGGTGGGGTTTTTTACCTCCGTGCTACACACACACCCATGTATTTATTTATTTAATTCCTACATTCCTACAGCCTTCCTTGGGCCCCCCTCAGAGATAGACACAGCCCAGGACTGGTACCACAGCCTTACCTTTGCTGTGGTGGCTTCTCTTCAGAATCATCAGCACGTGTGACCTGCACTGCCCTGGCTAGAGCCCTGCCACCAACTGCAGCCTGCAGAAATAAAAGCATTTGGTAACTTCAGAGCTGTGATAAAATCCTTCTCTCCCCCAACACTTTTACAAGCGATCTAATTGTATTGCCATTTTAGAGATTAAAGGTTTTACAGTTCCGTGATTAAACCCAAGGTGAAAGATCAGTAGGAAAAAGAAAATCAAAATTCTCCTCAGCCAGTGAGATTCAGTGTTTCAAAAGTCGCCAGATATTATCTGCTTGTACTTAAAGGCCCCAGGTACCCTCCATCCCCTAGCTTGCTTAAATAGCCAATGAACACCCCCCAAAAATGGCAGGTCTATCCTGTCTGGTCTTTATTTCAGAGCTGTATTTCCCTGCATTTCAGGATCTCAAAGGATATTTTTATTTGTTTTTGAATTTCAGCCTTACATCATTATTCCTTACATTAAATCTGGCATGCATTTTTACTCAAAGCATCAATTTTCATCTATATTCCATTTATGCTTTGACAAGACTAAGGTTATTACTTTCTCCTACTTTTCTGCCTGATTGTTAGGCTTATATGACTTACATTGATATTTATCAGCAAAGCTGAAGAAGCTACTCTGCCTCTTGTTAGGCATCTGCATTGCTGCTTCCTGTATGAATTACATTAAGACTCCAGCACAGTTTATTGTATTTGATCAAATTTGTTTACAAATGGAAATATTACATTCAAGCTGCATTAAAATACATCATCTCCAGAGATCTGCAGATATTATTTACTCACAGGGAAAGTTTCTGTACATATTAATAGTTATTCAGTTCTTCCAGGTACCAATTTTGCTTAATGCTCTCAAGACAATACATGGCATATATCCCACTCAAACACATCAATGGATAAATAGTACAGCAGCCTTTTGTAGGGCTGCATTTCTGGAAAGGACAAACACACTGTTAGTATCAGGCTCCAGTTCAATTTAAATTAAAGCATATCTATTGTGATTCCAAGCTATAGCTTTGTTATAAAACAGCAATTAGTGATAATAAAGGTAATAAAGCATGAATTAAAACAAATCTGCATAAAACATTACCTTCACATAGTATGACTACAGACATAGTTATGCTTCAGAAACCATGAATTATTTATCTCACAAGCAATAGCATTTAATTGTCCCATCAAACAAATGTGGAAAATTACAGAAGTGCAGTAAAAGAGGAATATCGTATGAATGTGAAAAAATATGGAATTATTTGAATACAGGTTATGTGATTAATGTCTTATGAAGCTAAGACAGCTTTGAGTGCAGATCAGATTCCTACAGAACGCCATTATCATTTTGCATTAAAACCCTCACCTTTTATGTGCATTTAACAGATTTGGAGGATGAGATGGAATTATGCAGATTGTATTTAGAAGACTTAGACCAGTGAGTGATGTCTTACAGAGCCTTACCCTCCAAATCAGGCAATCCTATTCCTTCCTGAGACTGTCTTCTAGCTGAAAGCATTTTCTGTGTATACAACACTTGTAACAACCACCTATATTTGACAGCAATGAGACCATTAGGTTTGTGCACATACTTAGAATATCACTTATCCTCTGTTTTCTGCACATGAATGAAATTTACCTTACACCTCTGTCTTGTTATAAAATGATGCTACCACCCCAAAAAAAATAAGCAAGCAAGCAAGCAAGCAAACAAGAAAAGCTCATCCAAAGAAAAGAATACAGAAAAGTTTAATGTTTTATAGCAATACAACCCTTTCGTTTCCCATTCCAGACATCTTGTGTTTCTTATCTCCTTCCCAAAAAAGCTTTACAATAGCTACTTCAGAAGAAGTCAAATAAGCTGATTAGTGTTGTTCTGTCTCCACAAAATAGATCAAAACCACGAATAATAAAAGCTGCTATTAATGTCTCAATGTGAAATTACTACCAAGGATGAGCTGTGCCTGAAACTGGCATGCAGGGAGATATTCCTTACTTGCTCATTGGCTTGGAAAAATATTAATGAAATTACTTCTTTTTAAAGAGAAAAACATTGAAGGCTTTTTTAGTCTATTAGCAACTGGCATCATAATGTATTTTCTGCACTATGTGTAGCACCTGGCAGAATGTCCTTGTAGAGCTATAAAAGAAAGTTGCTTGTATAACCTGGAAAGGAGGCAATTTACTGAAATTAGGTAATTCACCACTTGGGAAAAAGTGCTCTGTGCTCTCCTTGGAAAACCCCACAGTATCTCTAAGGAAAGGCAAGGCATTTTTTGCCTTGCGTTGCTCGTTAACCAAACTGCAGGCACAGCTATTCATTTGGTGACATGTGAGAAAGCTGAACCAGATCTCACAGCTCTGGGCCATTTCTCCCCGTGGACCATTCCAGACTGTGACTAACACGGGTTACAGGCAGGAGATCCCCAAGATCCCCAGGGAGCAAAGGATGCTTTAGGAGCCTGTGCATAAAGCATCTTCCCCAGACTAGAAACACAAAGATTTTACAGCAGTTATTGACAGACCTCAAACCAAAATACTTCCAAGTGGAAAATCACTTTTTGTGTTTTCTTTGGCTTTGCTTTGCTTTCTGCCAAAAAGTTTTTTTGCACAAAAACTTGCAGTTTTAGGTTCTGTTAGTAGACTAAGAGCTATTTGCAACAGCGTCCTTCCCAGAGACTGCTTCGAAACTCCATCTGCTCCTTGGCTAACTTCCAGCAGGCACAGCCCCAGTGTTGGGAGAAAAGGGAGAGGGGTTAGCACAGACACCCCTGCCTGCTCTCCTGCCTCCAAGCTGCACCACGGGGTGCAGGTGGGCCACAGCAAGGGACTGCAGCCAAGGAAAACCCCCAGGTTTGGCCTGAGGGCTGCTCGGTGTCAAACATTTCTGCAGCTGCAGAGGAGCAGCACTGCTGGGCAGCAGCCAGGATCCTGTGAGCTGCCAGCTCTGTGGGCAAGAGGAGAATGGGAGAGACTTACAGGGGACACTGAAAACCCTCCTGGCTCTTCCAAAGGGATCTAAGCCCAGTTTTGATGTACAGCTCCAACTTTCTGTTACTGACATCTCCAATGTGCCATTATCTGACCTAATAACTCCTAAACACTTTCAGACTCTTATTTTAAATACTACTTATCAATATAATGATTTGTCCGACCAGGAGCCTACTCCCATCTTGTTTTTGAGAAGCTGAGCTCCCTTCTGCAAATGGTCCTTCTACTTAACTTTAAAAACAAAGCTACAATTAAGTCTGAAAAATGTACTGAATGTTTTCTTTTTAGCAACCTATTGCATTGCCATAATTCTTATATTTTTCTGGCTTAATGGTAACAGCAGGTACTGCAACTGCAAGCTCTTCCCAAGAAGCAAAATCTGTTCAGCTTTATGTTACCCATCACTCAGTCACTTTTGCTAAGGAGGCAAAGTCCATTTCCAGTTTTCAAGGTGATCACTGCCTCCATGGTTAGTTACGCTTCTTCTGACAGCCTCTGGATAGAATTTCAAGGCAGTATAAACACAAGTGAAGAGCCTTTGAGAATATAATTTTCACTCCTGTGAGGATGTTTTCAAAAATTATCAGCTTATTATCCCCACAATGTAATTTGATTTGCAAAGGAAAATGCATTCTTACGTGGGTGCTTTGCATGTGTTATAACCCATTTTACTTAAAACTGCATTCTGTGCTCCCTGGGTGTAGAAGACCAAAATGACCTTCATGACACAGTATTGACAGAAATATTTTCATGTTTTAAGCAAAAATATTTTGATGGCAAAGTGTCTGCCATACACAACACCAGTTATATGGCATACATATGTCAAATATGGAATTCACTCAGAATTATTTTCTCAATTTTCCTTCTCAAATCTTACCTTTATATTAAGCATAATTTCCTTTTCAACCTGATCTGAGTTTAAATTTGAAATTCTCACTTTATAACCACATGCAGCAGCAGGCATATTTCATTCTGCCAATTCAGAATATGTGCTCTATCCTGTGGCATACTGTTTGACTTTTCAGTGTCAGCACAAATGACTACCCATTAGAAGATTTAAAAATCTTAATAATGTCATCACTCAAGTGTTTTCAACATTCATCTACATCTCACTTAAGTTTGGAGGGCGAAACAGATTTTAACATAGCAGTGATAGCAGCTCTGTACAAGGGAAGCAAAATGAGTGTCATCCCCCTTAAGGCTTCAGCAGAACCCAAAGAGTTCCACCAAGAGCAAAATTAACTGGTCTCAGTTTTGAGAGCTCCATGTGCTGTACGTCACATCTGTGCAACTCCAGAATTTTGGATGAGATTTAAACAGTTCCAGGAGTTTAGTTCTTCTCCCTGCCAGGCATTATGAACCCTTGAATGCCTCGCTACCTCAACAATACTGGATTTATCTTAATAGCCTGCAGGGACTCAGATCCTACAAGTCTTGGGCTTCCCATCCTTGGAATCACAGAATCAGTTAGGTTGGAAAAGACTCCAGAGATCACTGAGCCCAAGCTATGGCAGAGCACCACCCTGACAACCAGGCCATGGCACTGAGTGCCACGTCCAGCCTTAAACGCCTCCAGGGACAGTGACACCACCACTTCCCTGGGCAGCCTCTTCCAATGTCTAACCACAGAAAACCTGCACACAACATCTCCAGTTATAACAAGTGGCACAAATAAATAAAAAATCAAAACCTCAAACAATAGTCAACTCAACTGGACAATTCCCATCGGAATCAATTTCCATTGAGATCCTGTATTTTAAGAGGTAGATTTCTTAATATTAGATGTCTACTAATATTAGACTTCCTTCTCCTGAAATAAATGGCGTGTTGTACATTAAGAGGACTGGGTATAGTTCTATTCAGTCTTTTTCTTTTTAAAGTTTTCAAAGCACCTGTGTCTGGAAAACTACATCCCCAAGAGTTTAAAGGGCTGACAACACTGCCTTTGAAAATATGTGAAGGGTTTTATAGGGTAAAGGACCATAAAAGAGTAAATGTAGCATCTATCTTTAAAACTGGTAAAGAGAGGGAACACTCAAATAGGTGTCTTGCAGAACCTGTGTAGTCTACCTGTGTGAAGGTCTTGAGAATTATGTTTCTGATCTCTAATAACCTATAAACTTCTGCTAAGAATTTTCCAAAAGTTGAGGGAAATGTTTTGTCTCTCTCCCATTTAGATTTTCTGGTCTCTAATAAATACTGTGACCTCAATTGTAGTCTTCCTCTCAAAGGCAATTTGCAGCTCCTCTGGAAAATGGACTATCACATCACTCAATTAGCATACAGAAGTCATCCTCTTCTAGTCAACTAATTTGTATGGCATTTGGGTATTTAATATCTTTAAGAGCATTCAACAGCTTAGAAGAAGTCTGTCAAAAGGTCAAAGAGTTATTAGGATACAGACAGCCATATTCGTGCTGAGGAGAATCACATGCATTTAATTTCATTATGAACAGAAGCAGAACCCCGAAGCTTTCTCATGTTAGGCAAAGGAATTAAGATCTGAGCCTACACTCAGCCACTTCTGCCTCACCCTTGCTGTTTGAAGCAGTTACTGCAGACACAGCTTCACACTCATGATACATTAGAAACACAGATCAACCCTGCTCCCCCAGATCCTTACTAAACCAAACCACTTTGTTCTGGTTAATACAACTGTTATATTTACAATATTTTACGGGAACGGAACCATTTTCTATTTAAAATGAGGAGAACTTTTTCAATGCAGATCAATGGCCCAAAAGTCTTTTGATTTGGGGTCAGTCAAAACTTTTGTTCTATTTCACTTACAGAAATACAGTATTTTAACATTCCTGCAATCAAAAACATTTTTGAGTAACAAGGTCTTGATCTTCATCAAAATTAATTTCATAATATGTGCTGCAGCCAGATTAAATAACAAAACCAAAGGCATTCAATTCCAGTGGCTCATCTTCTTCCATCTAAAATAGGGAATTATCTTTCAGAGCATAGAAATCTCTACTTCATGATCTACAAGAGGGATGCTGAAGAACTTGTCTCTTAATAAAGCATGTAGCCTTGGAAACAACCTGATGGAAATTAGGAATGATTTCCCATATACCTTTACCCTCTCTGAACAGTGAAAGGTGCAGAGGAGTCCTTGACAGCCAAGCAGCCCATGCACTGACAAGGTTAAATCCCTGCAAGTCCAGGATTAATCCCTAGGGTGAGAGAGCCAAAAGGCTGGGGCAAGTTTCCCAAACTCCTGTGATGCTCTAAGGCACAGGAACTTAAAGGGCTGAACTCAGACAAGCCTTCTCAGTCATATTCACCACCTCATTTATCTATTTCCTGCAGGCTTGGAGTCCTCCCAGACTGTGTTCACTGTCTGTCACCCAGAAAAAAAAACATATCAGATTGTGATTTAACTTTTAAATTAGTGAAGTTTTCTCTTCCTAGAACACCTGCTTTTGTGCTGTTTTCCATGTGCCACAGGGTGTTGTAACAGTAATTTAGAGTTACAAGTGGACTGCATTTGACAGCCATTAATACTAAATGACATTTTGAGCCATGGTGATGCACAGGGGGCCCCGCTCCCTCTCTGCTTCTTTTCCAGAAAGATAACACAAGGCAGCAGCAAAAAGGAAAGTAGCAGCATGCAAAATCCAGTTCACAGGTTCAGCTGATGGACAGGAAGTCATACCAGAAGAATGACATTTTACCCCCTTAAATAAACAGAGAAAGAAAACTTGGTGTAATAGACAAAGCAATGAATGCAATTGTGTCTGTACTCCTGGAGCACAGTTCCCACAGCTTGTCACAAAATGGTACTTGAAAATATAAATCCAGGATGACTTGTCTTGAATGCAGCAGGTAAGGGAAGCAAACAAGGAGCAGTTACAGCAGTACAGAAGCTGGTGTACTTTCACAAAGGAGAAACAAAACTGGCTGGGATAATACAGAAATCTATCTGGCCACTTCATGTATTCAGAAGGTAGATGGCTCAAGAAGCATTTGGCAGTTTGCATTTGTTTTGCCTGTAGAAAAATTGGAATATGCCTCTTCAAAAATATTCAGAGCAAAAAAGGAGCTGATCAGGAAAGAATATGGTTGAGGAATAAAATGAGAGTCAGCTTGGAAATAGGTAAAACAGAGGATGAGGACAGACTCTGCTGCTAAGACCGTCCTTCTGACATGGTTTGGTTTCCTAAAAAATTCCAGCTGCTCCCATTACCAGAAGAGGACTTTTGTGAGGACTTTTCTTATTTTTCTATAATTATTATTTTTTTTATTATTTACCTTTTCATTCTTTATTTGAGGCAAATTATTAAGTATTATTTTGCAAATGGGAAATGTGCCCAAAATTACTACATAATCTTTAACAGACACAGAGCAGGAAGCAGGGACTGAATGTAGGTTTCTGGAGTTTCTGTGTCACTTGCTAAACAGCAAAACCTTGCATTTCTATGGCAACATATGTCTCTTTCTGTGGGCTGTGTGTGCAGCCTGTGACTGGAACAATTCACATGGGGAACCCAAGCCCACAGGTGTTAGGAGTGAGAATCATTGTTGCAGTGCTGATTCTTTCTCTGCTGAGTTGTCTGAACACAGATTATACAGTTCAATTTTAGAGACACAGTTCAATTTACGGATCATTATGGGCCTGTCTTCCCTAGATGCTGAATAAAGTGACTCAAGAATTTCTCATTCAAATGTTTCCCTGCAGAAATGCCTTTTTCACAAAATAGAAATTTACAGGAAAAAATCCAGTTTTACTCAAATTCACTCTTTTGAGAAATTCATAAATAATAGCAAGGCCTTTTCTGCAGGGAAAAAGAAGGATTAAAAAACATTTGTCAGACAGGCAGCTCACAAATTGAGATGGATTTTTCCATATTATTATTTCTTGAGAGTTTTTGGGGGTTTTGTATGCGTGTGTGTGTTGATGGTTTTGTTGTTTTTGGGTTTGTGTTTTGTGGGGTTTTTTCCACTTCCTGGACATTCCTTTTCATAAAATCCAATCAGCTATATGTTTGGGGTTTTTTAAAATCTAAAATTTGAAACAAACTTTTGTCACCCCCTTCACTCTTTGAATTTTTCTTTCTATTTCAAGATTACTGAAAACCCAATATCTGTCTACAGGTATTAGAATGCTGCAGACAACAAGAATTGTTGGTGAAAAAGATCCAAGATCATCATAGCATTTGTCAAATAAAATCTCAATATCCCTATGCCAAAAATATGTTAAACAGGAGCACAGTACAGCTGTTGATGTCAAATATTTAAAACTGAATTGAACAACAAGAGAACAATTTTATTTTGAAGATGGCATAAATCTTATTTAACTTGCCTATACAACAGGGTAATGTCACTGCAAATTTTTGATGTGTTTCCACTAGCAATTAAGGTGGTGTGGTTGTGTGGGTGTCTGACTACATGCTAATGTTTTTTAAAAAGTCCTGGATGAAAATTTCACAGAAAGATACAGACCTGGAAAATATTAAGTTCCAAACAAAATCAAAACAAAGGTGCTGGGAAGGAGAAATGGATTCAAATTCACTCCACAAGGGAAAGTCTGAAGGGCCCAACTTGTACATTTGGTCAAAGAGCCATGTTTCAGTAGCAGAAGAATGACCAGCAACCCTTATTCACATTCATCCTATAGCACTGTGTATAAATATTTTACAATTCACCTGATCATATTTACTGTAAGAATTTTAAATGTGTATCTGGGATGCACATTTTTTCACCGGCATGGGAGTAGCGTTTTTCTGGGAAAAAAAACCAACTAAACAAAAAAAAATCACTGCTACCAACCATGCCTTCAGCAGCTACCTGATGAAACACTACAAAAACTGTGAATTAAATATCCAGGGTGAAACAAAAATAGAGTGCCATTATTTTGGTGCACTTACAATTCCACTGTAACTCTCAATAAAGACAACATGAGATAGATAAGATGAAAGAAAGTAAAACTCTTGTAAAAGCCAGTTTTTCTGAAATTCTCCTTGGACAAACAACCCTGCTAAATTTATTTCATATCTGGAAATTCACACGTGCTGGAACTATGGCCAACTCATTCCTCTGTTCTAAATGTAATAAACACATGACAAAGCTGATCCCATCAGGAAGCTAATATCTCAGAAAAGAAGTCAGGTGGGGTTTTCTTCCCTTTTGAAATAATGGGAAGCTTCTATTACATGCACTGGAATTTAACTATGACTTCCATGTCTTGTTAGGAAAGTATTGAAGTGTGGGGATGTGTGAAGCAAAGCTATTAACTTATTTGATGACTTGACTTAGCTACTCTATTAGCATACCTGATGACAAATATTAAGAATTCCATTAGAGACTGGAATTGTAGCTGGTAAACCTAAAATCTTAGTGTCTGCTTTGCTTGAAAGAAGTTATATTTATTTACATCCCAGGAAGTGACTGAACAAGAGCACCAGAGGATTAATTCCCAGCAGATTTTGTGTAGAGGGGGTGAGAATGATGGAAAAGTAATGTAACCACTCTTGAAAACTGAAGTAATTTTAAAATATCTGTGGCTTCAGAAAAATCTTTTGTCACTACTCTTACTAAGACTCTTACTAAGAGCAGTAATTAAGTATTTATTGTAATTATTATTATTTATTAAGTATTAAGTATTTAAGCAGTATTTAGTTGCCTTCTAGGAATTCCAAGTAACTCTTCTAGAGAGTGAACATTACCTGTGTGTATGCTGGGCACAGGCACACCCAGACTAATATGAATCAAGCTGGGCAGCAGAAGCACTCACTAGTGCATTGCAGAGGTGTCTGAATGCATTAGCCCAGAAGCAGCAGAGAATTGAGTGTGACTCTGCCATTTCTGCACTGCAGAGGCTTCTGCAGTGCTCTGGATCTGCACCAAGTTGGGTTGGTATGAGTTTCATCCTATGAGATCCAGCAGCTGTCCCTTCCTAGAATGGAGATTATCTGCACTGTTATTTTAATTAAACCTCAGGCTCAGATTCTGTGTTCACTCTCAGGTACATAATGGATGAGGAATGCATGCAGCATGCTGCACCTGGAATGAAGAGCAGGAAGGCAGCTCAGGCAGGCAGAGAGTGCTCTCCTAACAACTAAGCTGAGAGAAAACTGCAGCCAGCATTATTCTGCTCAGAAAGAACTTTCCCTCAACTGCATTAGCTGCTCACATCATAACTATTCTGAAATCATAACTGGCAGTTCTCCCTGCCAAGGCTTTGGTTTGATAAAGGTCAGTCCAGAAGTAAAATTTAAGAGTGTTATGATGTTTGTCTTAAAATAGCAATTCACTCCTGCAATTGGAATTTACAAAAGGAATTGTGCCAAAACACTTGTGTTTGGAGTTTGTGCTGATTCATCCAGATGAAAGTTTGGCCACTGGCTGGGGAGCTAGTACACCAGACAGCACATAAAGGATGATAAATGCAAACAGGACATATAGGAAATAAAAGCTGGAAGAACTCCAAGCACCTCCTCAGGCAATAGAATGTACAATCACTGCCACTTGCAACAATTTTGACACAGCTTGTTGTGCGGAAATTTGAGATGTTCTTTATGTAATCAATATGTAACGACAGATAAAGAGCATCTAACTGGAAAGTCAAGCACAGATAACCAAGCAACATCTGGTCCACACAAATTATCACAGAGCTGGACAGAGGAAAAGGAATCAAGGACAGAAAAAAAAGTCTTCGATCCATGCGCAATCGTTACAGGTCTGACAGTCAGACCTTCGGGTCACACAGGCAGTCAGAGAGCAGCATTGAGGAGAGGAAAAGAGGGCACTGGTTTGCAGCCACCCGTCCTTCAGACAGAGCACAACCAGTAGCTCAGCATTTGCTGGCAATAGCAGCATCCTCTAATGCTTCCCTCGCCTTCCTTCAGCAGGCAGGTCCTGCAGACATTTGGCACTGGACAGGGAGGCATAGGGAACTCAGCAGGTTTTGTCCTTCTGCACAGCTGAGTGACAGATCCCAGCTACATTAATCTTGTATCTTATCCCAGAATTTGTCCAAAGTAATTTTTTTACTTCTTAATGTGCACATTCACAAATACACACAATTTTCATCTCTTAGTTCTCCTACCAAATGCTCACATACTCTTCAGAAAGGAAATACATTGTATCACTGTACTCTAAGTAGCTAAAGCTCCTGAAAACAGGTCTCAGAAAAATGGGAAAAAACATTATAAAAAAGAATAATTTTACAATTAGAAAGTACATTTGATTGCAGAATATGTGTCTTCTACTTGCTAAAGAATTGCTTTGTCCAATTAGCCAGTGTTCTGATTGCTGTGTGCTAGTTGGAAGTGATTGCTGGAGACTAGACTTGCAAAAGGCTATCACTAGAGGAAAATATTCCAGTGCCAAGTTTGTGTTCTGGTTCCCAGTCAGGATGATTGATAGTTTTATGGCCTTCAGATACAAACCCAGCCCTAGACAGCTGAAGTACAGCCCAGTGCTCTGAGGTAAAGCTTGTGCTTTGAAACCTCCCTCTGTATGAGCAGCTCTCTCAGAAGTGCCTTTGCTGCTTATGCAAACAGGGTAAGGGCAGACTGCAGGAGAAAAAGCCTCCCAAGCTGCCCCAAAGGAGAGAATTTTTGTTGTGGCTCAGAGCTGCAGAGCAAAATGGGTTAAAGCAGTGTGCCCAGGTGATGGGCACGCACAGGGGGCAGGCAGGAGGCACAGATTTAGGTCACCCTACAGCAGCCTCAAGGATGCAGTAACCCATGCCAGAAGCAGCTTTCAGAGACTCATTTACAACACACTCCTCACTTGCTGCTCCAGGGGAATAAAAGCCTTCAGAGTTAGTGCCCACCTGGGAGGTCAGTGCAGGCATGCACTGCAAATTCTCATCCTGCCTGATGGTGCAATAACTTCCACGTGTACGGAACTCCGAATGTCCCAGACTGAATTAATGCCTACAGCCCTGCCTGATCTAAAAAAGCTGCTGTTCCCCAGTTCAGGGGGTACTTTTCTTTCACTTCAGCTTTTTTCAAGACTTTTGATTGTAAATTCATTGGGGCAGGGAGTGTCATATTTACACAGTCAGAGTCTGCTTGTGGGAGGATTTTGTAGCTGCTACTGTAAGAATAGTAAACATGAAAAGCAGAACTGGCAGAACAAAGGCTTAACAAGAACACGAGTCATCACAATTTCCAATTCCAAAATACCTAAACAGGGTAAGGCAAATATTTTGAGGATTTAGTCAAAACAGCCCTTCAAAATCTAGAAATATGTGGTGTCTACAATTCATAAACCAACTGAACATTTCCTTTGTTTGCAGTTCTTCTCCAGAAAACCCCCAGGTATCAATGAGACCTTCTGAAACCCAAGAATAAATTTGTGACCTTGCTAGACTGCATCTGAAAAAAAGAGTCAAACAACTCAAAAGTGCAGGGGAAAACATGAAATAGGAAAAAGCTCTGAATACAAATCCCCCTGGGTACCTGCTAGGCTTGGGCACCTGTAACCTGTAGCCAAGGCACCTCTGCCTGCAGAACACAGCAAGTGCAGAGCTGTGAAAAAGGCTGAACGTGCATATGGACACTGCAGGGGCAGGGGTAAGAGCAGTCTCTGTGGCCAGCCAGTATGACAACATACAACTACAATTATTACTTTACTTATCAGCTTTAATGCAGATACTTCTATGCATAAATAGTGATGAAAATGAGGAGCTGCACAGGGCCATAATGTGAAATGCACAGTGCTGATGATTGTGAATGATGAACTGCTTCACCTCTCTTCCCACAGTCGAATAGAGATGGATTAATTGTTACCTTATTTATTATTTACATTGCAATAATGACCTGAGACCAAATCCATATACTTTTCTGCTAGCGTAGACACTGCTTGTGAATGCCTTTAGTTGATCCTTCTTTCACAGGCCTTTGTAAAATATTTAATGTGAAACTAAAAGTGAACTGACAATGGCTGGCTGGGACCACAGATACTGAACCTACTGTCTACACTGCTCCCAGTAAAACCTTTTTCTTCTCTACCCTTGCCACCTGCCAATAATCATCTGACAGCTCTCACTCCCATGCCCCCATCTCCCTGGGATGTGGATTATCCCTTAGTTCTTTACATAGCTCAAGTTTCTGCCCATGGCCAGAGGACCACAAAGCCAGAGGAAGAGCAGCAAAGCCAAATGCAGGATGGTGACCATGAACAGGCAGATTAATAGTTAATAGCTTTGCCTAAGGCTAAAGCCAGGGTTGAAGGAAGTCTTGATCATTAAGCTACAGAATTTTGAATTCACAAGGCTAACTATGTTTCTAGAGGAAAAAATTGATTAGTTTTGCATGGGGGCCAAAACCTAACACATATACCAACAACTGTGCTGATAAGACAATACAACAGCGAGAGCCAGGGATTAAAATGTAAGCAAAAACTAATGTTGAGTGATAAAGGTTACAGCAACAGCTAGGTGTCCACAGTAAACCAAAATCATGGAAAAAAATCCAACATACGTGGTGAGAGCTAATCTAATCATACACTGATTGGTTTGACAAGCAGCTTCTGATTACTCCTTATGCAAGTAAGAGGAAAAAAAAAGGATATTTCTAAATTTATGAAATGAAACCAGATGTATTTTGGGGCTTTCTCAAGTTGGCTGAAAGCATGCAACAGAAATATATCATAGGATCATATCTGTTTT
Source organism: Monarcha castaneiventris obscurior (assembly GCA_026261815.1). Classification (NCBI taxonomy): domain Eukaryota; kingdom Metazoa; phylum Chordata; class Aves; order Passeriformes; family Monarchidae; genus Monarcha; species Monarcha castaneiventris. Next base: position 6,032,063 of record JAMPIT010000539.1, read on the forward strand.
CATGGCATTGTGTCAAAACACAGGTTGACAGTTTCATCTTGACTACTTTAAGACATTTCCTTCTGAAATGTTGACATTTATATTTTATCTCAATTGGGCATTATGTCAAAAAAATCACTTTGTTGTATAAAAACTGAAGGTTTTTTCCAGTATCTCTCTTTTGCGAAAAAAAATTATTTTTGCAACCTAATGAAATGTAAAATCTATTTTGCATGTTTCAGAATATGCACTTATTTAGTATTTTTTCAAAAGTTATCAAGATACAAGTTTCAATTCACTTGTTTGCTCACTTGGGCATAGAAGTCATGTATGGCCACTTCAGGATCAGGGCCTTTGAAATCTATGGATGTTCAGGTGGTTGAATAACCTGGAACAATTGAAATTAAAGGAAATATCCACTAAACTCTGGATGTTTCCAGCTTTCAGCAAAGCAGAAGAGTTTTCACTGCAAATACTATTTTAAATCAGCATGGACAAATCAGCATGAAGTATTAGCTACCCTTTTATTTCTGGATTCAGGAATAAATTTAGATTAAACCTTACTTTAGGATATATCAAACATCTACTGACACATTTTTAACAAAAATGTTTACTGTATAAAGTGGGAGAAATTAATACAAAAGCTTTTCTTTGATCATAGTTATTATATAAGACTGCTAAAATAAACAGATAATTACATTTAGAATGGAAGTTAAGTTCCTGATGTACTTCAAAGGGAAGGGCAGTCAGGTGAAGTGCTTTTGACAATATTTTCCCCATGCTTTGAGCACATACTGCTAACAATCTAATGAGGTACCTTTCTAGTATGAGCTGTGGGTCAGAAAAATCCATGATAAAAGTAATGATTCTCTTTTTGAAAATCCGTGGGCCAAAGAAGAGGCACGACGTGACTACACAGGATCTTTGCTCTGTAATGTTAATTTTGGCTCTGTTCCTGCCTTTCCCCCTCCAAAGTGGTACATTGTCAATCTCCTCACACATCCTTGATGATAGTAATTTGCTTGCCTGCTAACAGATGAAAAGCTTTTTGTTATGAGATATATTTAATAAAATTCCCTATCTCTCCCTCTTGGGCCCATTGTTAGCAATTGAAATGTATTTATCACGGTAGAAAAGGTGGTGCCTCAAGCTGAGGGTTATTGCCACGCTCACACTCATTTGAAAGCAGTGCTGACAATACTCAAGCACTGTTTGGTTCTGGTAAACGTGCAGGCACAGCTACCAGCACACAAAGGGCTCTGATTACACCAAGCAGAGATTCCATGTCACAGCTCCTAGCCTCGGGGGGCCAACCCACCCCAAAGGCCAGCATTCCTCACCTTTTCCATCCTCTTTGAAAATAAGATCACATATTGCATCCCATTCATATTTACTCTAGAAGAGTGTATATTTCCATTGACATCGTGTACAGGTTGTTTATTTGTTCTGCCAGATTAACCAAATATTTAGTAGGTATAGACAATATGTTTGTTCTAATGAAACTCAACTTAAAGATTTACTACACCATCTTTATTTTCTCCCACACAGTACATCTAATACATTCAGCTAAAATACTGAGAGATGGTTACAGATGGTAAAATGCATTTCTACATCTTCTGAGTGCCCCAGTCACTCGAGTATATTTGCATCTCTACTCTTTTGTTGGTTTTGCTTTTTTAAGGTGAAATGTCTCATACTTCCCTTTCAGAGCAAATAAAAGTGTTTGAAGTCTCAAGAATCTCAAGAGTCAAGAAAACCATTTTCTCCTAAACTACCCCAACTGGCTTGAAATGAAATGTCAGGCTGTCACCTGAGAAACCCCACGGCAGAGCATGGTGCCTCTCATTGACGATATCATGAACAGAACTCACAATGCTACTGCTCTTTTCTTTACTTTTCCTCATCTATTTTCTCCACCTGTGTTCCAACCAGACAGTTGTTTCTCTGTGAGTGTGGAAAGGAAAGATAAAATCAAGGACAAATTCAGTTGTTACCTCTGACGGTGGACCAAGAAAGCAGAATCTTTTCTTAAATGTAACTTTTACATTGGCGTCCCACGTCAGCTGCACAAGTTGTTCTGTCCTGGTAGTTGTTGACAGTAGCTATAAAAAGCATAATATATTCATTTTCAAAATTGTACTTATAAATAACACTTCTATGACAGCTGGACCAGACATTTTCCTGTCCTAAATGAGGTGTGCTTAGGGAGGAACAGGAGAAATAAGAGAGAAAAACAAGCACTTTTTGGCACTGCATTTCTACTTTTAGCTCATTTGCCCTCTAACCCTATTTCTCTCATTTAAAATTAACTGATAAAAAGGATGACATGTAGCAACACCATTAAACTAAAAGAAGACCATCATCTTGAAAAAAGAAGAAAGAAACTTCATAATTGAGTTTTTTTAAGTAAAAGACACCAACATTTATCTTGTCAACAATTGGTCAGGAGCTACTTTTGTTGTGCTTGTATTTGTAAAGCACAAAGAAGTGGAACAGTTTGGGTACTTAATAAAGAAAGAGGGACATTGCACAACAAATTTATAATATACACTTCACAGACACATGCCAGTTCTAACGAAGTTGGGGTTTATTTGTAAGGAAGTTTCTGGCAGCAGATAGATCAACATATGGAAAGGGGAAGAAAAACACCCCTAAAAAAAGCAAACAAAAATAAAACCCCAAAATGAAAATTATGAATAGGGAGGAAAAGGAAACCAGGTTCAAACCTCTGCTTGTTTAGGGACTGTAAATTCCCTACACAGCTTCTTTCTTAAAGCACAGCTTTTAACTCACTCTCATGAAAAATGTAGGTCTTAGTTCCTTCTCGCTTCAGAATGGAAATATCAACACCCTGCACATTGAAAGAGAGCATCTCATCTAGCCTATGGCAGCCAGATCCAACGTGTACCATGGAGCTGCTTATTAGAGCCACTTGAATGGCAAAATAGATTTCTCTTATCCAGAGAGTAGGACCTAAGAGCTGATGATTTATATTCACTTCTGTGTGGCAGAGATCAGCCCCTTCCTTTCCAAACTTAAAGAGAAGGCTACAGAAAAGTGATAACAGCTCCATGACTAGCGCATTTCCTCTCACTCCCCTGTATCTCATGGTTCAACTTTTAACACTAACACCCTCAAGGGAGGTGATGGGAATCTCTTTAATATTCTGCAGAATTCCAGCTTATGACATCTCTTTGTTCGAGGTCTGTAGAAGGAGGCATTAGAAGGCTTCACAAAAAGGCAAATGCAGCAACGCAGGAAACAGAGAGGGGATGATGCACTTTCCCTTGAGCAGTGGCCCTTGGCTCTGAGCAGCAGATTCCCAGCTGCTGCTGAATGATCAAGGAGCAGGATAGAAAGCAGATTGCTTTTTGTCTGCAGGAGGCCAGGAGATTAGCTGCTGTGCCTTCTGTAAGCATCACTGTAATTGTGGTCTTGAGAAAAAGCCAATACATAACTTCATACAAGGATTAAACTAAATCCAACTTATCTGAAAACTGAAGCAACATCAGCTACTCCATGTCCTGAGTGGCATATTTAGGCACAAGCACACATCTCAACTGGTCTGTAATTTTCCTGAGGCATTTCCTTTGTTCCAGTAGAAGCCTCATGTACACCTCCTGCATTTTAAGGCGCAGAATCATAATTAAGGTAATGAGAAGAAGGTTGCAGTAACTTAATGCTCATTTTCTCCTTGCCCAACCATTGTTATTCAAGTGGGTGTTGGGTGAGCTGATTCATAGTTTCAGTTTAAGTACCATGGAGGATGCATAGATCCTTATTTACTCGTGCATATGAGTAAATAAAGTTATGCAGCCTCATTTGTACTAACTGCCCTGAAACAATGGCTTTGAAACTCCTTGCTGCATTCCACTGCCTGCCTTCCCACAAACTCGGAGCCTGTTGGCAGGGAACTGCACTGCTGTTGTTACCTGAGCTGTTCTGTGCTCTGCAGAGCACCAGAGACTTTGTCCTGCTGTCCCAAATGCTGAACAAAATCACTAAATACAGCAGCAGCACTAATTCAGCCCTATTCCAACCTCGATGGCTGTAAGACAAACAATTACAAACGTTCAGCTACATATAACCAGCTAAATTCTTTACCACAGTGGGATCATTTTCCTTGTTTGAGGACCAGTGAATTACAAACTGTCTCACCTGGAGTCACAGGAACTCAGTTTCTAAATTAAGTTTTCTCTCTGTGCTCTGGAGCAGTAACTGTAATTTAGTTAGCTCAAATGTCAGCAGCGGAAGCACTCCTCTGAAAGGCTGTTTGCATGCTAAATGCAAGGTGCTTAATCTCTTGCCATCACAGAAACCTCTGCATATGCTGGAATAATTTGCTCGTGCACCAAATCCCCTAATTAAGAATAGGAAAGTCATCATAAAAGTCATAATTCCTAAAATTAGGAGAATGTCTCATACTTGAAGCATCATGCAAATGTTAACAAAATTAAAAATTAACCTATGTAACTATTCAGTGAGGCACAGAGAAGTACCATTGTTCCAAAACAAATGGCAGAAAGTGAAACCAGTACAAAGAGGCTGGGTAAGACAATATTGTTAATCTTGGTGATAGGAGAGCACTCCTGCCTGAGTAATTCCAAATCATTGACATTCTACTGGAACATTTTTCCTTAAAATATCATCTTTGCTGTACTTTTTTTAAGTTAGTCTTCACAAATCTTTTTTTATAGCAATGACTGAAACAGCAAATCATGAGGTTAAGACTGATATTACAAGAGTGGAAGGCTCTGGAACAGCAAAGAGTATGTTCAAAAATATAGAAATATTATAAGGGAAAGAGATTAAATTAGCTAATTCATTAAGTCAGTAGGGGAATTAATCACAATCCAAAGTACTCACATGAGGTTGGTCTATGACAGTAGACCCCTTATTCATACAGCCAACAAAAAGATAATAAGATCCAAGAAATTTGGGACCTAAAACTGAAATTAGGATGCATACAAAATTTTTAATTCCCCCAGAAGGAATTTTTACAGTTTGTTCTGGTTTTTTAATGCTGAAATAGCATTTGAGGGATTTTTAGACTGTCCTATCTATCACTGGTTCTTGACCTAGTTAAAACCAACCTACTGCCACCAATAGTTTTCCTATAGCCAGACATTTGCAAACAACAGTTTTTGTCATGCATTTTTATTTTCTTAACGAAGTGACATTAAACTCCTGCTATTTATTTCCTGATTGGGAGCAACCATGTACCTGAATCCAGATCAAGAAGAAGAAACATATACCTGGGATTAGGTTACCCCAAACCTTTAGTTTTCTCCTAAATTTGCTTCATAATTTTGTATATTAAACCCAATTCAAGTCAAACTTAGGAAGTTGAAATGTTACAATGATTGTACACTGAATAAAGTGAAGACTGATCACTTCTTGCTTTTCTCTGTCATCCAAAGCTTGGGTCTTCAAAAGTCATGTGGTTAATGTAGAAAAAAGACAACCCTGTGATGCAGTGAAGTCAACAGCTTGTTATAGAACTGACAGTCCTTAAAAGCTATTTAGAGAGAGAAAAACAACACTGCATCGTTAAGAGATGGCTTCTAAGGGCTTGGTACTTAATAGGATTTCCTACAGAAAGTACATGGCAACTTTTGGATATTTTAGATTGTTGGTCCTTAAATGATTTAGCCACAGTGGCTGTGGAGATGCAGGAAACCTCAGGAGTTCAGGTAGTTTGCAACTACATTCAGACAGACAGACAGACAGGTTCTTATTTGGACTCCATATGAAAGACAAAAGCACCAATGAAAGAGATTAAATTTCCAAGGCTGAAGCAACTGCCAAGGTGTCATTACCTGATTCTCTTGCCATTCACAGTCCTGTGCTATCAAGGGATTAGAAAATTTGCACACTCTTCTTCTGCAGCAATGGAGACACTGGAGAAAATTGCTGCAAAAACACTCCTGGGACTTGGGTGGTGTTGCTGTGATCAGGCAGGAAGCAGGAGGAAGATGAAAATGGGCTGCAAAAGTGCTGCCTTGTGGGCCTTGAGATTTCTGTAAGAAGATTTTAAATTCTGGTGAAAAAGGACTTCTGGATTATTTGTAGCACGCAGATAATATTTTCTAAAGCTTTGAAAGGATTAGATTCAATGATTTAGCCAAACTGCTAATATTAAAAATCCCAAAACTTCATTTACACCTCTTATTTTATTTTCAGACATATACAATTAAAGTCACTACTTAGTTTGAAAGAAATCATATGTCAACAAAAGCTGAATTTTGCCTTTCTCTGGTCTTGAAGGATTAGCAGCAGGAGGGTAGACTTCCCAAAATGAGTGTAAGTGCAGTCATAGCACAAAAATGGTAAAATACCTTCATGTTTGAATAAGCAGATTTTCAACTGTGAAAAAAAATAGGCTTGCTTTAGCAAAAAAAAAAAAAAAAAAAAAAAAAATATATATATATATATATATATATATATATATATATAAAGAGTCAAGATGCTTTTGCCCCAACCAGCTCCATTCACCATTTGGAGTGCATTTCCCTCATTCACTGGCAACAACCTAAATCTTTACTGTTCTGATGCAGCTTGAAACAATAAAAACCACAATTTGTGCATTTTTGAAGCAAAGAACAATTTTTTTTCACCAAGATTTTTAGGAGCCTCACTGGGTTCCTAGACCTGCTTTCCCACCTCGAGGGGAGGCAACACATAAATGAATATGTGGGTTCAGCACTGAGCACACAGTGAGGAGCAGACGTTCCAAAGTCAGGATCTTTTTGCACATCTTCTGTTCTTTTTTGCACATCTTCTCACCATACCAGACCTGGTGGAAAAGGCATCTGCCAGTGTTTACTCCCAACACACTTCCCTGTTTGTTCCTGCTCATAAATGGCAACACTTGTGACAGTTATCTAAACCCAAAAAGCTGTTTTAATACCACTCAGCAGTGCACTAACGCTCAAAGGAATCATTTTCCTCAAGGGGATATTAACTTCTATCTGAAAAATCCCAGTTACATGTTCATTCATGGCACACTATTCTCTTACATCTTAGACCTTTGAAATAGAAGGATCAATAGAAGGTGGAGGATTTTTTACCCTCCAAGAAGTTTATAAGCAGTAAATGATCACCCTTGGAGCACCCTAGTAGGAAAATGATGACTGTTCTTCCTGGTTACTTCGATGAGGAGTGACAGGAGGGTGCCCAGGTGTATGGGACTCTCAGTTTAAGGCAATGAAAGCTTAATTTTCAGATAGTCAACCGAATAGTTGCAAAAACCATAGCATAGAAAAGCATAGGAAAGGAATCAAACATTTATGCCAAGATCAAAAAGCAAAAGCTTTGGAAAGGAATGGACCCTTTTGAAATAATCTTTTGAAGAAATTTTCAAAACATGGGTGGAGGCAATGAAGGACTGAGATGCTTCTGGCAGCCGGAACTTATTACTCACTTTATTCTTGTAAAGGGACCAAGGCAAATATTGCAGGTTAAACTAAAAAAAAAAAAAGTTATCTATGGAAGCTAAAAATCATTCTGTGCTGAAGAGAACTCTACCTCATGATACCACTGACGTGCAGAGTCCTCACCCAGTGGAGGTGACAGAGAACACTATTCCTTGGTCAAAGACATGACAGTTTACCTATGGCAGCTTACCTGGGTTGTAAGTTTGACAAGTTGTCTTGTAAAATAATGTCATAGCATAGTTATTTGGCATTCCCATGGGTATTTTAGCAGCTTTATCTTTTTATATAATAAAACAAAAAGAAGAAACTTGAATGTAGGTTGTCCCATGGGCTTACTTTTGTGGAACAGGGTGGAAAGGAGGAGGGAGAGAGGAAGAAATCATACTCTGTAAAAAAATGGAAACCCACTCAATTCTATTTTAAGCGTAACTTGTGTAAAAAGAATCATCTGAGCATCAATTCCTATTTAATACAAGTCTCATGATTCAAAACCAGATTGATAAGACAGACTCAAAGTACATAATTTAGTAAATTTTTACACAGTTATATGTCTCTGCCATGTCATTAGCTTTGAAGTAAAATTGGGGTTTTTTATCATAAATCTTCCCACCTGGATAAGTGAACAGATGCAGAGAGCACTTGCTTTTCTGACCAGCTGCAGTGGGGGAGCATCTGGACTTCAACTGTTCTCTCTGTAAGTGATTTATACCCATTTTTCTCCCAAGTGCACGAGAACATCCTCTAAAACCCCACTACAAACAACTGAATCTAAAAACAGTCATTCTTGTCATAACGAGACAATATTTGTCTTGCTGGAAAAACCTGGTAATGAAATCAAAACAAGCCAAATACTGCAGATTTCATTGTGGGAGCTTCACTTCATCACAGCAAAATACACAGTCACAACAACACAACGCAGCTGAAGTCTTACCAAATATAAACTCAGCTATCACAAATAGATACAAAGTTCAGTACAAAAATAACAGGGACAATACTGCAGAAAAAGGAACACTGACAACACAGGCTTTTTTTATCCCCTTTTACATGTCCAAAATACTGAGCAGAATAAGGAAGAGATGCTTTAAATTATACCCCAAAAAACCTTCCATTAGAGAGTAAATTAGGAAAACTGTGTACCTCAGGCAAACAGGGAGAGAGACAGAAAAACTGAAATAATACATTCATGGCTCATGACATGTAGATACAATTCATCAATTTTGAAATGGAGAATAATGAAAAATATAGAAGAAAACATGTAATGCCTTGGCAACAGCAATAAGGAGAGGAGCATTAGAAGAGTGTCAAAGAAAGGCCATGGAGGACACCCCTGATACCTCACAGAGGAACACAGTAGGAAAAATATCGAGATTAAACTGCAGCTGCCTTATGTTGTCAGGCATGAGTGCAGGGATGGGAGGGAAGGGAAGGGTGCAGAGCATAAATCAACATGGGGTGGATGCTTTAATAAAGCTAAAATTTTTAAATGATTGCCATGGAATTAGCATTCAAAATACTAAGCAATGTGGATTATTTTTTTTTCATTCTGTTTTATTCTGAATCAAGCATTTTACTTTGTTAAAGTAACAGTAAAAGGATGATATTTACATTGCTTTATAGGCCCATAAAATTTTAAAAAATAATACATGTGCTGCTTAACAAGATAACATCTCTGTTAATCCTCTCACTGGGACTGACAAAGATGAGAACTTTACAATGGATATGAACTGAAGATAAAATACAGGATTAAAAATAAAATATAGAACAAGATTTATTTTTAATTAATTCACATGCCACCTCCATTCGGTTGATGTACGTGGGAATGCTACATTAAGCCTACAATGTTCTTACCCAGAAAAGAGTCAGACCTTAAAATTGTCTCTCTTAGTAGGTAGGTAGGACAGTGTATCACTGAAAGTTGAGAGAATCTGCTCCATTTCAGACATTCACAATAAACTTCTCTTCTACACAAAAATAAGAACACACACATACATCACTGCCTGCTAATTTTGTTAAAGCAAAGAAAACAAATATGGGTAAGAGTGGATGTGGAAAATTACATGGGCATACTCACCTAAAACAGGCTCAGGCAAACTGTTCAAGAAAATTTGAAAAGATTCACTGCAAATTTGCATGTAAGTTCCTAATGTTAGCCTCTCATACAGAGATTGAGTAGGAACAAAAGGCAAGATAAAGCCTCAGACACCCTGCATAAACAAAAAGTTACGATTTACTTAAAACTTCGCATTCTTAAATAAATGTTTGTAAACCTAAAAAAATCACAACATGAAATGTGCAAATTCTAACACAGGTTCTAGTCATTTACAATATGGAAGGATGGAATGTGACCTGTTCTCTATGTATACAGACGAAAACTCAATTGCATTTTTTAAGTGTGGGGACTCCTCACCTATGAACTTTTGCAGCCTACCTTCAATCTATGTAGACTTTTATCACTCACAAGGGCTGGAAAATATATTAACAACTGTTTTTCCACAGCTTCACAAGATCAGTCAGGACTATGCCAAATGGGACAGACTATCCCAAATCCTTGGTGAAGCTGCTCATTCTGTGCACCAGATGGACACATGTGACTCGTGATGATCAGATCAGAGACACAGGGCCTATAGCTCACAGGATCTATCTTATTTCTTGAATTCATCTTGAAGGGATGGGCAAAGTCCTACTAAATTCTTAAACTGGCCCATCAACCAAAATGGGACCTGTGTTACAGGTGTGATGAGCGAGATCCACAGGGATAATATTTAAGACATAAGGATGTCTTAGAAACTGTAAGGAAAATTAAGGAGATATATCTTGTGCTTTGAGCTCCTGTTTTTTTTACAGCAGGTCAAGCACTGAGACAAATCCTAACAGCTCTACATCTAAGTCTGGCATCACCTCATCAAACGAACAGTGTGGGGAGAGCCATGCTTTTGTAAAATTACAGATCAAAATCAAAAAGTCTTACAAAAGGAGAAACAGAGGCAAACGCATGAGGAATTGGAGGAGCCAGAGCAGAAACTGGCCCCAAGCCACAGTGAAGTTTTTTTTCACTTCAAAGCAGAGGAAGCCAGTGGGATGATGAAGCACGATCTGTTGCTGGCAGCAGCATCTGTGCAGACGACTGTGGGCTGCACTGGCCTGCCTGGCTACCACAGCTGAGCACATGAATCACCAGCTCTCTCCCACGATTAAAGAATTTCCAGTAATAAATTCTGTTTTCTAATTTTCAAGCCGTGTGGTACCAGAGCTTGGGCCAACAAACCATCAGTCACAGCGTGGCCTTTGCTGCAGAAAGCAACGCTGGTGACACAAATGGCACTGTGAGCAGCACAGGTTTGTTTTGGGGAACTGGTCAGCTACTATCAGCTCTTCTGGAGTGCCAGTGGGCCTGAGATCCACGGTATAAATGTAAAGAAGTCACCTACAGGAGTGGCACCTGACCCTTTACCAGAGTGAACATTAGTGGAGAGTAGCAATTAGATGTAAACAAAAAATCTGTGGGAGAGTAAGAAGTGATCCACAGATTCCCTGTATGTCATAACCACAAATATCTTTGTACAAATTTCTTAAAGTGTAATATTTTTATTTCATTTTCTGTGATTTTATGGGAATATAATATTTTCTTTCCCTCTGTTTTGTTTTTCCATCATTTTTGTAGGTGCCTTCTGTTATATTACAGACCACTGAGAAACCCAGATGGATTTGGAGACTGTGTGGTTCCTCCCAGTCCCCATTAATTGAATGGTTCTTAATAATCCCCACAGTAAATCTGATGACAAATTTGGGGGAAATTTGGGCCAGATTCTTCACTCAATTTTGTATGCCAAATGCTTTACAGACTTTTTTGGGGGGTGAGGGGGTGTGTACAAATTGGCATTTTACATTGAAAAATGCCTCCCACAAATCCTAAAATAAGGAAAAAAAGATGGTCAGAAACATCATCTGCATTTGTCAGTTCCTTCAACCTCAGGAATTTGGTTTACAGTTAAAAAAACTTTTGTCTTATGAGTTCTAGTGTTTAATATTGATAGACTTGCTGGTTGACTAGAGGCTACCTTCCAGCAGATGTCATTTTCAGTGCTTCATATTGCTGGATTCTTACCCTTTGGTAGCAAGGCAACATTTACTAGAGAAATCACAACCTTTTCATCAGTCACAGTAGCACTGTAGGACCAGGATCCAGCAAATAATGGTTATGAAAAATATGATCAGGTCTGTCAGTCCACAGACTGGGAGAAATGAGCTCCAAGTCACCCACCCACAAGCATAACTTCACCCCTTCCAAAGACATTTCAACCTCAAGATATCAAAATGCAGAGCTTGCAACAGACTGAAACTGAAACTTCAGCCTTCCCAGAGAACAGTTCCTATTTTTACAAGTAAATTACATACATTTCCCCTCAAGTTTTGCTGCTCAGCAACGCAACTTGAAAAACAATATTATTGTTGCGACACGGTGTCTAGGAGGAAAGGTAGACAATTTGCATGAGTACATGGGGTTTTTTCCCAAAAAAATCATCATTTAAATTTCTGATTTTTGTTTGCAGATTTATTTGTGTTGCACTGGAGAATATTTTGAAAAAGAAAATTACAACTAACATACAGTCCTGTGCCGTATTTTGGGATCAAAACCATTTTCATAGAATCATAGAATGGTTTGGCTTGGAAGTGACCTGACAGATCATATGGCTCCAACCCCCCTGCCATGGGCAGAGACAAAAAAGACAAAGTTTCTCTGTATATATGTTGGAAAGTGATACCTAGTGCTGCTGTTGGACTCCTTTGTTGCAGATTAATGCGTTGATGTTAAACTACTTCAGCTAAACCTGCTCTCTACAAGCCATCAGGAACTTCTGAGTTTCAACGCAGTAGTTTTTCTTCATTTACATAAAAGGAGGCATTTGGCTTTTTCAGCCAAAATGAACCGGGACACTCAGCTGTGGAAAAATGCCAAAGCCCTGCTATTAAAAGTTACCATGTAATGGCAGCTTCTGTTACCACAGGGTTTGCTGCCATTTACCCACCACTCAGGATTTGCAGAGGGCCAGAGATGTGCAAAGCAAGGAGTGGAAGTGGGAGCCCTTTTCCTTGCCCTACCAGAACCTATATAACAATTCCTTTTTCTCTTGGGAAAACTGGAGGTCATGGCCCTACTATGGGGCAGTAAGTGGCAGAAGGAGTAATGGATTTCAGGGGTAGTGTGTGGGGAACACATTTCATCTAAGTCCATCTTTTATTGGCCACATTTCGCAGTTTGAGCCTGCTGATAAATTCACTCTGAAAGCTGGTTTTGCTCAAGAATATGGCCCTATCTTTGCCTCTCTTCTAAGCACTTCTGAAGGCAAATCAAATAAGTCACAGGCTCAGATCCAGGTGGGTATGCATTTAGCACTGTGTGGAGAGAAGAAAGGATCACAGGAAAAGACAAGGACAGAATGTAATCCTTGCTGATAACACAAACAAACAGAAAGCACTCTGAGACACGTCCGTTGTTTTGACAATAGCCACCACCAAAGGAACTGTGTGCTTCATTGGTTCATTGCAGAATAAAGCCCTGCCATTTCACACAGGTCTGATTAAGCAAGGTGACAGATCAGCTTTGGGCTAGAGATTTAGCTATGGAGTTGGTGGATGTCTCTTCTACATGCATGACTGTAATAGACACATGAGAATAAAAATAGCTGTCTTACATATATTCATATCTATTGTCTGGTTTTGAAACCCTGGAGGACAAACACGAGTTGTCATCTCCTTCTTCTCCCCCAAGTCAAATGGCTTTGAAACAGTAATGAATACCAGAATTAACAGCCCTGGATTAGCCCAAAGATATGAATAAACTCAGTGACAATGTTACAAGCCACAGCTTACAAAACAGATATAGAAGACACCAGTAAATTTTGCTTTAAAAGCACAAAATGATTCTGAGGAATTTTACTTAAGAGTAGTTCCTATAGAGTCTGAAGAAAGGAAAAATAGCAGGATGTCAAAAGAGATGACTGTGTAACCTTCCAAAGCAATACAACTTCCTATCTCTGCCACACTACTTACACACACGGATGTAATTTTAACTTGATTTTAACTTGAACTTATTGTATATCAAGGAAATTTACCTGACAAGTAAGATTGTTTAAGAGAAACTTTTGAGTTCCTCAGGTAAATTTTCCACTAATGCCTAGATAGGAAACATGTCCCACCTTTTATCTTTATTTATTTCTTTATTTTAAGATTAGGAAGGGATTAAGCCTCTTGCAGCCAGCAATATGTAAACTGCATTATATACGTGGCTGCAGCACAAACCTGGGTAATTTCTCCAAGAGTGATTGATAAAAGTTCCTCTTGTCTTCTTTTAACAAATGCTGTCCTGTGGTTGATTCACTTTGCACAAAGCTGGGATGTTTGCAAGTACACAGCTATTTAACATTCCTGTACAGTCATGTCACCATACGAGCAGCAATAAATAATGTCACCCATACAGCTCAACAGACCAGCGCTAGCAAGGTTATTTATTTCTGGGCAGTCAATCCTGGGGCTTTTTAATGCATTGTGACTGTTGAACTCATCAGTAGATTACCCTCAAGGCAGAGCAAATTAGAGAATCTGCTTGTTCTCTGTCATTGACAGACATAACCATTTATAGCAAAACAAATTCATAACAAATTTAACAAACTGGGAATTTACAGAAAAAGAAATTCAGGTTTCATTATAAGAAAGCATATTTATGCTCCACAAGGTAGTTAATGTACTTAGTTAATTGTCAGTAAAATTGTCAGCATTTAATTCCTATAGTTTACTAAAGCTACTGGAGTTAAACTAGCATTACTTTTTTCTTCTGCAAATAAATAGGATTTTTCCTCATCAAGATAATTTAGCAGTTTCTTAAAATTTTTATTTATCCAGTGGTACATTGCAATTTGTGGCTGAGTGTGCAAACATTACATAAAAGTGTTAAGTGAGTGTTAATGTGAGGGAAAAAAACCCCAAACTCTTCTTCAGAAGATTTTTAATGTGAGTCTTTAGCATCCTAATTCAGAGCTATCACTAAACACGCTGTTAAACTGTTAATATATTTCGAAAGATATCACTCAATATTAACTAGACTGAGCACAACCAGGAAATTGCTTGAGTGTGTACTTACAGTGGCATAATTAAAGCAAACTGTTGAAAAAAAGTTTCACAAGCAGCAGAATTAGCAGAAGCAGGTTTCTCATGGGCTCCTCTTTCACAGATTCTTCTGGCTCTAACACAGACCAAGACTGAAATGGTGCTTTCTTGAATTGGTTGTGCTTTCTCTTGATATTCTAAATATAATATAATGTGAACCCCTGAGTTAATTTGTAAGATAGATTTGAAACTCTTGTCAAGTTTGGCTGAAAAATTTTTGACATGTATAAAAGGTAAAGGTGAGGAGGCAGTGGAAAACCACCAACAGGATTTCCTGCTTCCTCATGGAGTTTGTGTCTATCAGTCATTTGAGGCCAAGATCTCCAAGGAATGCAGCTGCTCAGTGACAATAAGATCCCTGATTCCCAGGCCCCCAGCACATCAGATGTGCTGTCTGTGTAGGGACATCAGAGACATGGAAGGAACAGCCAATTATTACAGCAGTGGATCTATCACTTCAGCACTCCAGAGGCTATTTGCAGTGATTTAGTGACTGTGAGACCTCTCAGCTACTGGATCAGACACACACCAGTGTCACAAGACCTGGTCTTCTGTTGAAGCAGGATTTCCCCTCTCATGAGCCTCAGAGAGTTCAGTTCCACGGGCTTCAGGCAGGTGATTTTCAGATGTGGATGTATGTCACGGAGATGATACAGATGAAATAATTTCTTTTTAGAGCCACACTGAAAAGCTTCCTTTTCTTAGGGACTAATATAAAAGTTAAGTTTTGATCCTTTGGTTTAAAGAGGCAGATAAGACATGTTCTTGAACTTCAAAAATCTCTGAAAGTTTGCTGTAGATTTCTATAAATATTTTAACAAAGAAGAACTGTTTCTTGTCCTTTTCCTTTTAAACCTAAAGATGTTCTCAGATTAAATACCTTATAGAGACCTTTTGTTTATATGTAGTCATTTTTGCATGGTGTTAAAAAAAGCCTTTTTCATTTAACACTGCTTGTTAATATTGCATTCTTGCATTTTCCTGTACAACAGATAAGAGAAGTGTCTGTCACCTCATCACAACCTCATTTACCATTAAATTTAAAAAAGGAAACCATAAACGTATCAATTATTCATAGAGTCTTGCTACTCTTCAGCCAAAACACTGTCACCTCAAAAATCAGAGAAATTATTTCACAGTTGTTTCTTGATGCTTCAAGATGGCTTTCACAAACAAAATGATCCAAAGATCCACAGACATACATTCATTTGCAAAAATGAATCATCCTTGCACAAAAAATACACTCAGGTGGAGGAACCAAGAATCTGAACAAGATCCTACATGAAAATAAATCTGGACATGTAATTTATTGATATGACTTTATATTTAAACATCTCTTTGAATTCAAAGCCAGCAAATTTTAGTATTTTCAGTGCTGTCTTCGTAAGGAAGGGAGAAGAAACTGTCCATGCCTTTTACAGAGGCTTTCCTAGCAAATTTGCAGGAAGTATTGCTTCTAAAGTGTAATCTCATCCTGAGGTGCCCAAAACAGTCCAATTCCATGTTTGCTACAGGTCTGCAAGGAGAAGAAATCTCTTGATCAATTCTATTGATTTCTGAGCTCACAACACCTGTGTAAAGTTCTGCTAGTCTGGCATTTAGCCCTGTTATTTCATTGCTATTTTAGGTGATTTTTCATTGGTATCAGCACTGGACTGTCACTGTTTCATCAGGAAATAGCTGTAGCAGGACTGTGACCCTGTCAATCAAGTGCTGCCTACACACAAAGTTGGCCATGGACACTCCCCCTTTCCCATTTTGCTATTCCTTTCCTATTAGATTTCACCACTACTTTGCCTATAATAAGGACAAAACAAGCCCAAACATTTGATAAGGAAGATGAGTAAAGGCTCTGTTTATTGGCAACATTTTCCTGATCCATGGTTTATTACATACTTTACCTAATTCAGGTTCAAAGGAAAGCTTCACTCGCCATATCCATTATATGGTTTGAGGCAAAGACAATGAAAAAAACAAACCTGAAAATTTTCATTTAAATATAGGTGGGTTCATATCTTTCCCCCCAAAAAATATCTCCTTAGTATTCTAAAATTGTTATGGAACACCTTTCTTTTCTCTTTTTGGTTTCAGGAGGGTTTTTTTTCTTAGAATAATAAAATGGAATTGTTTGAAAACCAGTTTTTATAATCTGTTTTAGCACTTCAAGAAAATTAAGGAAGATGAAAGTTCAAGAGTGTATTTACCCCCACCTAGAGATTAAAAAAAACCAAACTTGGGGAAATGCTAAATTTAAGTGTATTTTTCAAGGATTTCAAAGAGGAATAACTACAGAGAGCCCCACAGATACTTATCTTACAAGACATTACTTACCAACTAAACCAAATTCCCATTAAAGCTTTGCATCCCATACTTCTGAAAAATCCAAGTCACAATCTGCTGTCGCTGGACGTATCTGACACACAGCAATTTAATCTGCTTGCTAATGCCAGTCCCATGGGGAACTCTGAGCATATGACCAGAGATCTTAAATTGAATCTGTCCTCAACCAAAAGCCACAGTGTGGAGGGGAGAGCACAAAGGGCTGAGATCATAAAGATCTGTGTTTGCTGAGCAGCTGAGCTGATGACAAACACTGGGCTGAGACAGCTTTCAACGATTCAATCGTCAGACACAGCTGCCAAAATCCCAACTTGATCAGAGGCGACTGTAGTTTACTATTGACTGCAGCAACAGGGCCTGGCTTCCCCCAAAGACTTCTTCCCTACCATGCATCAGTTTGGAGCCCAGGGCAGGAGGAATACATGTCATCAAAACCACAAAGATCTGTGAGAAATACTAAGAATTATTATTTCAGTTATTTTCTGATAGTATTTTAAGCCCAAATTCCGTATTTTAACTGCTTCAAACATCAGCCTTACATCCATAGGCCTAATTTTAAAAAAGCAAACTATTTACAGTTTCTCCCACTCCATTTAATCTACTGCTAAAAGTAACAGAATTTCTGTCCTACTTTGAACACATATTGGTTCTCTAAGCCTTGAATAAATCACAATAATCCAGAAATATACATTAAAGAATAAGTAAGGGGCACAGGAAAAAAAATAAAAACCAAACCTACCAATTATAATCTTTGTTGCTCCTCATTTACTTTGATCCATTTGGTTGTTTTTATTTCAGCTGAATGATTCCAAAAAATACAGCTAACACACCAAAGCTCTGTCCTGTCAGTACACATTTTTAGTGTCAGAAATTCAACTAGTTAAGAAAAATGGCTTTGCTAGAGTGCCCACTGGCAGACTTACTGTATGCCAGAGCAGTGTAGGACTCCATTCTCCTGATCAAATAATTAATTATCATCTTCATACTTTAACTGAAGGATGTTTCCCTCATACCCAATAGTCACACTGGCATACATTTCAAATGATATCTAACAAGTTAAGTAGTTGGCATATATATGCTTTATAAAAAACAGGTTATATTTTATATTTTATATTTATGTATTCCAAAATACACTTTAAATTAGTCAATGATTAAAGAACTCTAAAATTCACTTTAAACTCCAGTGAAGTCAACAGAAAGACTCTCCCCAAAACAGATATTTACTGGGATCATCAGTACAAATTTGAAACATCTCTTCTAAAAAGCACAGAAGCCTGTCTTCTAAAAAGCCCATGTTGTGTGCCTACAGACAAGTTCTCCATGGAGCTCCTGTTTTATTAAAGACAACTCTTAGACAAGGACCTGGCATGACAATTGTCACTGTGAAGAAGATACCTAGTATGGCCTCCAGATTTACCTTCAGTGTTTGACACACAATTGATTTACAGAACTGGAAATAGATTATCCTACCACAACAATTGCTCCATGCAATGATCTATAAAACTAACACTGAAATATAATCTGGCAGCTGTCAATCAGATAGGAACCTGGAAGATATGTCCTTTGACATAATTCAGTTTCAGATATCCCTGGCTATTGTGGGGGTCAGTGAGGTCGCTCACTGTTTAAATAATAGCTGTCTTACAAAAATCTCATGAAAATATGTTCCCATATGATTTTAACAGTGAAATTTCTATCCTGCTTTTAAACAACACATAGAATCAAGGTGACAATTCTTTATCCTTCTAGAATTGAAAAATTAAAAGATTATGCTTTTTGTTTATTTCACTTCATAAAGAATATCATATTTAGTAATCTCTTTAGTCCTTTCTTAGCAAGCACGGAATTTCAATGTTACAAATCCTTATTCATGAAAAGAGTAAGATTTTTTTAAATGTTTACCAAAATAAAATATGAGAGACAGAGGACACATTTGATGGCTCCAGCCATGGGAACTTCTAGCAGCATCCCACTGAACCTTGTAATTGATTTCCACACAGGGTTCCCTCAGTTTGCTACAGACACCAGCAGCCTGTAGAGACACAGGACACGAGGTGAGAGGAGAAGCCTCAGCTATGAGGGCTTAGATTTGTCATGTCTCTGGGAATGCCTCTGTAGCTCCCTCCAGCATAACCATTTCTTCTGCAACAAAAATACAAACCCAGACCTCAGATCATTTGTCATGCCTGGGAAAGAGAAAGGAGAATGAAAAATATTTGCAGGAAATAGATGATATGTTTTCAAGTCCAAGCTGAGTATTTATGTCACACCCAGCAGTGGAAGCCAAGTGCTTTTCAAATTGGGAAAGTGAAACATCACAAACATTTAGGGTTAAATCCATATATTTCAAGTCAATGGGTGACAATGGATTTCTCTGCTAGTGCTAAATCAGGTCTTATGGTACTGTGGCACTCTGGCAGAGAATTGGAGTATTAATCAAAGTATTTTGCACTCTGCTTCTCATTAAAATTTCTGTGGGTTTTTGTACAGCTGTATTGCATTTAATATTCCAGGAGAGCAGCAGCAGATCCCTCAAAGACATACAAATCTTCATGTCTGCATGTCACGGGGAGGTAAAATGAAGTGAAAATATTAAGAATATAATCTGGATTTTTCCTATAAAATAGGAGTATATAAAATATGTCATGTTCCAATTACTAAGAATCAATACAGGTTTCTGCAAGAATAGTAATATTTCCTTTCTACCAAAGTAGACTTTCTAAACCTGATAAGAGTATGAGGGTTCAGGTTTTTTCTTATTGTTTCTTTCCTTTTCCCCTGTAAGGAAACCTGCAGGATATATTGTTTGAAATACTGCAGTTAGTCTACAAAAGGGTATATCAGATTTTTTCCAATATTTGGCACAAAGAATTTATTGCATGTCACTTCAAGCATTGTTTCAGGGAATATTTACTTATGACAATAGTGGACTTTTAATTTTACCTTTCAAAATTTATAATTTACACAAAATGACAATTATTTTTATCTTTTGGGGTTAATTTTGCAATGTAAACTTTCTAATTTTTGCTTAGCTTACATCTCCAGCATTATTAATACCTAGCTGTACTAAAATTCTCTTCATTAGTAGCTTTGAAAGGACTTAAAATGGTGAAAATATCTGGGGCCATGAAAGTTATACAAAAATAGACCAAACCAGACACAATTAGCACAAATTTCTTTTAAAACAGCACTAAAGAGATATATTGCAAAAAAATAGGAATTTCTCTAAATTCTTTCAAGCACTCTCACAGTTATTAGCATTTTCATAAAATTAACTTGCAGAAGACTCTCCTAGTAAAATTAGAATTCTTTTTTTCTGTGGCAGCAAAGTCCATTAGAGATATTGATAAAATGAAAGACACTTCCAAGCTATTATTCAGCAGTGCTAATAACTTTCCACGTCTGAAGATCAGCTACAATAAAGTATCCATGAGCATTGCAAATCCAGCTCTGTGCTCACCACTCCAGACCAGGCTGCTCAAACACATTCACGAAGTAGATGAAGGGCTGGTAGATGGGCATGGTTACACTGTACACAACACATGAAATTATCCCCAGTATTAGCAGGGTGTAACCATCTGAAGCAAAAATACAGATAACAAACTGCTTATAACATCAGCAACTTTCACAGAATAGAGGATCTCATGCATAATCCAGACACAAGCAATATTGACTCCTGCTTAACTGAAGACAGGCCATTATTTTTCCCCTCTCACTCTTCCAAAGGGATAAATACCAGAAGCTTACAAGCCTATTTGTGCTGTCTGGGTTCCAAGTCCGTCAGGCACACATGTAAAAAGTGAATAAATCTGAGTTCTTATCTACCCCAATATCCCTGTCAAAATCCACCAGTCTCTTCCAATGCAGCACCTTTGCAAGTTGTCACTGAACCAACTCTGCCTTCAGTGACAGTGCTCCCAAAGTTTTAGTCCTAGGATTATTCTAGAATTACATAGTTTTCTAAAGATGAAAATGAAATTTCCTTCTTTCAGGCCTTCCCAACTTTCTCCTACAGATCCAGGGCTGAAAATGCAGAGAGCCATGAGCACAGCCCTTGTAGAGTCTGTGTGCAGGCTCTTTATTCCAGAACAAACTTCAGAGATCCTTGTTAGTTCTGGGTTTGCCTTGTCCCACACACAAAGATCACCTGCAGAGAGCTATTCTGTAAGAGGAATACTTCCTGTTCTTCAAATTATAAGGTCCTTCTACCTTCCTGTTTAGGCAAGCCACAATAATTCTCCTTTGTTGCTGCCTCAGAAACAAGGCAAAACTGCCATCAACCACTTCATGTCACTGCCCATTAACCATGCCTCACACAGACCCAGTTTCACTGCAGCTTTCTTCCTATATGTAATAGGATACATGTGAAAGGCTTCTTTATTTTTCTTTTTTTGCTTGATCAGTCAAATTGTCCAGCACTGGGCTTTGCAAGGCTACATCTACCTTTTAGCCACTTCAGTACATTCAAACAACAGTACAGAGCACAAATTATTCTGCAGCCACAAAACTTCCATGCAGAGTCTGGCTGCCCATTAAGTTCTGGTCATCAAACCTCTTACAACAGCTCCAAATTCCTCAGTGGTGTGCACATAACTGCAGGCAGCACTGGTGATACCTATTCTGCCAGCTCCGAGCACACAACAGTGTCCATGATTTTCCCCTTTCTCTTTCCCCTTTAGGATGAGGATGGGAATCTCTGTGGGGAAGGAGGCAAAAGAACCTGGTCTTACCTCCTTTGCCATCTCAGGGAAGTGACCACAAAAAACTATTTCTACTTCATACTTTCATTGGGCTGTAATGAAAATGAAAGCTCATTCTAAACAATAAAACATCTGTAATTCCAACACTGAGCTTTTTAAAACTTCTGTTGCATTTCAAAAACCAGCACTTGGCCCATTCACTGCCAACTGTTGAAACACTTAAAAATCTTTGGGCCTACTTTATTTTTTATATCCTGACAGTGTGGCAATCCCTAGATTTCATGTAATCAGATGAAATGTATGCAATTGGTGTAGACTATTTCAAAGCTATTTGAAATAATATTTCCATTTCTGAGAGAGCAGGGGAAATGCACAGCTGAAAGACCATTTACAGAAATGTGATTTCAGCTAAAATGGATGCAGCAAACCTCAGTGGGTAAAGGTAGTAATAACAATGCAATATCTTTGCCAACAGCCAAATGCTGCTTAGAGAATTCTTTTTCTAAAGAAAAAATCTTTTTGAATTGATAAGATGTCTTAATACTTGAGATGAAAGAGCATTTCAGTGAGACAGAACCAATTTCAGTAATTATTAACTTCTTACAACTAGGGATAATATCTGAGTCAGGCCTTTTTTTTTTTTTTAATGTAGGCAATGCAAACATTTAAAGTTAGAAACAAACAGAATATTGGTATAGAGTCTTCCAAAAACGCCATAGGAAAGCAAGCTCCAGAAAGAGGTAGATCCACCAAGCAGTGTGTTTATAACAGTTCAGACTCTTTCAGCTTCACCTTACAAGGTCACTAAATTTGCTTTTGGTCATACATAATTATTCAGTGACTTTTTCATGTCATTTTCCTTAAAACTGGTGAGGAAACTAAAGGTTTCTGCTCATCCCCTCTTCCACAAGCAGAACAAATGAGGAAATAGAAGTGTGACTTTTTAAATTTCAGTTTTCTCAAGCAAGTAGAGCATTTATCCTTCCCCCTCAGGGTAGAATAGGAATCACATGTGTACTGGAGTAAATGACTCATGATAGCAAGGGAGTAGAATAATCACCCATTTCCATTCCAGTGGCTGCTCCATCCCTTTTCTTTATGAACAAGGCAAATGAGGGAAGACATGGAAACCTCTGAAACTGCCACTACCATTCTGCAAGGATTCCTTTGCACAAGAGATAAACTGAAGGAAAACAAGGGCAGTACCAGAGATCTCTCCCTCTCTCTTTCCTTCACACACAACTGACTGGATTCTCCAGAATTTTTTCAATGCCAGCAATTGCTCTTTCAGTAATGAACTGAAAAGACTCAGATTAAAGCTCCTGGTTTTCAGTTTACTGAAAATAAGGTATGAAATTAGAATATTTTATAGCTTTTGCATTGCAGGGCTTTTGTTAGAGTTCAGCATGAGGAAACAAGCAAAGACATAACTTTGATTTGTGTGCACTGGCAAGTTTCCCAGCACAGTAGTAGAATCAGCAGGAGCTGGAACTTAAGACATGCAGCTAAGCATGGAGCCTCACCTGGGGAAAGGAAAGGAAACAAAACCAAAAAACCAAAACCAACCAACCAAAAAACAAAACAAAACAAAACAAAACAAGCAAACAAAGCAAAGCAAGACAACTTACTGTAGCAACATTGCAACACTAGGGAAAAGTTGGGTATTTTGCTTTGTCAGTGACCAAGCTGTGAGAGAGTCACACTCAGTGAAAGACCTTAAAGTTCTTAGGATATTACATTACTTTAATAACAGAAGACATTGAGCTTGTTTTAAATCCCTCTGTTAAGGTCCTGAGCAAAAAAACTCAATAAGAGAAAACAATGCTATTGATTTTTTCCCCCCATCTTTACAGCTAATGGCTCTAAATATAACCCTTAAATATATGTTGGGGTGTTTTTTTGTGGTACTTCTTTATTTTCCAATATGAACTAAAAGCCTTTAGCCTCAGTATGTAGGTGCTTAAAATGTCTAAATAATATAGTATGCATGAATCTCATTTTCAGGTCTGTACCCTAAGGATTCCTACTGGAAGACCAGAAATTTTCATTATTGAGACATTGCCAGATAAAATGGCAATCTGCCTACTACACTGGCTTTTGCTACTAAAGCACAGTTAAGGTTGTGCTGCAAGGTACAACAGAAAGCTAAATCTTGGTCTTTCTTTAATGCAGCAAGGCTTTTTAGGGAAAAAAAAAAAAAGTTTTGTTGTTGGTTTTGGTTTGGGGCTTTTTTTACCATTGGATCTGAGTTCTGTAAATAAAACCCCTCCCATTTTCTCAACTGCCCTTAAACAAAAAGTAGTACAACATTAACTTGGACTTTTTAAGTAAAGGGCCAGTTTTCAGGATATTCAACAAATTTATCTCCCCCAGCCTCAAACAGTCTTCTTCAAAAAGGGCTGAGATGGCCCTATAAGAAAAATACATAGTAATACAAAAAATACAAAATACAAATGATTTTTTTTCAGACGAAAGCATTTCCTTCCTTCCTATGATTTCAAATATCAGGGAAAACTAACAAAGTGAAGATTGCAAGAAAGGATCCTCACAGAAAGGACAATAATTACTGCCAGGAATAACATCTGGCCTATGCATCTCTAAATAGCTTCTCTGCCTGGGTCCTGCACACAGGAGCTGCCACTGTCCTTGTCCTGAGCTCCATCCCGAGCTGTCGCAGGGCACAGGGAGGGAGCAGCTCAGCTCAGCTCAGCCCTTCCCAGACACCAAGTGATGCCCCTGTTACACTGCCCCACACAGCACAGGCTCCTCTGGGTTACCTGAGCACATTCCTCTGTACAGAGCTTCATTCATGGGCGTCGCTATCTCAGCCCTGCCCAATTGTGTTTTAAATGCCAGGGGCCTTGGAATTTTAAATATTGTGGGAATGACAAAACTTTCCAGCTCCACTTTTTACTGCATGCATTGCTGTAAAAACCCCATTCTTTGATGGAATAGAGGTCTCACATCCTTCTGGGAAGTAACACATCAGTTCTCAGGTCTTAAAAGATGTGCAGGTGAACTCAGGTGGGGGCAGGGACATTATGGGACATTACTAAATCAGCAGTGCTATCCTGAATCCCAAATACTGTATAAGTATTACAAAGCATCCTAAGTTAGGGCACCAAATAAAAAAGCCAATTACAAATTATTCTTGCAAAATACAAATATTTCAACAGTTGTTGAAACAGTTATTCAACAGATACAAATTATTCAACAGTTGTTATTTTTTCTGTATCAGCTTTTAACACCTACAAATCAAAAATCACTGAATAATCTGATAATTTTCATATACAAGTTGTTACTTACTTTAGCAATGCCCTACCATGCCACTATTCCTGTCTTAAAACAGTAATTAACTTCTCAACTACATATTGCAAAGTTGCTGAGGCTGAGAAAGCAGTTTGTAAGCAAGCAGCAGAAGCAGCAGCAGCATTGGTTATACAACTCTGTTACACACAGGTTCATTTGCAGGACTACAAACAGTACCAGGAAGAATCTTGACTCTTCATTGAAGTTCAACTCTATTGGAGACAGAATGTCAGCATGTCCCTGAAAATGAAGCATGGTAAAATAGTGACATCCATGGCCTGACAGAGCAAGATAAACTGAGCCATGGCAGTGGAGGAAAGAGAGAAGAGGCAGGAATAATGAATTGCTGCTCTCAGTTCCCTGTGATCCATCGTGCTGCTCTACCTTCTGAGCCTAATTTTCAATTGTGAAGCCTTGGATCTGCACCCTGTGACCATGTGAGCTGCATTTTTGATGCTATATAAATTCCACAGCTGTTCACAGGATACTCACTACATCCAGCCTTAAGTGAAAAACAGTGGCACAAGGACTAAGGAACATTCCCAAAAGGTCACTCTCTAAACAGACACAGAGCTAATGAAAAAAGACAAAGCAGATCTTCTGTGATCCCAGGTGGCACCTCAATTACAAGACTATCTTTTCTTGTGACTGCAACAAGCTTCTTTTGAAGGATTATACTTTTTGGCATACCTGCAAGCTTTCTGCAGTGAAATTAAATGGCAGTAGTCAGAGATACTTGTATGAAATTACTCAACCATTTTGAACACCTGTCACAATCGTGCTGTAAGTGTCAAAGGCTCATGTAATATAAGAATTTGTAATCAACAAGAAATTAATTTTCATTACTTTGACTTAGGATGTCTGTCAAAATGAATCTTTTACGTCTACAGAAAGCATCTATAGCCCTGACTGTGGCACAGTGGCTTTTTGACCTGCTGTGCCTGAAAACCTCTGGGAGCAAGTCCAGACCTCAGCTCTCTGGGTCTGCTCACTCCAGCTGCAAGACACAGTGAGCATACAAATGAAAAAACCTGCATTTTTATTTCCTGCAGGGATTAATAAATTTTACACAACACTGATACAGATGATAAATTGAGGATTTGACATATTTGTTGTGTCAGCCCTATTGTTTGGCAGCACACAGCTAAAAACAACCCTTAAGACTGCAGAGTAAGGCTGAGACTTAAAAGTTTGCTTTTAATTTTGGATTTCACCTCTGAAAGTGGAGGAATTTAATGCCTTGGAAGGGTCGTTTGGTGGACATGACCAGAGTTCAAGCCTACAATAACCCATGAATCCCATCAGGGAGCTGTGGCTGTCCTCCCTCACTAAGTACCTTCCCATACCCTGCAGCAAAGGATTCCCAGCTCTCAGGTGTGAGCCTTTGGACCCTGAACTTTCAGTGCATTCTCCAAACTGGTTAGGGGGGTGATCCTTTTGTTTCTGTAGCTACCCACAAAGCAAAGATTCCAAATTTAAGTGGTGCAGCTTAGTCATGGCAGCATGCAATTCACCACTTCATTTTGTGTGAATGACAACTATGAGGCCCTCAGTACAGCTAAAGGCTTTTAACACTGTAGGGTTAGAACAGTTGGCAAGGAAAAAATGGTTGAGCAACATGAGCTTTTCTCACAACTTCCTAAGTCTCCCCCCTTCCTTCCTCCCTCTATTATAATTCTACCTCACAACTGTTTTTCATATTCTTATTTACAAGCATATACCACTTCTCCTCTGCTCTTCACCACTGCAAAACTAAGTGCTCAGGGAGTCAAATTTAATGTATTTTAATTACCTGATGTTCTGGTCTGCTGAGCTGTTACATCAGAAAGGAAAAAATGAGGAACCTTCCTCTAAGAAGAATATATTTAGACCAGGCATGTTTCTGTGCTTCATAACCTGCATAAAATGTAGGCTGTGTAAAATTCTATACAGGAACCTTTTTGCACAACCTGATTCATAAACATGAATAATCTTAAGCAGTAATGCTGATGTTGTTTTTGCTCCCCTCCACAGACTAAGTAGTTTATTGTTAATACTGCTTTGCCCCCGAGGAAAAAATAATTGTTTTGTCATTTTCTTCCTACATATTTGTGTATGTTAACTCAGATGCCTTGTATTATGTCATAACATTGAGACAACTTTAAAAATTGTCACATACCAACCTGAGGGAGCTGGGGGTGTCTATCCTGGAGAAAAGGATGATCACTTTCTGCCTGAAAGGAGGCTGTAGCCAGGTGGGGGTCAGTCCCTTTTCCCAAGTAATAAGCAAGAGGACATGGCCTCAAATTGTGCCAGTGAATATTTAGATTGGAAATTTTATCTTCACAGAAGGAGTTGTAAAACACTGGAACAGGATTCCCAGGGAAGTGGCTCAGTCACCAACCCTGGAAGGATTTAAAAGAGATTCAGATGTAGCTCTTGAGGACCTGGTTTAGTGGTGGACTTGTAGTTTTACATTAATGGCTGGACTCAATGATTTCAGAGGTCTTTTCCAACAGAAGTCATTCTGTGATATGATATAGATAGAGAGATTTATATATATATACACACATAAAACACACTTGGAATGTTTTCAATAAAAGACTTTAAGAATTCAAAAAGCTGTTTTGCACAGATACTGCCAGTTACACTTTTGTCAAAAGTAAGGTTATCTTGAACTTTCTGAAAGAGATTAGCTAAACATACACAGATTTCAGGACTGTCATCTGTCAGACCCTAGAATACCACCAGCACAGAACAATGCATAGAACACCATAAAAACTTTTTTTTATTACTTAATTCTATTTCCTTCAGTCCTGAAAAACATCAGTTTAGACAAGCAAAGAGAATGGATACCATAGCAAAGATGTAAGATACAGATGTATATTGACATCAAATAAAAAGTTTTCCTAACTTATAATGAGTTGCATTATTTTTTTTGAATGGTTGAGCAAATAGACCTTAACTTTGATTGAGACAAAGCATCTGATACGTCATGAAATTCACCCCTGTTTCAGCAACACAGGCAAAGCAGCAGAATTATCCAGAACTTTGCTGTGATTCACATCACTTCCACTTACAAACATGGGATGAGTGCTGCTGTGATAACCTCCCTCTCTCCCCCTTTCCAGCAATATGCCTTTAGCAGTAAGGTGTGTTCCCTACTGAAAGGACATTTCTGATGCCAGCAAGTCAGAAGTCCCAAGAGAAAGCAAAAAGGAACAAGATTCTCAAGAACAGGATGAGCCCACTCGATGCATACCGAAGATCTCAGTAAACAAAAACCAAGATTATTCCCTAGAAGCAGTGTCCTAAACTCTTCAGCCACTGGATCATGCTCCTTCATCAGATCAAGCTGTACTTCGTGCCAAGTTGCAAGTTTAAGGTTTATATATCATGTTCAAGACAAAGCAGAGTGAAGTTAGAAACCAATCATCACCTCTAAAAATACAGTAAAGAATAATAAATTATGAAATCTATTTGAGGTCAGGAGTTTATTACTAAGATGCCAATCAGGTAATATTCTTGGGAAAGGTATTTTTATGCCTGGTCACACTTAAGAAGAACTAATCTAATTTTTCCAGCATGAAAGCTATATTTACTTCTGTTCTCTCCCTAATCTTGCACTTCCCCAAGCCATGTATTTCTATGTATTTCACTGACATGAACAGTCAATTATTTAGCCTGATTTTTCAAACTTCTGAATTGAAACACATATGACAGCAAAATAGGAGCAGAAGGCATAAGCAGAGCCTAGTCCAGACTAAATTAAGATTAGTCTTTCATTCTACCTGAGTGACAAACCTGCATCACTCTGCAGGCCTTGGGGTTGATTGCTCTGAGTCCCTCAGACTTTCATGTCCTGGATGAAACTTCTCAGTGGTACCAAAAACACACAAGCTACTGCTGGCAGAAATTGAATCAAAGATAAAATTATTAGTTCTTTGGGCATCAAAGGAAGCAGAAGCACTGAACTTTGGTGAGCTGCATTTATCAGAACTGTTATGTGCCAGGTAGGGTAAATATTCTCTGTCTCTTCTGCTATCTCCATTCTTGGAAATGGAGTACTGAATAATTTTTTATCCAAGATACTTATCCAGGAAGGGAACTGCTGGCTCTTGATACTAACAGTGTGATGTGCTCCTGAATTATCAAAAAAAAATATAAAAAAAGAAACCCACCACTGAATCACAGTCCCTTTTTCTTTGTTTCTTTGTTCCTACTGTCTTTTGATTGCAGTCCCCTATGGGTACTTACTTCTATGGAGCACAACACTCTTTTTCTTCTACCAAAATTATATTGTGTAGTGGTTAGAGAGCTTTTGTCCTTAGTATCAGGAGGAAAACAGAAGGTTTCATTTAATCTTTGTAGGATTGCCATGAAAAAAATAAAAAAGACAAAAGGAAGAAAAAATGTGACTGTAGAAAACTCGAGAAAGACAAAAGAAGTGGGACCTACCTAATCAGAGATTTTTCATTGACCTTAGTGTACTTTTTACTATCATTTTCCTGGCTGCTACAATTCCAGACAATACACCTTATTGTCCTTGGCAACTTTCTTATTCTTATTCAATGGAGTTTAAAAACTTTGACTTGTTAATGAAAAAATAACTGTTAAAGGACATACAGGATCTACTTTCTGTAAATTCTTTTTATTAGGCATAGAATCATTTATTTATACTCCAGATTTGCTGCTTGAGTGTACCATTGTGTGTAAACCAGGTAAGCATGAATACTTCAATTGTGAAGTCATAAATTACTCAAAACTGTTTTAAACTAAATTAAATCTTAATAGAAATGTCTATATTGGCACTTAAGAATCCTGTGCTGTGCTGTTGGGTCTTTTAAGTTAAAATATACCCTAAATATTCAAAGCAACAATTATGGGGGTTTTACTTTTATTTTAGGTTTTATACAAGTCACTGTATTGGAATATATTTAAACACCTTATATACAAATGTGTCAGGGCATCTTTTCAAATCACATACTTTAAGTAATAAATAGCATTATTATATTATCATACATATAAGATGTGTCCTTTTAGAGAAACTGTGGTCTTAAAGATAAGACTATATACAAAAAATGCTGCCATAACACAGGATTCAGTGGGATTTTCTCCCTTTACAAGGAGATTTCCAAGCTGTTGGCAAAGAATTCTTACCTAGTAATATGGAAAGAGAGGTAAAGAAGATGATCAAGACATAATTTACTCAATATTGATTGAGAAATGTGGACAGATAAATCATTCCAGACCTTTCAGTTCCTTTCCAGAAATTTATGCATTTTCTGGATAAAACCTGCCTTCTCTTCAGACAGCCAGAAAAATCATCATCCATTCAGGATATTTTCTCAGCTTGCCCCATACAGTTCTCTCCTTCTCTGTCACCTTAGATTAATGACATTCTTCTAAAGCCATCTCCCCTCAAATCTATTCAGTACCTCCCCTGTCTCCTACGTCAAAGTCTCCTTGGTGAGACTCCAAAGAGATTATCCTTCTCTGCTGTGACTCCAACTGCCAGCCCCTTCCACACGGCCTTCCAGCCAAGTGCAGGGCACAGCTCCTCAGCTGGAGCAGCAATTCTGGATCAGGAGGCACCTGCTCAGCCACCTCTACCACAGCCAAGTATCCTCCTCTTTCCAGAGACCAAAGAAGTCAATCCAAAGTTTCAGCATGCCAATTTAGAAGACGTACATTTAGTTTTGTTCGTGATAAAATTTAATTGTTATGGATTAGGCTTGTTTTTGCAGTTGTTTAGAAAAGCTCCTTTCAAATCAGGCTTTACCATTTCAAGAAATGAGCAGTTGTAATGATTATATCCCTCACAAAATGAAGAATACAATCTCTTTTTTTATTTTTTTCCCCCCAACGACTTGGTTTTCCATGTTTTGAATCTTATATCACAACTTGAAACAGCTTGACTAACACATAAGATATAGTTCTAAATGCTGGTGATTGAACTCAGCTATAAGGCCTCATCCACCACAGTTTTCAATTCCATGTGTTTTTCATAAATATGGAAATATGTTATTGAATGAGCCATAAAGAAATGGCAATTTTAGGTAATCATACATCTTGAGTCTCTGAAGAGTTTTTTTAAAAGGGAGAATTATTGACAAGGATCAAATTTGTCCTTTTCATTCTGCCTCTCTCAAACATGCAATATATCATTTTTATCAGCCATTAAATAAACCAAAAAATGTAGGGAAATGGTGGACTGTTAAAAAGATCATTTGTACTAAAATAATTCTTCTCCTATTGTCTTATAACTGTATGCTGCTTTCAACACATTGTAAGTTAGGCAGAAAAAATGGAAAAAAGTAATAATTTCTTACATTGTGCATGCAATGGCATATGCAGGAGTTCACTGCCAGACACAAAATCATTTATTTTTAAAAAATTCAGTGACATAGTAGCACAGAAAAAATTCTCATATGGAAAATGCTTCTTTGACAGGGAAATCTATTGCAGATAATCCAGCACAGTGTAAGTTTTCAATCATCCTGTTGAAATGCTTGTCAAACAGGGCATTCAAAATAGGCAGCTTACACTTTTTCCTGATTATTAGAAATTGGATTACAAACATCCCAGTGGGCAGAAAATGTTTCCATGTTCCACTTATAAAACTAAAAATCAGATGAGAAATTCAGAAGGGTACAGATTCCTAAATCCTCAAAGTTCTGGCTCTGCACAGATAGAGTTTATATTCAGGCCCTTACAAGCCAGATGCTTTGTAATATGTTCCAGTTTGCCAGCACTTTAAACCACTGATAAAAGCTGTAATATTACTGAAGAATTTGTCCATATGTTGAAGTGTTTTTGCATCTAGAAAGGGACTTATACACAGGCTTGTTTTTGTTCACAGATTAATACGCTTTGCTGAGTCTGGGCTACAATGGCATGATGAAAAGAAAATACTTTGAAAACTTCCAGTGTCTTATCCAATAAGTTTTATTTAAGAGAACATAGCCAGAGTAAAGACTGTTATAAAAGTTAATTTCTGGCATTTCAGTTCTATAAATTGATAATAGTCTTTTGTGTATTCTTTACAATTCTTTAGAAACCTAGAGGGTAGTTGCCTGGATAGACAAAATATCTACCATTTTAATATAGTCAACTTTCCTTAGAAACCACATCTTTTGTATTTTTAAACACATTATGTGTCTTCTATTTACTATCAAGTCCACAGCCTGGTATGAAAAGAACAGCAGTCACAGTATTTAACACTCTTGAAAATAGGGCAGTTAATTTTATGAAGAAAAAATGTCTTTCTACTGAATTTCATCTACAGCATATCCCATACAAATTCCGAGAGTAAATCACCAGAAACAATTGAAATGGGTTTGCATACAAATAGCCTAAAGCATTAATTCATAATTTTTTATATGAGAATTAGAAATGCATCGCAACAATAGACAGAGGAGCCAATACTCCTAAACACAGAATTACCATTTGCCTTAGCATTATACTTGCCTGACATGTTCAGATTAATTAGATCTTTATCTCAAGCAGATTCACAGGATGTTAAATATGTAAATTAATTTTCTGAAACAGGCCAACATAACTAAAGGCCTCAGCCACCCATTGTGTCAAACCAGAAAAGAAAAGCAACTAAAGAAAAAGCAAGGCCCAACCAGTTATTTATGCTGGGAACAGAAAGCTAATATCTAAACCCAAAGCAAGTTTTTGCAAGTGCTGTGTCAGCTGTTATGTATTCCTTGCTTCTGACTTCTCTGGTGGGGAAACAGCTCACAGAGCTCATCACTGAGAGGGGGCATGTGCTCTGATTGTGGAATTCTGCCAGCAAATTCCAAAATCCTAATTGTTGTTTGAGAAGAAGGTCAACAAAATGGAGGAAATTAAGTCTGACCCTTTCTTATAAAAAAAATGTGTCCTTTAAGCTCCGGTTATATCCCCAAACTTACTCTTTTGTCCTTTGCTGCTTAATTCCGGTGCAGGAATGGATTGCTCTTGGTTCTGTGCAGCTCCTCCTTACCTGAGCAGTCTCTGCTCCCCCCAAAGGCACCCACAGCTGAGTTTGGAAAGGCAGCAACAGGCACTGGGCAGCTGCAAAACGCTCCCTTTGAGCAAGGAGAGGATGCATCACCCTCTGCTGTGTCCTTCAGCCACTGCTGGGAGAACCCTGTTGGGAGAATGTGTTCACCCACCCCAAAGGCACCAGCAGCAAACAAAGTCTGGCACCCACAGGGACTGCACAGGCTGGACAGGTAACTCTGCATGTCCAGCAGTCACAAGTGTATTCAGGTCCATCACCACATATGCTACAGGGATTTCTAAGCAATGTTTTTTAAAATTAGATAATTACTAAAAATCAATATTTTCCAGTTATTTGGAATGTATTTTCAATTTACCTGGAAGAATTTTCCATCCTAAAGAGAACAGACTTGCCAAGGTCTCAGCAAATTCCTCCCAACCTAAATTTACCAACACTGAAATGATGCAACAAGAGTTTAACTTTGCAGCCATTTAAAAACAATACATTGTTAATAATCTTATTATTAAAGATCTCAGGGCTCACCATTTTAGCACTGTACTATAGTTTTACTTTGAAAAATGCAACTTAGCACCCAGTCCGTAGTCACCATTTCCCACCACATGCTAGACTCCATCTTCTCTCCTCTTCTGATGATACAGGTGAATTCATGCAGTGAGCCAGTCAACAAAATAATCCAATATAAATAGTGCCTGCACCTACACTTGGAGGGGAAATCATTAAATTCTGTGAAACAAAACATTTCTAGAAGATGAGAAGGAAAACCACTGTTCACAGAACACAGAAGGTGTATCCTTTCCTAAGCTATTTAGAAGAGCAGGAGCAGCAGCCACAGCAGGCTGAAGGTCTGGTGAGGATGCCCATAGATGAGCACATTTTATGTTGCACTAACACAGCTCAGGAGCACTGACTTGGTCAGATCACTTACTGGTGTTTTGGCTAAGGTCAAGCATAGTTTAATTGCAGCACCTCAGCTCAGGGATGGCACCCTGAGGGTACACCAGAGGGATGGTAACTTCATAATCTATATATAGATTCCGAGAGGAATGGAAGAAGTTTCTGTTGGTGACCTCAGTAATTCTCACCTCAAATACAAATATTTTACCTAGCTATCAATCTATCAATTCAGATTTCTCCAGGAGTAAGTAAAGGATAGAAGGAAACAGTCTTTTACACAGAATGTGTTTGTTCCCAGCTAAGTTGAAGAACCAAATATTTATAAAATGTGCTAGACAAAGATCTTGTGCAATATGAGGAAAATCTAACATGTCTTGCTGGTATTCCATCCTCTGATAAATCATTCTAAAGTTATTAACAGCTTTCACACATTAAATTGACCACATATGAAATTGTCACCTCAACAATAGAATGTAACTTCTTGTGGAGAGAAAAAAGAATTGAGCGTACTGCAGTGCAAGAATTTGAAACATGTTCTATGAAGACATGAAATAGCTGTACAAGAAAGCAGGACAAAGTGTCAGAACGCTTTAGTTTCAAGATCTCATTCAGTGCAGGAATAATGACAGAACTCAGTGGGGCTGAAAGACAAAGGTTCAAGATCCAGATCTCGTAAATCTCTTACACAGAAAAACAGGGGAAAAAGATTTCTAGATACAACATCTGAAGTGAGAATTTAGCAGAACAGCACAGAGCAATGTAGAGTATCTCTTACTAAAATTCAGACTGTCAGCATAGAGTTTTATGGATGACTACCACAAGTATCAGCATCAGAAAATTCCTTTTCACTAATTGACATGTACGAAGTTAAGAGACATAAAAATTATTATAATTTTGAGTTAGTGAAAAGCTGTATTTCAGTAAGGAACCTGTGGAAACATGGCTGGGGGTAAAACTGGAGGAAATTGAGAAGTTATACTTTCAACCTAACAGAAGTTATAGCAGTACGGAAAATATAGGGTAAAATACAGCTGCTGCTTCCTGGATGGAATGGGGTTGGAATGTTCCACAAAGATTCCCCATAAAACTGTGAGCACCTGCTAAGAGGGAGGGACCAGAGGAGTGGAGACACCCCAGCCAGGCTCTGTTGAAATCCTTGCAGGAGGGGAACTCCTGGTACTTTGCAGGTGATAAACCCCATACCTTCTGTCAGCCAGGGGAGAGAGCTGTTAGTTGCTGACCAATAGCTGTGATGAAATCATTCTTCTCAGGCGAAATTGGTTCATTATAGCATAATTGTAATATTAACACACATGCCCTCCCAAAGGCACACACCTCCAAGGTACAACCACCCCCCACTGGCCCTGTGTTGTAGATTTCATTGACTGTATCTTTAAACCCAAAGTGAGAGGATTTTACACCAGTCAGCAACAAAGGCACATATGACTAGAGCCACTCAAGCTCCACCTAAACATATAGTATAAAAGTAAGTCAAGAATGGGAGAAAAGTTAGGGAAGATACCGTTGTAAATACTGGGATCAGTCAACAGGCTGAACCTGCCTTCTCCCTGTGGGGACTCCTATTGGGTAAGCACTGCACTCTGTGCATGCTTTTAC
Source organism: Monarcha castaneiventris obscurior (assembly GCA_026261815.1). Taxonomy (NCBI): domain Eukaryota; kingdom Metazoa; phylum Chordata; class Aves; order Passeriformes; family Monarchidae; genus Monarcha; species Monarcha castaneiventris. The sequence goes on from JAMPIT010000539.1 coordinate 6,067,495, forward strand.
TGGGAATTACAGCCTCTCTGTGCATTGCTTTGAATACATTTCTGCAGTCAGATACTATCACCAGCAATCCTCGAACCTTAACCTGGCACAACTTGATGTTAATAAAGACTGTTCTTCATAAGCGTGAGTGTGAGTCCTTCACAGGTGCTGGCAGCAGGGATGTACTGAATAAAGACTCACTGAGGGGTCTCCCTTGTGCTCTTGGTGTGTCCCTGACAAAATCAGCTGAACCACCCCATGATCCAGCAGAACTGGTCAGTGAAGGGTTTCTGGAGTGGGACACTGACAGGCTGGTCAGGCACAAAGCTCTTGACTTTCCTGGGGCTCTGACAGACAAAGCAAACACTAAGGGCCAAGGAAATCTCCACTTTTCACATGACAGAATCATAACAAATTCATTACAAATCTGAGACTGTTCAACTGTTTCATATTTCTAATAATTACAACCTATGTATAAATGCCCAACGAGTGATAAAATGGTATTTACCTTGTAGAAAAATAGACTGGTTATTTGCAAATAAAAATAAATCAGTCTTACAGAAGAAAGAAAATAATTACAATCTAGTTGCACCTAGATTGTAACTGCTGGATTTTGTGAAATGTGCTTCAAAAGATCTACTTTTATATTCAATAGATTTTGAATCCTCTTCTGTATTCTGAACATTGCAAAAGGAATGGGGAAGAGAAAGCCTGTGGGTTAGGATGTTTGCCTGAGAGATGAATGTCTAAATCATCTTGACTGAGAGAGGAATTTACTAGTAAAGTCTTGAAAATGAGTATCACTTTATTTTCCTTTGCCTTCCATGTTTTGGCATCATGAAACTCCACCTCATCAGAGTGAAGAATTTTCTACTCTTCTCATACAAACATAAGTTTTCTCATTCTCACAAAAGCTCTCCAAAGTCTGTTTTTCAGCCTACCTACCATTATATCTCATTGAAGCTTCTAATAACAAGAGGGAAGAAGAAAACTAATCACATTCAATTTATTTCTAGTTTATTTTAAGGCAGGACGGTTGCTGATTTTTATGCAGCAATGTTTACTAAATATAGTCAATACCATTTTCATTACTCTATCAACAAGATGAATTCCAGGGAATATTCAATGGTGGGCAAAAGCAATGCTACATGTTCTCTTATAGCCAACAATATCCAGCTCTGTAAATTGTCCTTTATTGCAGCTATTACTGGATTATGGAAATCTTATTACTAATTGATTATTAACTCAGAATAATGTAATATGTTTCCAGAGAATGCCAAGCAGCTCACAAACACAATGCTAAATCAATACTTATTTCTTACCTGTTTCATTAATCATATTCAATTCCCACTATACCAAATGCAAAAGAATAAAATAAATTCTTTCTAGCAGTAGAAGAGACTGAATAAATCCATATAAGAGTAAATAAAGGAACTGGGAAAAAGAAAAGAAGCCATAATTTTAAAGTAGAATGGGTAGGAGAATCCAAACATTTACAGACATTTTTTTCAGCTAGCCTCCATTCCTTTTCAGTAGCAAGGGTTTATTTTATCTAAGTCTGATTTTATTCCTTCAAACAATTGGGGCCATTAAAATATATGTTAATATGCAGCACATCACCCCAGGATTTACTTGATCAATCCCTACATATTAAGGGAAAACTTCTGGGGAAAGTTTATTTTCCTATCCTGAGCTTGAACATGGGCTACCTTAAAATTGGTGTGAATCTGAAAAACCCCAGGGTAAGGATATGAATACTGGAAATCATTTTATAGTCAAAGGAGATTCTCTTTGAGCACCTTTTGAATCTGGGCACCACAGCTTTTAGTTCTGGAGGTTTTTTTCTCTGCATCCTCCTTGATGTTGGTGAAATTATGTGTAATTAGCCAGGGTCGACTCAGCACAAGAGAAAAATGCATCAAACTAACAGATTACAGCAGTCAGCTGAGGTTAGTGCATCTATATTGATCATCTGATTTTTGCCCTGGATATCTGCTCTTTTGCCAAAGACACAATCTCAATTAAGGAATAATGTTTTTCTTGGACTGCACAATGATTTCTAGTATTCATAAATTCAACTCTTTCCCTCCCCAGCAATTGTCAAAGAACACTTTCATAACACCGCCTTAAAAAAAAAAAAGAAAACAACAACAACTTTGAAAATTGAGTTCAAAAGGGAAAAATGCAATGTTTTCTAACCAGTTTTACATATACCAGCATGAATAAAACAGGAGGATATGGTAGAGCCAATATTGCTCCCAAACACATAAGGACAATAAATATGTTTAGAAATATCTATTATACAGTCATTCAAATTTAAGTTTATAAATTGAAGCTCTGGGCTGTCCTACTTTCAAAAGAATAAGGGTAGGAAGGTTTCTACCCCAATCTTGACATAGTGCTGCCATCAGTGTAGGTCACTGCCCACAAACTCTACCACCATGTCCAGGTAATCGCTCTCCAATATGGTTCAGAAAGTGGTTTATTTTGGGGGATAGAATGACAACCATACAAGTAACCTGAATCGCTTTATGAGAACCTGGTTCAGGAGAGATTGTAAGGAATTTAACATAGCAAACCTGAGAAAAAGGCTCAATATTGAGCAGCTGAGGATGTGTCTTCCTCATGTAACTGAGTCACAAAGTGTCTTTAGTTCTTAAGGTACTAAATTTTCACAAGGAGGTAGAAGTGGACAGTCTGGAAAGATGTCTATGTCCAAAGTAACTTCACCTCGACTCTTCAATGATATGTGACAACTGTTTAATAAGTTCCTTTTCCTGCTCAGGGATAAGAGGGAATGGTCCTTATTTGAAAAGCTCGTGGTGAAAAGGACAGAAAAATAATAGACAGACTTTTCTGCCATAAAAAAATGTAGATGATTCAATTGTTAAAAAAATTATGAGAAGGTAATAAACTAACTTCTACTCGAAATGAAGGACATCTGAATTCTCGGAAAGACTGAGTCCCTTAAGCTGAAATAAACTCCTTGGAAGTACAGCCTCATGTGAGAACATGAAATAAGTCAGCTACTCCTGTAGATGAAAGTGCAGTTTAAGTTGATACTATGTTTTGCCAAATTTTATGCACTGACAGTAGGTTCATAAAGGTCAACTTCAGCCAGGGAAAATCTAATTCTCCAGGCTCCCCTAAGGATAATTTGGAACATGGAAAGTTGGCCTCCAGCTTTGAATTGCTCTCACACTAATGAGCTAGAGACAGAGACTGAATGAGTGAGAGGCTTGAAAAATTCATGTTGTGTGCAGCAGCAGAACTGTCCACAAAGAGCTGCAGGATACTGACCTAACTTAGGGCAATATTTTGCAAATGGATCTGTTTGCAGCATGTGCAGACATCCAGACTGGATTTCATCTGGGTAACTTGAATGCCATTAACAAACCTGCAGCAACACAGGCTTTAGCACAAAGAGACAAGCACAACTGCAAAGCTTAACAACTAATCAAGGAGCCTAATTAGATAAAGTGGTTAATCCCCACATCTGTCTACAGATGACTGACAAGAAAGGCTAAGCTTTGTGAGAACTTGAAGCAGGTTCCTAAGCTAGGGTCTCTGCATTCTTAATAAATACGTAACAGTAGTCCCATAACCATACACAGAGGTAAAACGGACTCAGAATTGTGTCCTTTGCACAGAAAAATGAAGTTGCAACAGTCTTACTGCTGTAAGGACGCAGCAAAATGACTCAGCTGTCTCTCTAAGCCTCAAAAGCTGATTAATTCTCTTAGATAAGCTCTCAAGTCTGACTAAATTACTAAATTAGGTTAAATACAAATGATGATGTGAGTGCCTCTAGCCACACTGAAATGATGTCAGGCAGGTCTTTATCTTTACCAAATATGACTTGAAATTTATACATCAGAAATTGGAATTGATACTCCATTTTCTGAAGGCCGCAAAGGAGACAAAAGTAAGAAATTTAAGCTTTGGGAAAGACTTTGGTTTCCTATGATGTCCCAAAAAGACAAAGAGGTATCTTCTGGGTCAGTGTGTGCTCCATGCATTACACACAGGAGTGAACTTGGAGGATTCACTCACACAGAGCCAGCCCAGGCTTCTTTGGCTAATGAGGGTGGAAGGCATCAATCACAAAGCAAGAGTGTTAAAGGAATGTTCTCACAGGATTTAGTTTTACACCACTATTATCTGTGAACCCTCACAACACTGGATTGTGGGCTACTGCTTTGCTTCATAAGCCGGGCTGTCAGTATAAATTAGCAAACACCAAGTACAGCAAACCCACTGATGATCTTGTCTGGTCAAACATGGGGCCATCTATGCCATGGTAAAGTTTTTTTCCCATTTGTGAGTGGTGACTTCTCCACCTTAGGAGCCTACATATTCATGCAAATTCTTGGAGAGAGTACATAATATCTGAAAGCTAGACAAGGCATAGAAATGACACATAGTGCATATTTTTAAGTTCATATTTCACCTTTGTGCACTTTTAACCTAGAGAGTTATGGGATACTGCAAAGGTCTACATTAATACTAAGTTTGCAAGTTATTTTGGTAAGTAGTTCATGCTTTTACAGTCAAATAAACAACAATAAAGTGAAGTTATTTAATAAAGCATTGTGGTTTACACAACAAATGATGAATACCTATCTCTGAGTTCATGACTATTTAGAATATGAAAAGTAACAAGTACTTTAGAGTTGTCTTTCAGCAGACTTGACAATTTTAGTGTATGCTATTTTATAGGCACTAACAACAAGCAGAAAAAAACCCCATATTTTAGCACTCCTTGAAAATAGAATTCTTCCATTCTATCTTTATGCAAAATTCAATTCTGCATAACATATTAAACACTAGAACTTTATTTAACAGAAAGGTATTTCACAATCTCAAGTCCAATAATAACAGTATACTTACTGTGAAAAACCTTTCTTTTACCTTTTGAGGATCCTTGGAATATAAGGATAGTCTGTCTGCTTGTTAATCTTTAGCAGGTTTGTACTGAACTGTGAATTGAATTGAAAGAGCATTAAGCCCCACGACCAAATAGTCTGAAAATATATAACATTTTTTTCCTTAAGCACGTAGTGATACAGCATTTTATTATCATGGAACTTGTCAAAACATTGGAGTCATGCTAAGAGTAAAGCAAAAGATAAACATTCAAAACAACATTCAGTATTGCAGACAAACTGTGGCACAGCCCCACAGCCCATGGCAGAGCACCCCCTCTACCTACCTTAAGGTCTGCCCAAAGAGGGGCACCCAGTTTCTCTTCCACAGCCCACAAAGGCAAATGGCCATTTCTAAAGACAATGCACTTCACCTACCTTAAAAAGGGACTGATCACTTCCTCACAGTTTTTTACTGACTGAAAGGAAGCCTAAGCAATTTGCCTGGATTAGACACTTTGACAGCTACAGTAGATAAATCACATCAGCAGTTTTCTGTACGATGGGGAAAATCATTAATTGCTTGAAAACCTTGGCATAAAAAATATCTTCCCAAGGACTACACAACTTCACACAGTTGCTCGAGCAATTGGCCAATTCAAACCCAGCTTCACACTTGGGTAAACATTCAAAACTGCTCATCATTTAAACATGTTTGCTGTGACTGGTTCTTTGGCCTTAGACACTGTAAATGGATATGTTAATCCTTTGAGTGTGAAAAATTACTTTCATTTCAATTTCCATTCTATATTGTCAAGAAGGGAAAATAGCATAGATTCTCCTACACTATCGGGAATTCACAATTTCGCCCCACACAAAAAAAAAAAAAAAAAAAAAAAACCAAAATGAGAAAACTAATAAAGGTTGAGAGAAGCCCCAGTCTGGTACTTCATCTAATCTGTCAAAGTCTGTATAAGTAGCTACAGATACAAAACTGGTTTAATTATTAAATAAAAGAACATGGGCAGCATAATTCAGTTTGCAAAGGAAAGGGAAATGTCCACATCTCACTGGCATTTCCCACATTTTATTGACAAATACACTGAATCGTGAAGATATTTTGCCTCACAAAAGAAATAGAACAAGCCAAATGGAATCAAATCCACAGGACTCTGGAATGGTGTTAACGGACTTAAAAACAAGAAAGTTGCCTAACAAATCAAAAAACCTACAGGCTCAGAAAGAATGCAATACTAAAGCTGAATGAAGGCCAGCACAGCCAAAATATCCCACTGGTGGCTAAAGAACCTTAATCATGGAATTCAGCATTAACAAACACAGGAGCACTCATTGGAGTTCTACTCAGATAATACACAGCATCAAAACCGGACAAGTTCCGACCTTCTTCCTGTTAGAATTTGTTCATCCCAAATTGATACACTTAATTCTTTTTTTTTTTTCCTTCCTGTTAAAGGGAAACCATTTGTCAAAGATGAATTTTGAGACATTCAAAGAACCATTTGTCATTGGGATGAAATTCCTTTCCAAAAAAGCCCAAAAGACAACCTTCCTCCCCCCAAAACCACTTTTTTTCTGACCTTCACAAAGGTAGCTTGAATGAAGGAGATGAAGTAATTGCAACCCTTACAGAAAGTAATAATATAAACCTTAACAGCAATCAAGCTTATTCATACAAGTCCTTCCTCTAATTATTCTCCAGCATGGCCTTGGATTATATCCAACTGAAAGCTGAATTAAATACATATATTATTGGCATCACTACATAACAAATAGTGTGGAAAAGATGTGCAGTTTCTGCTTTATATCCAAAACTAATGCAAACCAATTAGAATCTTTTAATTATGGTTGAGCAAACCTGAACACACACAAGTAAGCATTAGTATTCAATTTGGTTCCCTTCCCACTCCATTGATGCTCATTTAAATTTCAAAAAATCTATTCTTCCCCACAGTCTATTTTGCACGCCCAAATAAAGTTTAAAAAAAAAACCAAACCAAACCGTACAACAACCTGGAAACCTCCAAAACCCACAGAAGTCCTGACTATTCACAGGTCAAAGTAATCATTCACACACCCAATGGTCTTTCTGGCCATCTTTTGATGAGCTTTGGGCCCGGGAATAGATTCCATGAGCTAAGTGTCCAAGAGCAAGATCTAAACACGGATGCACTGCAGTAAAAGTCACACTTAGCCCACACACAGAAATACCTGTACTGGATTTGGTGACTGGTTTGGGGGGAAATTTTTTTGTCCTGTGATAGAACATCATGGTTTTATACCAATTCCCAGTTGATGTGCCAATTAGAACCTTAGATCACTGCACATCCGAACACAAGATCCTCTCCTTTCCAAACCCACACACAGTGCTCAGAAGGCCATTTGATTTTCTAGTTCCAACCTCCCTGCCATGGGCAGGGACACTGTCTACTAGAAGACCTTTAAAATCCTTTGCAAACCAAACCATTCTATCATTCTGTGATTTATAATGGTTTACTTCTCTGCAGAGCAACACAGGATCCAGAAAACAGTTTTTAATGAAGCAGCAGAATAAGATTTTTGCTATGCAGAGCAATATCTTGATACCTCGGAGAATGCAGCCTTTAGGGATGGACTCTAAAAAAGATAGCTTTCCAACCAAGGAAAAATAAAAAAGCACATAATATCATCCTTAAATAATATTATGAGGATATGTTCAATAATATCACAAATTGCTATGCATAGTCCCAGATGTCATAGACATTCAAAATATTATTGTATTATGCCTGAATTTCGAAATTAAAAATGTCATGGGGACAGCTATAACTACTTCACAATACAGGGAAATCTGTGCTAATATTTGACAATTAACAGAGTAGTAGAGCTGTCATCTCTCTAAAATAAGAGATCCATAAATCCTTAAAGTTGCTATGATTTTTGTTAAAAGGTAAATTTAAATATGCAGCTGAGTAGTAGTTGCACAATGGGAATAAGCAAAAAAGTACCAGACTCAATTCTTACCCATGACTCAAAAATCAGTGATTTCACCTAACTGTGGTGCTGGACAAAATAACTGTGTGGCCAAGGGTATTACAGAAAAAGGATCTTAAAAATTATGTTTTGGCAAAATTACTATACATTCTTGTAAAGTTTTGTTCTATTTTAAATAATTACAGAAAGTTATGTAGCCTCTTCAACTAGTCCAGCTTTCAGGCCACAGACTGCCTCTTTTAATAACCCAGACAGAATGAGATTTATGATCCTACGAACAGATCCAAAGAGATTTGTTTTAACAATCAGATCCACTGGGAAGTAATCAAAAGTATCTAATCTCTAACATTTAGTGATGTAAGCTTCATGCCTGGTATCCAGAAGCCATAAAACATCCCTAAACCCACTGGGGAACAGTGACAAGAACAGTGTGTCAAGACACCCTCGTACTTCTGTCAGTCATGACTGTCTGCGCCACAAAAAAGCATTTACACCCACGTTTCCTTGCTAAACTGTCAAAGATTGCCCTAAGAATACTTTATTTAAAATATTTTATTAGAAAGTCATCACTTAATGAAGTTAAACTTTATGCTCAGGGACAGGTAGAAAAGCTCTTTTAACATTATCAATATGGAGACCAACAGTTAATGTTGTAGGAAACAATTCAAACACAAAATCACATTTTCTTCCTGTTGGGAGGAATTAAGGACCACTGCACTACCATGAGTCAATCTATCTCCTGGTACTCTGCCTGCATTATTCCAGCTATCAGCTACTGCTCTGATGCCTGGCTGAATCCAACACATGCTGCACAACCATCAGCAGAAACAAAGGTTTGATTTTCCAAGGTACTTGAACTTGTAGCTCTGCTGTTATCAGGGACTAGAAGCACTTCTTTATGGTAGCCAACTGCACAGAAGAGCTGCAGAACACAGATTTTATTGGAAAGCAATATATTAAAAATTATGAGCGGCAAGGAAAGTTTTGTAGCCCATGATTGCAGTGTATCACACCTGGTCTCAAAATGAATTTGAGCAGAATGTCAGCGACATTCCATCAACTAAAATGGAACTGGATTCTTGCAGTGTTCCAGCACACAAACCATTCTTACAAACATGGCTGATGCAAAAGGTAAACTCACCTCAGCACTGTTAATTAACTGCTAATTGCAGTTCAGATGAGCACTAACTTGTTCAAATATTTTAGCAATTTAAAGTTGAACAGTTGCAGTGGTCAGGGTAGACTGCTCAAATACAGCAGAAACAAAGGAAAGGATGGTTCTGACTTCTCCAGTGACAAGAACACTCTTAATGACTTCTTCCTTTCTCCTATTTCCCCATCCCATCCTACCATTAAACGGGGCTTCTCTTTGGAATTGTGATTCAGTGTTTAGTGCTCAGAAGAGTTTGCATCTTTTTTGCTTGGAGCAATCAAGAAGAAATAAGGCTCAAGTTATGGAGCTATGTATCAGTAACATAACTTTATACTCCCTTTATACCTGTTCAGAGATGATCTAACTAAGGCAATAAAAATACCACTTAATCCTAAAAAAAAAAATATTTTTCCCGTGTATATAAACATTTGTTACCTAAATGTCTGTTAGTTTAACTGTAAAATGTGATAAAACTGGAATGAAAAAGATTATATAGCTTTATATACACTCTGAACTTTATAAAGGCAGTGTATTTTAATCCAAGTGAAAGGAATTATTCAGCAGAGCATTAGCTGTGCATTTACAGCCAATCTGTTTGTAGCTATGGAGTGCCTATTTATTAGAGATGTCAAATAGAAAATAATTAACCTCATCAGTGATGAAAATTACTTATGAACTAGGGAATACCAAGGGAAATGGAAGATTCCACAGGTTATTAGTCAAAAGCTAAATGCAAAGGCATTAACACAAAATTTCCAAAAGAATATAGCCCAATATGTGTTAAAGGGAATATAAATGCTATATTTTTCATGTCCTGTTTACGTAGGTCATAAACTCCACTAGATATGCACTTCGTATTTCAATAAAACCAAGGATAACTAGGCTGTCACTGATAGTAATACTCATCAGAATTAACTGATAGCCAGAAAACTAAAAAAATGTAAGGAAATCACAGTGAAAATGCAGTTGACACAGTAAACTATATGCTTATTTTTAACTATGTCAATATGGTAACAAAATAAAGTACGTGATCATATGACAGCAGTATCACCTTCCAACTCATGAGTAAAACAAGATGCAAGGCTTATATATTCTTGCAAAACTTAAACTCCTATATGACAATTTTAATTTTTTTTATTTTAGAAATACACAAATACACAAAAACAAGGTGTAGTAGTTTTATTTGCAGATGAAAAATGCACAATGCAATGAGCCATATCTGGCTCACTATATTTCAGAATAATTCCTATTATTATTATTATTATTATTATTATTGTTATTATTATTATTAGGCAAATGTGACACCAATCTACAAGAAAGACCAGCAGGAGAATTTGGGGAACTTCAGGTCTGTCAGCCTGATCTCAGTGCTGGGAACAGCGTTTCCCACAGCTTTCTCCTGGAGAAACTGCTTGCTCATAGCTACCAGGGAAGGTTTAGATTGGATATTAGGACAAACTTCTCCACAGAAAGGGTTATCAAGTATTTAAACAGGCTTGGAAGTGGTTGAGGCAGCATCCCTGGATATATTTAAAAGACACAGACATGGTGCTTAGGGCACATAGTTTAGGGGTGGACTTGGCATGATTTCAGAGGTGCAAAGTTGAAACAAAAGGTGAGAACAGACACAAGTTAAAGCAGCAATATTCTGACTAGATATTAGGATAAAACTTTTAATGCTGGAACAGATCTCCCAGAGATATCATGCTATCTCCATCCCTGGAAATAATAAAAACACATCTCTGCATGACCCTAAGCAACCGAATCAAAATTATTTGTTTGAATTCACTTGGATGTTGGCTCTGCTTTAAGCAAGAGGTGAGACTAACCACAGCCCAAAGGTCCTTCAGTGCCATTATTCTCTAACTCTACTCTATCTAAATAACTAGTTACAAATATTAGTAATTTAGTGGATTTAATTTTTATGCACACATAGAACTTATTTCTAAAGCTTTATGTTACACAAAACCACATACATGCAGGAAAATAAAAAAAATATCAGAGAGGCAATCCCCCAACCCTACCCTTGGCATAGAATTTTTCTGGGAGTTTGTTTTTCCTTCTTTCACTGTGGCTTTTAAGTAATATAAAAGCCAAGAAGATCACAGTGACTATTACATGGCTGAATACTCCACTGAAGTAACAACTGCAAATGTTTGTTTGCATCCTTTTTGTTATTTTTCTTTTGTTTTAAAATGTCACACATTTTTCAGATATTTCTGACAGAAAGCCCAGTAGTTAACTATTGATCCTTCCAAGACTGTTTCTTGACAGGCTTAAGGAATTTCTCTGCAAACCCCCTCAATACCAGGATTACTGACAGGCATTGAGTTACGTGGTTTACAGTTGTCAGGATTTTATCCCTGCCTCGAAATACTCTTCTCATCAAAAGTTCCGTGTTAAAAATTAAAACTCACTGGTCTCAGTCAGATGACATCTCTGACATCTAACAGAAACCACCCTATTTTCTCACCAAGTTCCTGCTAAATTCTCCTCCTGATCCCAGAAAAGTAATTTTCAACTAGGTAAAAGACACAGCACTTTCATCCTAGAGCTCTGGCTAGAATGCAAACCAAATTTTACTCTACTAGCATTCAATGATCTCCTCTGATTCTGAAAATGTGACAGAGTTCAGAACAAAGTGATTTTTATCTCTCATACACAAGTTTGAGGACTGCCCCACCTTCTAGGCAGAACACAGTTTCTCACTAACACTGCACCATCTATATGAGCTGCAAAATTACCTTTCTAGATAAAGGCAGCAAAAGAAAGAGTAGTAAGGCAGTTATCAGAATTTCCAGAGCTGTCTCCAGCAGCAAACAATACAGTGGCAAGTTTGAAACATGCTCATCATGTATTGCAGACATAAAATCCCTTGTCTAGGAAAGTCAGAGCCATCAACAGAAGCTATTTAGATCAAAAAGAAAGAAGAAATCATTCTGATTAGGAGCTATATACAAATGAGAATGATGCAAAAGAGGAGGATTCAGCAATTCAGGGTGGTTCAATCAAAGACTGAAAATAGATATTTCAGCAAATGAAAGGGAAATCAAGAGATTTTTACACATTATAAAGAAAAGTACCTAGTCCTGAAAGTTCTGCTTCAGCCCATTTAAAAGGGTTGACCAGAATAATCAAATGTACACCTGCAAATAATTCTGACATTGAAAATGATGGTTTTGTTCCAAAATAAGAATTGGCTGAAAAAAGAAGCATCAACACTCTCTATTTTTAGTTTCAAATACCTCACCAAATGTATGCTATAGTATTTAAAACTTTTAAAAAAATAGAATTCAAAAGATACCACAATCACATTTTGGTGATGTTCAAAAAAATTTTTGTAGTTTCATTGACTACAAGGAATCCACATGGGAAGTACAGCTCTGCTCCTGCTTGGAGAATTTCTTGTCCTTTGTGGTTTTGCATCTTAATCACTAAAACAAATAACTACAGACTCCCCCACCTTTAGTACTTAAGCTGAAAATTACAGCCTCTGCTCATTCGAATGTCTAGTCAAAAGTGAATTACCTTTTCCATAACATGTGCTGTAATCATTTTCCTGTTGCAAAGCTCTACGCCTTAAATGAAAGTGCACCCTTGGCATCAACATTTCCAAAACTCACAAACAATCTGTTTAGGCTACATCACTGCCAGGTAATCTCAGAAAAAAATATATTGGACCTGAAATAGTAAGACTGCAAAAAGCCTTTAAAACATCCTGACATCATGGTAACACATGCCAAGGGCCATTAGCAACTCTACCATTACCATCCCAGGAACATCTGAACACTGTTTCTAAAAACAAAATAATAAAAATTTTAAAAGGAATAAGATACAACAAGATCAGGGAAAATGATGATGTTTTCAAGAAATCATGTTTATTCATGCAGCTCTTTATAATCCTTGTATTTTGTTTTATGCTACCCACACAGAAGATCTTCATTTCATCTCCTGACAGAATGACCATGCTAAGAGCGCTACTCTCACTTCTACTACTAATGTTTTATTAATTATTTTTACTTTCCTGCATATCTAAAAAGGAGACCCAGATGTAAATAAACAACAAGTTCCATTCAATCATTAGATTAGACACTGGTGAACTATAAATTAAAATTTGTGTAAAATATAAAGAGAACAAACATATTTTCTGATTCACTGCTGTCACTCACGTGGCTTGTAACAGGAAGGTGTCAACAACGTTATAGCACATTGTATCCACTTTTGTTACTCTTACCCAGAAAGGTAGATTATAGGCCCAAAGACACTTTAAATGAGGAAACAGAGATATTTGCCTTTTCTCTAGCACAAAAACATCTCACAGGGCAATTCTCTGCTAGAGATTTCTACACTATACTGGAGCAGTGTTATGTATTCACTTTAGGGTTTCCTGTAAGGAGAAGGTTATGTTATAAATGAATTATTCGTGCTCGAATATAAAATACCAAGCTATGTATAAAAGTTAAAATATAACAAATATAAGATGTAAATAAAAGACTGGTCTCGGGAAATTGTAACCTTCACAAGGGGGGAACCAAGTTGAAAAACTGGTTTTAGGAGAAAATGCAGTCCTGCGAGCTGGTCTTCAGGAACAAAAGGCCCATCAAGGGAGAAATTGAGGCGCCTCCTAGCATTTGCACCTTCGAGGAGAACTTCTCGGAAGGCTGATCAAAATCTATGGAAAATTTCTTCCTGAGAGTGGCCGATTAACAACCTGCGAAAACTCCCCTCCCAGATGCAAGGTGCTAACGACGGGATCTGGAACCAAGATATGGAACATCACTGCCCATCAGATACTATCCTCCGGTGATGGGACATTCATCAGAAGCAAGATGTGTTTTGTTTCTCCCTACACCGTGAATAACATGCTTTATGTGTATGCTGATGGACAAGAATGAGATCATGGATCCGGACCCCGAGAAAAAACTGTATAAAAATCGGCTCCCGGGACCAGTAGTCGTGAACAGAGGGAGGTCTGATGCGATAGAGGTCAGACCTGCGTTCACCCAGCGCCAACCCCGGGCTTGGCTCTGATCCCTTTTCGATCGTGGTTTTTGCGTGTTTGTATTTTCGGACACGTAATAAATTTTATATCTGTTTTATATTTAATTGGCGTATGCTATTTATTACAGTTATAAAGCAGTCCATAATCATATGAACACACACATGAAATCCTAAGCACATCACACCCCTTGAGAAAAATATTTCCCAAAAGTTACCCACAACTATAAAATTTCTTAATATTAAAATTTCTCTGTAGAATTCTCATAACTGCATTTCCTGTTCCCAAAATTCTCTTGATTATAATCAATTAGTATAGCAAATACAGAAAGTCAATTAAGATTGAAGTGTCTTGGACAGAATCCCACAATGCTTTGCAAGCTGGCAGGAGCCAAATTCTGTGTGATAAAAATTGTCTAGCAAAAATATCTTCATACAAACGAAGTCTGGTGACAACTTTATTTAGTTCACTACTTAGCTCATTCTTCCTTTCTACCACACAGCATCTACAGTGCAAGTGCAAATTAACTCTTTTGTGCACTCTTCTGTTAGAAATACTACCCAAGGTCACCTTACCAGTCCCCCACATCATGCATAAAATTTTCAGTTGGGGTTTGGGGGCCTTTAGATTTGGTTGGGTTTGAGACCTTTTGTTGGTTTTGTTCTGTTTCCAATGTGAAGAGCTTCTCCCATGAGATTGCCAGCTGGCAGGAGAGATGGCACCATTCAGTCACTGGCTGAGATTGTACAGTTCAAATTCTGAACAGTTGTAATTCATCACATGTTCATTTTTGTTACAGATTTTGATCACGCACATGTCAAATCTTGAACATGAACCAAAGGAATAGCAATGGCTTTTATGAAGAGGCAAAAATACATGTGAACAAATGCAAGCAGTTTATCTCTGATTACGAGTAAGAATAAATAATTCATCAAATTATAGGTAAGATTTAAAAAAATTCTCCTGTCATATCTCAATAAGCTTCATTTATATCCTGTCTAATTAAGAGACAGATCAGCATGAGATCCAAAGGACTGAGTTCTTTGTTTTCACAAGTTCCCTATCCATCAAGGCTTAGGCTGTTTGTCCTTTTCCTTGTTTTGATAGAATGGACACTCAGTTTGTCTTCCACCCCCCTAAAAGGGAAAGCAAGTAGGAGTAACATTCAGGTAATTCCCTCTAATTAAATCATGTCATGAGAGTTAAATGGTGTGAATACTCACCAGGAACTCTCATTCTGATACACCAGCTACCAGCAAATTATGAGTTGCCAAACATAATCAAGAGAATGAATTACAAGAGCTATCAGCAGTGTCAAGCTGGATAAGGAAATGTATGATTATTGCTCAGCCACAGCTGAGAGATTCACAGTAAAGTGCAGAAGGCTCTAATTAATAAAAACTGTGCAAATATCAAACAAATTTTTACCCCAACAAGATTATGAGTTTTAAGTAAAAACAAATATTTCAACCATTCATCCTGATTGCATTTTTCCAGGTCTTTAAAACTCATATATTCTTTTCATATACCATTTACTACTCCAGTATCTGGAGTACTGAAGATATAAATTCAGGTTGTATAACAGGTCTATTATTAATACCTTTCTACCAGAAGAGCAATACTTCTAGATTTGATAGCCAGAACTTTCATCAAACACACTGGAAAACACCTCAAGAAAAGGGCTACTTAAGATATCTGCAGGATGCTAAGGCCTTTCTCCCTCCAGTCAGATACTTTCTACTGAGAGAATTTTCACTTCAGTTGTGTCTCATGGAAACAGCATCAGCAGATAATTAGCTACAAGTTTTATCACCTTAAATGCCCAGTGCAGGACAACCAAAAGAGAATTAAATTCAAGCTTAGGGAAGGAATTCTCTTTACTCTACAAAAAGATTTTAGGCACCCTGCCACAAAATAGCACCAACTTGGGGTCCAAATATTCGTGTAGATATTGGTATTCACAAAGGTTAACTTATTGATGAAAGAATCATCTCTATCAGCCAGCTGGGAATACTCATTAGGAATCTGTTGATCCCACTTTCTGTAATGATTCTCTGTAGGACACGCACTAGTTACTACACCAGTGAGAATAACTCAATGCCCTGGTGGTTAGAGCCCTTACCAGAGAGACATCAGTTCCAGGCTCTAGTCACATACTTGTAGAAATGCTTAAATATTTTGAAAGAAACTGAGGTCTTCCCTCTCTCTGAAGAGCCTCTGACCAATAAACTAAAGGCACATTTTCTCACTCAATATCAGCAATTGCTTACTTACCCCAAAAAAGATAAAAGCTTCAAAAAGAAGGACTTAAGGACTCCCACTGAAGAATACTTCCAGCTAAGTGGTTAGGGCATCTTTCTCTACATTCATCTCTACCTTTACCCATGGTTCTATGGCCAAAGAGTCTTTAATCCAAATAAAATTCAACACTTTGTTGGATATTGGATATGGTCAGTGTCTCTGCACCAAGGAATCTGTGAGTTTCCTAATGCACAGACTGCACCTATGCCAACAAAAGCTGTACTTAGCTAGCAAACCCACCTGGAATTTAGGAGATAAACACCATCGAAAGGTTGGTACTCCTATGCACAGCCAGTACTTGCTTCATGCTGGTTTGGGTTGTTAGACGGCTGCTAAGCATAGAATTCTGGAGATTTAAATTTTGAATTTAAAATGCTGAAGTATTCACTCCCTCTTCCTGGGCCAGACCCCAAGCCAGAAGAGCACCAAAGGACTCATGTGACAAGATTTGAGGCACAGAACCAGGCAGGTGACAGAAAAACTTGGAGAGACCTGGTTTTACAGAGGTGGCAGTGCTCCTAATTCATCATCTCATTAATCATCATTCCCTGGATACGAGACAATTCCAGAAAGACCAGGAGTAGCAAGAAATGTGACAAGACAAGAGGCATTGCTGGCAACAGGGCTCAGGCAGGGACCTGCACTGATCACAGTCCCAAATGCAAGGGAGGGAGGTTCCAGGCTTCCCCCAGCCCTTAGAAAAGTGGCCGAGATGTGCACACTGTGACAAGATTCAGCTATTTCTATCCCTTTCCAGATACCACTGCATTCCTTTGTTTAATAATTCACCAGACTTGGAAGCCAATAAATCAGAATACCTGCAAAAATGAAATGCAAGGAAAAAAAAAAAGCTGAAATCATTTACTACCACACCCCTGATTTTCCAACACTTCTCATTTTAATTCATAGTTATTTGATCATTATGGACTGTGAAATACTTCAGTGAGCCAGAAGATTCCTTATTATCAGCTGTGATACCTTTAACACCCACCCATTCACAGGATACACTTGTAGCATTCTGTAATTTATATATTCCCATATACCATCTCTTCGTAGTGTTTTAATACACAGGCTCACTCCAGCTCACAGCAGAAACAAAATTACTGCCACAGTTCAGTGGCACTGATGTTCTCCTGGCATTGGTTCCTCTCCTAAAGAAATCTTGGAAATAAATAATATGAAAAGTGGAAGCACCAGGAAGAAAGATAATTTGTATATATTACCCTGAGTTCCACAAGTACTAGAAGAAAAATTATGAGAAATGAAGCATTTTGGAAAAATAGAACAGTATCCAGGGCAGAAGATCTAGGAAAATCTTAAAAAAACCCAAATCTGAGATGTTTTTGGGTTTTTCTGTTAAGTTCCATCCCTCACCAAAAACTCAGAACAAAAAACTGCAAACCATTTACATTTTACCTGTTTGCAAATCCCCTTCTGAGCTACCAGCATAGATAGACTCACAGTTAGTAAAGTCACAGAAAATTTTAAGTATGATTCAAAGTATTATAAAATGCAACAGGCCAAAGGAACTGAAAGTCAAAATGTGCCTTCACTGAAAATAAAGGAAGTTTATTTTCAACATATATATTATTTAGAGAACTATCTGAGATTTAGCTGCAATTGCAGCTACATTTATCTCAAGTCAGTCATGGTGAATTCCATAAGTGCTGTCCTTGTCATACATTCACCTGGGAGAAAGAATCACAGTTAAATGACAGCTCAAATATATATATACTTAATGAAATTTTGATGACTGTTTTCATTCCCCAGTCATTAGTCTACATTTTTTAGTGAGAAAGTTTAGTTCCAAAAGTATGCTGAATGAAGAAATGGAATAACTATTTCAAAAGCAGCTGAATCTGGATTTAAATCAGATTATGTTAGCAACTTTACAATTCCACAAGAGTAAATTATGCTCATTATTGCAATCACACCTTGCAATTTCACTTCTGTGATGAGTATAAATAATCAGAGATGGTATTTCACCTTTACAAATTTTGTTATAATAAAAACTACCATGAAAGACCAGCAAGTTAATTCACAGGTAAGAAACTAATTCAAATTATATAATTTGTTTCATCTGAGAAATTCAGCTGCAGATGAACATTCTCTGAAAATTATTAATTCAAAATTGCTTTTTAAACTGAGTTACTACTTTCCATCTTCAAACCAAAAACCAGAGGAGGCCTGAAACAATTTCCTCACCCCCCTCTAATTTTTTATTTCTTTTTCTAGTGTAGAGATGAAATCTCTTCTTTAGTAAAGAAGAGCAAAGTGTGTGAATTTCCTGTGTATAAACTCCATAGTCACAGACTCACCTCACCAGGGATTGCTGATATCCCATTACTGTTGCCTTTTGAGCAAAGAAAAAGATAATAATTTCAGAAAACCATCTGTTTGCCTACGATAAACCTTGTTTGCTCCATAAAGCTGGAATTCGAAACTTAACTCTGGTAAATTATTTTATAAATACTGCAGTAATCAGGGATGTGAGGGTTGCAATTCCTTTAGGCTTCATTATGCATCACTACTGCTTCACATTTTAGCTCTTTTGCAGTTATGCAAAAGGAAGTGGGAAATGAAGTATATTTCCTAGTGTGAGTATCACCCAGAACTTCCAGAAGGAGAATTGTTAACACATCTGGGTATCACTGAGCACCAAAAACAGAATATAAAGCAGTTATTTTTCTAAAGTTGTGGGTGCAGTTTTTTCTGCCCTTCAAAGGACTATGTTTTAAAGGAATTATTCACTCAAAGGAGAAATTTACTCAAAACCTTCATAAACTGTCCCCCCTCCACCATAACAGCAATTGTGGCATTATTCTAAGCCCAATAAAACAACATCTGACTTGCTACGGATATACTGTTTCCAAACTGAATGTGCAATTCCATACATTTATCTCTTATTCACTTTTTCTCTAGATAAGCCTGAAACACTTCACTTGCTAGGAAAAAAAAAAGCTCCTGGAGAAGAGGTAATCACAAAAGAATACCTTGAAATAATAACTGAACACCAAAGGCACCTCAGGTAGAAAAGGCAGAATGGAATTACCTAAACTGAAAAATTAGTGTGGGACTGAGATTTTCTGCTATAGTTGAAGATAAACGTATTGAATTATCTCAGAGTATCTAAGTTATCTCTGGTTTACTGTCCAATCTGAAGTAAAATATTATTCCTCATAACCCTTTTGTTATTTGCCATCCCCAGAGAGAGGACAGGAGAAGAAATCTTAGTTTTATTTACATATTTTACAGCTTTTGTCAATGCCGCAGTCTCCCTTCTATTTCATTATTATCACCAAGGAATAAATTTTTCCAGTGGAACCAGAATCAGGGTGAATACAGCAAATAAAAGTATTCATCTGGAGTTGAATGAAGGTATTTAAAAAAACTGCAAGTATTTTAAGTAAAAGGTACAAAACAAAGTCATCAAGCTTTGGAAACTGATGATTAAACGCTCTTAGAAAGAAACTTATTCTGGCTTCTGCCACTTAAACACATCTGAATGGCAACAGTTGCACTTGTGATTTGTCCATAAAGCCCCACTTTTAGCTGCACCTGCTTTGGGGATACTGCTGAAAGAGAAAAACACATTGCCCTAACAGCTCCTTGAGCTGGATGCTGGAACTGCTGAATTTGAACTTACAGGGGTCCAAGCCCCTGTGGTTTGGGGCCCAGTGAGTATGATGTGTCAAAAGCATTCCCAGCTATGCTGAGGAAACAGAAGTGTCACATAAACCAATTTGGATCTCTCTGTGTGTACATCACCACCTTCCTGGCCAGAACCCTCCAGACTGCAGTTACACAAAGTAATACCAATAATATGCCAGCTCACCAGACCAGGCTCCCAGCAGTGGGCAAGTCAGAGCTCAGGAGGGATCCTGAACATCCTGACAAAATCTAAGAGGGGTTCCTGCCACTTACCAGCTTTTCAGCACAGGAGAAGGAAGTCTCACCCAATGTGGGCTGGCAAAACCCCAGAGCTAACACCTGTCAACAAAACACCAAGCTGCAACTCATAATCCCCAACTGCCTGCATCTGCGTCATGGCTAGGAGCATCCTGAAGAAAAATACACAACTGAAAATGTATGCTTCTGTGTCCTGGGTTGAACTTGATGACCTTACAAGTTTTTTCCAACCTAAACAATTCTATGGTTCTTGTCTAAAAGTGAAGAGAGAAACTCCTCTTCTGAGTCCTGAGTCTGTGCAGTATGGGTCAAGTGTTCAGGTAAATGACTGCAAATCATAAATAACTATTTTTGAGAGGATTTCTCCAAGAAAAGAAAAACTCTTTCCCCATATTTTAACTCCTCCTACCTTTAAATCTCTGATCTTGAGCTAGCAGGGGTTTGTTTTGGTTTGGAGGGTTTTTGTTAGGTTGGTTTGGTTTGTCTTTTCTTTGTTTTAAAAAGAACTTCAAAAATATACAACAGAACTTCCTATTTTCTAAACTCCTCTCCCTGGAAAACCACAAACTTTCACACACACACTCCTGGATCCAGAGATGCACTGCTGCTAAAGCAGCAGTTCACCTAATCAGCAAAAGGGCAACACAACTGAATTGTGCTGGGAAACTTCAGATAATTGTAACAGAAGAGCTGCTGCAAAGTTCAACCTGTAAATTAGCCCGCTCAGAGGAAAGGAGCTGCTCTTTGCTGCTCCTTACTGTGCTGAGTGAAACTCATTCAGTGAGAAGCTGGGATCTGCAGGAAGGAGAAACATTTCAGAGAGATCAGGACAGAGCAGCGAACGCTCAAATGCCTTCCCACTCCCCGAGCTTCTGGGAACTAGAAGCTGTACAAGGTAATTGCTGAAGTAGTTCCAGTGCACTTGGGAAAACAGAAAACTTCACAAAATATATCTTGTCAAAAATCCTGCAATGTAGCCAAGTAGGAAACACCAAAAAGAAGAAGCCAACATTGCCAGAACAAGGACTGATGCCCGTAGGGCTTCACAGCTCCTGTCATGTTTTGAAACCAGCAAGGTTCCACTCCCAACAGCATTACCATGGTGCTTTACACATCTCCTACCTAATCTGATTTCACAGAAGCAGGCAGCATCCCCTGCCTTGCAAAGAGTCATCCCATGAGGACTGAACATTGATACTGAAAGCTTAAATTAATGCACAAGCAAATAAGGTGTTGGGAAGAGAACAAAGTGGAGCTATGAACTGGGTTTTCCTGACAAGCCCCAAGCACTGCCACTACCTCACTCCACTCCCCAGGCTACACAAGCGCCAATTTCTCAGCATTTTTCACCAATTTTGGGAAAACTAAGACAGCATCAGGTAAGTTTTTCTAAAGGAAGCAAACTCTGTTCCCCATCAAAGGGACTCATGCAATGGAGTCATCCATGCTATCTTTAGGTTTCCCAAGCTCCTTTAGCGCAGCATAAATATTCAAAAAATTGCACAGTGGTTACCACAGCAACAAAGTGAGCCGTGCTGCATGAACCAGCTCCGTGGCTGCCGGCAGGAGCTGCACGACAATGGGTCTCATTACTTGCTATTTTCACCTCATTCACCTAATCGAGCTGTAGCAGCTCACACAGCTCTGTGTCTTCCAAACTTGTACACATCCTCCTTCCCAGCCAACCCTCCACACCACCACCGACAGTTCACATTCAACTCAGGGCACAAGCTCTGCGTGGTGCTAGAGCAGCCACTGCTGTACCCACCTTCCTGACACAGAGAACTGCTACCCCACCATTTGGACTATCTGCAAACCGTAGTCCTTTGAGAAGAGGTAGACACATATAGGGCATGGCAGGATCTTCAGACACATCTTTAATCAGATCAGCACCTTTAATTGGTCATTAAACACATCAGCAGTACCAAAACCAGGCCAATGTCAAAGCAGATGACAGAGGCTCGGAAGCAAGCCCAATATTCTGCTCAGGAACAGGGCATCCCTTAGTCTGGCACCACGGTTACAACCCCAAATGGATCTGGCAGCAGCAAAAGCAGGAGTTCCTCCACTTATCAGAGAGAAAAAAATGTGAGATGGGACCTCAGGGTGAGCTCCTGGAGCTGCAGGGGACAGACTGGACATCTCACTGCAAATAAATCAGGGCAAATGGCCCAGCCCCAAAGAACAGAGTGTCACCAGATGCCTTTCACATACAGACTTGCTTTGGCAGATTGCCCTTTAAACACCTTCCACCCAAATATATTCCCAAGAGTCATGCTGCTGCTTCACTCAAAGCTGGCTCCCTGCATAAATCAAACCCTCAGATTTCAGCAGATTATTTTGTCCAAACTAGATCTGCGCAGCTGAGCTCAATGGCAATTGCAGAGTTTTGGAGCAAGCCAATAGCACATCTTTTATCACATGGCTTTAGCTCCTCTATTAGAGATCTATTTTTTCTTTTTTTTTTTTTTTTTTGTGGTTTAAGATATTAAGAATAAGAATGATCTATAAAATAAGCCTGAAACACCACTGTTAGGGCAGCCTGTTAACAGGTTTCAAGCCTTACTCTGAACAGGTGCTACTTGTTCAACAGACTCTTAAAAACTTCATTATCTGAACAGATCTAGTTAAGAATGCTGCTTACATTTTCCCAGCTGGGTGAAGTGGTTGCAAAGTCAAAGTCCCAAAAAGTTCAGTTCCAGCATTAGATATACCATTTCAGTTTCCTATAAGATAAGGACATTTTTCTGTACAGTGGATTTGGGATAGAAAAACAAGCTTGGCCTCTACTCTGTCCAAGCAATGCACTGCAGACCTGACATTCAGGGCTCACAGTAAAGGACAGTTTGCTGATCTAGCAAAAGAGACATAGGCAAAAGACATTACAAACACCAGAAGAAAAGATATGGCCTGGGTGTCATTCAATCAGAAAATAATTTTCAGAATTATCTGGAATATATGAATTACAAAGTGTTTGATCCAGCTGCATTTCTTCTTTAAGAATACAAATCAAGCTGAGAGCAAGACCAAAACTCTGCACCAGACACTCAAGTGAAGAGTGTATGAGGAAGTTCCCTAAATGGTTAAAAGCATATTTTTTCTGTAATTGTGTTCTGATAGGAGACCAACTTTTGAGTTCCTACCGGAACGCACTTCCTCCCACACACAGGCTGTTTCTAAGCAACATGCAGTTAAACCATCCATAGGAATAAAAGAATCAATTAAATATTGCCATCTAGACTCACCTGAGGTGCCCTGAGGAGCAGCATCTGTATGTTAAAGAGGAGACACTGACTTAATCCAGCAGAGTACAGGCTATCAAGGATACTGCAGCTAGGAAGCTGCAGTTCAAGGCTGACTCAAGGAGACCACAAGGAGGACTCAAGGAGGCTCTCCACTATGAAAGCACAGAGTCTCCAGAAACAGAGACTCCACTCTGTTTCTATTACCAAGACCTCTGCTCCAGAATTTAGGCTCTCACTCTGTCCTCCAGCCTCAACCTAGTAAAGAAGTTTTACCCTCTCCCTCAAACCAAAGCAATCAGTTTTCTGTCTTGTCTGCAGGATATTCTTTCTGTTGGTTTCCTGGTAAAGTGAGATAACACACCCTGTGTTCTGTGACCTAAAGCCACTGTTATTCTGAAATGTCTCATCCTTTTGTTTAATAATTCAGAAACTGCAGTTTGAGATCTCACAAATTAGAGGAGATCTTCAATGGGCAGCCTGTGGTCCACATAGAACTTACAAGGCAGAATCAAGAGCCTCATTAATTGCCTCAATCCCTCCCTCTGTACCTGGCCCAAGCACAACACTTCTCTGATGTCCAGCCCACTAAGCACAGGACAGGGATGCTGCACACAGAGAGGATTTTGTGCTGGCAGACCCTGTCATCCCATGGGAATCACCACGTCCTTGTCAGACTGTGTCAGGGTGAAAGCCAGAAGCAGGGCTAACTCTCCTCCTGTTATCACAGAAGGCATAAATGGCAGAAAGGAGCCTCAAGAGACAACCTACTTTATTCTCGTGATTATCTGTCAAACAGAGCCTCGTCCTGGGCCATGGACAGCCAGCACCATCTTCCCTGCTGGGAGGACATGAGAGTTCACAAACAGCAGAACACATGGAGTGACAATGCTGGGAAGGACTAGCTTGAGGTAATCTGTGTTTTCAGAATCTCGCTGTTCCATTTGTTTTAAAGGTCTCAAGTTAGCAGCTTAACAGACCCAAACACAGAACTAACAGGCTGGTTCCCACTGGAAGGGGACAATTCATTTTCTTGAGATCACATGGTCATTTTTTGGACTCATTGGCAAATATCTCCTTGGTTTTTCTCTCAATGTTCTGCACACCTGGACACAGACAAGGAGATATTTACCTTGTACATCTCAAAGCATTAAGGCACTGATGCTGTTTCTCCCCACAACAGGCTTTTGTCTATCCTGCTTGCTCAGAAAAGCCACCTGCTTTCAGTTAAGGCACATGGGCCTAAATATACCTCATTGGAGAAGTGCCTATAAAGGTATGTGTATGTATATATAGCTGCAAGGATGCACTCAGAACTGTTTGCTCTGCACACAGTGTGATGAATCTCAGCTGTCTGCTTTACTCTCCCCAAGCAAGCAAACGGGCTCTTGCAGAGGTTTGGCTGCAGAACTGTTTCAAGAATGAGATACAACAAAGGAAATGCAGGCAAACCCCAAGGCTGTGTGCAAGCTGAGCTATGGCACAACACAGGGCTGCAGAAAAGGGAGGCAAATTCGAGAAAAAAGCAGCTCCCAGCTTCAAAAACAGCAGGACAGAGCAAGCACAGGAGCTTTCCTTAGGCCAGATGTCACAGGCAAGTTGGTAGCAGACGTAACCACTCCACCCAACACAAGATGGGATGTGAATTCTAGGCTGGTTGAATTTGGCTGTGTTATTTTGGTCTAGGGTTTTTTGGGGTTTTTTTGTTTGTCTTGTGTTTTTTGGTGGTTTTGTGGGTTTTTTTTTCTAGTATAAGGTTATAAATATATTACAAAATAGAAATAACTGCAATGAACCTAGCCAAATATTGCATAGGCATTATTAAAACAAGCCTTCTGTATACACATTCTGCAAATGGAACAGTCATGCAGAGATTTTTTTTTACATAACACAGAAGCCTCAAGTACATAAAATGATATGCACTTTTTAAAATTAGTATGTGCATGAATTTCATACAACTGAAATGAAATATTCTGCATAGCTCTAAACCTGTGTTGTATCAGTGCTGATCTATCCAGGTTTCTTGAAGACTCTTTGACAAAAGCATGAGGTTAAATTACTTTCAAAGGAGCGATCTTGATTGTTGCAGTGATTCCATCTATTCTAGCTAGGGAAACTGAAGAGCTTGGAAAAGTCAGACGCTTTCCAAGTCATAATTTTTCCCCTGTATTTTAGCTCAAGAACATGGCCTTCATTGACTAGTAATTAAGAAAAGAAAAATTAGGCAACCTGGGATCTTAAAGTACTGATATTCATTAGCAGTAAGCTTTGCTAAACTCTAGCAACCTTGCCATATTTATTTTTCAGAGACTTTTAACACCTTTTATTCCATGGAAAACTACAACTTTTCCAGTTTTTTTAGATGGACAGATCAGACACAATATTTAGGGAGGGGAAATCCCTCAAGATTAATTTAAAAACCTCCTAGAAACTTCATCTTAAGGGCTTCTCAGACACAGTGATGCCACTGAAGTCAGTAATGAAACCATTATCACACAACTCAATAAATCCATAATAAGCTCACCACCTAAAGAGTGTGGGTGGTTCTATCCCTCTTCCTTTAGTGAAGGGAAATGTCAGAACAAAAAAAAAAAACCAAACAAGCTACAGAGAACAGGAAAGAATGGTCAAAGTTATGGAACAACTCCCTCACAAAAAGGAACTAAATAGATCAGACCCAGGTCTGGCAAATGGTACAGACATGGTTATTTAAGTTTCTAGATTATTATGTAATATAATAAAAAAAATATACTGACAAATACTGGGCAGTGTGGTGCAGCTACTGACAGAGAAGTCCCCTGAAACTTTCAAAATATATTGAAGTCTAATTATATATGGTAACAGAAAATTATATAAGCCTTGGGTCAAGTCTAAATTTGAGACTAGCAGATTTATAAGTATGTAATTTCTGTAATAATATGGATTTAAGAAGTAAATACCTCTGTGTTGGGAAGAATTATACAACAACAATAACCTAAATAAAAGGAAGCTGTATTATGCTATTTTTAATATATTGTTTAATGTAATGAGATCCTTTTCCTGGCAGAAAAGCAGAGTATCCATCAAAGTACAGTAGTAGCTGGCAAATGTGTACATCAATATCTAATTTCTCTAAGGAAAAAAATGTTGCATGTAACAAAATCTGTCTTTCTATGTTTCCTTTCAAACTGTTCTGAATTTTTGTACAGAATAAATAGGAATAGTAATGCAAGGAAATAACAGTGATGAACAAAACAGATGTTATGAGTCAGATCATCAGTTTGAATAAATCAACACATTGGATAAAGCCAAGAAATAATTTGTACCATTCCATAATCACATCTCCATATCAAAGATGGCTCTCCATGAAGCTCCTGAAGGACAAAACTGGTACACAGAGCTGAGCAAAGGGACATCCAACAAGTACCAACCAAGGACTTGCAGGCAGCTTGGTCTGTGCCTGGTCCAGCCCAGGAAGCAGCCGGGGCTCCTCAGCCCTCCCCTCAGTGCTGTGAGCTCCAGCTCTCCTTGGACAGGCTGCACTTCAGCACATCAGCACAGCACTCCCTGCTCCTGCAGGCACAGCTGGGCTTCTAACAGTGCTGCATCTTCATGAAAACGCTTGACTGTCAGTGTGGTTTGACCCTTACAAGACACTTTTCAGCATAAAATTAACTTCTTTTGAAGGTATGAGTGATTTCAAGCCTCCTGTGGACCCCTCCTCCTTTGCCAGCAACCGAAGGAACAAAAAAGAAAGGACCAACAAATTTGTTTGTTCTTAGACCCGGAAGATCTTCCCATGGTTTTCTCTGTTTAGTCATTTGTGATAACCCTCATGATTCAGCTGTGAGTAATACTCACACTGGGAAGTTCCCACTGTGCAGTGCTGCTGTATTGTTTCTGGAAATAAAATTCCAAAAAATGCAATGCTGTAATGTGAGATCCAATGCCATTGGTGCTCACTCAGAATCCACAGGTGTCCCAGATCACCAATGGCATAAAAGCTTCTGTGTTACTCAAACAGAGAAACTATAGGAAAAGAACCCAGCACATACTTTTCATCAACCATCCCTTTTGTGTTTGACTGTGTATTTATTTTAACTGTCAAATTACGATACTTGTCAAAACATATCGCCTTCTTTCTATCACCATATGCCAAGATAAATCTTCACATTCTCACTTGAATGTCATGGCTGCTTCAGCATTTTGCACTGAATATTTCTCAAGTGTAGAGCAATCTTTGAAGTAATACTTTACTAATAAAGTAACAAGAAACTAAGTATTTCTCATTATCATTAATTTCCACATCAGCTGTCCTGTTGTATTATGACTATGGCAGGAAATGGTCTCTTTTCCTATAATTAAATGCCATAAATATATCTGTACCTGTCATAAATGTAAAGGACAAGATTTAAAGAGTGTAAGGGGGCAAAGTGCCACCTAATTAAATGGGCAGTTAAAGTCCTACTTTCAAAATTTGACAGAATATGGAAGCCTCTGTCTCATTTCTTCTAATGAATATTTTAAAAATGTGATTTAAGTGGGAACTGTTTGTCTTTTTTTCATTGGCTAGAAATGCAAAGTGGGCGTCCAACCACACTCTTCAACACTAAAAACCAATCTGTCCCCTGTTAGTAGGTTTGCCATAGCTCTTGGAGGAATACAAACAAGAATTTCACAGTGAAAAGAGTCAAAATAAATAACATTTATCACCAAATTAGTTGATGTGGAAAAATAATCTAAATGCCAAAATATATTTTAAACCCCCCCAAATTTCCTCAAGTTTGGAGACGGACAGGAGTTGTGTGAAAAGATACAGCTTGCTGGAAGGTTTGGAGATTTTTAATTAGCCAAACCCAAAGTAAATAGACAAAAATTAAAACTTGGTCAACAGTTTACTGATGTACTGCTAGCTTGGTCTGTGCTCTGGAGTCAGCTGTGGTGTCATTTATTCCAGGTTTGGAAACGCCATACACAAATTGCCAAAGGAGCAGGCAGCTGCCCTGCCTGATTTGGAAATGCAGGAGATGAGGAGCACTCAGCCTGGTATGGTGTCTCCATGTGATGGCAATAAACCTCTTCAGGTGTTTAAGAAATGAAAAATAAAAACTGTTTAAGTTTCCATATCTCTTTTGTTTCTGGTGCCTTATTCTTGACCAAAAGAGAAATCACCTATATGCAGCATGGTCTCAAGATTATTTATATCTAATTATATAAATATGATTATGATAAAACAGTGATTTTTTAAAAATAAATAGCATGGTTACAGCTTTTCAGCTTGACTTTTCATAGTGAAGGCAAACACCACTTTAGAATAAAATACAGTAGCAACGGAATTCCCTGCCTTCAGCTTCTTTGACTCTCAGATGATGCCAAGTCTTGAAAAGTCACAGTCTTGCATGCAATCCTATATTCCCAATGCTATTCAGAGACCATGCCTGCTGTTTCTCATTCATAACACCTTTATATAGAATGTTTTGCTTTTAAGACAACTCTCAAAATTGTAAACCAGGCGTGACCACAATCCATAAAAATTCTCAAAGTAAGGAAGTTAATAGATTGAGGTGTCAAAACAAAAATACCTAATTACTTTAAAAGATAGCTGGAGCAAAGAAAAAGTCAATAGATAAAGTTGATCTGAGCCAGTAAAAGAGCTCAGCAAAAAGGAGACACTGAATAAACCCACAGATGCTAAATCGTTTTTATATCAAATCCATAGTCACACAGAATGTTTTTAAACAGCAGGACTACAACTTCTTTGTGACAGCTGGAAGCTGAATAATAAGTTCATGCAACTTTTTATCATATCTGCTTTACCCTTCTTTCAAGTTTAGTTCCGTTCTATATTCACAATATAACCTCCCTGACAATTCATTACCTGCAGTTTTGAGTAGGTAATGCTTCTAAAAGCTAAGATCATGTATTTTATCTACTTCTGGGTTTTGAAGACAGCACAAAATAGGAATTTGGAAGAAAAAAAGTGTAGTTTTTAAATTAGGATTTTTTAACTTTTTTTTCTTAACTTACAATTTTATATGCCATTTTTTAATAATAATAATAAGAGAGCATCAATTTCCAACAGCTCATGTGTATATTCACCCTGTAACTCCAGATTTAAGGAACCAGAAAAAGCACACAAATTCAGCACAACACCATAAGACATAGGAACTTTTCAAAATGTTCTAATTTGGTCTTAAAATACTATCAAGCTATTTAAAATTCTAAGAGATTGTCATCTCATGTCTGAATCACATGAAAAACTAAACAAGCACAAGACTGATCTTTCCTTTACAGATTGTGGCTACACACCCTCCCACTAGTCACTTTATTATATTATTATAAATACTTTATTTTACATATCCAAGGAATTTAATGCAAAATCACCCACTCCAAGTCTTAAGTGTCACTTTCTGTACATAGAGCAGCAGCTTAAAGAACCTCCAATGTCCCTACACACCAAATCCTTGACCCTGAAAGACAAACTTGGAGGTAAAACCTGAAATCATGTCTCATCACAGATAGTTTCTGAATTTTCCACAGCCCTGAGCAGTCCACTCATTCTGTAAATGAAGAATTAATGACTCCTTTCACCCAGAAATATTAGATTTTTGAAAATGTTCAACTGCAGCTCAGGGTATTTTAGAAATTTACTCTGGCAATTCTCTCACAGCTTTATTAATAATTAACTGCCATTATAATACAAAGCCTCTCCATCTAAGAGCACAATGACCCACCACTGAAGGATAATTTTCAGCCCAATGACCCTGTGATTGGTAAGGTACCACTGATTATCTCGACTTCCTTCACTTTTAAGATCCATTACAAAACAAGACAAAGGACTAGAAAACATGCAGTAATTTGGAGAAATGAGACTGCAGTGGCAAAAGCCTGGATGAGATGGTTGTTGTTTTTCTGTTCATGAAGCCACTACACTGAAACTCTAAACAGTACGATGTAATTCCAAAATTGCTTCCTTAAAATCCCCATGAGCTGTTACAAGACAAGAGTTTCTAGTTTTGCAATCCAGATGTAGGGAATAAGTTAAGGTAATACAGAATTATAGAGCTTTGGAGAGGAATAAAAGGCAAAAGCCACCAAATCATGATTCAGATCTCCTTTTCAATACTCTGCCTCTCATAATTAAAAAGAATGAAAGTTGCACTTTATCATCGGCTTTTAACAGACCTGTTAATAAACTTAATATTACATTAATGCATGGGTGGTTTGCTGAATGGACATGGCAGCTCATTTATTTCAACAGCCCATGCATCCAGTAAGTTCCTGTTCAGGAATAGCTGAGAACCTTGTTTAGCAGGAAATAACATTCAAAAACAAGAATAAACTCACTCTAGTATTCATATTCTTCTAGAAATTATTTGAATGGTTCCAAGTGAATTAATTTCACAATGTTTGAAGATTGAAAATCTGGTTTCCAAAGTTATTCAATTATAACACAAAATGGCTCATATCGCTTTTTGTATACGACTGTATAAGGGATTACATCAAAGAGAATGCCTTACAATTACTGTGATAGCCAGAAATAAACAAGTATGAAAACAATTATTTCCCTCTAGAGTGGATAACACTTCCAGTTTAACAGTCATGAGCAAAGTAATTTGTGAAGTTTATTAAGATTATGGTTTTACAGGCTTTAATTTATTGAGACAAAGCCTCATTTATGCAGAAACATTAGGACATACTACTGACTCATTTTATATCAAATATTCTTCCTGGAATAAATTTTTCACATAATTACTTCAAATAAATGAGGTGTTTACAGTCAATGAACTGATTCCCTTTAATCTTTTTCTGAAACAATACATACTTATGGAAAAATAGCATAAGTTTTTCAGACTGTGAATTAACTTTATAGTGAAACAGATGAAGTGCCTTCCTAAAGAAAACCTTTTACCTAAATGTATCCCTATATAATATAAACAATTCCTGTTCTAACTATGCACTGACTGGGCCTCAAATTTCTAACTCATTCCTCAGATTCTTCTGCAGAGAACAGGTAGTGTCAGATCAAATTGCCAAACTGTTGAGAAGTTGTTTTTTTAATACATTTTCAGTGGTTTGGACCAGACCTACCACAAATAACAGCAGAGTGTTCAAATCCACAACTAAATGAAAGACACACCACTGAATCCGGTGAATGTTATTGTAAGCTGCAACATGTATCTGCTTCCCACCATTTAAATTAGGGGAATCTTATATAAATCTTGCAGTGTAGATACATGAACAAAGTTCTCTTCACAGTCTACTCTTCCCTGCCAAGAGATCTGTCAGTGGCAGATGAAGCTGCAGACCCCCTGTGATTAACTGAGTCAGGCTGGATAATCTCATCTTGTCTATGCACTGTCTGCTTCACAGCATCAAACTAGACATCCCTGAATAACGGGAACACAGGAGTATCAAAAAAGTTGCTAGTGGACCACTGCCTCAATGCTTTAACGACAAGGTGCTTTACCCTCACAATAGTATTTTAGATATATTGCTCAAAGTAGTCTTCAGCATTCAGTCATTTCCATAAAAAGAAAAATAAAAGGAATTCTTTATATTCCTGTGTTTCAGTTTGTGCCCATTGCCTCTTGTTCTGTCACTAGACACCACTGAGAAGTGACTGCTCCACTTCCTATACACTCTCCCTTCAGATATTTTCCTATATTCAAGAAATCCCCCTGAGCTGTCTCTGCACCAGGAGAAAGACTCCCAGCTCTCTCAGCCTTTCTGCACATGTGAGGTGCTCCCATCCCTTAATCACCATAGCAGCCCTCTGCTAGCATCCTAAAAAATAAAGTCTTCTTCCTAGCTGGGAATAGACTGAGCCCCTGCCTGAGCTGGAATTTGGCAGCTGTGACCTCCCTTGACAGGCAGCCCAGTCTAGAACAGGCTGGTCTCTCACAGCTGTGAGAAATTCTTATCACCTGAAGATTTCTAAAGGCAAAAGGAGTGAAAATGTCCCACTGAGTTCAGCTGGTAGGACTCTGCTAAACTTGAGTAACTCCATAAGCCAAACCCCCTTCTGTACCTACTGGCTGTCTCTGATGGCAGATGTGTTCATCATACACTTCACCCTGGAGGACTTTGTGCATTTTTATGTTAATCCAGTAATGGTAACCTGATTTGCATAAAGTCTACCAATGCAATTGTAAAGCTCTGCAAAACCATTCCCAAGGGTTTGCTTGGTTTGGGTTCCGGTTGCTCTTCCTTTTATTTTTCTTTAAGAACAATCAAATGCAGTCTATTTGGGGTGAGAACATGGGAAAGAAAGAAGGGAAACAGAAGTGTCTCAAACTCTCTGGGAATACAGTAAGCTCAGTTCTTGGAAGATTAATGGAAATAATCGCAATTAAAATACTATCTGGCTTCTGTACTACTGACTCACATTTTAACTTTTAAACAGAATATTGACTGACACTTCTTAAGCGAATACTGTAAATGTGTATATTACACTCTTTGGAAATCAGTACTCAAGAATTGAATCTAAGCTTTCTTTTCCTCAACAGGACAAAGCTGTTCTTGGGGTAAAAACCAGCTGGAAGGACAGACCTGGGAGTTCATCACTGTGGAGATAAATCTTCCTTTCCTAACTGACACATGCATGCACACACTCGTGCACTGTGGGAGGGGTATTCCTCCAGATATACCACCTCAGGAGCAAAAATGATTGTCAGAGTGCCTCCACTTTCCAGTGGAAGAAAAATTACTAAATCTATTATTTAGAAGATCATTCTGTAAGAGTTGATTAGAGAAATCTTACAACTTTACCAAAGATATAAAACTACTGTTTTTCCTTAATAAGTGATGACATAAACTGGTAAAATCTTCAGATCATAAGGCTGACTTTGTATTTTATCTCTGATTTCTAACTAGGAAGTCCATACAGGCTTATGCCCACTCCCAGATATTATTGGATACAATGAACTGAACCAATACAGTACTTCATTAAGAAGAAATACAGGTACCAATATGAAAGATATTCAAAATTTGTATGTTCAAACCCAATCTGCAGCAAGCTTAGAACATATAATAACTTTTAAAATCTGTTTTTAAAGCTAGAAAACAATGGTATTTCAAATTTTTATGCAATTTAAGTACAGTACAGGGAAATTTGCAGCACAGGCAGCATATCACATAATTAATTGCAATATTTAAAGGACAGGAATCCGTTTTATTTTAAAATGTAGCCTTGATCTCTTTCTCCTGTGTGAGACTTAATTTTCCTGAATAGCTGATCAGTTATTATTCATGTCCTTTCTTATTGAGCTCAAATAATGATCATGTAAAGATAATGAGGGATTGTTAATGTATTTTTGTTGGTATATTGGTTAATTTAAAAATATCTCAGTGAGGATGAGCAAAGCTGTGCTGGTCCAGCAGGTGGTAAAGATCAAAAATGAAATAAATCAAAGAGGATGTGCAATAGTTGCAGGCACTATTATAGCAACTCGCTTATGATGTGATAGCTGAGGGTTTAACTATCAGTTTCATTAGATGTTACTATTCCTTGGTGTAGGCAGCTTTGAAGTGAAAACTCCCTTGATGTACAGCCTTGGAAATAGGAGATACCAGCTAAAAGAAAACAGCTCCTCCCCTATGACAATCCTATGCTTTTGGTTATATTTCTTCCTTTAAAAGATGTAGTACAAAAAAAGAAATTGTCATAGTTTATCGTTAGTGTGCTTGCTTCGAACAAGTTGGCAAAAACTCTTCATTTCTTCCCTCTGTTCACCATCATGCACAGAAGGGTCTTCACAGGCCACTCTTTTTGGTAGGGGAAATCCTTTATTGCACAAAAAAGTAGAGGTTTTTTCCACCAGTCTTGCTGAGCCTTTGTATTCCTTGCATTCCTTTTACAGAAGTTGCACACTTAGAATTCACTACCAATCAAAACACTGCCATGGACATGACAGGACTGCACTTCTTAGAGCAAGCAATTTTATTTGGTGATTCCCACATTCTGTTCTTAGGGAGGAAATGTGCAACTTTTCATTTTCTACCATGCAAGTTTAAGGAACTGAATCCACGAGTCCAGTCCCTCCTGCAGGCACCTGGGAGGCAGCACAAATTAAGATTCTGTTCTGAATCATCCCCTGGCGAAGCTCCTCTGTGCCCCGCAATGGTAGAGTGCACTTTGATTAAGCAGGTAATACAATCATTATTTGTTCACAAAGGTATGGAAATAACTTCTAGTGTCTGAAATGTGGAAGAGGAGGCATTCACAGTGCTCACCATGGTCCTTGTCTTTGGGGACAAACCACAAATCTCCTCACGGCACATCAGGAACACATCAGGGGCCAGAGGAGACATCCCAGAGCATGTCAACCTCTCTTCACAGAAATGTTCACCCCTGGGGTGCCATGGCTGCTGCCCTGCCCAGTGCTGGAAGGAAAATCAGTCCCACTGCTCCATACCTTGTCACTAAGAGCAGGCAGGATGGGAGAGAGGCAGCAGAGCTCTTTGCCAGGAGCCAGCTCAAGTGCATCGCTGGGATTTGGCTGCTCAAAGACAGGAAACAACTTATTCTTCACTGATATGAAATGTTAAAGCAGAAAAGTACTAGGATTTCTTTGTTCTTCCCGGGATAATAGAATTACCCAGGAAACTCAGAGTAGTTTCTAAAATTACATTTCAGTCCCGTGTAATCTTAATTAACTTCTGTGTTCCTTCATTCTTCCTCCGTGTATAATACTGGTTTATTGACATGTAAATTTGGGGGTGTGGGGGAAGAAATCCTCAGAAGTTCAATATCTTTTGCAGCAGAGCAGGAAAAGTAAAGGAGAGGTCATACAGTAATTCAAAGCAAGGGAGTCACAAACTAATATATTTTCCATACACGTTCCCAGAACTCTGCTTAAATGACTGCTGCACATACAAGAAAAGCAAACCCAAATGAATGTCAACCAGATATTGCCTTTTCCTTCACCTCATCTTCATAAACACAGGGAGATCATTTCTAATGAAACTTGCCCTTTCTCAACTGAAAAATTAATCTGCAAGCAAAATTAAGACCTCTTTTCCCATATCCTTCCCACCCAGAAAATGTTAATAAATTTGGTTCAAATACAAATGGCTTGGTTTAAGCTCAAAGCATTTTTCCTTCCCCAATGTGTACATTTAGAGTTCTCCATCAATGCCACTGCTTAGATGTTTGATGTGTTGCTATAGTTAATTTCAATGTGTAGAACTTTTCTGAGCTGTTCATTCTTCTATGCTACAGCTTCCACTGCTCAACAGAGATTTATTTTTCTTTAAAGTTATCAGAGTATTTCTATCTTACTGTTTTCCATCAGCCAATTTCTATCACCTGCGAGGAAGAAATCAAGAAACAATGAATGTACACTAAAAATACCACCAACAGCAGTGGAAACCATAAATCATGTTTTTGTTTGATTTCTCAGGTCACCTTATTTTGTGACTACATGAAATTAAGTGCCATACCTGTATACTGAGGTTTTATAAAAGTCCAAAATTCACATGGCTAAGATGAGTAACTACACATAGTGTTTAAACAACTTCTATGAGATCAAGCTAGTGGCCTTTTGTCTCCTGTTTCCTATGTTAGTTTATTAACTTAGGATATTTCCACCAGCAACCACAGAGGTTTTGCTGATAATATTAAAAAAAAACAAAACAGAACAACAAAAAAAAAACCACAAAGAAAAGAAGTCATAAAAATATGGTGGAGAATACACAGAATGGATTTAAATATCTTTAATCATTTCTGCACTTCACATTTTGAAGAGGAATATAAAACAAACATATTCCATCCTAGTCTATACATACACACTAAGGTACTGCCAATCTGCAGCCAGTGAAGTGCTGCAACCTGCACTGGCAAATGTCCAACCCCACTGCCTCTGAAAACTTCATTAGCCATCAGTGTCACACCAGCATTTCACACCAAACAGTGCTCAGACATGCACACAAATCATGATCCATGTTCCAGTCAGATGCTAAGGTGGCACCATGCCCTGCAAGTCTCATTGAAATGAGGGGCCTGTGTGTTCTTGTAGAGTTAAAAATATCAGAGTACACTAGCTAAACACACAAAACCTAGAGGAGAGGAGTTATTTGACTACAAGGGACAAAGTTATAATGAAATACTTTTTTCTGGTCATACCAAAGTCTTTCATTAAAAAAAAAAAAAAAAGGTTTAGAAAACCAAAAACCTGCTTTTACACAATATTGTATTAGACAACTGTCTGTTGGCAAAGATGCTCACAGACTGCCAATGCATTGGCATCTTTGCCAACTCTAGTCCTTACAGTGTCTTTCAGCCACAACCTCCTTGATTTAAATGCAAGTGCTGCTGACCTTCAGGATTATGTAAAACCATATTATTTACCTTTTCTGCATGCCAGGATATGTCCAGTGTTAGAAGGGGTTTTTTGTTTTCACTCCTCAATCTGTGAAAAAACTCTCCAAATTGTACAGAGCTCCATTTATTTAGCAATGATGTAGCTGGGGGATGTGAGAAAACATCCTTTGAGAGCTAGAGAGGGTTAAAAGTAGGGAATTATTGAAGAACCGTATGTGTCACGGAAAATTAACACCTTCCATTAATCCAAGGCTGTAGCTATATCCTAGATGTGCTTCCATCTCATTTCTAGCAGATAATTTCCAACTGATCATACTTGTCATCTTGTACACTTGTATTGGCAGCAATCCCCTTAATGCACAGTTAACCACAGATGGCAGGACTCCAGATTCAGATGCAAGATTTTGAGCTATAACATATAAATAAACCTTCAAGTACCCTAAAGCAGAGCTGTGAAAACTTGTTAGTGCTACTTTATGTATTTAGCTTGAAAGGCAGTGCCATGCTAAATAAGGATGTGGGGAAGGACAACATGATCGTACACTGAAGCAACAAGTCTTTCTGCACATGATTTAACTCTGTATTTAATCACAGTGACACCAACCTCAACTTTCTCATCATCCATCAGTAAAAAGATTATGATTAATATACTTAAAAATAAAATTTTCAGATAAACTATTTGGAGTTTTACTTTTTAAGAACATTTCTTATCAAAAAGAATCACACAGTGACTCCAAAACCAACAGAAAAGAACTAAAATAAAAATCAGAGTACACTATCTAAATATAAAAAACTAGATCAGATGAGCTATTTAACAGCAAAGGAAAATGTGATAAAGAAATGTTTTCTTCTGGGAATACCAACCCTTCAATTTCAATAAAAGAACCAAAACATTGTCCTTTTACATGAAATTCAATTAGGCTCCCATATAGGGCTCCCTTCAGAACTCTGAAGATAAGAGGATTTCCATCTGCTCTTATAGTTATGTTACTTAAAAATCTGCATTTCATTTTTCAGTAGAAAACAACATCACAAATTAGGACAAAACATGCTTATGTTAAGGATTTTGCATTTATGATTCACAGTAAAGACAAGAGTCAATGAGCTCACTGCTTGTGAGGCACAAAGAAAGAGCAGTGGACAATGAACTGAGTTTGCAAACCATTACAGGAAATATTTGACACTGATTCAAACTAAAGGGAAAGAAGAAAATGCACAGGCAGGGAAACAAGGACCAGTCAAGTCATGGCAGGCAAGTCACAAGTGACTGGTCAATGGGAAATATTGCATTCATTTTTAAAAGGGGCGGAAGGAGGACTGAGGGCACCACTGACCCATCAGCCTCACCTGTGAGCGTGAGGGGACTTGGCACAGGTCACCCAGAGCTGTTGTGGTTGGCTCATCCCTGGAAGTGTCCAAGGCCAGGCTGGATGGGGCTCGGAGCAGCCTGGGATAGAGGAAGGTGTCCCTTGCCCATGGCAGAGGGTTGGAACAAGATGATCTTTAAGGTCACTTCCATCTCAAGTCTTTCTATCATTCTATGATTACGTATTACAACCCTCTATCAATTTTAAAAAAGTGTATCAGAACAAACAATTTCAAGTGAAACTATGAACAACAAAACCAAGTTGTGGAAGTTTATAGAAGTGAAAGTTCTATACAGCATAAATTCACCAAATCACTTGAAGGGTTCTCAGTCTCCTTGCTACTCTCTCTCACCAGTACCACCTTGGTGTCAAGTAGAGGTTTAGGAAGGAGATTTCCTTACAATTAGGAGGGAAGAAATTAAGTTGTTTTTTTTTTTTTTTTTTTAAGAGGGTCGAGCATTTACATCAGCAAATCTAAAAGCTTCTAGAGAGAAATTTATATCCTGGTATAGAGGCTTACTTAAGAATCACCAGGAGCTGTCGAGCACGTATCAAGGTTAGAAGAGTACTACTTCACCTGCAGAAAAATCTGTGAGATTTGTACCCCAAACAATTTTCCAAGTGTGACATTCCTGGTCTTGCATGTTCAACAATAAATGGCAGCAATGTATAAAAATTCAGCACAAATAGGGAATGTGGTCAGAAGACCTTGCTCTCTGAATTAGAAAACTCAAGGTGTGCACTTAATAGCATGAATAAAATACAGAATTTATAACTTAATAAAATATTTTCTTAAAATATGAGAGGCAGTTAGTTCAGTCTCATTGTCATGGAGCCTTTCCACACTCTTATTCAGTAAAGAGTATCTTAAAAATGGTCTAGCCTGCAGGCAGTCATTATCTTCTGACTGTCTCTTTTGCACTTGTGGTTAATTCTGGTGGATTGAGAATGCACCAGTTACACTGCTGTTAATTCATTCTTCCTGTTTGGTTGGATCATAGATCAGCATCATTGGTGCCCTGCCAGGCAGCAGAAGAGCAACAATATCTGGCAACTAAAGAGATTTAAAATAATTGGTGGCAATATACCAGCTCCAAAATGACTGAAGGTCTGGCTCCTGTTCAGTTGTCAAATGAAATGTTATCTTAATTACAGGGTCTAGGCTTTTCTCTGAGCATAGTAGGATGTTTTTTTCTCCTTTTTCTGTACAGCTACTGAATCCCAACCATTACAGGATTACCTTTTCATATCTTAATACTCCAGTCAACACAGTCATAGAGAAGCTGTCATTTGAGAAAAAGATATACAAGAAGGATGATTTCCAGAGGTAAACATAATGAGCTCCAACTCTGCAAGTAATACAGAGAATGCTCCCATGAACTGAGAATATTGGTGTTCTCTCCTCTCTGTGCATCATTGCAGTTTATATAATTGCCAAATTTGTTAATTAAAGTCAGCCCTTAACAAAAAAGAAGTAAAAATTTTATGTTGTAATGACTCATGAATAAAATAGGACACTGAACTGATCCAGGTATTTCACTCCAATTCTCCCCACCACCAATTTTGTATCACTGCCACCTTGCTGGTGTCTACAGATGCACTCAAGATTCCCACCATGTGCATACGAGAATCAGAGTAGATGGAAGGGAGGAATTTACAAAGTGGTAATACATTCATGGGAGGATTTCAATCACACAGCACCTTCTGTACTGACTTTCACATATTTTTCTGCAGCTTAAACTGTAAGGATTTCATCAAGGAAATGTATGCCATTCACTCAGCTTTGTTTCCTCTATGAAAAATCCTGCATCCCATTACCAGGACTAGAGAGCTGTGGGGTTTGAGACACTTCTAGTGTTTATCTTTAGTCAGTCTGAAGATTTGGCATATCCCTCAAGATGGAATATCTCCTACAGCAGTAACTCAAAACCATTATTAACAGGGGAAACACATTTCTACATGCAAATTATTTCAGTTTAACTTGTGTTAACATCATAAAAACACTCGTATCATTAAGCTCTTCTGTGTTTCATAATGCAATTTTGTTTGGGATAGAATGAGAGAATGTGGGCAAGATGGACTGAAATTAGCAAATCAGACTTCTCAATACAGAAGGGTTATAGGGAGTTCCAGTTACAACAGGTAGTACAAATCATTAATGAAAGTAATAATAAAAAAATACATTCTGTTATTTTATTCCATAAATCATGGATACTCACCAGAACTAAAAATCCCAAAGTACTGCCAAACCAACTTTGTGTAGATTAAGACCCAAACAACTTTAGTTTCTGCTTACAAATGGAGAAAGTACAAGAAAAAGAAGATTTTCTGAGACCAAATAGAACCTCTGTAATTGTATTATTGAATCAACAGCATAATACAAACAAAAGACATTTATAGATTAAGTGTAAAGTCTGCTTTAGAAATGTCACCTTGATCTAAAGATTTCAGGTAATACAGAATTTTGGTAAATTGTTCATACAGTTGCTGTTAAAATTTGGTCCCTATTTCCTACTTGATTTTGTCCAGACATTGAATCTTTTATTGCCTTTATCTGCTAGATTAAAGAATCCCGAAAAAACTTCCTTGATTTGAGAAAATTAGGAATAGCTGGAAGATGACAATCAGAATACCTCAACTCAGCTTTCTTCGGAGCAGTGTGGAACTGCAAAAAATATTTATCCTTCCTTTGGAATGACGATTTGTTTGCTCAGCACAAGAGACAAATTGTCAGTGATTTCCTATATGCTGTACAGCAGCACTAATTGTTCAAGTGATAATGAATCACCTATTCAGCCTAAACCCCTGTGCCACACAAAATCTGAGTAACAACATCCCCACTAATGCCCACATTGCACCATTTGGGCAATCCACATCTTCTCTTCATGATCCACTTCTTTCTAGCAGACTTTGTGAAATGGTTATTTCTTGGCTCTGTACCCATGAAAGGCATAATATGCATGCTATTCAGGGTTGCAGCAAATACATCTGTGACAAACATCAAGTTCAGTCTGGGACAGTTCACAAAAACTGGAGCAAGCACAACAGAAAAGGAAAATTAACAGTGAGGAAAAGAAGAAGTAATTAAATTAGTTCCTTGTACATTGCTGGTCTTCCCATGTACTTTGTCTAAATTACATTTCTCTTGGCCTTCCCATATCTCAGAAAAGCACACCTAAGCCTTGACTTTTATAAAAATCATAGTGTTTTGATTAACATAGCTACAACCTCAATAGAGGATGACTTCTCCCTCATCTTAAAGCCTCTGACACACTGCTATGCACATATATATATAAAGCTGATACTCCACTGAGCTCTGTAAAGTCATTTCATATAACACAAAATGATTTCTATGGCATTTTCTATCACAAAATGATCATCTATTATGTGTTGCACTGCCTTCTTGCAAAATGCTACATTTTTAGTATGTCCATAGGCAAAAAGAAAGCAAATTACATTACCTGAGGGACAGTAGGCTCTGTGCTCCACTGCCAAAATTGTAAGCAGTCATGCACACTTATGAAATACATTTTTCCTGTTTCTTCCTTCTTGGGGGTAAAAAAAAAATTAACAAAAAATGCCAGCTTCTAGAGCCTGCAAAAATTGCTTTTTCAAACTTCAATTCATGTTATCTTTTCAGTGCTTGGAATAAGGATCCCCTCTCACGCAGGGTAAGTACTGTCCAAGTACATCACATTACACAGTAGTATGTAACCCCTAGAAATGGAAAGTAAATGTCATGTCACACCCTTACAAAAGATGTAGATTTCTTCTGGTGGTAAATCCAGATTAAGATTTTAACAGCCTTATTCATAAAAAGAGAGGAAAATTTAATACCTTTAGCACCTAAAAATACCATAAGAATACAACCCCTCCAAGAAAATGGTCTTCACTGTAATACAAAACGAGCCCTACACAGTGACATTTATTTGCAGCCTCCTCCTGCCTCCACACGTGTGCCACATCTCTTGTGAAAGCATCAGACCTGGTAAATAGGTCATGCCATGCCTTAGACCCTAAGGGACACACAGCATCCTCGGGGAGCAGCCAGATGTGTGGAGCTGACCTCGGGGAATCTGCCCTCACCCACAAGCATTCCTTGTTTCAAGGCAGAATGCAGCAGCCCCCCCCACAGAGCAGGTTAGGATCCAACCCTTTAATCTTTATTCGTACAAATCTTAGACTGGACACATAGAAATGGAAGGAAAAAGCACAACACACATGCTAGGGGTCTGTTTCATTAACTTTCTACAAGACTCCCTCCTCAGCAGCACCCCCTGTACTGTGGTTCTCTCCACTTCTTGTTATGCAACATTTTCCATGATCTAATACATGAGAAAAGGAACACTAAATTTCAAGAGGTGAGCTGTTTCAGTCTGTATCTTAAAGTCTTACTCTCACAGCTTATTAGTCATTAAAAACAGAAATACTAGATTGTCTTCGCCAGAGTGCAGAATTTTACCATGTGGAAATAACTCTGCTGGGTCCTGCACTTTATTTAGACTGAAACCTGAAATAACTTTGAGACAAGTACATTACAGCCCACTCAGTTCACCTTTTGCCAAAGAATTAGGCTTCATTCCTAGACTCAAGACTCAAATTAGAATTTGCGTTTTCTTTGCTTAATGCTAAAATCAATAAAATAATCTGTCTCTGGAATGAGATTTATTAAAATGGAAAATAAGAAACTTTCTCCAGAAAATCTTTTACATGTTAACTCTAATAAAACTAAACAGATATCCAATTTAAATTACACCAGTAGGACTTGGGCAGACTACAGTTAAACTACAGCAAAATAGAAATCCAGAAACCTGAAAATTAAAGGACTGAGGAAGTACTGTTAAATACTTGCCTGCAGTAAAATGTGGCCAGAATTCATTCATAGGTTATGTACCTATTCTGAACTCCACAGAGGAAAATCTGGTACAATGAGGTCAATACAGGCCTTCACTCAAGTACAACTTAATTTTGCAGATCAGAAATGG
Source organism: Monarcha castaneiventris obscurior (assembly GCA_026261815.1). Classification (NCBI taxonomy): domain Eukaryota; kingdom Metazoa; phylum Chordata; class Aves; order Passeriformes; family Monarchidae; genus Monarcha; species Monarcha castaneiventris. Next base: position 6,110,586 of record JAMPIT010000539.1, read on the forward strand.
CAAGGGGAAACAGTGGCTTGCCGGAGAAAACAATTATACATTCTTCTATTTGAAAAATAAATTAATTGTTTGGAACATCTTGTTCCAAAAAAAAATTTGTACTTTTTATCCTTAACTTCAGTTGAAATGCATTGTGTGTCCTCCCCTCATACTTGGAAGGAGCCCCAGTTGCTTTGAAGTTCATCAGCCTAATGAGGGAGTCCATATAGCTCAGGCAAATGCTGCATACTTAGCAGCTCTTAAAAGGGAGAACCATTTATAAACATAAAGGGATGGTTATTCAGATACAAATATAAATTCACTTTCTAGCTCTGCTGCTGACATGACTCATTGGACTCTGAGTGCTAGATTTTGATATAACATGGAAAGATATCACTGAAGTTTTTTCTTTTGATTCACGGCAGCAACGAACATGATCTATCTACAGCAAAAACAAAGCCACAGCCTTCATCAAAGTTTTGCAGTCTTGGCATCAGATGTGTGCAATTACTGCACCATCTGAATGCTTTAAGGACTTTGACACAACTCTAGCAGCCTGAATAAAGGACTGCACTTTTTAAATTATCTACCAATGTTTTAATAAAAAATAAGACATATTTATTGTATTATATTTCTAGCCTTACACAGGATTTAATCTTCTGTTGAATTTCATATGCTTGGACAAAGTCCCATGACTAAAAAATTAGTAAAAAGTGGCATTTTCTCTTGGTACTGAAGCACACTGTATTTAATACCCACATCTGGGAAGCTTTATACATGACCTGTAAACCAGTTTCTCCCTTGCACTCTAAATTTCATTTTCTAATCACAAATTACAAGAAACACTTATTTACACCACTAGTAAAGTCATGAATTTGGATTACATGAGGGGAAGGAGAAATGAAAAGCCTGCATGCTGCATACTTCATGATGCATTTTTTTTGCTGCCTGCACATTCACACATTTTCATTTCTTGTTTTTTCTATGCTCCTAATTACACTGTACATAAATTTCTTAAAAGAATTTGGAAGGAACAGACCTCTCAGAGACAAGGGCAACAATTAAGCTGGAAATGCCTGCTTTTTCTTCAGCATAAACTGAAGCATAATTATGCAAGTGATGTTGCTGCCATACCATTTCATTATCTGTGTGCCAACACAGAGGGTTTCTATTCCTATTGGATGGAGGTACCCAAGTCAATCCAGGCTCTGCCAGCATGGAAAAATCTGAAGTTGCCCAGTAATTGTGAATGCAAACATAAATAACAGAAAATCTGGAATGGAGTATTTATAGATGTGCATGCTTCCTGAATACCCATGGTGGGATGGAGATAAAGACTACCAGAACTACCCCAAAATGCATTTACAGGGTGCGACTTCTTTCTGATAGCTTCAGAGGCTGTTGTTTTTTTGCTTCCTACAGAGCACATAAAACCTAACTCTGAAGTTTGCAGACCATGAAAAAGGAATGCTAAAGTAAGGTACTGAAATCCAGAGTATCAAAGGGAAAAGAAGGGCAAGTGAGAAAAGGTCACTTCAATTCCAAAATAAGATTTTCATGAAAAATTAAAAATAAGTATTAAATATTTTCAAAATAACTTCAGCTTCGCTCTTTTGATCTGGAATGACTACTCTTAACACTTCAATATAAAGCGTCTAAAATAGAATTATGTACTTCACAAATGAATGAGGGAGTGAACTGCCTTGTATTTTTCCATGTATTCAAACTGATGTCTGACTTTTATGTGTAAGCATAGGTGCTTGCAACGATGCTAAAAACATTAATGGATGCTGTCAAGCTCCAAAGTAAACTGTAGGAATTTTTAACAAATCTGTAGAACTTTTAAGTTTGCCTCGTCCTCAATTTGCATGTTAAACATGTAATTAAAGTTACATCATTCCACAGATGCCACCATGTAAAACAACTAGAGGAAATAAAAGGGGAGGAGAAAACAAGGAAATTTAATTTTACATACAGGGATAAATAGATGGCAAAAAGGGCCATGAAAGCACATTAGCAGAGAGCAAAGGCACAGGGAATTAAAAGTAAAGAACACCATCTGGGTAGCCTGGATGGTGTGATGGTTCTGTCCCCTTCGTCCAGCTGGCAAGGGGCTGGAACATGGTACAGCTAACACTGCTAATGTATCTGAGAAGCTCAGCCAGCTCTGGGCTGCCCAGAAATGTCTGGCTGCAGCAGGAATAAGGGCACTGCCACTTTCTGTGGCAAAAATGCAGTTTCTGTGATTCAGGATCACTTTCCTATCACTTCAATCAGCATCAGATCAAGCCCTGAAGTTAACTGGCTCAACAACATCCATCATTTTGAATTAACTTCTCTTTGGATTGGTCACTTCTTTTAAGGATTAAATTCATAAAGGAGTAGACTGAAGAAAAACAAGAATGATTTTTCATATTTTCTACTGCAAAGAAAAAATCTCAAAGCTGTTCTCTGTGTCCATTAAGTTCAGAGTTGTCACAAGGAAATTAACGCACAGCGAGGAGAATTTATATTGGATTTTGCCACATTTTCTAACATTTTCTAATTAGGGCAGTGAACACTAATACAAGTCACTAGGGACACTGTGATACTCATCATTGTATGTTTCCAATAACACACTGGAGAACTTTAGAGAGAAAGTTTTAGATACAGTCCATTCTGATATAGGGAAAGATGATGGAATGGTTGGAATAGCACAAGATCTCAGAAACACTCCTGACTCAAATTCTCATGACTGTGACCTCCTGGGGTAAAAAAAAAAAAAAAAAAAAAAAAAAAAAAAAAAAAAAAAGTGGTTATTTGGTAAGATGACTGCATTTTCTACAGCATAACACACAAAAATACCACCCCTTTATGGGTGTGAGTTTCAGCAATTTTGTTTTAAGATATAATGCAGCTGTCTTCATCTTTCAGCAATTATTTCTGTTCTGCTTCTTAATTATCTCTTAGAATAATTACCGTGTCATGGCTTGCAGTCTTTCCTCACTGGTAATCGCTGGTAATTTGTCTGAGAAAAAGACAGCAAGTTCAAATTTTGCAAGAATCTGAGGACTATGATGACCCCTCCAGAGAAAACAGCAGCATGGGAGATAGAGGTCTTTTATCTGAAATTATTCTTAAACTTTAAAATTGGCCACATTTAAACTGTTAGCATTCCAAACATGATAATAGACTCCCAGAGAGTCCATGGCTCTGCCTGAGTGTTTTGCCAAGTCAGGATGGTGCTGCTGCTAACAGCTGCGAGGGCTGGAGGAGGTGATACTGTGTTCATAGAAAACTGCCTTTTGCATTTATTTTTCTGTACTGTCCTTGCACCCAGGAAGCAGGACACGACCACATCCCTGGGAACAAAAAGGTAGAGCAGTGGGCCTCTGTACTCAACTTGTGCTGACCAAGATCAAACCAGCTCATAAACAGGAGGAAATATTTTTTTCCTGTGTAGTACATGACAGTTCTCAGCAGACAGGTGTTAGCCCAGAGTTCTTCTCACACTGAAATATATTCTGTAGAAATTGTACCATTCATCCATCACATTTCATAGTGTTCAGATCAATACAAATGTATATGTAGCCTGAATATGCCAAAAAAATTCCTCCTGAAGAATAAGTAATTTCATTAAATATTCCTGAAATAGAATGGGCAGGTATAATCAAACCAGCAGCTTTTTCCAGAGAGAAATCAAGAACAGTTGCCAAATGATATGTCAATTGATATGACCAGGAACTATATCTCCAATGATAACAGCACACAATTGTCACTATTTAAAAGTTATCTGGTGCCAAATGCTATTAAAGTTCTTTTTAAAACCTCAATTTCATATTGATGTTAATATGCAAGATATGTTGGCACCCTTTAGCAAACTTCCAGTTGGAGGTTGTAAAGAGTGTGAAAGATCAAACAGAGGTTAGTGCAAATTCCAGGCTGTCAAGAAATACCTGACAGAGAATAAAGAACAAAATTCTGCAAACCATTTCAATTTGACATTGGTGGTTTTTACCTTGGAAAGGACCAACATATGCAAGATTTGCTCTGGGAGGTGCAACAGTAATGTATTTAAAGCCAGATATAGCAAATGTAGTAGTTATTCAGGTATTGTGCTACCAACTGGTATTTACAGACCCTTCTAAATGCACAAACCATGAGCAAAATAGAACAAAAATAAGCGGATTGTGAAAATGAAAATACCAAATGGAAAGCTTCTAAACTAGACAAAAGCATGTGCTGAGATGAGGGGAAGTACCTAAGGTTTCAAGTGAAGGTACTACTTCTTTCTGAGGCTGAGAATGCACAATTCCAATGCACAAGTTTCACGATGCCATTGAACTTGCTTTAAAGAAAAATCTAGCAATGATAAATCTACAGAAAGGCATGGAGAACCCTTGTCATCATAAGAGTAATCTTACTTTGGCATTACAAGGAACAAACAAATAGATTTTTTTTATTAGACTAAAATAGCCAATGCCCCTTCACTTCCCTCAGTTTGTTTTGATTTTTTTCATGTGATCTCATATCAAAAATCTGACAGTGTAGGGCCAGAAGTAGCTTTATTTTCATATTTGATGCTCATTTCTTTCCTCAAAGTCATGATGTTGTTTCCATTATTTTACTATCTAGAGGTTGTACAAGGAACCAATCTCATTCTAAGCGCTGAATAAATAATCTATTGAGAACTGTTTAACACATTTCTTTTTCATCTATTTTTCATGTAAATCTCCCTTGTTAAGAATACTACAGAATATAATCCCTTTGTTTCAGTACTCCACTGAAGCCACTGAAAGAAAATTGAAGTTTGCAGTTCTCCAAGAACACAGTCATAGTCTTAGTCCCATTTTATAACTCTCGTGAGCCTAAATGGGTATTAAATCAAGCCTTGTAATATTAAAATGTCCACATGCTTATGACAATTTAGTTGTCTGTGTCACACTAGAATTTCTCTTAGTTGTCTGGTGCTAACTGACTGTGCTACTTTACCATAAGGAATTTATTACCTTCATATTTGAAAATGCTGGTAGCTAGAATGAAGTTATGTCCTTCAGTTTTAAGCTTTCATTAAGAAAAAAATTCCCATCTCTACACTTAGAGTACAGAGAAAAGCTTGAAAGACACCAATCATCCAGCACCTGAAATCAAGGATAAATTTCTACCAATGTAATGTTTTAAATTTCATTAGTTTGGGGGTGGTTTTTTTAACCTGATGCCTTCTCAATGCCTCGATTTGACACTGCTAAATTAAAAGTGTACTTTGCATTTACCATGAGCAGCACTGTTCCTCATAGAGAGTGTGCTCTTTATCTTGTAGAGCCTCAACAGGGCAGCTTGGTTTCAGCACATGCATATTTTTCTTTAGATAAATCACTGAGCTCCCTAATGAGGGTTTGTCTCTCTGTGAAATGCAGTAAGAGGCTAATATATGTTCCTGGACAGGTGCCCATCGCAGAGACCTGCTCTTAGAGCTGCATCCATCTGCCAGAAGTAGCTTTATCGGGGATCAATAGCAATCCCAGTGTCCAGGTAATTAGTACCTAATCTGTATCTGTCACACCCTTTACCTCTGCCATTGACTGGAGACCCTGCCCTGCAGTCGGGATGGCATTTCCATGAGGGTAAGTCTGAGACAATGCAAATGAAGCACACGTAATTCCAGGCTTTAAAAGCAAAGCTAAGGTGTACATACCTCTTTCAGATGGTTCCACAGCTTTATAGTAAAAACAAGAACACCCTAGAAATACCCAACAGTTGAATTTGTAAGAAAAAAATGCCTTAGAAAATCTTCTTTGATTTTTGCATCACCATCGTTTGACAACTGAAGAGAGGTCAGTAGAGCTCAAAGCCTTCTTTATTTCCCACAGATATTATTTCAGAAGTTTGGTGCTGTCTATAACTTTGCACTTGAAGTCTAAATGCCTCTAATTTTAAAACTCTCTCTTCCTTTGCTCAGAAATGTTTACCCTGCACTTTTAACTTTCACTATTTACTCACTATCAGTGCCACTGGGCCTAATTGATACCTTATGAACGAACACTGGCTGCAAAATAACAGCTACAATGGTACCAACTATACTTTCAGTAAATAAATTATCTTTATAACTCTCTCCTACATAATACCCCACCATGAACAATTCCCATGTGCCTTTCCTACTGGGCAAGACAATCCTATTTCAAAACAAAGTTACCCAAGGAAGATGGAACAAGCCCCAGAGAAGGCATATTCTAAGCGTATGCAATTGGATCTTTATCAAACCATTTCATCCTTTCACTGTGTTAGCTCAGAAAAGTTAAGCAGGCAATCTCATCATCTCATACCTATCAGGCCACTGAACTCAAATGTCTTCCCTTCATTCTGCTTTTAAATAGCAAGAGCTTTATACAGTAGAGATTTTAATTTTTTCAGCTTAAAACTGATTCTAGATTGTTACTTTAAGACAGCACAGTCAGCTCAAGATGTCATTGGCACCAAGCCACTCAGAGATATTCAAACCTCCCATGGACTGCTTTGGCACATGTACAGTACACAGTGTTTTTGTTCAGTAAGTTCTTAGCACAAAAATGTTAAAATGAGGTGCTTCAGAGTATTATAATTTACAAAAAAAGGTTCTAAGCAGCTAATTCAAATAACTTCAGGATTAGAAAATTTATCTCTCCCAATGTTGAAGTAGTGAAATGAGCAATAGCTCATAAAGTAATAGTAGTGTTGGTATCCATTCATTCCCCGATGACCTTGCATTGGCATTGAACTTCAGCTGGCACTGAGATGCAGAAGAGAACCAACAGTGCTTACTGATGAAACACATAATGAATGCAACCTGCTTTCTGGAATATTTTGTACCTTGTGCAAATGTTCTGATTTTCTGATATCTCATTAATTCTGTTGCTCCTCTGCTAGTGGAAAAAGACTAATTTTTTAATGATTTGAGCAGCTTTTTATATTGCCTTTATAGCATACTTAAAGTTTAAAAATTATCATGATCCTGATATAAATTCCACAGCCATTAAGCTGTTAATATCCAAAAAACTAATTTAAAACTACAGAACTCATTTTGACCTGCAACACAGTGAAAACTTATTACAATAGATAAAAAATTATGCCTTGAAAACTTCATCTGTTTTGTGGCTGAAATAGACTTATATTAAAAAAATTAATGCATTCAAACTAAAATTTAAGTGGCCCATTCTCACTTATTGCCTGGGGTAATTAGATTTTTTTTTTTAGAGTTCAATTACATTTTAAAAATACTGTTTGTTTTCTTTCACTGATATAATGAAATGGGGATAAAGATCACGTAACTTTCCAGCCAGAGGGCTCTTTTAATGCTTGTAAGATGAAGAGCACACAGATGACAGAAAGAAAGAAAAGATGGCTTTTTGTACTGCCATGAAATATGCCGAATATATGACTACAAAGTTGTTAAAAGGCAAAGAGAAATTGTTGAAACAAATTGGGTTTGAGGCTATGTGAGGAACATCCTTATTATTTTTAGAAATAGGAAAAGTATCCTGAGCTTTGAAAACTAAGATAACAAATGCTATTGAACAGGAAGATATTCTTAATCTCTAAAGACTTTAATTGGTGTCCATTAATTCAATAGGGTCTATCAGGCTCTGTTTCCACATACTCAGCCAAATCTGGTTCATTGTATCCAAGAGAATAATAGAAGGGGCTAATTTTACTGGTTTTACCAAATTTGGGTTAACATACTTGTACTGAATCAATTTACTGATTTGAAATTGTACATCATTAAGATTTTACATAACCACACAGAACTCTTTGACTTTTGCAAAGGTAAGAAATTCATCAAACTGGTTATTGGATACTTAAGCAGCCCATGGACAGCAAAAGACAGTAGTCCTGCTCACAGCATTTCTTGTTACCTATTTTCTATTTCTATTTGAATAGAGCACAGCTTTGTGAGCTGGACATAGATATAAACACTTTAAGTCTCCAGTATTGTGCTAGTTTTATCTTAATGTCTGTTTAAAATTCAGCTGCTGGTCATGGTCTGTCATATAATCAACTAAGGAAACTAAAATTTAAAGCTAGATGCTGTTTTTTAGCATGGAGCGGAGCTATCAATTCTAATAGAGTCAAATGAAAATTTCCAGAATGAGAGAGAGGCAAAATGTCTTTAAAAAGGCACTAAAGTAACTCCCACAATCTGAATAATTAGCTGTACAGTTAAATACATTTGCATAAAATATTTTTCTTTTAATGATACCACTGAGAAATTAATAGTTTATAACTTTGCTAATGTTCAGAGACAGTTGTGCCTGTGATCTTGCCCCTTTACAAACACTATTAATCAGCATAATTTCTGACTCATACACAAAAAAAAAAAAATCCAGGAGACAAAAAAAAAAAGTTCTGGGCCTTTCTAAAATCCATTTGCAGAGAAATTCACTCCAGAAATCCACATGCATCTAAGAAAATCAGTGAGCGTTGTATGAAGTAAACACTACTCTAGAAGAGTCCAATCTCTTCTTATCTGCGCTTGGTCATCAAGAAACATCTATTGGTACAATAACTCATATTATTACAGTAATTAATTGGTAATTAATTAGGGCTGGCAAGACCTTTCAAGTAATAACAGCTGGCTTAACTGCATTTATTGCTTTCCTTCTTCTGTACCACTTTGTTGGCCTACTTCAGAAGTGTTTTAAATAGAAACTAGAAAGACAAGGAAATGCCTTTTTGGATACTTATGGAGATGTTCTGAATATGTAATTAGGGTCCTGATTTATAATTTTTAGGGTTGTGCAGGAAAATTGATCCCAGGGAGATTTTTTTATAGGCTCACTCACTCAAAAACACGCTGCCATCATCACATCTGATCACCTCACCTATTTTGCTGAAAATCTAGAAAAATTAAAAAAAAAAACCATTTCTCCGATTAAAAACTCAAGGGTTAAAAAGAAATTAAGACAATCATAATCATATCTTAGAGACCTTTTTTTTTGCTCTAGAAATCTGCTTCAAAAACTAGGTAAAAACTCTTCACTGTTCCTAGCTTTTAAGCTGCTTTGTCTGTGTTTGGGTTTTCTACATCTCTCTCTATGGCCAAGGGTTCAGCTTTTGAAAACTGTCCATCTGTTCCTGTGTTAATTCTGCTATGTTTATGCTAACCCCTAATGGTGTAGGTTTCCTTATGTGCACTTTTCCCCACAGAAACTTTTCATCAGAGCTGACTTAAGACAGCCCAGCGATCACTGGGTATTAGACAGGGAGGTGGGTGCAGAAGCCCATTGTAAGCCAGCAGTCCATACAATGAACGTGGCTTAGAGTATGGAATCCATACCTCATCTTCAGCACCTTGTAACAATTTGTAAAACTAAGCCTGTGCATTTACTCATACCCAAAATTCAGGAGGTACAAGCAATGTGAAGTAAATCACTTGCAATAAAAAAGCAAAGTCATCCTCATATACAACAGGAGAATATCCAACTGAAAAGTTCTTTTTCTTCCAGATGACAGTATTCCTGTAATTTAACACAGTCCTCTCTAAAACACAGGGGTTTTCCTACTTCATTCAATTATATTTAATGGGTTACAACAATGTAGCTCCAACTTCTGAAAAAAGCAGCAAGTTTTGCCGATCTGTTGAGGATGAACAAGTTGTGAAGACTTTCTATCTGATCTTGCACCTGTAGTTAATTTGACACAGCTGTAAGATTAAAAGACAAGCTGACAAACTGCTGCCTACTGAAATTACTCATTATTGGTTAATATTTGACATACCTGGCCAAAATATCCCCAGAACTCTGCATTTCAAAGTTGTTATAAAATGATAAAAGCTAGAAGCAGCTATGGAAGTTAGGCCAATCTGATCACTGAACAAGGTCAAGACTCTCCTGCTATCAAGGAACTGACTCTGCTGCCAGGGAGCAGATTTCCTTTCTAATGGACTATCCTGTTAATTTACTTGTAGAAAGAAAAGACTCCAGTAACTTGAGACAAGATACATACTGTTTAGATCAAATAAGGGGCAAAAAAAGCTGTAATACAACCTCTACTGCAGCATGCATTTCCATTGTCAAAAAGATAAATAGAAAATAAACTAAAAACAGACTGAGATGTTCTCTGGGAGAGGAGAAACACTAGAAGCAGTATCACTCCCAAACACCTTGGTGTCTCTCGTTCATAAAGCAAGGGTTATTTCCTACACAAAAATGAAGATCAGGGTCTGTTTTGAAGTGCAAACTCTCCTCCCTTCATAATCCTTCAAAGTACAAGTCAGAAAAAATACTATATTAATTTCCTGCTTGATAGTCAACTTTCCTACTGGTATTCCACATCTGGTCTATTTATTATTCAGTTGTATCCACTTCTATCCCAATAAAGTATAAAAAGATTCAGAATTTCCTTGACTTCTTGGTAGGGGTAAGAATACAGGTAGCTGTTTCTAAATTGCAAGCCACTGATCAGAACTTGTAGCATCATCTGGTCTGGAACATCATGTCATGGAAATATTTAAATTCCTCATTGTCCTTTAGAAAGCTGCACCTATTAAAGTCACTTCTCCATTGACTACATTAATGAAATCTAAAAAAATGTGGGCAATACTTCTCTGCTACATTGTTTTCTTTACACTCTGTATCAAAAAAATAGGTGCAAATTTTTTTTTTTTTGCTCAACCTGAACATCCATTTATATTATTAATAAATTTGGTCTGTGCAATTTTAATTTCAGAATCCCTTTTCTGTATGCACAACACCCCAGAGATAGATTGTTTATTCCAATTTCTAATCTTAATCAATATTTTCCAACTTAATGTAATTTCATGTGAACTAGAATGGAACTCAGATCCTTTCCTTATGATTTTCACAAAAACTCAAGATGCACATTGATTTCTGTCCCTCTCCCAACAGGACCAAAGTTGTCAATTCATTTATAAAAGATGCTTTAGTTTTCAAGTCATGTTGGCCAAGTCAAAATTCTTCACTTGTCCTTTAAATTCTTAGTTTAACACTAAAACTTTTGATGAAAACTGGGGCTTTTCACTTTTCAATGGCTGAACATAGCAGAATACACACTGCAAAGTCTAATAGTGGGATAATATTACTGAAAGAACGCAAGTAAACTTCCAGTTTACTTGTAAGACTTAATGTTTCATTTAAATACTTAGTCCATTTGAAGATGTAGAAAGAGCATGATGTTAAAATGTTTATGTTAATGTATTTTGCCTGATAACCCTGTTTATATTTGTTTACAGTTCAGCAGCACATTAGCAGTAAAGTAGAATAAACATCATAAAGTGATGGAAGACTTCAGTGCCTTAGCACAAATAAGGAAAAGGTTTCACACCACGCTGAATTTATATTAAAATCTCTCAGTGATTTTGAGAAGAGCATACCCACACACACCATTAGAAAAGGCAGAATAGGTCCTAAATTAGCTCTGTGAATTCTATATGCCTTACTCTTCCTAATGCACTACACCAATAAACTGTCAGAATAATCATGCTGGTGCCAAGGCTCCCATTGTCTTTAATAAGCTTTTCCATTTACAAAGCAACTGCAGCCTCATGCAGGCAAGTACAGGGTAAAAGCAGAATACTTAATGGAAAGTGTCAGTCCTGATGCAACAGAGCTATTTCTGAGGGTCCACCAGGAAAACCAGTCCTGTAATAGCCAAAACACAATAATTAATATCATCATCCAAAAGCCAACTGGCAGGAGAAGTTCAATAAGCTTCACCTCTTAATAAAAACCTCATTAGCTTGACTTGGCTTCTATTGTGTTATTTTCACAATTCCTGTCTTAAGTCATTGTTCTTCCCCTGTCTTCTCTGGGTTACTCACAATTACAGTTCCACTGTGAGACCTCAACAGAAATGAGGAAACCCTTGCATTTCAGGGACAATACATAGGTTTTTCTACTAATTCAGTCATTGACTGAAAAAATTACTATACCATTTGTATGCAACATTGTGAACAAAGAACCACAGCATTACTTATTCACAAACTAGACTGTTTGATCATTAGTGAATGTCAAAGTGATTTTGGGGTACTTACACTGCCGTGTCAAAAACCTGGTACCAAAATTTATCATAAAGTCTGGTTCAGTCTTGCAAGGAAAAAATCAGAATAAGGTCACTGCCACACCAGACCCAGCCTCAGCTCCCTGCCACAATTTTGGTACCATCATACAGCTTGTTGTGCAAAATAAAACAACTACATTCATAGTTTTTTCCTGAAAAGGAGCTTAACTCTTTCTGAAGCTAAAATCCATTTAGTTAACACCTACCACAGAGATGATTTTGGAGAAAAATCAATCAACACATTCAAATATAAAACAAAATTTGGGAACTTGGTGATCAGGAATACAGCATCAACCAGAAAGAAAATTGTCAGTGACAAAATGAAAAGATACTTTTACTACAGAGTGTAATAAAATTTTGTCGGTAATTTTTTTCCCTCATTTCTTAGATTCTTTCTGTGCTTCTGTTTTAGAAAGAAATGTTACAGCTACAAACACACACCAAAAATCCATCTACAGGCTGCTTTAAACATTTGCTATGATTCAAGGGGAATTAAGAATACTTAAAAAGTCTATTTTGATTTCTTTATGTCTATAATGCTGTGCCAAGTCTTCACAGGTGATGATTCCATTGGAATAATTATCCTGTAATAGTGAGTTAAGTGACATAAAACTTGTATTAGAGAAAGAATGCTGATATTAGCCAATATTTACCATAGCAAAATCACTTAAACAACAGTTGTGACAAATCAGGTATAACTAATTCTATGTTCTCCCCTGATTATAATGAGACACAGCTGAATTCTGCCCAAAGAATTGTCAGTGCCTTCCTAACAGCCTGTGAGGTACCATGGTCTTCCCCAAAGTTACCCAGCATTCACAGTACCCTCACATCCTCCCATATCATGGAAAACCTGATGGATACCCTGGAAGATAGGCTTTTGCCTTGGTGTGGATTTTGTTTTCCATTTGGCAAATTTAATCCTAGGGTTTTGCTTTTTGGGTAGTTTTCCTTTGATCTTCAAAACATTGCAAAGGAATTTAAGAATGTACAAGCTCAATTGCAAACATTATGGATTTTTACCGACACTTTGTTCTCCCCCCTCATGAAAGACAGAAGATACACAGAAATACAGGTAATAAAGTTCAGTTACAATGGAAGTTCATTTTTTTTTCCCACCACTTTTCATAAGGGACTCAGAGTGATACTCGCTTCTTTCTGGGTATTTGGAAGCTTATGATTTAAAAGGGGATTTAATGTTAAAAATGGCAGTTCTGGCAACCAGAATCAGAACAGGTCTAAGTTGTGAGTGGTAGCACGCTCAGGAGTTATTTGACTACAGCTAAGGAAAAGACACTGAGAAAATCTAGTTGATAATACTAGCAATTACATGCAGTTATAACACTGACTTTTTTAGAAATAATCTTGCAGCTACAGACCTTTATTCCATACAAACATAACTCATCAATGAACTAAACTGCACAGAAGTCCAATAAGCAATTTCAGAAAGGACAAAATAAAAGGAAAAATAAGAAAATCTGTCTAATCCACATGATTTTAATGTTACCTGGAAGTTCAACATCCCCCAAACCACACCTTTCAATACAAAAATATTGTGGTTTTAGGGACACTGAGTCGTTTATATCACTGAGGGCCAATTAGAAATTTGTTCTCCCCTTAATGCAGTCAAGAATTTCAACAAAAAAAAAGGTGTCATACACCAAACTGCTCAAAAAATACACTGCTACTAACCTTAAATCACTCAAGCCTACCAGTCAAATCAGACCTAAAAACAGATAAAAAGAGTAAATAATTCTTATTTTATAAAAAGCTCAATCAGAAAAGTCATTCTGACTTCATCCAGCTGATAGAAGCAGGTGTTGACATATGTGGTCAATGAATACATTGAAAGGATTATGCTCAATATTCTCTGCTGATGCAGTGATTGCAGGATTTGAGAGTGAAGAAGGCAGAGCCAAAATTATTTAATTATTGATTTTCTACACATGGTTTAAATTTTTCTTATTATCAGCTAATATGGGGGAGATAGAAGCTCACAAAATTGGCATGAGAGCATGAAATTACATTTTACAGTATTACAGTAAAGTAAAAAGTTTCAGGATCAGATCTGTTTGAAAAGCAACTTGCTACATAACAGCTTATTCTAGAATTTCAGTCATGATTTCAGGCTCAAGAAATGTTAAGGCTCTCTAAAGAAAGGGAGAATCTTAGAAGCATGCTATGAGAAGTACACAGAGCTCAAAAAAATGAGGGTCACAAAGACAGTAAGAATAGTCTGTATGATCAAAAGCTTTGTAAAGCACGAATTCAAGAAAACAAATAACTGAATACCTAAGGGGCCACCTGCTTCCAAAATGAAGCCTGTTTCATTATGACGGAAAAATATTGAAAAAATTCAAAGAATAAAAATTTCATGATTAACAGCATTTTTTTCAGAGCTCTGAGGATAACTTGTGGAATGTAGCAGCTTTTATTTTTAATTCAGTGCACTTCAGATTAGATCTTGGGCCCTAAAGCAGCAAAGAGAGATAGGAAAAAAAATAAAACAGCAAAAAAATTTGCACATAGCCACCTCAATAATTCAACCATCAGAAAATGCCACTTGCTGTCTCTTCTGTCTCAGACGGGACACACAAACTCAGGCACTCAGATCAGCTTGGCAGAAATTTCCTGCATCTGTTTTTAGTTCTATATTAAGATGATTAACACTGTGATACTCCTTATAATCCATACGCCATTTTCAACACATCACATTCATGCTCTGAGCTTGTTGTTTCACTTCTTTGCATTTAATTTGTGGCCTTTGTCCACATGAGCTGTCTACAGAAATGCAAAGACCTAAGGAGAAGTGAGAAATGCAGGCCTGGTGCAATCCAGACTCCAACGAGCAATCACCAGGGCAACAGCATCTGCTTACATCCTTCAGTGTAGCAGTTTCCCTGGAATGAAGGGATACAGCATAATTTATCTGACTCACAGGTATTTATATCTGCTCATTACCCACCAGAGTCTACATCCTGTTTTTACTGTTTAGAATAATGGAGGGTAAAACACAGTCACTGGTTTAAAAAAAAATAAAAAAAATATCAAATTTTGGATTTGAGTTAATAAAGTATCAAATGAAGTGGGATACATGAAAAAAACTACTTTTAACTCCTTAGAAACAGTATTTCGTATGGTGACTTCTACCCTGAGTGATTTAAGGTGGTTTGATCTGTAACTATGAACTCCTAAGATGAACAAAAACATTGACATGCAAATTACCTGTAGACACAGTTAATGATTTCCAAAAATTCATGTCATTGAGTTCAGCAACTTTCAAACTATTAAGTACAAATTCAAGTAAATTTTTTCTTTGAACTATAGCTTGTGAGCTAATGTTTGTCTTTTGCTCTACATCATCATTTTGGACAGTTCTAAACACAGCTTAGACACTAATCCATCCTTCATATCCCTTAAACAATTAGTTACCCACCCTCTGCTGTCACTTTTACTACAGTATGAAAGCATCTTGTTTGACAATTAGTTTCATCATGATAATTATTTTATTGGCAATGTCACTTTTTTTTCCACAATCTCTTTATTTCTTTTGCAAAAGTCTCTCAAAAAAGAATTGCACAAGTATCAAACCAATAACTGGGTTTTTTTGGAAGCATTTAACTTGTTAGTTAGTTTCAGTTTTCTGCAATATTATTCCTTCTGATTCAGGTTATCACACTGCTGCTCTCTGCTGTCTGTAAGAAGAATCCACATGAAATTATTACAGATATGGCATTCATTTTAGGCTCTATAAAACACGTATGTACAGTACAAATTTTCCATTTCTAATTTTGCTTTCTTACGAAAATCAAATTAGTTTTAACTGGCAAGAAAATCCAAGTAATTGCAAATAGCATGAGTTAAACATTAGAAGACTCAGAAGGTTTTGCAAAGCAGTTGCACTCACACCTGAATTTTGTACAAACCATGAAATAAATGTCCTTGTTTGGTTCCACCTTTAGTCCTTAATTCTTTATCTCTGCTTTACCATGATTACCATGAAAAAATTCATTCAACAAATACTTTTCAGTATGTAATGAATGGGTAATTAGATCCAAATTTTCACACTGCAAGTGATCTCTGCAGGGGCTAACTTCAAAATTGTACAGAGAATACAGTTGTCACTTAACAGTACTTCGCACATTTTCAACCATGACAAGGCAGAAAATGAAACTTTTAAGAACAGGAAATCCCTAAACAGCTCGAAGATTTAACAACAGGGGATGAAAAACACCACCATTCTGTCACTTTCCGTGCGCGGCTTTGCAGTGCTGGAGCGCGATGCCGCGACCTTCCAAAAGCGTCTCCTCAGAGAAGCCACATGTAGGACCAGCCACACACTCACACACACGTGCACTCACAAATGTATGGAGAGCTTCAGTCGTATGAATCGACAGCAAAGAGCTGGGAAGGGTCTCCGTGTAGAGTTCCAGGGACTCAGGTTTATTGCAGCCCCACTGCGAAGGGAGCCAGAGGCGAAGATGAAAGGCAGTGGAGGGTCCAGGTTTAAGTAGGGGAGCAGGGCGAGCACCAGAGACCAATGATCTGAGGGCACGAGGGTGGTACACAGGCAGGACTAGGGAATGGGAGCCAGTGGGGAAGCTCTGGGGGAGTGGCAAGGGACAAGGGCCAGTGGGGGGAAGCTGGAGTGGAGAACTTTCTAGGGCATGGGACAAATTAGGCAACAAAGGGGCAGAGGGGCACGGGCCAACCAGGGAAGCAGAACTGGGGTAGATTAACAGAGCAACACAAAGCGTTCTGGGGGAAGCTTCTTTTCTCACCCCAGCCTTGGGAGAAGGCTCTGGTACAAGGGACTGTCTTACCAGAGACCTCCCTTTGTTCTTTGTACCGCAGGTCAAGCGGGTGCAACACTGTTCTTGCATGATTTTTAAAATGGATCATTTGAAGTCATTAGAATGAATATACATCTAGGGCAGGAATTCTCCTAAAGTGAAAATTCTTTCACAATAAGGCCTTTTACTGAGCTTCATGCTCCTACTTATAGTTTAAGAAGAAATGCTGTACAAGAAAGAGGAATCAATTCTTGTCAACTGATGGCACAGTCCCTGACAGATGTAATTGTGTGAATATATGTGTCAGGTACAGGTCCAAAACCCCTACATATACAGCAACATTTATGAGAACATAGGTTTAGCCTATAATAAGAAAAATGATGCAAATGAAAACTTGACATTTTACAGAAAGTGGGTTTAGGTGTTCCCTATTCCTATGGCTTTATTCTCCTGAGATTCAGTTTATGGTGCCCCTTTTCTTCTGCCCATCATTTATCATTTCACTTCTATGGTACCACCCATGGCCTCCTGAATAAAACCCTTCAGAATCCTGAAAATCTGCAGTTATGCCTAATTATATTTGCAACACCAAACAGAAACACAGCTACAACAGAAGTTGTGAATCTATTTTTGCATGGGTATATCAGAGATATTCTTATTTAAAGTTTGGCTGGAAACACAGTGAGCCTATTTAGATTTTGGCCTCTTGCTCCAAAAATCCCTTCATCCATTTTATTTAGGATGCTTCTTCTGTTCCAGTTCCTGATATGATGGGAAAAAGGGCCTCTATAAATGCCTGAAAAAACAGCAACAAAAACAACTCACAAATACAAATTTTTCTGCATTCTGAGTTAACAATAGCAGCTGGATTGTCCCCAACACATGGATGAGATTAGTCAGTCTTCCAGGTGCTCATGGCTACAAGCAATATACAAAACTGTCTTAATTACGATTTAACATAAATTAGGATTAGCATACCCAGGAAGGCTTAGTGGGTTATCAGCAGCGTGCATTTTACCTAAGCTAGCATTTTGTGTGCTCTCAGTTATGCCATCTGTTTATCTCCTCACGTAGGTTGACTCTGACAAAAGGATTTCATGACAGGTAAGGTGGGATTTCTCAAACTCTGTATGGAGTATAAACCTAACAGCGTTACCACCAAAGCAGCCAGGTACTTCATCCAGCACATGGCATTTATTTTTACTTAAATTGTTTATTTTCAATTTAAATGCCAAAAACAAGCCCCAACATACCTTGAAGAAAATATTCCCCAAGTAGCAGTCAATACCTGTGACTATTTCACAGAAAGAGTCTGTTCTCATTTTGTTTTTATGCAACATTCTTACGAAACCTGGACTATTTTCACACAAGATAGTCACAGCATGTACTTATTCAAAGTACTGTATTCATAAGCAAAATATTAAGGAAATTAAAAAAAGGACTTTTCTAGTGTTCCTGAACTCATAAGTGACTAACCTAAAACACAAGTATTTTTCTGTAGTAATTTCTTGAAAAATTTCTTTTTTTTTCCTTTTTGCTTGTTTTTGAGTCTTAATTCACTGAACTTTTATTGTGGGAAGTTATTAAGTCTTGTCAACCTAGAGAAAAGACATGCGCAACATCCAAGTCCCCACAGTGGAGAAGGACATGAAATCCAAGAATTTCAACTCATCCCTGATTCTGACCAAAGACTCACCCTTGGGTCACCAAAAAAAAGCATTCCCCTCACTAAGATTAGCAATTTGCTTTCAGCTTCCCCATTCTTGCCAGACTCAGCCAAAATATGATGAATGGCTTTGGCAGAGTTGTCATCACCAGGATGGCAACATTTTCACATGAATATCAGCAACTCCAGCTCTCCTACAACCCAGAACTACAGAGGAGAACAGAAAGCCATGGAGAAGTCGGACCACACATTGCAATTCTACATTAGGACTTGCACATAAGATGTTGGACTTTAGGAACACAAAAACCCACATATGCAAGGTTGGAATTAAAAGTCAAGACAAATTTTTTATCTCCAGAGATGTTTTATACACATAAATAATATTTTAGAGTTCCTGCAGACATTGATAAATATTCCAGGAAATTGCCAAGAAAGAATTTGATGCCTGCAGAGTACTTCCCATGACAATACTTTAAAAAAATCCATTAAATTTATTGTGTGATAATTCTTCCATATTAGAAAACCAGGACAAATGTGTTGTGAAATCTCTGTGAAAAGAAATCATAAATACTAAAAATCAATACCTAATTCTGGTAAGGCTGGAAAATGCTTTCAACACTCTCATGGTTAAACCCCAGATGGCAACTGAGCCCCGCACAGCCTCTCACTCACTTTACCCTGGTAGGTTGGGGAGGGAATAAAAGAAAACACATGGGTTGAGATAAAGTCAGTTTAACAGGTAAAGCAAAAGCCACGTGCACAAGCAAGACAAGCCAAGGAATTCATTCCCCACTTCTCAGGGCAGGCAGGTGTTCAGCATCCCCAGGGCAGCAGGGCTCCATCACCTGTAATGGTGACTTGGGAAGACAAACACCATCACTCCAAACGTCCCCCCTTCCTCCTCCTCCCCAGCTTTATATGCTGAGCTGGTGCCACATGGTCTGGGATAGCCCCTGGGTCACTTGGGGTCAGCTGTCCTGGCTGTGTCCCCTCCCAGCTCCTTGTGTCCTAAAGCCTCTCTCTGGTGGGGTGGGTGAGGAGCAGGAAAGGCCTTGGCTCTGGGTAAGAGCTGCTCAGTGACAACAAAAACAGCCCTTAATTATCAACAGAAATCCAAAACATAGGCCCATACCAGCTACTATGAAGAAAATTTACTCTACCCCAGCTAAAACCAGCACAAATATTATTTTAAAAATGTATTATCAGCATAATCAATAAAGTTCAAAGGTAGTTTTCTGATTAAAAAAAAAAAAAAGAAGTGTTTTTTTTAAAAAAGGAACTTAAGGTGGTGTGGAGGTGAGGTCCTGGCAACTTTGGACCCTTGCCTTCCGTCATGAATTCTATTCAAGAAAAAAATATGTTCTAGGTACCCCATTTTTATAAAATGGAGCTGTACAACTATATAAAAAATTGTTAGCTGTTAGCCAGAAGATTTAGCATGCAAGGAATACTCATCCAGGGCTTAAAATGTGCCTGCCTTCTAGCTATTCTGCCCACTGTCAGTGTGCCAAACAGTTCCTATTGTACCAATCCCTGATCCAGTGATAAGCACCTGATTTTTGAGATCCCACTGGTACACTTGGGCCTACACTGATGCAGTGGGCATTTCA
The DNA here is from genome assembly GCA_026261815.1 of Monarcha castaneiventris obscurior. Taxonomy (NCBI): domain Eukaryota; kingdom Metazoa; phylum Chordata; class Aves; order Passeriformes; family Monarchidae; genus Monarcha; species Monarcha castaneiventris. The sequence continues at coordinate 6,130,664 of JAMPIT010000539.1, forward strand.
GTGCTCTCTCTCTCTCTCTCTCTCTCTCCATCACCTGACCTAAGAGATTTATTAAAGAGGATGACAGCAGAGCAGGAAGAATAAAGAAAGCAACAGACAACCAGTTCTGAGAGATGAGGAGCCCAGCAACTCCACGTGTACATGTACAGGAAGGGTTGGTTTCCTTTGTTATTTAAGAGCAAATAGAACTTAAGTAACTAAAGAGGAAACTGCTGAATTGCTTCTGCCAGATGTAATGAATTAACAGTTTGTTCTTTCCCCTTTGGATTCAGAATTAATTCTTGGCCTATATTGGCATTTCTCTCACTGGAAAATTTAATTTGCATCATTAAAGCCCCGAGTCTATTACATTTGCAACTGACACAGATGGGCACCAGAAAAAAACTCTGTATAATTTTGGTAAATTTGTTAATATTGATGATTCTAAGTATTATTCAAAATTCTAATTAAACACCAATAAGCTGCTTTAGCTAAAGAAAACCTTACATTAACACCAACAGAGACAAAAATGTATTTCACTGATAATAGATCTGACTTCTCACTTAGATTTTGATTAAGTTTAAGCACATTTAACATCGGAGGAATTAACTGCTTTGCTGAATATACATCCTCTCTCTTAATCCATTGGTTCCATGGTGGCATTATGACTGATCTTACAGAGCAGGGAACAAATACCTACCACTCTCCAGACCCACTGCCTGTGACAATGCCAGCAGTTAATTACTCAAAAAAATTATGTATAAGTCAATACACTTGGATTTGACACTAAATTTTGTCTTAATTCATATTAATAGTAGAAACATGAGCATTCCCATAAAAACATAATCATTCCCTTAAATTACTGTGAGAAGAAAAAACTGTAGTAGTATTCTGTTAATACTATCACACAGCTCTGGTGGAAATCATTGCTTAAAAGTTTCACCAAAATTAATATTTTTCTGCATCCTTTTATATAAATTTCAAAAGAATGACTATAAGAAGATAAACAAACATCAGGTAGAGCATGCATGATACATTTTGGCTACCTTGCACCAAATATAAAAATGTCTAGATGCAAGACAGATTTCTTAAAGTATTAACAGGCTGACATGAAGATAAGCCATCTACACTAAAAGTTGGAGTGATTTTAAGCATGAGTAGGTGATATGAGGCTATCCAACATTCAATACAAGGCCGCATTTTTATTTACACCTGAAAAGAACCAATTAAATTAATGTCCTGGAAACAACCACATGTAATAGCCCACTGTAAATCTTTATGCATTCTTGCGTGTATTTTAAAGACACTTCTTCTTTGTTCTTTCCAATGTCATAACAATAATTTATGCCTTCCCTCTCACTGGGGAAGGCATTGGCTGCACCCTCAGGACAGACAGAGGCATGATACAGAATAGTTAAACCTGTATTTTGAAATTATCATAACTTCCATGCCCATAAGACAATTTGCTCTGGAGTAACATCAGAGAGTTGTTCTTTTCCCCTTCCCCAAAAATTTTCCCTTCCATGTGGCTGTTGAAAGACTGAAACAAAAACATGCAGAGCAGCACGTGCTAAATATCTACTACAAATCCTCCTTAAAACAAAAGACTTGATGCAATAAAAACATGCACCACTTAACATGGGAAAAAAAAAAAAGGTTTAATCCCTTGAGAACTACTATCATTCCAAACTTACAGTTTAACTTTCTGGTTTGTTCACATTTATAGTAACCTTAGTCACTCAAGAATAAAATCTTCAGTTTAAAGGAATGCCACCAATTTGAAAGCAACTCATGGTATTTTACCTAATATCAAAGAACAGAACTCCAAAATTATTATTACTGAAAGTGATTGCAGTTTTCTGTGATTTTCAGTTCTTTAATCTGCTTATGTTGCTGTACTCTGCAACGGTGTTGTGGCTAATAAAAATTAACTTTTCACTACAATTTCTTGGGAAGTTTACTAGCACTAAGTGCTAAAAGCAAGTAAAGAAAGCTGCATGTACAGGGAGATTATCTGCAGTGACGATTCTGAATTTCCATAGAATTACCATCTTCTGAAATAAGGAACAGACTTCCAGAACACTCATAACAATACTGGCATAAAACACTGAACTGGTGGGACTCCCTGGTGCTCCCTGGAAGACTCAGGTCAGTCACCTGTTATTGCAGTCAAACTCAACAGCACTTACTAACAAATCAGGATCAATCCTACCACCAAAAAAAAAAAAAAGAAAAGGGTTTTTGAATGCACTGCTCCACAAAGTCTCAGTCCCCCCATGGTTTTTGTTGTTGTTCTCAGATCCACCCAAAAGGCACAGTATATTGTAGTAATGATGTACAGCAACAGAGCAACTGAAAAACAGCATTACAAAACTAAGATATAACAACTGTCTTCCTACTCTGACCATCTTAAAAAGAGAAATATATGTTTGAGAAAATATCTCCATTTTCTGGTTGCTGTGTGCAGGGTCGACAGTCAGTGACAACACAGAGCAGCCAGTGACTCCGTGCTGAGTTTTGGCCTCCATGATGTCACAGAGTAGTTCCATGAAATCACAGAAAGATCCTTCCAGGGCAACTGTTGATGAGATCACACAGCAACCACCCACACACCCGGCCCAGCAGTGCCCCTGGCAGCCACCATCAGGCGTGGAGCACAACCCACCAGCACAGGATGCGCAGCAGCTCCCGCTGGGGCAGATCCCTGCAGCTCTCCCAGGATGGATGCTGTGGTGCTTAAAAAGAAGGGCTACAGCCTCGGCGACACCCTTGGAGAAGGCTCCTACGGCAAAGTGAAAGCTGCCTACAGCCACCGCCTGAAACGCAAAGTGGCCATCAAAATAATTGACAAGAAGAAAATTTCTCAGAATGTCCTGGAAAAATTTCTCCCGAGGGAAATGGAGGCTTTGATGAACCTGCACCACCCCTCAATCATCGAAACCTATGAGATTTTTGAGACATCAGCTGGGAAAGTGTACATTGTGATGGAGCTGGGGGAAAAGGGAAGCCTCCTGAACTACCTCACTAGCCAGGGTCCGATGGACGAGAGCGTCGCTCGCATCAAGTTCCAGCAGCTGGCCTCTGCCATCAAGCATTGCCATGACTTGGACTTTGCCCACAGGGACCTGAAATGTGACAATATCCTTCTCGACAATGATCTTAACTTCAAGCTGTCAGACTTTGGCTTTTCCAAACCCTTGGCTCGGGATGGAAATGGAAAAACCATTCTCAGCAGCACCTTCTGCGGGTCTCTTGCATACTCAGCCCCTGAGCTGCTCGAGCACATTCCTTGTGACCCCAGGATTTCTGACATGTGGAGCCTGGGCATTATCCTGTATGCAATGCTCTATGCTTCACAGCCATTTGATAGCTCCAATGTCAGGGAAATGCTCCAGGTTCAGAAACAACAGAAGATTCCCTTCATCAAGTCAAAAAATATCTCTGCAGAATGCAAGAACCTCATCACCCACTTGCTCCACCCGGATGTGTCTCAGAGGCTGTGCATAGATAAAGTTTTGAGACATCCCTGGCTGCAGCCTCCAAAACCCATGCACTGTTCCAGTCCACGACCTGCAGGAGGGGGTGATCCCAAAGCCTGTGGGAAGAAAAGCCTGAGCAACAACAAACAGCAAAAAAACGGGATGGCCAATCCCATTGTGCGCAAATGTAAGGAGTGGAGGAGGAAATCGAATCCTCTTAAGGATAATTGCGTTTAGCAAGGCCACAGCGTTGGCCTAACCTGTGAACTGCATTAGTTTAAACTCATATTAAAGAGAACCTGTCTAAAATTCTGTGTCACTGTTGGTTCCCGCTCCTGCACAGTGCACTTCAGTGAAGTTATAACACTGCCAAAGTCAGGACGGGGGGAAACAATGAGGGAGGGAAGTTTTAGAACATATAAGCACACTGCAGAGGAGCACTTTGTTTGTAATACTTGAAGGAGGAATGTATTTCAAACATGAAAACGCAATTTTTTTTTTAATATCTGAATATCCGACCTGGGGCACTTTATAACAATTTATAACTCTTTCAGTACTCAGACTCTTCGATTTGCCTAGATGTACTGCTTAGGAATCAAAATTTGGCTGATATTCTCTTTTGAGTCTTTTAACAAAAAATGTACAATGTAAACCATTTCCTTATACTTAAAAATTAACAGGGTTACGAATTAGTTGTACCATAACTCAGGTTTTAAGTCAAAAGGAATGGGGGAAGAGTTTTCATTAATTAGCAAGAGAAATTTTAAAAAACACAGATCCAAACATCAGCTGCCTTTAAACTGAAACTTACTGGCTGAGGAAAAGACACGCATGAATAACAGATTTCTTTTTTTATAAGAAGAAATATTACATTAGACATTAGAAACAAAACATCTACCTTCAATGCTACAGTTGTTTAGCCTAAAACTTAAAAAATAATGTTAATTATTTTATTTGCATTGCAGTCCTGCGAGGTAGTCCTAATCAAGGATCATTTTAAAAGCCTGCAAAAAAGAAGTCTCCTGTCCCAATGGTCTAATGCATTTACCTCTAGGTCCCATAGGATTGATTCAGCTGGATAAGTTATGCTAGCACATACTTAACAGTCCAGCCACTTGCCTCAGAAAAACACCAAAAAATGTCATGTGGGTAAAATCTGATCCCAATGGAGACTTTGGGATCTTTATTACCCAATTCTTTGGTACTCAAATAATTGCCTGTCACTAAAAGTAAAGCAAAATGTGTAATTTCATGGGTCTGCTTGACCAGAGACATCTGACCAATTATTCATCTATGAGGGTATCTATCAAGTACCTGAGATTGCCAGGCAAACAAATGATGACCTATTCATAATTTAGTATTGCTTAGAAAGGGTCAGGCTACTATGTTTAACTCTTTATAAAGCAGAGACAAAGCAAAGATAAAGTGTTACTAAAAAGTAGCAAAGTGTCAAAAAGGACTCTATCATACAATTTGACAAGACAAAAATTATATCTACCCATTATTTCACCCATTACTCTTTACAGAAAATATGTTGTTTCCATCAAAATATTATGCTAAAATATCAAACATAAAATACTGTTATCGACAAAGCCATCAAATAAAAAAACACTGACCATAATTAAAGGCTATTATTTTCTTTTAGCAAGTGTGGACAACTAAATCTATTCTGGCAAAGAAAACTTTTTGCTTAATAAAGTGAGAGATTACTGTTGATGCTGAGAAATCAAATGCACTCTGGAACAATTACAAACCTTACTCTGAATAGTCTTCTGCCTCAGAGAGTGAATTAAAAGATGGATTGTACAAACATCCATTCAGCAGAGCTCTTACTATCCTAAATAATCCAGGGAGAGACTAAGCCAGATCCAGCTCTAATTAACACTCATTGCTAGTGGCAGGAGAACATTAACAAGATAAATTTCCACTGCCACACGTTTAGAAGCCACAGCCATTGAAAAGGACACTTGGACAAACAAAATGGAGCTTATGAATTCTTTCAGATAGCAATTCAATAGGAAACTTAAAAATATGGCTTATTATTATATTGTTTTCATTGATTTAACCTGGGACCAAAACACAGTAGTAAAAAGAAGCTGAAACCATGGAAGACATTTTCTTATTCTATCTTTGCCACTCACATGAAGTTTGCATTACCAGACACCTGATACAAGAGGAGACAACGTGATGGGAAATGATCACATGGGATGTACCACAAAGAGGATGCGGCTCCTGGTCCTAGTGTGCTGGCAGCTCCTTAGACAGGATCATGAGCCTCCGCACTGTGATGCATATTCATGGCCAGACTACTGCTAAATCTCAGGCAGTTCAGGCACATTCTTATTTCCAGTTGTGTGTCTCTGGCCAAAATATGTCTAAGTGCACAGTAAAAATCAAAAGGCAGGACAGCTCCCTTACCCAGAGGCCTTCTCAGCTGAATTTATTACAGGTGTGAGCCACTCTCTTGTGTAGATTGTATAGAGACATACCTGAGATGTGTCTAAGGAGGGTGTATTTTGCAGTTCTGGTTTACTTGGGAATTCAGTTTTGTTCCGATCCTTTTAGTAAGACAGGGTTTGTCATTGAAAACAAACATAAATGAGTCCTAAAAATCTTCTAGAGAAAGAGGACCTATGAACAGTATTGGTGAATATCACAACAAATCAATCTAGGCACACTAAAAATACAATTTCTATTGAATGCAGTAAATGGGGTAAAATGTGTCCTGCTATAACTCTGTCAAAATGACAGTGGGTTTACTTTAATTAAAGATCAGGGAATCATATATTTACTAAGGCTGGAAAAGACCTCTAAGGTCTCTGAACACAACCATTAAATCAACACTGCCAGGTCCACAACTAACCACGTCCCCGGGCGCCTCATCTATGCATTTTGTGAAAACTTCCAGGGATAGTGATTCCACCATTTCCTTGGGCAGCCCATTCCAATGCTTGAGTACCCTTTCAGTGAAGAATTTTTTCCTGATATCCAGTCTAAACCTTCACTGCCACAACCTCCCTCTTGTCCTATTGCTCATTGCCTAAGGAAAGATGGATCCTCCCCTGACTACAGCCTCCTTTCAGGCACTTGTAGAGAGTTTTGAGGTCCCCACAAGCCTCCTTTTCTCCAGTCTAAACAACCCCAGTTAACTCAGTTGCTCCTCAGTTCCCTCAGCTTCTATTTCCTTAGATTTCAAGAGGAATCAATACCTAGTATTGGTGAATGAAAATGGAGATTGTTGCAATCACTAATGTTTCAGATAAAAATTTAATTTGCACTTTCCTCTACACATTACAAGTGATTAAGTGAGTTTTAGGATCATCTTTTCCTTAGCCAGAAGTGTCCACGCTTTCCTATCTTATATTGTTGGCACTTAAAATTAATGGTTTTTATCTAACAGATACAGCAGTCATAATAAATGTTTAAGATAACTATTTAAATTTTGGCTGTATTAACATCACAATGTAAAGAAACCTAATTTTGCCTCAATAAATCAAAGATTAAACTCACTCAGACATTTTATCTTGCTTGCCCTTAGAATAGTTAAAGAAATTAACTTTAAATATGAGTAATATGTCTTCATTTTATGAGCTTTTTTCATTTCCATAGATTTAGTTTGAAAATAAAATTATTTCCAGTACTTACTGGAATGCTGCTAATGAAACTATTGAATTAATTTTTTTTTGTCTATATCTAAAAATCACTTGAACTCATTTGGAGGGGTTGGATTCTTAAATGAGAACCTGCCTCAATTTATGCTCCTGCTATGGCACTCAGAGCCATATGAACCATCATGGACATTCCATTAAAAAATAAGGTTCAGAAAGTTACAATTTGTCAAAAATTCTCAGTACTATCCTTGAAATACCATGCATAATATTTATTGAAGTATATTTCAAGACTCAGCTTCACAATGAAATTTTGTAAGATTTCTTTCCGATTCCTGCAAGGGTTTTTAGTTCAATGAGAATTAATTGTTTTGCTCGCACAGATACAGTTTCCAAAATAAACCCTCTAAACAGGATCACAATGATCTTTGTAGAGCCTTTAGAAGTGCTTCAAACCACAGGACTCCAGTGGATAATTTTGTTGGTGGTACACAATGGTTTGATTTGGTGGAATTGCAGGCAGAGACCCACCCCAATTTGACCAAGAACACAGTGTCCAGGACAGCACATCCACATCCTGGAATATCATTGCATTTTCCCTAGACAGGTTTTATGTTTAATTTGCTGGCTGTGTGATGTGGGCTGTCCCCCTCCCTGCCCTAACAAGCAGTGGGGCTCTGGCGCCTGCATCCCGGGGACTCTGGGGACAGATGGCTTCAGGGCAGCCAAGGGCTGTCTGGAACAGTGACCCAGACGTCTCCCCACCATGCAAATATCACCATCAGTCAATCATTTCATTATAAATAGTGGACAGCCCAGGGCCCACGGAGCTCTCCCGCATGGCAATGGCTGCACTCCAGGAGCTCCCCTTGAGTAGGGACAACTCTCAAGGTTACCCCTGAAGGCTGAAAGATTCCTTGCCACAACAGAGCCTCAGTAAGTGATCAATAGCTTGCTAATGTTTGAAATCTTAGCTAAGTGATACAAAGGATTGACTGTGCACGTAAACTCCTTTGGACAGAAACTGTTGATCAAGTCTGTGCCTAGGACTGGATCCAGCTGCAGTCTGAGAAGGAGTTTAGGAAGCAAGGGGGTCCTTCCTGAACCTCATGACTCAATGGGAGGGTCTTGCTGACAGCTTTTTCTGACCTTGTCCTTTAGGCAGTAAATAGTCAAGGGTACCTTGTTAAAGCACTCTCACATTTACCATTTAATTTTGTTACCTCCCTGTTTCACATCAAGGTTTACTGCTGCTTCTCTCTCAAGCGGAGGGCTTCACTCCATTAATGACAAGGTGCAGTGGGTAAAGGGAACAGGTGAAAGGGGTTAACAGAGCAGCAATGGGGGGAATAAACATTGGAGGGAATAAACATTTGCTGATTTTCCTAACACAGAAAAGGTAATAGCAAGTTATCTGTTGTGCCACTTGACAGCTTGTAAACGGATGAATGACTGCCTTTAATAGTGGTGATATTTACTGCCTCAGAAACCTAATTCCTTTGACCTGAACAAAAATGGTCGCAGTCATTAGAGCTACATAAATACAGCACTAAAATCTTCCTGAGCACATAACAGTCCTACCACAAAACCCCAAGATTATTCATAACACAAGACACAACCAGAACAAAAATTAATTTTTCAGAACCCGAGTGTTGAAAATTGTTCATGACAAATTTTAATGGACCTGAATCAAAGTCCATTCAAGTAATTTGGAGTCCTTGGTATTGGTATTTATATCAGCACCTAACCTTTCATCTTATTTACAAAGATAATTCATATTATGTTAAGTTTTACCCAAGCAATTTCTGCAAGACGAGAACATCTAGACACATTAGGTACTTAGTTTACTAGACTGTGTTAGACACCTAAGATTAGCATTAGTCCCAAGCACATTGCAGCATTTAATGCGTTTATCTCACAATATCCTTGTAAAGAAGAGGAATAACATTATCTCAGCTTTACAAAGTGAAACTGAAACACAGAGTGAATGTGGTACTTTTAAAAGTATTAAGTACTCAGATCCTATAAGCGCTGAGTGCCTGATTACTGTTAGAAATCTGATCATGTGTGTTATACAGACTAAGCCACTGAGAAACACAATCTGTGACAAAAGTGGCCTCAATCGGGAGCATTAAAATAATGAACTATAGTGAACTACTACTGCTGCCTGTCTTTTTTCTTCTGTCTCTGATGAGGTCTAACTAAAAAAAATGAAAAGAAAACAAAACACCACAACATAAAACCCCACCAATTTCAAACCTCCTACTTCCATGTCTAGTTGAAATATGACTACAGTATCTCTGTTACACACATCAAGCTATTCAAAGTTTGCCAAAGCTATACTTCAAGTCACTTCTGCCTAGCATTACATAAAATTCTAAATATTCCAACATACACAAACCTGAAAAAATTAGCTGAATTTTCTTCATGCTTTAATCATTAACTTTCTCTGTACAATCCCAAGATGTAAAAGTAAATAAAGTGGAACAGGTTTACTTGCTCTGCAGCATCCACTTGTTCTAATAGTTTATCCCTACCAGTCCTGTTCAACATCAGCAATCAGCCTTGGGATGTCTTTTTCTTTAAAATACAGTTTAACACAGAATCATCAATCCAGCAAAGTACCTGTCAGGATATATTCACCTGCAGTTTAAGAAAACTGTGTGGGTTAATCAGAGAGAAATCTCTGCTTTTCTGATGCAAAGCTGTGAGCTTTAGATTATCTTAAAGCATGGGCAATCCACCAAGGAACTACATATTCAGAGAGTTTTTAATGAATATGTATACATTAGTCTTTTTATGATTTTCCTTAAAGGAAAATATTACATCAAAGCAAAGCTAGTTTGGCCTATTACAGAAATTATTTCTTCTGTATACTTCAGTGCATTTCAGAAACAGGTTTTCTTAATCATAAATATTTACTACAAGGAGGAAGAAATACTTTGTTCATTATTTTCCAAATAAGTTAATGAAAAAAGGCCAAAATCTTGATTTTGTTAGACTGTGTTTTTAAGTAAGCCATGATATTAAAAAAAAAATAAAAAACACTTAAACAGGGCAAAATAATGTTTTCTAGGACTAGCTTTTTTCATATCTAGCCAAAGGACCATGTGTACAAAAGAATTGGGAGTGTCTGAATCTTGTGCTAACTTCACATTACTGCTAGTTCTGACATAGTCCACAACTCCAGGACTGTTCCTACAATATTGTCTCCTTTGTCTTCTTATGCCTTTATATCCTTCCAAAGCATACTTTGCATTTCTGGGAAATATTACAGAATTCATGAATAGTTGTTCAATAGCAGGTTGAATACACCATATTGCTCACTGTTAAAGTTCACAGTATGTTCTAGTCTTGTGTCTAGTGTTCTTTCCTTTTCATGCCCAGATGGGACTCCCATTATCCTCCTTTTTCAGTTGTATGACTCACCACCAAAGATTTCCCTCATGCCTTTATCATAGCAGGTGTTCTATCCTTTAAATGTATTCATAGGGAAATCTATGAGGAAAAACATTGAACTAAAAATCTAAATAGAATAGAACATAAATTAAAACTTTTTAAGTCTATGTTTTAGTGTGTTGACAACAGATATTAATATTCTTACACTGAACAGTAGCAGAGGTCTCAAAACCTGATATTGTTGAACAATAGAATAAATTTATTGTTTCCATGAGTGAAGATGCCTCAAGCAACCTGTAAAAAATAAATTCCAAGCTAAATAAAATTTGGTTGTAGTGGTTTCTTGTCTTGAGAAGAAGGTCCGCTCTAATTAGACTGCCTTCTGTGAGACCACTGTTTGATCTTCCTACGTGCTGTAAACTTCACATCCTGTCATTACTGCCAGTAATTTCTGTAGAAACCACCACTAATGAATGTGAAAAACAGAGCAATGTAATCTGGAAAACTGAAGTAGGAATCAAGTAGGAAATTTCTGGGTATTCCTGTAGAAATTCAAATCTACTTTTTCCCCATTAATTTGTTTCTACAGTTCTTAGGTTTGGTTTTTTTTTTTTTCCAGTCAAGACATAAATCTCCCATGAGAAAAGAAAGCCAAAAACAACAGAACAAAAACACACTGGTGTTTCTAATGCAACAGTTAATTTGGCTAGTTGATTTGGATTTATCCTAATTTCATATGTAACAGCTGTCTGCTTTTCTTCTCCCTTATTTCAGCTAAACGATGTCAAAGCACATTTTCTACATAAGCAACAGCAGTTTTGACCTCTGTTTACATGTTGTGTTGAAGCAGTAGCCCCAAAAGGGGCTGGGCATTGTATATACTGCTTGTCATCTCATAATTCAAAATATTGAAAAGTGAGAATTTGAACTACTTTGAAGAAATGCAAAGCAACTTCTTGATTACCCAAAATTAGCACCTTGCATAGCCACACCTTTCAGGTTAGCTTTTGGAAGGAAAACAGACACGCAAAGAGAGCCTAATCTCAGTCTTTATTAAAATCAGCACAGTCAAGGCTAGTGAACCTCTGTCAACAGAGAATTCCCCAGAAATTGTAGCCAATTAAATTCTTTCTAGAAGTTCATGAAGTATATAAGGGTGTAGAATTTCATTAAGTGGGTCTAGACTGCCCACACCTACCCTAAAATAAACCCTTCCTCTCCTGCCAATCCCAGTTAAAAAGATGGGGAAAAAGTGCTTTGGAGCTAACATTTCCCTCGAGTATGTTTCAGTGATGCAATAGCAAGTTGGAGCCACATTCTCCTGCTGGACTCCCAGCTCTGATACTCCACAGGCTGCTGCTCTGGATGCACCTCCTCTCCTTCCAGCCCACACCACATCCACATCTAAGGCACAGCCAAGATCTAGGTAGATAAAGGTGCACAGACTTATGTTGTGTTCAACTACAAACATATTCTGATCTTCTGTACAATCTCTCAACATTTATTTACAACATAAAAAATTGAATTGTTCTGGATTTTAACCTGGGGGCTTTGCTCAGAATTGATGCTAAGCTTGAGAGTAATTAAATATGACACAAGGTGGTGTCAGGTTGGATTAGCTTTAACAAACTACTTAGTCAACAAAAAGGAAAGTAAGGAAAAGATTGGATTTTCTAGCCACAAATATTCCTTCTCCTCTTTAATGAAATTGCTAGAGACAAGGAATTGTATCACAGCAACCGCAAATGCCAAAATACACTTTCAGATAATCCTGCAAAATCTGCTCATAAAGCCGTCCATCAGTGTTTGGAAATACTATCAACCCCATGTTCTCTCAGGTAAATAGTCCAAGTGAAGTCACCTCTATTTTCGGACCAAGGGCTGGATGTTCGTGCAACTTTTGCTGTTTTGCTTTGAATGCAGAAATTGGCACTTTAGATGAAGTCATGAAACATGAATTAAAGTTTACACTACAACAGCCAGCAACTGCCATTTACTTTAAATTCCAAGAGTGTGACATTTTGCTTGCAGCACTGGGCAGAATTTCCCAATAAATTTAATAAAATCATACATGCATTAATTACACAGAAGCAATCCATATAACATTACCACTTGCAGGTGAACTTGTATTTGGGGTTCACATTAAAAAAAAATTGCTAGAATCAGCTCAGCTTCATAGATTAAAAAAAAGAATAAGCATATTATGGTTTTTTACACCACAAATCTGTCTGGCATGGAAGCCAAAACAATTGCTGGATGAATAAAAGCTATGTAAGAAATATAAGGGCTTTTCATATAAAATCATGTCACTAAGACAGTAAAATAGTACTAAGTAGCAGGAGTTGCAGCAGTAAGAAATTATATGGCTCATGACAGTCACCTCTGGTTTGCTACCCTCTAATTATGTTTTACATTTGAGGGGAATCACAAAAAACCATGGAAAGAGTAGAGCTCCACACACTGACCCAAACTCCAACAGTTTTTCATGAGGTCACTTCTTCTAGTCTAATGTGTGCAACTAGAAAAACGCAAAGAAAAAGGAAGACCAAACCCATAATGAACTGCAACATTCATAAACATGCTGAAGTAAATTAGCATACTGCAAAATAATCACTAATAAAATTACATTTAAGTTTTATTTACATAGTGATTGCTTTAGAAACAGAGCCTGAGCAATGCTGGACTGCTGTACTGTAGCAAGAATTGGTACAGCAGAAGTTATATGCCAAAGGAGATGTTTTTGTTCATCCTGTTTAAGTCCTTACTTTTGGTCTGTTCTGCAAAGTTTCACTAGATGGATGGTGTCACTGTTTACCTTCCCACAGCTCAGAAAAGGCACTCACTGTCTGAACAGGAAGCTTTTCCTCAAACCCAAAATAAACTCATGGAATAAAATACTACCATGAAAGCTTTAACCTATCATAAACATGAATGCAGTACACAAATAATGGTTTAAATACAAGGGTAAGAAAATCTGCTTTAATAAACTGAAGACTTCCAAAGTCACAAAAAAAACTACTCCCAAATATTAAGGGCTGCCAAACCTGTACCTCTTGAACTTTTTCCAGGAAACAAATTTTCCACTGAGTTGTAAACTAGTATAGATCTAGAAATACTCAGAGACATGTTCCTGGAAAGTAGAAATCCCCAGCGAGTCAGTTGCAGGCACTATTGAGTTTCCCATTATTTGCTCATGAAGGTAAATTTTTCTCGGTTAAGCTGATGTTCCAGTTCACAGCTAAGGCAAAAGAAAACTGCTGGTAAACATGCAATTCAAATATAGCGAGATACTGTTTCTACCAAGAACAAGTACCCCTCACAAAGCATATTAATGTCCTTTTGTATGGTTTAAAAGCCAGAGAGAATGTCAGTTATCTGAACAAGTCACATGCTGTCTAGTGTAAAAGTAGATATTTTCTTTTTCAAAGTCTTTAAACCATCATAACTGTACACAAGGCATTAAAAATCCAAACGAGATCATTTGAAAAGCTGAAAACAAATTCAAAATACCACTGTTCTTCAGGAATTACTTTTGAGAGCCGAAGCAGGAAGAAGCAGGTAATTTTGTTCATCACTTTCACAGCTCTGAGTTTTCCTGGTGTCAGGAGGGGCAGAATCACCTCCTTGGACCTGCTGTCAATGCTGCTTTCGTTGCAGGTCAAGGCCCTTTTGGCTTTCTGGGCTGTAGGGGCACATTGTGAGGTTAAGATGAGCTTTTCATGCCTCAAGACACCCCAAATCCTTCTCCTCAGGGCTGCTCTCAATCCCTTCTCTGCCCAGCCTGTGTTTGTGATTGGGCTTGCCCTGACTTGGGTGCAGGACCTTGCACTTGACCTTGTTGAAATTCATGAGGTTCCCATGAGCCCACTCTCCCTCTGGAATGGAATCCCTTCCCTCCAGCATGTCAGTCACCCCAGACACCTCAGTGTTGTCAAACGTGCTGGGGGTGCCCTCAATCCCACTGTCCATGCTGCTGTTAAACTGTGCCACTCCCAGCACTGACTGCTGAGGACACCTCCTCTCACTGCTCCCCCCCTGGACATCGAGCCACTGACTGCAGCCCTGAGTGGGACCAGCCAGCAAGGCAAGTTTAATTTTAAAGATCTATTACACTTACAGAATTGGGACTTATTAACACAAAGTAAACCCAAAGCAATTTGGCAACGTTGCGGTTTGCTATAAAGAGTGAATAAGCAACTATTTCAAGGGTAACACTGGAAAATGTGCCAGAGCAACAGATTTATTGATTTAGAATGATAAAAAGGCCATATTTAGATAAAGGATAGATCCAAAGCACTCTAAAATCATAAAAAGTGTTCTGCTTGGCTTCAGTGGGCTCTGCTTAAGGACACAGTTAAAAATAATACAAGGTTATTCATTGCAGAACCACGTAAGACCTAGAAGTTAAACACCACCACTGCCTTTTAAAAGGACAGATGTGGTATGACTAATATTGACTTTTCTAGTCTGCATGTTTAGTGAAAGATTAGTATAATCTGCCATTTATTTTGATACTGAAATTAGAAAGATTATATGAGATCATTTTGCCCTGAAGTCACATAAGATTGATGTGGGAGAGAAATCTCTTCAAAGATGCCCTGGCTTTTCACCCATTCTTAACCCTTAAAGAGAGGCACCTTTTCTATGGAATGAGAAAGGAAATAGATTCTATTTGACCTGAAAATAACAAGGATTACTGAACAACTTGTGTTAGTCTTTCTCAGGAGTTTTATCAGAAGATATTACTAATATTGATTTTCTAGAGCCCCACCACCTGAAGACTTGCAATCAGACAAAAATCTGATTCACAGAAAATAGTGCCACTCACAGTCTGCATGCACACACAAGAGCATGTACCATTAAATTCTTTACAAGGCAAAAAAAAAATCTTAAGTTTCGGTGTTCTTAAGTGTATTATCCAAGTACTAATTGTACTTTATCTGAAATAAAACTGAGTCAATGGGGATCATTAGCTTTGCTGTCCCTTTAATGGAGGGCTTCGCAATATAATTTGACATTCCAGTTCAGACCAATAAAACTTCTTGTGTGGTGACAACTACTAAAAATATTTAATAATTCCACAATAGCCATATTTACTGACAGCACCTTAAGAAGTCACATAACTAGATTTCTTTTCATTTATGCCTTGCAGTCAGAAAAGCCCAAGCATCAAAATGAAAGAAACTAAAATTAAATGTTATTCATTCTGAACAAAATCATTTCAAAGATTAAAAATTAGATGTGACCTTGGACTTTTACAGTAATTCATATTTTTCTCCATTTTCTCTTTAAAAGCTACATGTTATTCTATTAAATTTTTATTGATATTCAATCAATCTTGTAATAATTTGAGTGCATCTGGTTTTTCTGTTTTATTTCTACCCTAGAGCTTGAGTCATAGAGAATTTCTCAGAAATCATAAATATGCATTTCCAAGTTAGTACAGTACTCAGATCTCAAGGACATAAAAAGGATGGTTTGTTTTGCAAGCTTCCTTCCACTCTGTCACTAGAAGTAAAAGCAGTATAATTTTGCTTTTTGAGGTAAATAAGGTCTTTCTGCTGACACAAAACATTGATAGAATGGAGCCAGGATAGAGATGTAGGTCTGCAGGAAGAGAAACCAAGTACAGCAGTATGAAAGGACACTTGAGTTATCTGTCAGGTGTGGTTCTAAAATCCTCTCTGGTACAGTTTACTTTCTTAGTTGTCTCTAAGTGGCATCCATTACTTAGCCAGATTATCCCAGTGCTGATTTTCAGACAAGAACAGAACCAAGCTGCATAACAGATGTGAGAAAAAGGGTTTACAGATAATTGTGCCATAATTAAAACTATGTTAATTAGAGGGATTATGGTAGCATTTTCCTGCTGTGGTTACTTCTTCTCTTGTTACCTTGAAAATTTTGATCAAAAAGGCCAAAGCTGGAAGGTTATTAATTACTTTTACCTTCCCATCTGTGTTTTTTGAAAATCACACCAGTTTTGTAGAGTAGAATTTCAACATTCCATTACTCAATCCAAGATCTGGAGAGTGACAAAACTGCTGGCCAAAGTGGAGAAGATAATCATTGCTGTTATCAGTGAGTTCCTTAGATTTCAAAGCAAAGCCTAAAGCACAGAATATGCTGGCTTAATGACAAACACAGTGGTCCTAACTCACTCTGAATGTGTGAATGTAGTGTCAGCAGTCTAACCCCCTGAATGCTGAATTCTTTCCCTTTTCAGGGGAACAGAGCTGTTTTGTGTATGCTTGTAGCTGATCTCAACTATTTTCACTACTGAAACACTCATATTTCCTAACCAATAAAACTCAGAGCAAGATCTCAAGGCTAGCTCTACTGTCTCATGGTGCTACAAAAGACTTTAATCAGAGATGCTTTGCCCATGGATGATAAGACTCAGAATTACATAAAGATGAAGCAGCTAAATCACTCTGCTTTGTAAATTACAGCTGATGGTTTATTACTCTCAATGAAGCAGGAATACTTATAAGTGAAATAGCCCAAATTAATGTATTGCTACACTTAGAGGGGAAATGAATGCAAGCCCTCTATTCAGAAGAATAGCTAATTTAAATATGTTAGAATCTCAAACTCTGATTCTTCTCCCACTCTCAGTAATTTTGCTCTGGTGTAACCAATGGATTTCCAAGAGGTCACCACCAATTTACACCAGCATCAGGATTACCTGATCACTTCAGAGTGAACTGATAGTGTGGGGAAAGAAAGCCAAGTCCAGTCAGTGGATGGGTATTTAAAAACAGGACTCTGTAAAATCAAAGAGTATGTGCTAAAGAACAGGATTCTAAAGTGCATCTATGAAAACAAAAGCAACATGAAACTGGAAATATATATCAAAGCACGGTGGGCAATTCAAAACAGTCACAATGAAGGTAGCATAGCTGTGAGGGGTAACCAGTTTATCCAAACTTAGAAAACCTTTAACATGCCTTTGCAGGGTCTGTACATTGCAGAGTTACCTGAATCCATTCTGAACTGACAAAGATGTCAAAGCAGTGCACTTTTACATTGCTGGTAATAATAAGTCTGAATTAAAAGACTCTACAAACCTCCATTTTTTTATTAAGCTATAGTAGAAAAAAAAAACCCCACTATTAAGAGAAGATTATGTGATCCTTTAAGAAGTTTAGAAATTACTTTGCTCTCCAAAAGTACAAATAGAGTCTTTGAGGCCAGCTGTATGTGTTTCCATGAAAGGTTCTACATTAACCTTCTACTCATATATAAAAATTGATTAACAAATCAGAAAGCTAAACCACCTGAACAATAAATAAAATGTCAAACACTTGCTTTTGACTTTATTTTATAATTACTTTTGCACATTAGGAACATTGCCTGTGACATGGGATGCAAGCCAGAGGGGGCAGACAGAAAAATAGCAGAGCAAGAACAAGGCTTCAATACACAACATGCCCGTCTTCAGTGTCTTACCAACAGAAGTGCTCTGCACTGAGGAACTTCTCTCACACTGGAACTTTTGATGTTATATTCCTGCATTTGGCTTTTTTCTCTGAAGTTCAGAACAAATCACTTTGTTAAAACAAGATTTAGGCACAGTTGAGCAGTTCAAGGTACATTTCCCTGGTCAGATTCTTCATTATTTTTCCTTTCTTAATTCCTTTCATAAGCTGCCATTCTTACTGGCTCCTAAAGAATTACTAATGTAGCATTTAAGAATTCAAATGAAATTAACTTTTCTCTCCAATCTCTGACTGTCTCATTATTATTCTGCAATCAGGAACTTCATGTTCTTTGTCCATTTCAGATACAACCATTCGTCTCTCCCATTTCCTATCACTGTCAGAGGCTATTCCAACTCTGATTATATTTCTGATAGTCAGCTCTTGGTACATAAGGTGTTACATGAATTTTTATATTTTTACTACTTACACTGCATTGAGTACAACATAATTTTGCTTTTAAAATTTGTAAACTGCTTTTGAACCAGTGAGTAATAAAGTGTGCTCAGTTACCTAGAGGTTATTTATTTCACTTCTGCCTGAGTCTTCTCAGCTTTTGCTCATACAGTATTCAACTACTCCAACCAAAGAGTATGTGAATATATACAAAGAAAAAATTTTAATTGGTATTGAAAAAGTAAGGATGCCAATTTTGTAGGATTGTACAAAAGGCTGCATAGACAGTTCAACATATTCACTGTGCAACAGAAACAACTTCAAAGTGATTTAATTCCCCTATGTAAAATGTACTGAAATTTATTTCTTGATAAATATATTACTTTAGAATAATAATGTTGGGGGTAAAACTTGACAACAGGTATAGATCAGAGGTTGCATATTGTAGTAATTATTTTTCAGATTAAAGATTCTCCTTTTTATAGTTAATGTTACAAAAGTCTTTATTAGAAATGCACGTACACTTAAATACCTCTGAAAAAGGCCTTCAGTTTCCCATGGCTGCTTTACTTTTTTCAGGTTTAAAAGAAGTGTGAAAGACTGTATCAAGAATTAAGGCAATCCAGTGTTGCAGAGGCACCATTGCCCATTAAAAATTCAAAATTTCAAAAGCACCATAGCAAACAAAAATAAAATAAGAAAATTTTCTAAAAGTGCATCTGACTCAGTCCCTCCTATCTCCTCTCATCCAATACCAACGCTGCTTCTGGACTACATGATCTTGTACTGCTGTAGGATGTGAGGAGTGGAAAATTGGTTTAAAATAGGTCAATAAGGAGGCAGAGAAAAATTTGACATTTTTGGTGTGAGGAAGGCACTACATGTTTAAGAATATTGTATAAGACTGCATTAAATACTAGAAGATTAAGGATGCCACGTTTAAATTCCAGCATTATATTTTTAAATATTTACTGTCTTTTAATTACATCTTTTAAAAACTGAAGAGTATAATCAAATATAATTCTATACAGAATTTTACACATATGTATAATTAACATATATATTAACAGTTTCTTTTCAGAATACAAAAATTAAAGGCCTAATCAGTAACCAGCAAGTGCTAATTACACACTGAATTTGTTTGACAGATAACATTTTGAAAAGCACCTGATTTTCAAAGCACTAAAAAATTGAAAGCACAGGCAGACTTTCAAGTAATACATCCATTATTAGTTGCATTTTTGTGAGTGGTAATTATTTTGAATATACTTCCTCATGGGTGTATTTGTGTGTGTGCATGTGATACTGAATGAACATAAGTGAAATTACAATTTCTCTGGACTATACTTTTTTTGCCTTAGAAGAAGAAAATATTTTTTAAATTTAAAATTATCACAGTAAGTCTGAACAAAAATGTGCAATCCTGGTAAAAGTTTAGACTGCAATAGAATTCTCAGATTTGATACAGACAGGAGACTGTGACATCATGATTTTGGCACATCTGAAACAATTTCCGCCACTGCAGAGCACCTCAATATTTCTGCCCATTTATAAAAACAAACAGTTCCACTTCAGCAAAGACTCAATATGGAGAAAGCCAAAAGACTCAAAGCTCTCTCTTTCTCACACTCTGCCCTGCTCTAGCTTGTGCTCCTCTCCCCCTGGGGTCACAGGTCCTGACAAAAGCCCTGCTTCAACACGGGTTTCCCTTCAAATCCCAGCCTCCTTTGGGCATCCCCCTGCTCCGGTGCTCGCTCCTCCCGGGGCTGCAGCTGGATCTCTGCTCCCCACAGACCCCCACGGGCTGCAGGGGCACAGCTGCCTCTCCATGGGCAGCACCAGGGGCTGCAGGGGAATCTCTGCTCCAGCACCTGGAGCACCTCCTGCCCCTCCTGCACTGACCTGGGAGTCTGCAGGGCTGTTCCTCTCACATATTCTCACTCCTCTCTTCCAGCTGCTGCTGCACAGCAGTTTTTTCCCTTTTTCAAACCTGTTATGCCAGAAGCACTGCCACTGTCACTGCTGGGCTCAGCCTTGGCCAGTGGCAGTCCATCCTGGAGCTGAATGGTGTTGGCTCTGCCAGACGTGGGGGAAGCTTCTGGCATCTTCTCACAGAAGTGAACCATGCAGCACCACTCACTGCCAAAAGACTCCCACACAAACTCAATACACCTTCCTTTTCCCACATGGATAATAAATTCCCTGCTTATTTTTCATCAGTATACTGTGGTAGTACTGGGACATTTTAATACAGTCTCAGAGACTGATTACAGAGATTGGAAAAATCTTGACTCTTGTAAATCAGCACAATTGCAGTGCTGTCACCCCTTTCACTACCTGATGAACCCTATCAAAATTATCCTGTAGTCCATCATAATGCAATTTATTATCCAGGCTGGCAATACTTGCTGAGAAGAGAAGGACATGCCTATACTACACTGTTTTAGGCGACACTACTCCGCTAGAGACAAATTGTTCTCCATTGTTCCTTAGTGACAAATGCTGTAGTTCACTAAGCACCAGGAGTCTGTTTTACCCACCCCAAAACACAAGTTCTTGTTATTACCACAGATAATTCTTCCAGTAAGAAAACCTGCCTGGGAACTCTGAAGCTCTACAACAAGTGAATACTGATAAATCTTATCTTATATATTAAACATGCAGCATGTAACTCATGTTTTCCATATAATCCTAGACTAAATATTATCAGTAAAAATAATGTGCTTACTCTTTTGATCCACTTCAATGACTTTGTCACAGAGGTAAATGGCATCTCATAGGAAATTCTAAGCAGAGTGTTTTGTGAGATTTCTACATCCAGCCCTTTTAATATTCCTTTCCCAGTTTTTCCAGCAGGTAGGTAGTCTCCTGCCTTTTGTACAGTTTAAAGTAGGCCAGAAACACGAGTCACTTTCAACTAGCCAATACTCAGATAGGCCTGTGCACAACATTTTATGTAGCCTGGAACCAATGCAAGTGGCATGAGAAAAATGAAGATAAGGAATGTATAAAATCCAGCCGTTTGTGTCTCACTGCACAAGTTACAGATATTTTGTACTCCAGCCTCTTTGGAATAAATTCAGATTGAGCATATTGAAAGGACCCTGGATATAATTGTCATGTATATGATGGCCTCTGCCCTACGAACATTGACTGGGGACTTAGCAGGACTAAGTATGCAAACTGAACCAATTCAGTTGTGTTTAATAGCACTGGGATATCCATAGCTAGGAATGGAATCAAATAGAACAGCATCACAAAATAGGGAAATGTGGGTGGTGTGCTAAATTTACCTTTTTGTAAGAGTTGAATGCCAGCATTTGCAGATATGTGAAATGATGCACAAGTTTCCTGGACATTGTAGCCTTTTTGATATAACTCTGGTGAGAAAGCTACACAAGAACTTTTGGTAGCTTTCTTAAAGCCCAAGTAACAACACAATGAATAGGAACATTCAGACTTTTCCCAAATAGTCTTCAGCCTTGCTTTTTCTGAATTTGCAACATATGAATCAGCTCTCAATAGCCAAAGCTTGAAACCAATATTGATGTGCACCTACTTTGAGGTAGGTCACCTGTCTCCAGCATTGCAATTAATAATTGGTAATTCATGGCTGACTCCAGACATTATAAGGGTACAAAAAGAAAAGTTTCACAACACCCTTAAGGTTCTACTCCTGATTAAGTGATTATTCTCTGGTAAGATATTGGCAAATTCAATAAGTGATTTGAATTTCACATGATGCAGTTTTGCAATACTGTATTTTGCACCAACTTTGGTCACATTGCTGCAGGCTGACAAATTCTGCAATTCAAGTCCTAAATCTTTTGAAGTTTTACTCCTAAATTTTCTTGGTAACTTCTGATTTTAAGATGGAAGTGCCAACATTTAAAGTTGCAAGTTTTTCCATTTTGTCACTGCCCATCTGGGGATAGACAAGAGCACAGTAATGCCACACCAGGAGAGAAATTTCCAAATACTTCAAATCAGAAACCTTCCTGGAAGTGACATTACCTGTATCTTTTCCAAGATTAAATTCAGTATCTTCTGTAGTTCCCTAGCTCTGTAAAAGTAGTCTGAAAGAATTGGCATGCTACTGCATTTGCACTGTATTAATTATAAATCAAAGCACTTCCACAGCATCTTCCACTTTAGAAGCTCATGTTCCACTAGCAGTGGTTTCCCTGTATGCAAGATATTCTGGGAATAAGCACTATCAAATTTCAGAAACCTCAACTGCTGGTATAATGGTTATTTTTACCTACTTCTTTCATTGCTTTTCTGTAATCACTTTCTAATGATTTAAAAATCTTCTGGCTTTGTTTGACAGAAAGGCAAAGCTGCTGCTGTATTTGATCACCAGCCTGCCTCTGGCAGGCAGCCAATAAAAGGTTTCTTTACAAGTACTGGTAAAATTTTGTTTCCTTTTATGACTAACAAAACTATGAAACAAGTTTCTCAACTAGGCAAACTTAGTGCTAATTTGTTTAAAGCTTTGTCTTTGATTCCTTGCAACCCTTAAACCAGTGATGTGGAATGATGAGCATTAACCTCACACTAGGCTCATTTCAGAGACTGAAATAGCCATAAATGCATTTTCTCTTTGATTCATCACTGGCCTGCACATTACACACTCTGTTTCATGGAGCACAATGGTTGTTCAACTCTACAGTTATGTGTGTTTGGGGCAATGAAGATCCTTAATTTCATATTTGTGACAAACTAAGTTTGGGGCTCTTTAATCTCCTTGGTGCGTGTGTGGATCTTCAACACATTAAGAATTTTAATTGCAATTATCCCAATGCCTTCTCTGGTTACAATTCTACCATTAACACAGAATTATACTGAATATTTCTAATATAATGAGGCTATTAAAAACACCAGGATTCTATAACATGGAAAAAACTTCTCTGGAACTCATCTGGTTTATAGATTATAAAATGAAGCATAATACTCAATACTGCACTGAATTCTAGACACGAGTATAAATGCCAACATTTTTTGTTATATACATAATATTAAAGACTTTTTAATGCTAACAATACAGGGTGTCAATAAATTGCAAAACTTAGTTTTGTACTAAAATTTTGAATGTATGCTTCATTTCATTCTGGGTTTCTGGTGAACTGGTCCAGGTGGTGGGTTTTAATTTCAGATGCTTTTCTCTGCATATTGAGCTCTGTCCATTCATCACTTCATAACTATTGGTCATAATGACTTTTTATAAGGCAATGAATTCCCACTTCAAATTTAAATTCCAGATGTGGAGTCTCCTTCTCTGGAGATGCTCAAAACTTGCCTGCATGTAATCCTGTGCAGCCTGCTCTGGGTGACCCTGCTTTAGCAGGAGGACTGAACCATATTATCCCCAGAGGCCCAAGGTAGATACATTTGAAATAATAGCCATCCCTGAAAGCCAAATTGTCACAATCAGATTTTAAAACTAATATTCCACTGATAGATCAGAACAAAGCGTAAACTTGCTTTCTGCCTGAATACTGAAAGTAAGAATAAAATATAAAATATTTTTCAGATAATTTTGAAAGAAAATCTTTGAGAAAAAATTCTCTCCAAATGGATATTGGTTACACTGCATCATTTTTATGGTGTTTGTGTATGATAATTGATGTACAGAAAATTATCACATTTGGCCAAACAAAATCATTTTCAGAAAATGAAACCCCATATTAATTTAAATAAAAGCAAATGCAGCAACTAGTTACAGTAGTTATAGTAAAGTGTCAGTGTGCAGAATTTGCTGCATCATCAACATTGCAAATACCTAAGTACTTAAAAATAAAACTTCTAAATGTATTACCAGGTAGACTGCATAATGAGATCCCAGAAAGACAGAAGGAGTTTTCCGTTCTTTTAGCTTTCCTGTCATGGCAAAGCCAAGTGCCCCCGGCCTTCCCTTGCTTTCAATAGAATACAATTATTTTAGATAAAGAGATCCCATTTAGCACAGAGCCCATGGTAAGGATAGCACAAGCCTGAGGTCCTCCTTCCACCTAAATAAGCCAACATGCCCCATGTGTCTCTGAAAGCCCTTAAGATATCTTAGATATCAGATATCAGTCTCAGATATCAGTTATTTTAGTTTTTAGAAGGATTCCCACTGTGGAGATTTAGACCAGAAATAGGAACCTCCTTAGAGCAGAGAACAGAACACATTTTTTCTGTGGAAATTACAGTTTTAACATAATGCAGCACTGGTAATAACCCTGTGTGAGAAGGGTGGAGTGACCCAGGCAGGCAGCAGCTCTCCTCTCTCCTGCTCTGAGGTTCTGGGCAGCCTTGCTCAGAGCCAGTCCTCTGTCTGCATCCTGATAAACACACAAAACTACAAGCAGTTTTAATCCTGCACCTCAAAGTGACAGTATCATGGGTTCTTCATCAAATCACTTTGATTTCCTTACACTACGTCTGACTTAAGCCTTCATTAATTCTAAGAAAATCAGTAGGTGATTAAAGCAATTAGCACATTTTGATTTTTCACAACTCTGTAGCTACTTTTAAACTGCATGTGATCTTTCTATCATTAACTTGGCATTTTGTTGCAACTGAAATATAATCTAAGCCTCAAAAATCACAGACACATGATTGCAAGCAATCAGAAATCAGGTGAGTTACAACAAAAAATTATGATTCACACAAGATTCACCCATTGTATTACCATGCTCTTTACTAGGAATGGGTATTGATATCCAAACAGTGGAATATAGGGGTTTACATTGTAAAGTTACTTATTCTTAAGGCACCTATCTAATCTGATTATTTATGACACTGCTTCTAGGTAAGTTTATTTTACTTGTGTAGTTAAGCCTTGTATTTTGGAGTAGAAGGTTACAAGCTAGAAAAACCTGTCTGAAGAAGGTAAATTTTGCCCTAATACAAAACTACCCTTGCTGTTCTATCCATTAATTGTCATTAGATATGCTTCCCTAATGATTCACTAAAACAAATTCTATGGATTTTTTCTCCCCACTGCAGATGGAGAGAGAAGATCTCTGCCACAATTCTCTGAAGCAATACATTTACATATGTAGGAACTCTCATTAATTTTCATTTTCATGATTCAAGACAAAATAACATTTTTCTCTTCACTAGTTAAGTAAATTCTTTTCACACTCTTTCAAAGGCTGTTTTTAGCCCATGTTTTTGTCAGCACATTAAAGGTTTTCTAGTGGTTGAGGCTGACAAGCATTAGTATCCAGACATTTACATTGCAATCAAGCTATTCATAACAAAAAGTTTCAAATCGAACCTCAGAAGCTGTGACAGTGTATTTTTTTAATCACTAAACCAGACTTACACAATGAGACCTAAAAAGATAGGGAGAAAAAAAAAATCAGAGCAGTTATGATTTGAACTTAGACTGAAAAATAATGCAAAGAAAGACCAGGTTTAGTATACCCAGCATCTGACAGGACACCCAAATGCATCTCCCAAAGTGGGATCTATTAATTACCTTGGGCAGAAGTTATATATCTGTTAAAAGACCTGAGAGAGCCAATATGTCTTTTATTGTTCCAAGAGCTTCTCCGTACTCTATTCCCTTCTGTGCCCAGGCATCTATCAGAGATCTCAGCCTTCTCCAATAAATTTATTAGTACTGCTGGCCACAATTTAACTGTGATATTTTTTCTAAATCAAAAGGCCATACTTGAGTGAAATATGAATAGAGAAGTATTCCCGGTCACTCCTTCCCCAAATAAAAACTGAATCTCCAAGCTTTTCTCATTAACCAAAAGAGGTTTTAATTTAAAACCTTGGAGACAGTAAGGAATACTTAAATCCAGCCTCTTTCCCTGATTTCCTCTGGGATTTAAGGCAGGCTGTGTAATCCAGCTGCTCTAATTAGCACAGCAAACTGCAGTTTTGCTTATAAGAAGAAACAAATTAAAACTTTATTCTTCCGTTTCTCAGTAAACTGTATTCCCCAAATAAAATAAATTCTCAGAAGAGCTGTAAGAGTTATTTCACATAACTTTAGTTTGACAAAGACAGGAAAATGTTTCCACCTTTTCATAATTTACCAGCTTGATTTTTCATTGATATTAATTTTCTGTTAATTTCAATCAAACACTCATGCAAACACATGACAAATCGTACTGGTAACTGAAAGGTGTAAAATAAATAGGTCACACACATGAAAATATTTCCATTTAGAAAAATAAGAGTAACCATATAATATGTACTTCTCAAGCCCATTCAGCTCATAGCACACTGCTGGTGTTTTTCTTTGAGATTCTTGACATACAGCAATGCTTTTAATGAATCTAAATTTGGAAGTACACCTCAAAACTCCAGAGGTTAGAATGGTTTTTAAAATTACACTATAAATTACTGTGTACACAATAGTTTCTCTTTAACTAATTCAAAGTCAAGCCATATTAATTCTGAAATGCAAAATAAATGTATTAATATTCATACAGCTTTTGACACTGTGTTGTGTTGACCTTGGCTGGACTCCATATGCCCACCCGAAGCGGCTCGATCACTCCCCTCCTCAGCTGCACAGGGAAGACAAATACAGAAAGGCTTGTGGATCGAAAAATGGTCACTAAGATCATCACCAATTATCATCACAAGTAAAATGGACTCAGCTTGGGGAAATTAGTTTAATTTCTTAACAGTCAAATCTTGAAAAGACCTTCCCTCCTCCTTCCCTTCTTCCTGGGCTCAGCTTCACTCCTGATTTCTCTGCCTCCTCCCCTCCAGTGGCAGAGCAGGACAGGGAATGGGGGTTGTGGTCAGTTCCTCACACACTGCTCCTGACACTCCTTTCTCCAAAGGGAGAGGGCTCCTCACGCTCTTCCCCCTGTGGGTCCCTTCCACAGGACACAGTCCTTCAGGAGCAGACTGCTCCAGTGTGCGCTTGCAGGTGGATATCTGTTCCACTGTTCCTGGCTCTCTGGTGAGGTTCCAGATGACTGGAAGCTGGCCAATGTGACACCCATTTATAAAAAGCGTAAGAAGGAGGATCCTGGTAATTACAGGCCAGTCAGCCTGACCTCAGTACCAGGTAAGGTTATGGAACAGTTTATATTGAGTGCTATTACACAGCACCTACAGGATGGACAGGGGATCAGACCCAGCCAGCACGGGTTTAGGAGCGGTAGGTCATTTTTGACCAACCTGGTCTCCTTTTATGACCAGGTGACCCGCCTGGTGGATGCAGGAAAGGCTGTAGATGTTGTCTATTTAGACCTCAGCAAAGCCTTTGACACTGTCTCCCACAGCATACTCCTGGAAAAGCTGGCAGCCCACGGCTTGGACAGGAGCACTCTTTGCTGGGTTAAGAACTGGCTGGATGGCCGGGCCCAGAGAGTGCTGGTGAATGGTGCTGCATCCAGCTGGCAGCCAGTCACCAGTGGTGTCCCTCAGGGGTCTGTGCTGGGACCTGCTCTGTTTAATATTTTTATTGATGACATGGATGAGGGTATTGAATCTATCATTAGTAAATTTGTGGATGACACTAAGCTGGGAGCATGTGTTGATCTGTTGGAGGGTAGGAGGGCTCTGCAGAGAGACCTGGAATTGTTGGGTGGATGGGCTGAGTCCAATAGGATGAAGTTTAATAAGTCCAAGTGCCGAGTCCTGCATTTTGGCCGCAATAACCCCCTGCAACGCTATAGGCTGGGAACAGAGTGGCTGGAGAGTGCCCAGGCAGAAAGAGACTTGGGAGTACTCGTTGACAGCCAACTCAACATGAGACAGCAGTGTGCCCAGGTGGCCAAAAAGGCCAATGGTATCCTGGCCTGTATCAGATACAGTGTGGCCAGCAGGAGCAGGGATGTCATCCTTCCCCTATACTCGGCACTGGTGAGGCCACACCTTGAGTGCTGTGTCCAGTTCTGGGCCCCTCAGTTCAGGAAGGACGTGGAGACACTTGAGCGTGTCCAGAGGAGGGCAACAAGG
The DNA here is from genome assembly GCA_026261815.1 of Monarcha castaneiventris obscurior. Taxonomy (NCBI): domain Eukaryota; kingdom Metazoa; phylum Chordata; class Aves; order Passeriformes; family Monarchidae; genus Monarcha; species Monarcha castaneiventris. The sequence continues at coordinate 6,158,930 of JAMPIT010000539.1, forward strand.
CTGGTGAGGGGCTTGGAGCACAGGCCCTATGAGGAACGGCTGAGGGAGCTGGGGTTGTTTAGCCTGGAGAAAAGGAGACTCAGAGGTGACCTTATCACTCTCTCCAACTTCTTGCAAGGTGGTTGTAGTGAGGTGGGGGTTGGCCTCTTTTTCCGGGCAACAACTGACAGAACAAGAGGACACAGCCTTAAGTTGCGCCAAGGGAAATATAGGTTGGATATTAGAAAAAAGTTTTTTACAGAAAGAGCGATAAAATATTGGAATGGTTTACCTGGGGAGGTGGTGGAATCACCATCCCTGGATGTGTTTAAAAAGAGATTGGATGTGGCACTCGGTGCCATGGTTTAGTTTAGTTGAGGTGTGAGGGCATGGGTTGGACTCGATGATCTTGAAGGTCTCTTCCAACCTGGTGATTCTGTGATAGCCTTGGGCTGCAGAGGTGGTTCCCCCTCCAGGGGAATCTCTGCTCCAGCACCTGGAGCACCTCCTTCCCCTCCTGCACTGGCCAGTGTTTGCACAGCTGCTCCTCTCGCTGAGTCTCTCTCCTCTCTCTGGCTGCAGGTGTTCCTGTGCAGTAAATTTGCCCCTTCCTAAACACATTATCCCATTATCTGCAGAGTTCAGCCTTGGCCAGTGGCAGGGGTGTGGGAACTAGGTGCCATTGGCTCTGTCACACATGGGGGAAGCTTCTGGAAGCCACCCACCCCTGTAGCCCCCCTGCTACCAAAATCTTGCCACACAAATCCAGTACAAACTCTTCTTACAGTCATATAGCCATGCACATTTCTGAAGATAAAAGAAAATGTAACCTTCAGAGGGGATGCAAAAGGCAGAGGCTTCAGCCTCAAAGGTACATTCACCTGGTGGTGCTGGATAACAACCACCATGAAAAGAGTTTCAAAAGACATTTTTTCTACAGTACTGGAAGAATAGGGGCTCACAATACCTCTCTCTCACGCTCTTTGTGCGTGCATATATATGCACACACACAAAAATACACACATTTACATCCACAGTGAGGTGGGGTGGGAGAATCATTTCCCATTCTCTTCTGAGAAAGGAGAATGAAAGGATTCTGACAATATAATTTGACAATAAGAATTGCTGTTTTCAAATCAAATGCAAGTAAAAGACTTTTTCATCAGTCATCTAGAAATAGTTGTTAAATAAACCCTACAAGTGAAAGACACATTAAACATGCAGCTGAATGGAAAGTTGTGCCCTAGCAAAACCAAGAAAGAGTCATAGTGAATTTATAGATCCAGTTTTCCTCTACATTCTTTCTTCAAATAAAATGTCAGGTTTTGATTATATATCAAAAAATAAAACAAAAAAATAAAAAAGACTCTGTCAATACAGGATAAAGAAATTCTGACTAGGCCAGCCTGAAGCAAGATAACTCACAGGCTTCTTGACAATGCCTGATGGGTAGGAATGTCCAGCTGCTGCTTGTCACCTGCACACCTGCACCAACACCTTTCCTCCTTTCTCCATTGTACCTGTTATTCTTTACCTTCTTCTATTGAAAGCAAAAGCTAGTTCAAATAAAGGATTTAGGGCCTTAGAAGACAAATTCTCTAACACGTACAATTTCAGTCTCATGGCACCCAAAAGGGGTGGCAGAGCCCCGGACAGTCCTGGATGCAGTCCTGGAAAGCATCTGTGGTACATGAATTCAGCCCAGTCAGGGAGATGGACACGAAGTCCCTTCAGAGTCAGGTGCCTACAGCATCCATGTGACCAGGTCCTGCACATTAAAAAGTGAACTGTGTTTAGGAATCGCACATTTTCACACCTCACTCAGAACTGGAGTCCTTCAGATGGGCAAACCTGAACTCTCTGGGTGCATTTCCAGGAGGCCCAGCTGGAGCCATGCGCTGCCTCTGTCCTTGCACCACCCCAAATGCCCAGGGGCTCACACAGGCTCTGGGTTTGTGGCTGGCATGGACCTGCTGGCCCCAGCAGGCAGGACATCTCTGAAGCACACAGGACTGCCTCAGTTAGGGATGCAGTGGTCCACAGGGCTGCAGAAAAACTCACACTTGGCACCGGCACCAAAGGGAACCAAGGCTTTGCCACCCTGTGCTTAGGAGTGGATCAGGAAAGAACAAACCAGGCACAACAAAAAAGGAAACACCTGCCTGAAGCATCTTCCTCTACCTGACACTTTTCCAAGCTTTCATCTCTGCCACTGGGTGCAGTGCCAGCCATTTATCACCCAGAAACTGGGAAGAAACACTCCCCATGTTTCCCACTGGAGCCAAGAGCAGGCCCTGTAAGCCTGAATGCTGGGTATAAGAAGTTGGGAGGAACAAGTCTTAAGTTAGCGTTTCTACTCTCAGGGCCATTTCCCAGCTCAAATTGCATTAAATTTCACCCTAAATCTAGAGCTTGAGACTGCCATGTCCCAGAAAACGTAAGTTTGAGTGATATTCTGACTGATCTAGACTACTTTATCCCAACAGTGACTGAAATTTATTAGCAGAATGGATATATTTTTAGATTTTTAGGTGCTGACACATTAATGCATGCCAGGAGGGAAGCCCATATAATTAAAATTCTATGAATATAAAATTAGTAGAAACTTAATTATGAAGCACTTCATGAATAGAAGACAACAAATAACACAGAAAAACTGTGTGAACATCCTGACAGCAGAACAGTACTCTATTTAACATCCATTATTTCATTAATGATATAACATGGCAAACATCAGTCTCCCGAGTAGTTTGATTTAGACTGACCCAATAAATTATTTGTCAGTGAAGGAAGATTGTTTCTTAATTCATGAGCAATTCCACAGGTATTTATAGAATAACCCCACTGAGATCAGTGGAAGCAGGAGTAAACTTAGCTATATCACCTTTATTGCAAGAAATACACATCCTGTATTACAAAGGCAGGATGAAGATGGGAGTAACCTTACATCAGTTACGAAGCTTTCCAAATAGGTATTTTAAAAAAATCTCAACCAAAAACATAAGGATTCTTCTGTACCACTAGGAAGTAATAAAAAAAAAGACAAAAATTAGAATCTGGGAAAGATTAACATTTGACCATCATTTAACCACCATTTAATCACCAGTTACAGCTGACCAGTAAACAAGTGTCTGTGTAAGGAACAGAAGTAGGAATTGAGGTGGTAACCATCTCCTAAACTCCACTCCTACAATAAAGTTAAACACTATGAAATTTATATCAAATATATAGATTTGTGATTCTCCTCACTTAAATACTTTGTTGATGCTTTCACTACATAGTCTTCTAAGAAACATGGATGTTATTAATGAGTGAAATCAATCATCCTGTTTATCCTAAACTAATACAAAATATCACCCTCATTTGTACATCACATCAAATTAAAGCAGCATACCAGAAATTCCAAGCCTCACTGCATCCTTTTTTAATCTTTTCTCTCTGTTCTTTCTCCCTCTATTCAATAGGAAAATGAATGAGAAAATATGGCCTACATCATCATTCATTTTCAGCTGACCAATTCTGATCTTTTTGGCTACTAAAGTCTGACCCAAACCCCACCAAAATCAATAACAATCTGTCCAGCCACATGCACTGGTGCTTTACATATTGATGGTTTCATTCAGCAGTGGTTAAACTGTTTATACACAAGATACTGGAAAACCACAGTCTTAACTCTCATCATTTGTGAAATTTTCTGGTCTTAAATGCATTTGTTCTGCTGATAAGATTTATTTGATGAGATCTTATTGCACAGCAGCTAATGGAGTACTAGAAATGGCAACTGTCTCATTTCCTTGTTGATTTTCCCTCTTTCAGCTCTCAAGCAAGTTCTTCTCAGCATGCTGAAATTCCCTATTTGGAAAGGCAATTACCATCTACTTACTCCTGATGTTAAAGCACTCACAGTGTAGAAGGGGAGGGGGAAAGAACAACAATTTTGGTGTTTTCCTTTGTTATAAAACATCTCGATAAAAAATATTGTTGGCAAAGATATAATCCAAATGTGAACTGAATTTCTAGGCCATACAGGCAGGATTTATTGTATACCCCTCATTTACTTCATACATATCAAGATACATTAGTCACAACCCTGGTATCTAACTGTGCTACTCCAGTGCTATGTGTATGCATTGCCACTGCAGACAGCTAAAATGAGGACTAGCAGAAATCATTCTAGAACACCCATTTTTCCCTTTCAATTCCTGACCCTACATAGCCATAGACTTTCTCTTGAAAACCTGCATTTGCTGTGCAATTTTGAAAAAAATAATGCCAAGACAAATGTAACTCAAGGTACTTTTAATCTAAATGCCAGCACTAAGTGTTTTATCAATTTTTATAAATAACTTTCAAGAGCAGGAATAGATTTTTAAATTTTAAGAATACTGCAAATTAGACAAAACAACGTGTTTTATGTATAGGCTTAAAGTAAGTTTAATGTCTATGGAAAAATTTGAGATACAAATAACACATTTTTAGTGTCAGAAACAAGATAGGAAAGTATTTCTTGTTCCATGGGAAAGGAAAAATTATGCTAATGCAAAGAGAAAAATGCTTATCTTAGAAAGAGTCTATATTTTTTGCCTACATAATTAAATTGTTGCATTAATTACTAGAAATGCTCAGGTCTCAAACTAAGCGTATTTCATAACAAATTTAATTACTTATGTCATGGAAATTGCTGGTTACCCACATATGCAAACCCTCTGTGTTCTCCTGTTTTATCACTGTTTTATTTATTTAGAGAACTGAAGAAAGTATTCAGGATTGCACAAACGCATTATCCTTCCCTGCCTCCCCAGGTTTTCACTTATCTATAAAATGATTAAACCTAACAGCCACACAAGTCTAACTGACCATGCTCTAATCTTGCAATTGTTAGCCTGAACAAAACCTTTCAAACTTTCTTCTGCTCCAAGGTGGAAGAGTGGTTTTGAGCAAACTAACTTACAAATTTGGGGATCTCTGACACACACAGAGTGCCACATGATAGCTTTGGGAGCCCAACCACTGCAGGCTCCCCGTTTCGAAGCTTTGGCTGGCAGAGACCAAGCTGTGCACATGTGGTATGAAAAATGCATCATCTATTACAATATTTACAAAGGATTTCCTGACACAGGGCTCTATTTCCCCTTCCATAAAGCAGATGCTGCTGCCTGAAAGCTGAGGCCAGTAATAGAAAAAAACCACTGCCAGCTAAACCAACCCAACACCTGAGCAAATTGGCAAACAGACTGCAAAGATCTGACAATCTTCATTGAAAATTCACTTTCTCTTGAATGCTAAAGATTATTTCTAACCTTTGATAAAAAGCTTTTTTGAGGCAGCATGATCACACTGTTGCTTCTTACAGGCAGCTGATACAAATTATCATCAAGAAACTATTTAAGAGGCATCACAGCACTTTCTCTATTGAAAAACATGACCTCTGATGACAAGTGACTGTAATTACATATTTTAGCCTGATTTCAGGGCTCAACAAAAGAAAAACTTATGATAAACTCCCACACTGCCAAACAAGCCATACAATATATCATTAGCAAAAGTAAAACTGGTACAGTTCAAACAGGGCAAAGTCTTTGGAAAGAGTGCTGAGCTTTCCAAACAGTAGCAGCTTGTGTTCTTTGTGCCTTGTGTCTAATCAGTAATTTGTGGGCTTGGTGTTTTCCTGACAGCTGGTATATGGACACAAGATCAAAAACTGTAGGTGTAAACAACATAAGATTTGTTAGAAATGAGATTCCAGCAAAACTACCTCAACAAAAGGAAAACTAAAAGCTTATATTGCAGTTTCTGTTTGGAAGGCAAATCCTGCTGAATCTGCATGAACTCATTAAAATCCATATTACAGAATATAGATTTATCCCTCATCGGGCATTCTTTCCATATTTACAAATTAAACACCCTCTTCCAAGTGTACAAAGAATCCCTGTCATCAAACAAATTTCCTTTTATGCTCCTTGGAAAATAGCTTGAGAAATTTCTGTAGTTCCACACTTGGGCCTTATGCTCTCCAGTTAGACAGCTCTGCTGTTTCTTCTTGAAGGTTTCATCAGTCTTTACATTATGAAATAACTCAGAGAACAAGAGCAGAGAGGCAGATACAGAAAAGAAACCCAAAAACCAAAACCAGAGGAATATAGCAGATCATACCCAAGGTCTGAATGTGGTTACAAGCATGGAACACAGCACAACAGCAACAGAAGGAAGCAATAATTATTTCCAGCCCACAGGATCTCCAGGAAAGGTCTTGAAAAGAAGTTACACATCTTCTGCTGAATAAACACAGTAGTTAGGTGGCAGCTGCAAAGTTTAGAACTGGGGAACAGGAGCCAGTTTAGATTGCTTTGATGATTCTCTTCATTGCAAAATGCCAGCAGAGCTGTTTTTACCAAATATCTGGCAATGTACTCCCACCTGAGCTCATGGATTGCTATAAAATAAGCACAGTTAATCCACCCAGTATTATTCCTGTAACAGCATTTTGTTTCAGTATTTTAGAGAGAAAGTTCAAATGTTGCCACACTTCCCCCACCAACCCCTCAGCAACTTTCTGAACCAATATCAGTAACAGTTCTTCATCTCAACTTTTTCCTTAATTCTAGCAGTTCTATAAACACTGCAAACACTCAAAAAATGGTAAGACTTTCTGTCTCTCTGTCAGTAACTCCTCAGAATCTCAGTCTCACTGTTCTGTATTTTCCTGTAGTATTGGGCTGGGTGTGTGTTTTCCTGTAGAAGTTTTTGCAAACATTAACCTTATCAGGAGAAAAATAATTGTTTAAACCAGAAACACCAGAAGAGCATTTCTGCTTGTCACACACCACTCAAACTCTCATCCTCTGTGAGCACAAGAGGACAGACAGCTGATAGCCACTGGCAAGTCAGCCAGGCAGACAGCTCCTGCAGTGCTGAGCACAGCAGTCATATATAATGCTCAGTTAACCTCAAGCCTTGCCCAACAATGAACTTTTCCTAAGTTTTTCATACAATGTAAGTGTACAAGTAGTTTATACTTTCACTTCTTAAGGTTTGGGTTTTAAGAATGTGAACAATCCTACATCTACAGGAGGCACATAGGGACTACAGACACTGAGCTACATGTACATAGTTTGTGTGTCATATATTTTCAATAAGTGCAAAAGAAAGATTATTCCTCAAATCGATAATAACCATAACCTGATCCTACACTGAATCTGAGTGATACAGATTTTCTCTTAATTGTTCAGAGACATTAATTTTGGAGATACATCATTGCCAATGTAACTGAATTTTCAGTCTTTCAATATGCCTTACTATAAACATTATCAGCAGTAAATTTAGTATTATAACAAAGGTTTTCATGTCTACAATATCTAATTAGATTTTGGCTTATAACCAAAAACATGTACTGTCCTAATATCCTGTCCCTATGTTTTATGGAACAAGATGATTTGAAGAGTTTGGTGCTAAATACTATACACCTCACGTAGAAACCATTTCCTTTACAAATAATACCAGCTAATACAATTTTTTTTTAACCTTCAATTACGGCATTGAAAATGAATGATTGCAATAGTAATATGGATTTTTCTCTGCCCTGTCAGATATTGCTACAACTACTCCTTGATGAAACAATGGTTAATATTATTGATATCAAATTATAATAAAGTTTCCCAAGTACTAAGCAGATACATGGAATGAGTGGAACAGGACAACCCTGATTGTGGCATTCATCATTTTAATCAGCCTTTTACTGCTGTATTTTATGAATCTATATTTCTTCATTTATTTCTTCTTTATTTAGAATTGTTAATCTCCATAAACATTTCTCAATAGGCTGAAGAGAAAACCTAATTTATTTACTCTTTTAAGGACATCTGAAATCCAGAATCCTGTTCGCTCTTGTAACCTTTAAATCACATTTCTCCCATACCACACAATCTGACAGATATCAGTCTCGGCTCAAGATGAAAGCAGAGATGTGTAAAGCACAGATGAAATATTTTGACAGGTCTGTCCCTAAAAGACTACATGGTATCTATTTCACTGGAGCCAGTGCTGTTAGGGTACCAAAGCTGCACCCATGCTTTCCATAAAAGTGTTTTGAAGCTAGCACAGAGTCTGGTGGATTTAAAAAACAAACACTCATCTGATTCTGCCTGGCACCTGCATATTCCCCCCCTGAGAATTCAGCCCAGCTCTGGATTGGAAGGGCACAGTTTTACAAGTTAGAAGTCAGTTCTTCCAGCACTGAGAGGGAAACACATTCATTACACCACCTGCCAATTTTCTTTATCCTTCTTTGCCACGGAAGCTGCTGTTGCCCCCAAAGCCAGGTTGTCAGTCATAAATAAGAAATACAGATTCCATGCCTAATATCTGTATTCAGGCTTATCACATCCACATGCCCTATAACAAAACACTGCAAAATGGCCATGAAAATGTTACCAGAAATCAAAGTGATGCGCACAGAGCTCTGCACCTTTACTTGGCACCAATCCTTCTTAAATTATCCTCTTTTTCTTCTTTTCTAAAGCTATTTTGGGTATTTTGGGCTACACATGCCTAAATAAAGGTTTTGGGTTTAATGCTACCCACACCCAATACCTATCAAGAGAGTACCTGTGATTTACTGGAGAATATTTATGTGAATTCTAAACTGCTAATTACTAACAGGAGCAGAAGAAAAGAATACACTAGACAAATGTGTCAGAAATTACTAAGGAAGGCATTAATAAGGCAATTTATTCTGCCTTATGGCAGAAGAACAGAACAGCAGACCTCAAAATCTGTTCTCTGCCATCCTGTAATATTTTCCATGTTTAAAAAAAAAAAGTTCTTTTAAAGAATTTATTCCATGCAGTGGGTATTCCATACATGGGACCTATTTCTCTGAGCCTCCAAATCAAAAGATTATTCTTAATGATGTCAGTCCAATGGTGCTACTTGCAATGAAACAAAACTCCAATTAATGGCTAATATCCAAGTTTAAGTCCACTCCTAAGCATTATAAGAACTAACCATTCTTTTTAAGTGAGTCCCTGGATGAATGAAGATTATTTTAAACATTTACAGCACACAGCTATGCATCTCATAGCTGAATTCATGATTGTGAGTAATTGGTAAAATAATATAACACTGGAGTTGAAAGTAATTCAGGGCACTTCATCAGTCCAACCCAAACCTTTTTATGACTATAAACAGATAATTAGCAAATTGTTCTGTAACATCTTAATTAATAATTAGGATATTATTTCACCACAAGCATTACTTATGAGCCTACAACATATTTTCTTTGCAACTTAAAAGTATCAGTAACTCTTACTGAGAAACAAATCACAATTTGATTTAGAGCTTGATTAAGCATTTAACTACTGAGCTGCAAAACAGAAAAAATACTCAGTCTTCAAAAAATAAGAGCACACAACATTATGCAAGAAGAAGAAAACAGTAGAAGAGCAAAGAATATTTTTCACACACAAATGGTAACAGGGAAAATTTTATAGCTTTTTCTGTGTTTTACTACAACCGTTTGGCTCATGAAATTCATAGAGCTACACCCTTGGAAGTCTCCAATTAATATCGGCAACACGTTAGGAAGGCCTAAAAACATGTCCTTATCTATAGAAACCTGGCTGTTGTCTCCACCATTTCTAGATATCCAGTGACTGTGACACAACCCAGAGCACTTCCCACAGTGATGGAGAACAGCCAACCAATACTCAATCAATACTCATGCCTGAGAAAATAAAAGCCAAGAAAATATCCTAAGGCATATTTCATTAAAGCTTGCATTATTCACTCCACTTTTAAATAAGGACATGTGTTTGAAGAAAAACTTCTACATAAAACACGCTGAATTTTCAGGCTGTGCTCCACATTTCTTTTGAATTAAAAAAAAAATTACATTTCTCTAAGGAATACACAAACTGGTTTTTCCCCGACTCAACACTTTACTGGCTCTCAGTCTCATCTCTCCTTCACCCAGCACACTTTTAATCTCTGAAACTAAGAATTTGTCTTTGTGAAGTTCTTCAGGAAAGTATAATTAGATAATACATAATTACATTTATATAATTTTATATAATTAGATTTCTGACAACTCGTTTATGGGATAATATGGCCCTCACACTGCAGAATCAATGCAGCTCACAAATTAGTAGTGGATTTCATCTTTGCAATGCCTCAGCAAAGCATTATATACAGGAGAAGCTGAAGGAAAGTGTCACTTAAATTACTTGCTGCAGCAGCACAGGAAGTCTGTAATTGATCCACAAATGTAATTGGAATCCTGAGTCAATATTCACTGTCCAAACCTCAAATAAGTATTTCTTTCACAGTACATAAAACAGGAGAGAATTTGGCCACTGGACCCACTTTCCTCTGTATCAAACATGAAATGTATCACAATCTAGCTCACCAGTAGGACAACTCCTACAAGCTTGTTTCCCACTAAGTTTGTCTTACTCTAGATATAATAATAAATACAAAGAAATTGTTTTGAACAACTGCTATGTATCAGTGAAGTCTTTATGGTTTTAGAGAATCAGAGATCTCTTTAATGATTTAACACCAAATGAGTTGTTATCAACGTTGGCTGAATTATTGCTGCTTTATAATTCTATTTTGATCAAAATTTCCATTTAGATACATCAAGAAGGCCTGAATCTACTAAATCCTTATCAAAATTTTCTGACATCACTAGTTAATTAACATATGTAATCTATTTCCTTCAAGAATCCTGAAGTTGAGTCTATGCATAAAGATTTTTCTCCTTCTGTCAATTGAAAATTCTCAATAAAGATGTCAGAACAGAAAGAACACCAGCTAAAGAACACAACTCACTCTGACAAATTACTAAGCTTACTACAAAAAGAGGTAAGAAATAATAAAAGTTATTTTACAGGGAAGACAGATTATCCTTAGCCCTTTTTAAGACACTCATAAGTCTTCAGCAGCTCTAAATGAACAAAAAAAAAAAAAAGACATGTAGTATAAGATCTCCAGTGATAGCTCAGAATTCTTTTAAAGCCTTCCTGAGCAGTTTCTATAAAATCAAAGCTCCTCAAACTGAAGAGCTCAAACTTCTGGAAGAAGGATAGCTGCAACAACCAAGGAAAATGTGAAATACTTTAGCCTTTAAAAGGTCACCTCAGCACATGCAAAACTGAATATTCCTTTAGCAAGTCCCTTTGCAGATGCAAAAACTGCTTGACATCAAAACTGGAGACAGTGTTGACTAGACAGGTTTTCTTGCACAGTTTGGAGTAGCAGATATTTACAAAATCTTGGCAGGAATAAGACGGCAAAAGTGCTAGGACAACTTCTAACATATTAGTGTCTATTGAAAAGGACAAGCTGAGGTGCCAGAGTCTTGATCAAAACATTTTCATCAAAGTTTGCAGGCTGGTAAGCTGGTTTAGCCAACAGTGAATAATTCTCCTTGGGGGCTTCCAGTTCTAGAGCAAAAGGAATACTTTCATAGGCTTAGAAAACACAGAATAGCCCTTAGTCTGTGCACAAAGCACTTCATCTTCCCAATTACAAATGTTTTTATATATAAAAGGATGGAGCTTAAGGCTATGCAGTTTCCTCCTGCTTGATATCCCTTGTTAATTAGGTGCCAGACTGACATCCCTGTAATATTTCCTGATAATGTGCTAAATTTTGGCTCTTTGGCCTCAGTGTCACTGAAATAAATGCAGTTTGAAGACTGCCAGCAACCTGCAGTGTGGATCTCCTACCTGTAAACTCTGCTTTAGCAGAATTTTTGTTAGCTCTGCCTTCCAAGTATATTTTATAATGTATCAAAAACTGCTGTCAATGTTGGTTCCTAGATAAAAAAACAGGATTTGGGTTTTTTCTGTGGTACTTCAGCACAGATACATATAAAAATGAATCAAATCCACTTTCATGCTGTTTTTCCTACATTAGAAAGGAAAACCATTGGTCTCCCTGTAAAATGAGACTGATTATGGTACTTGCCCACCCCTCTCTAAATTATATTTTATGCACATTTTTCATTCTAAAGGATGCCCATAAAATGGCTACTCACTGCTTATGTCACTAACACTAATGTTAAAAAGCCCTATAGGGCTGGTACTTCCTGGGGCTGCATTTGCATTTTCATGGGTACATAAGTGGCTGATCTTGAATAATTGAAGACTATCTCTTTTTTTCCTGTCTGATCACCTCAGTTTAATTCAGGAATTTTTAAGTGCAAGGCTGTCAAGGCTTTTCAGTCTGGTGATGGATTGCTGGGGTGGATTTTGGAGGGAGGGTTATTTTTTTTTCCTTAATAGTTCTTACAATTATCCAATTTTGTCTGCACCATACTCCAATCTTTTGCCTAATTAAGAAGAATAGCTTTGACTTCTGGACCACTAATTCCAGCCTGGGAAGCTCCAGCAGCAGCCTCAGTCACAGCAGTCAAACTACACTGCCTCCTCTTCAGACCTTCTTCATTGATCTGAATCACATTCTTGAAGCTGTACCTTTGCAGGTGGAATCTCTTTAGTTTTAGGTTGATGTATTTGCTATGACTGAAAGGCTCATTTCTGTGTGCCAGGGACATCAAGCATGAAGATAAAATATCAGGCACAAACAGCACTCCTGCAGTAAGCACAAAGATGCACTGAAGAACTTAGGATCACTCAACAAACAAAAAAAAGCTGCAATCAGCAATCAGAAATTGAGGCAAAGTTTGATCACTGTTTTTATGGAGCACTTACATTGCACCATGGAAACTGAATTTCATTTATCATATGCCCAGTGCATCAGCAAATGGTCACAATGAGATAAAAAATCACGGGTTTGAATTGTTTAACCACTCTGATCCCTTCCTGTCTCAAAATTGCCTCTCGAAATTGCCATTTCTTAAAAGTGTTTTTGCTAAACAAATCCCTTGCTTGTCACAAGATCTCTTTCCATGTGACAATGAGTATTATTCAAATAGACACAAATTAATGTTATTGCCTTGACAGAGAGTGTGAAAAGAGCACAGAGAACATGATACGACATTGTCAGTGATGCAACAACCTTCCACTGCAAAAACAAGCAGCAAATAAGTATTTGCAGGTGGCCAGGCAATGTGATCCTGCAGAGGCACATTCAAACCCCATTACCATCCATGTGGTTCAGGTGCACTCACATTGCATCGACTCACAGAGTTTGTGCAACCTTAAATACTTCCAGCACCTCAGAACAAAACTTTAGTTCTGTTTCAGGGAAACAGGCAGGAGAGATTAAAGAGAGATGAAAGGTATTCAAATCAATCCATAGTTTTAACCAAGCTCTTTAGTAAAATAGAGGGTATTTTATAACACTAAGAAAGATAAAAAGAACTTTACTTTCTATGCATATTATAGAAAAATTGTCTGATTTTAACAAATTATACTTGGACATTTCCAAGTTTTAATTACAAGATTTTACTAGGTTCTTAAGCTGAGGGAGGGCATTTGCATAAATACCAACACGAAGACCCAAGTTTTACATTTCCCAGCTATAGTTACTTATAATTCCTCAAAAAAGAAGTTTCTTAATTTTGAATATAGTCTGCTATTTAAACTAACTTCTAATTTATCAAAGCTCTTTTTTTCTTAAATGGGAAATTAGTCTCCCTTTTCAAAATGTTCAAAAATTACCATTTTTTCCATCTCTTTTACTCAAGTATGAGCATTCTGCTGAGTCTAAAAAAAAAACCCAAAGAGAATACAAAGCATTGAACTAAAAACAAAGCAAAAAAAAAAAAAAAAGTGAGAGAAAATGGAAACAGAAACAAAAAGCAAATAACTTTATTCTATTGTCATCTCCCCTACACATTAAAAAAAAATAAAAGAAACCCAAAATCAGATTTCCTACTATGCTAGAAAAGTGAGGGTATTGAACCAAGGAGAGGTTTTGGGAAATCTGTGGAAGGAACAGGACCAATATTCCCTAAAAGACAAGAACCACCAAGCAGGAAGAGCTATTGTGGCCTCTTTTCTCTAATTCAAAGATGGGAAATTTCCTTCCTAAGGACCCCCCATGAGACAAGAGAAACATAAACAGTAGCAGGCAGAATTTTGCAGCTCTAAAAGAGGAAGAATATGCAGTAGAGCTAAAATTGAAGGAAGATCAAAGAAACCAAGTTATTTATCCCATGTGTGTGCATAATGGGTTCATATAGAAAATTCTTTTTCTTTTCCCATTGTTCGGGAGCTGCTGTGACCCTCAGAGTATTTTAGCATTTTCCATGTAAAAATGCAACAACAATTAGCTGAATTCTTTCTGCTGTCACTCAATACAATACCTGGAATGTACAAAATGTGCTTTAGCACATTTCCTTCTGTTTAACTATTATATTTGGTACATTTAGAAATGACAGAAGGATTGTGAAGCAAATAATGGCCCTGTGCTCCTTTTTCTTCAAAAGCATCCTGTTTCCAAAAGGGGCTTGATTATTTACAGCATTTCGTTTCTCATTATTGGTAGTTAATGGATCAGGAATTGAAGCACTTCACCTGACCAGCTCATTATGTTACACTATTTAAAAGTCTGGGAGAGTTTCAGACTAAAACAGACACAATAGGCAACAACAAAAAAGCATATTCAGAGCAACAACCACATACTTCATGTCATTTCCTTAACAACACTTGATCAAAGAAGAAAGAACAAAGGTAAAAGAAAAAAAAAACAGAACAAAAATGAAAACAAAAAACAAAAGCAAAAACCCCTCAGAGCTACAGAGTGGTTTTTATTTAAATGAAAATGCACATTAAATATTTGCTTTAGTTGTGTTTTCTCTGTTCATAGTTTGATCATCACATCTCATGACTTTTCAGGGTAGTAAACAATCATTGTCCCATAGGAAGCAATAATTTACAGGGTATTTTGACATTTAAGATATAACGGTTAAAGTTCCCAAGAGGCATAATTAGAGCAAAAAAAAATGCACTAAAGTGAATAACCAGAGAGCATTTGTGCTTTGATATTTGGAGAAATAAAGTCCTAACCACAAGGGTATAACCGGTCTTGAGAAGTATTAAACAGAAAAATCCCAGGAAATCAGACAAACTCTTAAGAGAAATCGGGTCTTATGATTTGAAGTACATAACTTAACCTAGACACCAGATAAAATGATCAAATTTCCTCATGACATACAGCAAAATGAATAATTTACTAAAAAACTGACTTTATGAATTAATGAATACATTGTTGGGAAAGAAAACTCATTGACATTAGGAAGAGAATAAAACACAGACATAGGATAAATGTTTAGAAGACAAAGAGCTGGACTCACCAGTTCAAAAGTTCACCTCTAGGTCCTGTGAACTCACCTGATGCAATAACTGGTGTTAAATTTGCCAACACATAATTACATTTTTACCTCTTGAAGCTGCTCTACTGAGTACAGAGCATATGGGTATCTGACCTAAGGAAAAAAAAAGCAAAAATAAAAATCAAATTTTGACTGAAGATTCTCAAATTATTTTATGAGTCAGTAAAAGATCAGTCTTGGGATTAATTAGGATCATGACACAATTACCCTTACAGGGTCAGACCATCTGTTCATAAGAGCCCTCAGCTATTCTGAAGTAACACTCTTATCAATCCTTATATTTATCACTAGTCTGGGTCTAATTCTAGAGGATTCTCTCTCTCTAATTCACAGCAGAGCACTCCAGCCCAGTGCACAGGGGGGCTTTGCCAGAGGGGGGACATCAAGGGGAGCTCAGAGCCCCAGCAGGAGCCCACAGCTCCCAGGGCAGCAGGGATGGGGCAGGAGCAGCGGCAGCCAAGATCCCACACACAGCTCTGGGGCAGACCCTGCTGAGGAGCAGCTGAGGGAGCTGGGGGCATTCATCCTGGAGAAAAAGAGGCTCAGGGGGATATCATCACTCTCTACAGCTCCTTGAAAGGAGGTTGTAGCCAGGTGGGGGGCAGGCTCTTGTCCCAAACCATAGGAGCTGCAGAAATATCCTCAAGTTGTGCCAGGGGAGGTTCAGGTTGGATGTTAGAAAACATTCCTTCAGTGAAAGGGCTGTCAAGCATTGGAACAGGCTGTCCAAGGAAGTGGTTGAGTCACTAACGCTGGAGATATTTAAAAGATGTTGTGTAGATGTGGTGTTTGGGGTTTAGTGGTGGAGTTGGCAGTGCTGGTTAAAGGTTGGACTCGATCTTAAAAGTCTTTTCCAGCTTGAACAGTTCTATGAAATATTAAGTACATAGTCAAATTAAAATGTCCCCAACATATTAAAAGACTGAATAAAACACAAAAAGAAAATTAAAACTGCAGTTCACTTGGTCAAATTAAACAACAAAACAAAAGTGCACAACAGCTATAAATAAAGCTACAAAATTATTCATCTGCATTGCTCTGAGTTACACATATCATTTTTCTGCAGTCCGAGATCCTCTACATTTTTTGAAGTTTAAGTCAAAGATGTTTTAAAGCCCCTTTTTCATCTGTAATACTGTGTGCTAATATGATAACATATTTTTGCTAAACCAAGATTAAGTGAAATGACTGATGATACTGAACACTTATAAGTCTGTTTTGATGAATCATTATGTAGTTTCCCAAGACAGCTTTATTTATAATACATGCCAGTTATGCCAGGTTTTTTTCATATTGATTCCTTCTACTGGGTGTGACAAGCAAGGAGAAGCAAGTGGTTTCAGCGAGATTCATTTACCACAGGAGATTTCCACTGTGATGAATATATGGTTATTTAAAAAAAAAAACATTAAGGGGTGGGTTTTGTTCTTAAATATTGTACAATAAGCTATTAACTCACTGCAACAGCTTTATAAAAAATTCTTGTTTACTTCCTTTCAATATATACAATTCACATTTATCTAGGCTGGGGAGAGGTCTTTGGGGTGTTGTCACATTTGAAGAATATACTTTAAAGATACCCACTTCTTTTTCCCTATTCTCATGTCTCTTTGATCTTACATTGCTAGATTTGTCATTTTACAGCCTCTGAATTTCCACATTTCTGCTTTGAAAACAACTCACACTAAAATTGAACTTAACTATTCAATGCATCTTTTAGACAGACTATCGATGCCTAATTTATCACCAAATTTAACATGATTATGTTCCAAAATTTTCCTTCTCTCTCTCTCCAAGGAAAGCTAAAGGTTAACAGCTAAGATTTTTTCACATTGGAAATCCACATGGATGAAAGAGTTGCACACCTACAACAGATCTCCTTTTATAAGGATTAAAAAGGAAAAAAAACTAATTTCAAGGTTTCTGTAGCAAAAGTTGTCAACCGATACTGCACAGTATTGTCACAGATGTTACTTCTACCTTCCCAGTCTTCCTCCAGTTATTTCAAGAGGTGTGTTCAGTACAGCCAATGTCACCAGTGAGCATTTAATTCATTTCCAGTGTACGAACATCAAGCATTTTGGATACGGGAGAGGAAACTAAAACTACACAGAGGAGCAGCTGTTGTGGTCATCAGGGTGTATCAGTTTTCTTCATCTGAATTTAAGCACCTGCAACACATCAATTTGCCTAAGAGCAGCTAGAAAAGCTTTTATTTCATCCAAACTTTTCAAACAGAATTAATACTGTACCAAAAGAGCCTTTTTTCCTCCCCCCACAGGACATGAACACTGGTTGCTTGTAGACCAAGACTTAATGACTTCTAAATACTTTCAGATACTGAGTACATTTCAAGGGAACTGCTTCACATTGTTTTTGTCTTGGAATCTGAACCACAGAAGGATAAGGAAATTAAATTTTGCAGCTACGCAGCTTATTTGTGTTAGTTATGGAAAACTCTGACAAAATAAAGTAGCACCTCAATTACATAAAAATAATTTTCATGATGAGAAAGACTTTGTCCCACTATGTTCTCCATCTTTTGCAGAACTTCCTGAACTTCATAGGTGACAATACTAAGAAGCAATACTAAGAAGCTGCCCAGAGTAACTTTGCAGAATAGGGTAGAGTTGTGCTGTTCAGCCCCTGAGGACCTGAGCACAGCAGTTGTTTCAGCAGCTTGTATTTAATATCCCTGGTTTATGGGTGCCAAAGTGAAAATCATGTACAGCCACTACTGAAAAGCATTTGGAAATAATCAGAAACTGTATCAGACAGATCCAAAACTGCCCCAGTGTTGCACCAATATTATCAAAAGCCTCTTGCTCAGCATCACCCCATTTCCCTTTCCCACCCCAGCACTGCACATTCTCACACATTGTGAGTACAGCTGCAGGGAGCTAGAAACCACACCACTGCAGGACCAGCAGCTGCCACCTCACTGATGGTCTTCTCCTAGAGTATCTTCTTTTTCCTTTGATAGCTGCCATTTTGGAGTTCCAATTTAGCAAGGACTACCTAGTATAAAAGGGCTTTTTCAATTATTTTGTCTTGAATAAATTGTCAAGTCCATAAAACAACACTGAACTTCATTCTCCGGAAGGGGGTCCAGTCTCATACCTGTGTCAGGTGCAATTTTCACTGCAAACTGCTGGAGCCATTCTTTCATCTTAGCTTCTCTGTCTTTCCTTCAGAATGATGTTGCCAAACAAAGACTAGGAACGTGAGATGCAAATATCCTTTTTTTTTTTTGTCAGATTGTATGAGAAATTTAAATTTTAGTTAACTTTCCCATTGTACACAGCAACAATCAAAAAGAAGTGCAAGGGCAGGATATTTCATTTTCAACACTGTAAAATATTATTCTCCTCTTGGTGAATAGTCATGCTGCTCAAAAAAAATTAAGATATCACAGAGGTTGGGAGGATTATTTTTTGAAGGTTATTTTCCCCTTTCTACAATGTACAAACCTTCTAAATCTAGACAGCTAAAAGCAATTTTACTTGACTAAATGCAGAAGCTGTAAACTCAAGCTGCAGTGGCTGTGTCACTGCTTCCTGTGTTGTAATTTCTTTTCCACATAGACAGATGGAAGGTTTATCTTTTTGCCACTTACTATTCAAATAAAATAAAGCACAGGGGAAGACATGTTGTCCCTTCCAGAGCGAAGAAAACCAAGGTCAAAGATAAAGTAGCACATATATGGTAAGTTCTGAATACCCAGACTAATTGCAAGCCAGAAACAATCATTCACATTCAGGACTGCAACATGAATTTGTTGACTTCAGTTACAGATATTTATTTTATCCAGTGATAACAGAGCAATCTCAATATTTTGGTTTCGAAGTGACTGGAAATCATAACGTTATCTCTGGTTTTCCCCAGGAAAGCATTCTCTTGGACTGTGACATCCCTGCTGAAAGACTGAACCCAGAGCTCCTCAGTAGCATTGTGCTCTCTATCTCCAGAGGAACACCTGTGCCCAGCCCTGCCTTCAGCCACCTGCCCTGCCAGAGCTGCACAGAACTCACACAAAAATCACAAAAAACTCACACAGACCTCACACAGACCTCACACTGCTGCCTTGGCAGCAGCTGCTCAGCCTCATCCAGCCTCCACCTCTGCAGCATTTCTCCCTCCCTACCATCCAAACCCTCCCTATCCCCTGAAGCCTCTAAGTGAAAAATGCAATTCAATGACTATTGTCTTTCCAGCTCTTATTGGCTCTTGAAAAATTCCTCAATTCCACTCCCCCCTTCCTCCCCTGTCCCACCCTGAATACTGTGAGTTAGAGTCTGCCGATAATCCTGAAGGAAAATCCCCAGAGAAATCAAACTCAACCTCTCAAGGCCCTTCTGGACTCCTCTAGTTCCTTCCTCTTCCACCAGGCCAATCTATTTTCCCACCTCAGCCCCTCTTTGCCATGTGTAATGCAGGCAGTTGCTTCATCCATCTCAGCTTATGCACTCTTAGCTTCAAGAGTAAACCCCTCCCTGATGCAATGTCCAAAAAAGTCTGATGTTTACAAGCAGATTTTCACTCTCTTGCCATTGAAATTTTACACATACCTATCAAAGGTAAGAAATTGTCTCCTGGATCTGCAGCTTGATGGGAGCAAGTATTGCCTGGTGGCAGTACAAGGTCCATTATTGCCAATGCTCCACATGAAGAGGTTTGTATGCTTGGAGAAGATAGTGCAGTTAAAAGAGTGTTTTCCAAGAAGAAACTAGATATAAACACAAATCAAAATTCCACATTGAAAGGCATATACATACAGACTTTAATAGTTAAGAAAAGCAGAAGGGTTTTGTGTGATGATGCAGTCATTGAAGAGAAGACATTAGTACATATGCACCTTTAAACTTCTCTGATACTACTATTCAGTGTTCATAAAATCCAGTTTAATTTTAAAAATCCCACACTCCTATGAAATTCTATAGAAAAAATATTTGTCTCTTCCAAAGAGTTTGGAAGCCGTAAGTACTATTTCTGTTTATGTAAATCATGAATGAATGTGAATCCACATTTCTAACACTTCTGAACTTAAAGAAGGATAAACATCCAGATTTCAAAGGAAAAGCTCAGATCTTGGGATGAATTTGGAGCTTAGTTCTCATTTCCATGGATTTCAAGAACATGAAACTTTGGGAATTAAGCACAGGCCTTTAGATAATAACCTTGATTAAGCTCTGTAAAGGATACATGAAGCAAGAAAGTATGACAGCTGCATTCCTGTTTGCTTTACAAAACAAGAAAAATGTTACCAGCAAAGGATGCACAAGATTCAGTGTTACATAAGCAAATAAAAATGTGTATATGTGTCAGTCAGCTGTCAACATATACCCACATTAAGGACACGGGAAGAGAGGAGCAGCATCACATAACAAAACCTCCATAATCCTTCACATTTCATTCCATGGCCCAATGATTATGGGACTGGAGTGACTCAGAATGAAGAGATTAAAGCCTATTCTTGCTTTTCCATCAGTCTGCTGAGTAATCTTTGGCAAACCATTTGACTTTTCTACGTGTCAGCATCCCAACTCGACAAATTGCTGTAACAGCACTTAATTCCTTTATAAATCACCTTGGCACCCTCTGATGAAGGCAAGCATTATTGCAAAAAAAAAAAATTAAACAGTTCTGAGCCATTTAGTAATGTGTTTAATAAGACTCATGAATGTATAAGAGTTTGATTATTTTCAGCTTAGAAAGGAATGAGCTTAGAAGTTCAAATGTGTATTCTTACTTTACAAGTCAGATATTCTATCCCTGCAGTTGTTCCAACCCTTCCAGGACATAAGACAATTGCCAAAAGATCTTTCAGGTTTTTTTCCAATGATGATATCTGAAAAATATTTGTAAAATATTCTCATACAGTTTGTTTCAGAAACATCTCCTTGGTCTAAACTATATAACTTCCACAAAATAACTAAGGGCAGGGAACTAACTATGCATCACTACCTATTTATGATTTCTCCTTCATTTTAATTCAAAAAGATTAGGCCATTTTTCCAACATTTCATTTATGAGTAGGCTATTATACTTTTTTTGACAAATTTTTTACTTTACATAGAAATAACTTTACCTGAGGTTCATCTGATATGATTTTAAAATTCGCTTTTACATGGTACACATACCTTCTAAAGAAAATGGAATGTTGAAAACCCACATTTGCCTCAGTTCTATCACGCAGAGCACACCAAATATCTCATCCCTGCTCCTAGAAATGCCCATTTTGTTTCAAGGAACTGGATTGCAGAAGACCCTCTCTTCTCTTCCAAAAATAACCTTTACATGATTAATATAAAAACATTCCTTTTCTCTCTGACAATGTTTTTAGCTTCTCCACTGAGGGTTAAACACCCTTTAAATCATAACCCCCCAACTGCTTTCATCTGCATACCACATTAAAACATATGTTTCTCACAAAATTTTACATCCTTATTAAGCACTCCTGGTTAACAGGAAAGCTTTTTAAGCTTGGATAAGCCTTTCAAAGAATCTGGCTCAATTTTTGAAGAAACTGATCAACAGAACAGAGGAAAAATTTTCAGGATGAAAGAAAAGGCTCAAGAGACCACTAGATATTTGCATTTGCTGAGAAATGCTGGATTAATTTTGATAAAAATATTGGAGACATGGGAAGATAAGTACGAATTTTACAGCATCTCACACATTAAGATAAAATCAGGATTTCTTTAAAAAGGCTCAATGTTTCATTAAATTCTAAAAGTATGGTGGCTGCAGCTTCCCAGTTAGACATGAAATATGACATAAAAATCTTCACACACACGTCAGTGACTTTTTGAGGCTATAATTGCATGAGTCTGCATGAAATTGTCTTGTGCTGAACATAGGTCCAAAAAGGCTTAGACCTTTCACAAGGTTCTCATTTTCCTTGTTTATACAGAATACAGGCACAATTATCAGCAAAATAAAAAGGAGCAAGGTCCCACTGTCTTTTCCACCAGAAATACCAAGCTTTGCAGAAATAATTTGCAAAACTTATGTTTAGCAGCTTTCAGATTCCCAGAAGCTTTTACAACACATACATTCAGGGAACATTAGGTGCAAGAAAATACATCTGAACTTTAAATTAATGCTGCCACTTTCCTACATAGGCCATTGACTAAAGAAACTCTGCTGAGCAGCTGGCAGGCTTCTCCACTTACATAGCATGCAATATTTTTAAGTAAGCACTGCCTGGAATTTACTGCTGGAGCTCTTAAATGGAGTTTATTCCAATGACATTCCAAACTTATTTAAAATACAATAAACTTGTGCCTTCTGTTTTGTTTTCTGCAGTTGCCAGCTTTAGATTGGTTTATAAGAAAATGATCATAAAGGCTTCATACATTTCAGCTTTTATTTTACATATTTTTTTATCTACACATCTGTAACTAGATATGGATATACATTCCAACTTGAAAGAATAAAAGAGGGAAATTATTTTGTGAAATACTCTGCCTGACAGAAGTTACCTTCAAATGAATTTATATTTCAAGAAATAATTTTGACTGTACACAAAATTATGATAAATATGATGGTTGAAATCACCAGGCAACCACCAATTACCCACATCTAAAGCACTCATTGCTAGATATCTATAGAGATGTATCCTTACAAAAGCAAAATAAATCCTTATACCAAAACACACAGATGCTACAACACGGACTTTAGTTTGATGAAAAAGTGATTAGTAGACAGTGATTTTTGTTTTTATATCTATTTTTAAAGACGAGAGTAAATGGCTATAACTTTGATCTAACAGCAAAAATTGTATCAATTCTGCACCCTCACCTAACTTTAAATCATAATTAGGCAGGTTTATTTATAAAAGGATAGATATATATTCATATATTCTTATTTCTAATGTCACACCTACTTCCCAGGGCAGATAAGTCGAAATCCTAATACACTGTCTGGACTAAACAGGCTAGTACAAATTTCTGTTTTGAGAGAAAAAAACTGTTTCATACTGCTGCACTGGCAGTGGCAATAATATTTAGAGATACTTCTGCTTGTGCAGGTATGCTTAAGAACATGGATATGAAGACAGAGCAATAAGCAATTAAAGAGAGAAAAGAGCAAAGTTGTCATAGTAGAATTAAGGCTTTCAATCTAGCACAAAATATTCACAAAGAAAAAAAGATTAAAAGATACTGCCTACATTTCCAAACATTTCTAAAGGCAGGCTTTGATGTGAAAAATGACTTCATCCCCACAATGACTTTGAGAGGAAATGGATGAATTCCTCTTTTAAAAGCATATATTAAGAATAAAGCAATAACAAGAACTGCATCAAACCAGTTGCAAGGGCTTCCATAACCATGTAGAAAGATAAAAAACAGTTGGAAATTTGTGAAGACCAAATCCAAATTTTTCAAAATCTACGTTTTGGTTTTTTTTTAATACAAATTCCTCTCTGGGCTATATAGATAATACTTCTGCTGCACAGCACACACATTAAAAGACTAAAAATGAGGACTGTGACAGCAAAAGTGTTTATTAACCTAAAAAAAGTTATGGCTAACATTTACTTAAAACACAGTAAATGTTTAAATACCAAAGTAAGTTTTTAACAGTCTTTGAGGTGGGGTTTTTACTGGTTGTTATTTAGCTTGTTAGAGGACTTTGTTAATTATGGGTTTTGTTTTCAAACAATAATCAAAACAATCCCAAATCCCAGAAGAATGAACTCATTCTTTTAATGCCTCCTCACTGCCCAAGCTAATTTAGCATAACAACCAAAGAAGAATTTCCTTTATTTAGGATGTCTATTTGTTCTGGGGTTTGGTGGTTTCAGGTTTTTTTAAGGAAACGTGATACTGTTTTTCTTTTTAAATCAAGATGAACTGTGCTAGGAAATACAAAAAGGGCATTCTTTTCCGTCACATTCATAGCAACCAGACAGCAACATCAAAAATGTAAGGTTTTCTTTTTTATTTACTGAAAGTAAGAAAAAAAAACAATAAAGGATCTTTGACCATGTCAAAACTAGTGCAGACATTTCTAACTGTTTGAAAACTATAGACAACAGCAGAACAAAAGACTGTCAGAAGATGCAAGGAAAGCATTTCCAAAAAGTTTCATCCCTTTTCTAGGGAGTTTTCATCCCTTGTCTAGGCAGGTAGGAGCAAAAAAGAAGTAGCATTTGTTTTCTTTCAATACTCTATTCCCAAGGATGAAAAGTTCATATCCAAGAACATATGTAATTGATAAAACTAATACCAAAAAAAAGAAAACCTCAGAATTTCCTTCAACAAAACATATTATTGTTCAAACCAGTGGGCAAAGCAAAGACTGAAAATCTTTTCCAGTGCCTTACACCTCAGTGAAGCTAAGGGTTTGCTTCAGATCTCATCCGGTACTTTG
Source organism: Monarcha castaneiventris obscurior (assembly GCA_026261815.1). NCBI lineage: Eukaryota > Metazoa > Chordata > Aves > Passeriformes > Monarchidae > Monarcha > Monarcha castaneiventris. The sequence continues at coordinate 6,183,588 of JAMPIT010000539.1, forward strand.
CGCAAATTTAAAGAAAAGTTCTCAGCAGCAGCCATAGAAGAGAGTCATGCTTCCCAGTCAGATCAAACTGACCCCAAACTTTGCTTTCACACATTTATCAACAATCTGGCTGCAGGAGTTGAATGCACCATTAACAAAGGTGCTGATGACACCAAACAGGGAGGAGCTGTTTGCTCCTTCAGGGGCCTGTGTGCAGCAGCTGAGGACTTTGGGGTTGTGTACAAAGGGATAAAGCTGCCAGAGAGCATCCAAAGGAGGCTACAAAGATGGTGCAGGGTCTGGAAAAGAAGCCATGTGAGGAGCAGCTGAGGGCCCCTGGTCTGTTCAGCCTGGAGAAAAGAACACTGAGGGGAGACCCCAGAGTGGCCTGCAACTTCCTCCTGAGGGGAAAAGGAGGGGCAGGCACTGATCTCTGCACTCTCATGACCAGTGACAGCACCTGAGGGAATGTCCTGAAGTTGGGGCAGGAGATGTTTAGGTTGGATATTGGGAAAAGTTCTTCACACAGAGGGTGGGTGGACACTGGAACAGAGTGCAGTCCCCCGGGCAGTGGTCATGGTCCCAAGCCTGACAGTGCAAGGAGTGTTTGGACAAAGCCCTCAGGCTCATGGTGAGATTCTAGGAGTGGTCCTTAGAGGGCCAGAAGCTGGGCTGCCATGACCCTTGTGGGTAACCTTACAACTCAGGATATTGTGTAAACAACAGGAAAATACTGGTGTTGGGTCTTCTAGTTTAAAATACACTGATAAACTTCTAAATGAAGGAATTATCTGTATGGAATAAATTTATTATTATTACCAAGTGTCAACACTCAACTGTAAGCAACATTTCAGGGCTGCATTTTTCCTTACACCTAGCCACAGAGTTGAGGCAACATGAAAAATTCACCTTATAAACAGAGAAACAAAATTCTAGTTACAGCTCAGCATTTGTATCAAACAATATTCTTTGAAAATTGATAGACTTTGAACGCAACATACCTGAAATGGCTAAGATCAAGGGTTAAAGCTCCAAATTGCTTTCTAACCAATTCTGTTCCATAATCTAAATATGACAATTAAAATGGTACATATGTTGTCTTTTCATTTGAAGGGAAATCAAATCAATTTTTAAAAAGCTCTGACATTTTAAGCTGACTGATGATGCATAGAAAACACAAAAGAGTAATCCATATGTCAGAATTTATAAAGATGTGGGAATAGTTATGGGGGAAAATACTGATATTTTCCAAATTTACTGCATTTCCTGGTTGCCCAGCAACTTGAAATTACCTTGTGACTGCTCAAGACTCCAGACTAGATGCAGCAAGATACTTGGAAAGCCTGAGCTTAAAGCACTTAATTAGAAGCCTCTCCCTCTCAGAAATAATTCAGAAATACAGTATCATCCTTATTCCCCAGTTCCTGGTGAAAACAACAGGGAAATTTCAGGCCACACAGTTCTAAATAGAATTTGCAGGGAGGCACAAACCTAGGAACTAAGTGTAATCCTGCATTTCTCTGGGGTTAGATATAGGGCCAAAAGCAAAGATTCTGTTGGGTGCCTACAGTAGGTAGGGCACCAGCAAATGCTCTTTTAGAGATCACAGTCATGCTCAGAGGAAAAAGAGTTGATGGTCACTCTACCTCCTGCAAGCCCATCTTGCTGAAGGAACGTGTGTGAAGAGAATATAAAATATAGGTATTATTAAAAAGATTCTGCCAGAAGAGGGCTTCTGTTGGAAGTTGGTATGATTTGTGCATAGAAAACACGCAAGCATTCAAAAACATAATCCTCCTAGTTTAAACCTGAAACATAGGTCTTGTTTTATACTTCTCCTAATGTCACACTCATGGTAAAACAGGTGCTCATTCTTAACTCTGTGATGGAAAACACCTTGGCCTTTGTGTGTAAAGGCTGTTTTCTGGGCAAGTCCATAAAGAATATGTTAATCACTAACAATCACATTTTGAAGTTACTGTAATAGAAATGCAAGTACAGAACACGTTTTTCATCATTTTGACAAGTTCAGCACTTTGGATTAATTTAAAGACCCAAGCCAAGTTTCATGTTAATATAACAACGAATTAAATCCTTGGTTTGAACATGAGGAGTTCTTCCAAAATTGCTACTTTTCTCTATTTTCATAATATGAAAGGAGAATGAAGGCTTTCTGCTCTCTACAAGCATAGGATCCATGGTAATTTGAACAGAACAACTAAGACAAAAAAATCCTTATTCTAAATAATTATAAGTAAGGCCACCTCCTAAGTGACCAAACAAAAAACATTCCCGTTCTCTTGTCAATTTGGAGATCAAAAACATTTTATGTCATGGGGGAAACACTCCTTCCACATCACAGCAAGAGCAGATGAGCACAGCACACTGGTATTTCTGCAGCTTGGGGTTAGTGGTCATCAGAAGCAGGAACATCTTGTGCTCATTGACTGTGTGGTTTCCTGTATTTCACAGTGAATTCAGGATGTTATTCAGTAAGAATGGATTTCAGACAACCATATTTATTTTCACAGCTCTGCTTAGTATCCACCAACTTACTGGCTTCAGCTAGAAAATTCTGCACTTCTATTACACCTCATTACAATAAGGAAGCTACCAGCTGTGTTAAGAATAAATGTCACTTGTGACTCTCTCATTTTCCCTCTCTCAGACACATACCATGGCTTGAGGTTTAAAAATAGAGCAGACAAAACCTCCCATGGCATTTTGTGTCATTTAATTTTCATCTTCATCTGATTTTGAAGGCCTCGCAGTAAACAGCAATAACTGAAAACAGCAGATGCTTCTATTTGGGTTTTGTTTAGGTAAGTGTTTCAACAGAACAAGTCCACTATAACCATTACTTTTGACATCTCTGAGACCTGGACTGCCCTGTAAGTAAGCTTGCCTAACAAGATAGCTTAATTACATATATTTGACTAAGCATACTTACATAAGCATCCAATTATAGCTTAAAACAACACTCAACATGCATAGCCATCTGTCATTGAATGTGTCTGTTGTTAAGGCATAATGGTGTGCTCAGCTTTTTCCTTTCCAAACATATTAAATATTTTTTGCAGATACAATAAAGAAAAAATGGCAAAGCAACCATTTGGAGTGCAATAATGCATTACCTCAACAATTGAAAACAAATTTACAGGACAATCTGCCAATATTTGCCAAATATCCCCTCAAATCAATGGGATTTCATTTTACTAAAAAATGCAGATAATACTAAAAACTAGCACTTGCCAATACGGAAGCAAAACTGGCTTGAAATTCTTCTACCTTTTCTTTTCACAATATTGTTCAATGTCATTTTCTTTCTAGGATAAACTATCAGCATTTCTGCCACTGAAAGATAAAATGACATTTAAATATGTCTCAGGAGAATAGGAGTCAATCAGCACAGGAAAAGATAAATGCATGATGAGATATATTTAGAAAGTGCTGTAATGACACACTGTTTTGCAGTGGGAGGCATTAAAAACCCTACTATTAGTCACTTCTGACTACAGAACTATGATACTGCTTTTACCAGTCAGACACAGTACCAGCTGCAATTACCCAAGGAACCTAATGTTAAGTTGCCAATGACAACCACAGTACACATACCCCAAGACTCAACATCATTAGCATAAATATCCATATAATCTATGCCTAAAACTGATATATTTTATTTAAAAATATTTTTTCTCCCTTCAAGGCCTTTCCATCCCTTAGCAAAGTGCTCCTTGGTCTACAAAGTAGAAAGAAGTGTAATAATTAACATTTGTGTGATATCTGCAAGAAAACAAAAGTCCTTTTTACCTAATGATTATTTTGATATCTGTACAGTCAAAGAGATTTCAGTCTGGAAATGTCAAATCATAGAATCACAGAATGGTTTGGGCTGGAAGGGACCTTAAAGATCATCTGGTTCCAACCTCCTGCCAAGGAGGGGCAACACATTCCACTAGACCAGGTGGCTCAAAGTCCCAAGCAACCTGGCCTTGGACACTTCCAGGGATGGGAAGCCCAGAACCTTTCTGGAGAAATTGTTCCAGGGCCTCACCACTCTCAAAGGGAAGAATTTCTTCCTAATACCCAATCTAAACCTGCCTTTTTCCAGTTTTAAGCCATTTCCCCTTGTTCTATCACTCCATGCCCTTGCCAAAAGTCTCTTTCTAGCTCTCTTGGAGCCCCTTTAGGCACGAGAAGGAGCACTAAGGTGATCCCAGACCAACTCAGGACATCCATCGAGTCCATGTCTCTCCAGTTCAGACAAGGGTTTCGAGCAGGACAGTGCCAGGTGCTTTGCACAAGCCCAGGCAGATGCTGTCAGTGACTCTTCCATTATGCACCAATGCTGTAACCTCATCATAAAAGGCCACCGAATTTCTCAGGCACAATTCAGCCTTAGTGAAGCCACATCAGCTGTCACCAAAAAACTCCTTATTTTTTATGTGCCCTCTCAGCTTACAGGAGGATCTCCTCCATCATTTTGCCAGGCACAGAGGGGAGACTGACTGGTCTGTAGTTCCTTGAGTCTTCCTTTTTCTCCCTTTTTCAAAATGGGTGTTTTATTTCCCCTTTTCCTCTGGGCATCTCTTGCTGGCACTGGATTCAAACTGGTGGAAGTGGGGTGGGTTGAGATTCCCCTTCACAGGCACCTTTAATTTAAAGCCCTCATTACCAGCTTGTCAAGTCTATGAGCAAAGATTCTCTTTTTCTTCTCTGGCAGATGGACCCAACCAGCCTCCAGTAGATCCCTTTTACTATTGAGGGGAACTGTTCTTATTGTAGCTTTAAGTTTGAGGAAATATAAGCAGAAGTGGAAAACAGAAACTGAGGGAAAAAAACAACTAACAAAAGAAAAGAGTTTCTGAAACAATCAGTGTGGAGAAATAGTAGAAATAAAAACACCTACTTCATTTTCAATAAATGTTTAAAAAGAAGTCTGCTTTCTCTCTCATTATGCTGCGTAACAAATGAGGGTCCATTCTTCGTCCCTTGAATAAATGATGTAATAGGAATAAATGATGGTAATAGGATGAAAACCTATTTTACTGAAGCAGATCTCCATATGCTTGCAGCATGCAAGACAGATTCATGCAAAGCTGCCTCCTGAACCTCCACAGCCCTGTGTGGATAGCACAGCCTCCCTTAACGAGGCTGGCCAGACTTGGATCAAACTGAATGTGCCAGACTGGAGCTCATTACAGCAAGCACAGGGACTTTGAAGAAACACTAGGAATTACTATTAAACTGCTTAAGTCCAACTGTGAACACCGATTTTTTAAAAATTCCTGCTTGTGGGTAAGAACAAAGTGCTAAAATGCTGTAGAGTACCTTAACACATTGAAATTTTATTATCTAAATAACAACAAGCCTCAATTTACAATCCTTTCCATATGAAAGAGTTACCATAACAATAGGCTAAGGTTTAAATTAACATTATACTGCTATAACTCCACTGAAAAAAACAACTACCTTGTAAAAGGGAGCAGCAACAGGGCACACAAGGAGAGTCAGTATAAAGTAGTGGCAACTAATTCATGTTGCACATCAGGTTCTACCTGTACAAAAGCTGATGACAGAATAGGACTGAAGGTGGCAAAACCATGGTCACCACAAGTCAAAGTGATTTATTTTTCTAATTTGGCACTAAACCAAATCTTACTGACATGAGGGTTGCCAGACAAAGCAAGTAGTCGATTGAAATATTTATATGAATCCCTTTTAATTGTTTTAAAGTAATTCAAACATACCTCTAAAACTATCTCAGAGTAGAGAAAAAACAAAAAAAAACAATTTTTGAATGGCTTCACTTAAATCTCTTGCTATCTCAAGAATATCTTAGGGCATTGACATTTGGGGGCTTGGGGTGATGGTTTAGCAGACTTCATTCAGTCATTCCACTAAAGCTTTTAATAAGGCACAATAAAAACTCTCCTGGTTATGGGGCACAGGCACAAAAACTACCTGAATTCTGAGCTAATTATCTACTACACAATTACCTGTTAAACTATTTATTTGATGACATATGATCATTCCAGTTGTACACTCTCCACTTCTTGGAATGAGCCTGCACTAATCCTAAACTTGGTGTGGAAAGTCTGCTTAGATGCCCAGAATGTTCTGTTTAAAACCAAACCATAAAAATTTTCTAGTTAACTTTCTAGTCAGTTTTTTAAGTTAATTTTCTAGAACTTCAGAGGTTAATCTTTAGTATCTATACAAGCAAAAAGCTAACAACCGATTTGGGTTTGTTAATTAAAACTCGTGGCTTTGTTCTCAGGGTTTCTAAGGCCAATAACCACTTTCTTTCTAGCACATCCAATAACACTGCACAGAAATAAAAATCCCAGTTGTATGCTAGGTTTCTCCTCTTTCAATACCAAACAACCAAAATTTGCCTTCTTTTAATTAGGAGCTCATTTGCTCTAATGGTTTGTATTTGTATCTCAGACAACTAATAAATAACACTTCTAACAACTTTCAAATACTGAAATGCAAGAACCTCTTTGCTCCAGTGCACAAGAGTATCTTTACTGCTTTGTAGAATATTTGTTCTCAACAGCAAAAAAAAAAATCCTGCAAGAACTCCACAATTTATTTGAGATTTTCAATTTACAAAGCCCATTTGTCAGGAACTTTATCTTAAGCTAGCCCTGCACATTTTTGACTTGTCTAAAGTTGTCTTCTCATGAATCTTAATTTTATGAGGACAAAAATTTGTTGGATTCTGAGAAGTGCACTTAACCTTGCTGAATTCCATACAACTGGCATCTTGTTCAATAAGTTTATGTAATGTACATCTAAAAATACACATCGAGCCCAGCTTTTATAGATATTTATAAACACACACCCCTACATATACATATATTCATACTGGTCATTTTAAGAAATTTGGTCCAGGGCAGCCATGATTTTCATTCAAAATATGTTTTCTACCATGAAACTATAACATCTACCAAAAAAATCTGATTATTCAGGGATATCACAAATATCACCTATTGGAAATACATTATGTAGATATTTGCTGTAGCTTTAAGTGGGTTTTTCTTTTTTTAAATATTAAAGGCATAAATAATCAGAAGTGCCACAAAATTGCTGAAAGCAAAGCTTAGAAAGTCCAGCTGTGGATGGAGCTAGGCTAGCAGTGAGCCCAGGCTGTCCCACCCTGAGGCAGGTCTGTGTAAGCACGGAGGGCACACGGGCAGGGATGGATCTCAAAGCTCCCTTTGCCTCCTCCCCATCTCAGCAACCACCACTCCCCTTTTTGATCCTCACTCAACCCTGGTGTTAGATATCCTCAATCCCTAAATTTAATGAGCTATGTCAACTAATCTGTCTCTGTCCCTGTCTTGGCATCATCCCTGGAACTTCTGTGGTCTTCTTAAACCCACCTGAGAAGCCAAACTGTGCTCCAAATAGTTCAAGTTCCAAAATGCCTTTAAGAAGATGAAGTGGAGGGAAAAGGTAGGAAACTTTGCTGCTACCACCAGCAAAGTCTGTATTAGACTGGTTCCCCACCTAAAAGGTGCACTTAACACCACATTTATTTACACAATGTGTAGCACTGACACTCATGAAAGTTTTCCCCCAGCTGGCAATACACTGTTGGGGAAAATGAACTAAAATTCCAGAGAGATCTAGCACCACTCCCTTTTAAAGGCAGTACAAACCTTATGTCCGAGTCAGGTTTCTATTTTGCCATTTTCTTATCATTACAGCATCCCAAAAGCCAAATAGGATGTATCACACTCATTCAATGCCAGTCATGTCTGCCAAGGATTTGCATTTACAACAAGATATTAGAGATCAAGTGAAACACCAACAGCATCCCTGGATTTGGCAGGGGCATATTCTCATATTCCCTTGACAAAATTAAACATTGACATCAAAAAGAACTAGATCAAGAACTGAACTCTGAATGAACTCTCATCTGAAATGGCCCACAGCAAGAAGTCTGCATTCTATACATAACACTTTAACATGAATTTCATTGTTCCAGCCCAGACTGTAGCAGACAAGGCTGTGGAAATGTTTCAGCTGGCAGGGCAGCACAGCTCTGACTGCTATCCCTGTACCTACAGAGATTCTCCAGCTTCAATACTTCTGGTCAAGTTTGAGGCCTCCCTGTACAGCTCAAAAGACAACACTCACCTAGGTTCACTTTCTCACCATCATTAAAACAAAAGAGTTAAACAATTCTGCTTCCAACCAGCTAGAATTCCCTGGGAATACATCAATCCTTCCTTTTAAATGCCTCAGTGCACCGGAAGAATTTTTTGAGAGATAACATAATACTTGAGTTTTTATCCACTTGCATGCCACAATCCAGGAGATTCCAGCCAATGTTATGTTCTTTAGTTCATTTTTGTTCTTTGCTAACAAGTTTTAATAAAAAGAGCTGCTCTACGAATATACTTCAAAATTTCGTTGCAAAAGAAGCTGAAAATTATTTAATAAAATAAGTTTACAGGAATATGGCCATTTTCACAGTGAGAAAACAGAGACATAAAAACTCACCCCTCAAATCACACCACAGCTCTTAGAAAAGCTCAAGAATAAAACCTCTAATTTTTCTAAATTTAAGTGAAGCACCTTATTTTACATTAATGTTGCCTCCCTAGGTTGTTTTGTATTTGATCCTTTGCTAAAAGAAAAACTATGGGTTAAATATAAATACTCTTTTTTTCTTTAACAAGCTTTTCTTTTTGAATCAATTGCTACAAAATGTTCTAAAACTTTCTCCCTTCAGCAAAGAAAAAAATTTGTTTCTCCTTCCAACACCTCTGTAAAATCAGAGGGAGTTGTGACACATTCACTCTTTGTCAATGGAAGGGAAGGAAAACAAGACAATGAATATTTTTTATATAGATACTTAAGCATTTAATACATAAATTTTAAAAAATAAGGAAAATTGTATTAGTGAATCACAGTACACAATTTCTTTTCCACTCTACTTACGTACTGAAGCCCATTAAAATAACTCACACCAGGCAGCATGGTAGAGGAGATGCTTTGGATTCTGTGTGCCACTGGACTCAAATTTTCAAAGGCATTCAAGATCATATGTCTGAAATTTAATAAAAGCCTTCAATCTCTTTGAAACCTAATTTTAATTCAAGATAGTCCCTTCAAAGGGCAGGACCCTTCCAAAAATGTGTAGGAAACTGCCCACAGGGGAACAGGAAGAATCATTAGATAAGGAATACCTGCTGGCATGCAAGGAAAGACAGGAAGAATGAAGAATACTCTGTTCTAAAATTCTGTAAGTGGGGTGATGAACTGATCTTCATGGTCAGATGCAATGTATTTATTTATGCAGCAGGGAGGTTTAAAATTAAGCACCTAATAATACACTAGAAAGGAATTCAATGGCTTGCTTATGAAGCTTATGGAAGCTCATCCCAGGTTTCTTGAAAAACAAAGAAAAGCAAAACAAAAATGAACAAAAGAAAAGCCCAAACATTTTAGACAAAGGTTTAATGACCTTAAAAAAAAAAAAAGAAAAAGCAAACAAAAAACCACCCAAACCAAAACAACAAAAGCAGACCATGACCAGTCTTAAGAGCAGGGAGTGGGTAGGGCTTTTCATTGCTCACATCATTCTTCTTTCTCCTGCCACACCCCCGTCCCCCAAAACCCATTTCTTCTGTTACATTTGCCAGTTGACCTGGCAGAGGATGAACTTTCTAAACAGCCTCTGCTAGCCCTTAGTGACTTCAGGTGTGCAGGCTCAATGGGAGGCACTAGAAACAAAAGCCAGGAGCCACCCGTGGCAGTGCCACCACAGAGCCTGCAGCACCCTCAGGCTGCTCTCGAGTCTCAGTCACCTCTGTGCTCTCTCTGTTCCCTAATCCTGCAGGCAAAACGCTTTAGCAGTAGTCCCTGCCTGTAAAATACTTTAATTAAGCTTTGAGGATTTTTTTGTGTTCTTATTTGTTGTCATTTTGTTTTTCACAGAAATAGACTGGCTTTTTGGGAGGAAGAGTTTCACTTCTATCCTCATCTTAAAGTTTCTTGGGAGTTACATTTTCTCATTTAATGATTCAACAGCGATAAGGGAAGCATACATGATGCAAATTTGTTAAATATTCAGCATATTTTATTAACCAAATCACAATCTGCAGGCTTGAAAGCTTCTGTATGATAATACCCTATTGAATGACCTTTCAGATTTATTCTCTAGAAACCATGCATTAGACTTAACAACCATACATTTCCATTATCATTTATTCTGACCAAAAGACTGATATTGAGTCCACAGGAGAGAACTTTTCCTGATAATTAGTTCTCCTTGGTTGTAGACCACAAGAAAGGACAAATTCCACCTTGTTTAAGATGCCCCTTGATAACACATAAAGCCAACAGAGGAAGCATGCATAATTTTCTATTTTTTCTTAAGACATGAATACATTTTTCTCCTGAGTTTGCACCACTATTTTGTCCAATCACTTACTATTCTACTTCCCTCAGATAACTGTGGCCTAGAGACACAAACAACCAGCTTTTTTTCCCCCTTCTTCCTGGGGAAGCTTAGAGTTTGACAGGATGCAGCATAATAAAATAAAGTCCTTGACAAAACCTCCTTTGCTTACAGTACTGTATGAAAAGATTTTGGTTTTTCCTAGATGTTCCCAATATCTCTAAGTAAGCTCTACTAAAAAAGTGTAAAATTAATCTATGTATAACTGAAAACAAGATAAATAACAAAATTCCTATTACCCCTGCCTCATTCAACAGTCCAGCAACTGGATACCATTATAAGAAATCACCGACTCATGTGCCTGATACCAGCCCTTACTCCCAAAAATCAGACACGTGGTCTGATTGCATGGAGTGAAAATGCATCAGGGAAAAAGAAAAAAAAAAAAAGGCAGCAGTTAAAATGGGCCTGAGTACTCCTGGCTCAAGGCAGATCAAGTCTTTTTCATTTTCTTGAGGAATTGAGATACTCATTTTCTGGCTAAGCATCCACAGAGCTGTGGAAGCCCAAGTGCATACATACACATAACATCAAAAGACAATAACAGACCTTGGGCTCTGAGTCTGAAGGCAAGATACACCTGAGGGAAAAACACACCCTTTTTGTCTGAAGGAACTACATCTCTGTTTCACTGTTGAGCTATTCCTAACCATAAACCTGGTGGCTTGAGAACACAATGGCTTGAGAAGCAGACCCTAAATTTTACTTTGTTGGGAATCCACAAACCCTGGTCTCTGTGGGAGGGGAAAGAAACTGTGAGCAGTGATCAAAGCAGAGATTAATGTACAAATGCACAGGAGGCTTTGATGTGTGAATTCAATGCATCTGCTCAAATTATTTCAAAATAATTTCAAAAATCCCATTTTAATGTACAGATATTTTGCAATATTTTACTACTCTTTTCTTTTGGCTTAAAAACCAGAATAGAAAGCATTTTCATACTTTAAAATATTCATTAGTATTAGCATACTTTTCTGTTCTAACCACATAAAGTTTTAGATAAATTATTAACAATTTAGCATGAGAATAGTGTTCACAAAAACACATCATTTGAAAAGCATGTAGGAATCTGATGTTCTCTGTGGAAAAGCTCATGCTGGGTTTTTCAAAGCAGTTTTACACTGGTGACCTACTCATCAGCTTTTTAAATACTGCAGGTCTTTCTAAATGAATTCATAAATTATATTGGAACATAGAATCTCTTTGCCAGTGCAGCTGGAAACCAAGCTACTGCCTCAAATAATTTATTCAGATTTATCCTTTATTTTGTTCATGGAATATTTCATCAGCAAGTTAATCTCTTCCACAGCTCCCCTGGCCTCTCCTCTCATCCTCCCCCATGGTCTGCAAGCAGCTTACTGCAAATGTATTTATTGTGACACTTAGGAAAGCTGATCATATGTAGCATAAAAGCACCTTCATTCCCAATCTAAAGGAACATAATTTTAAGCAGGAAGGGTGAAACAGACCAGGAGGATTCATAATCTTAAAGTGCACATTTGAGAGAGATCTTTTATTGACAGGTCTTCCCCCTGCCCCCGCTGAGGTGGTATCCAAAATAGATGTAAAACTACTGGGCTCCTGTAGGATTTATTTTGCATCAGCAGAATAGAAAATTTATTCTCCCCATACCTTTGCAATCTATCAGTGTGGCAGTGGGCAAGCAGGCAAAGAACATCAATGGTCAACCTTTCCATTATTATTTTGCCACAAAAACACATTGTACTAACTGCAGAGCAGACCTCAGTATGTCAGAGCAGTTACAGTCGAGATGGGAACATCTTCTTCTCTCTATTAGCTGTAGTTAGGATGGCTCAAGACAGGCTGAAGTTAATCAGGAAAGACTCAGGTTATGAACCAAGATAATTACCATAATTACCTAATGGCCAAGACAGCTCTGGAGCAGTGAGGGAACCCATGGACTGTCACTGGATATTTTCAGAAATAGTTTAGACAAAACTTTGTAAGGAATAAGTGCAAGTTGAATTGCCTGTGGGCAAACCAACAAGATAACATCCAGTCCTAGTTTTTACAACTGTCCCATATTATTCTAGTTTCCATTTTTATTTACTACTATGTATATAAGTATACTAGCATATACCGGGCAGAATATGTGTATTTCTTCACATCTATTTTTCTACTTTATTTTTTCATACATATCCATCTTTTTTCTATTTTTTATTCTACTTCTATTATATATATGTTAATATACATATATTCACACATACATATATTATATCGTTTATTTAGCATTTTTTAGTATGAGTCACCACAGTCAAATAATTCTAAGAAACCTCCATTTCTTCTTCGTTTAACAGCAACATTTTTAGTTTTGGCCCACAGCACATAATACAAACAAATATTTGATGACCCCTAATTTCTACTGCAGTCTCCCCCTCCCACCAAAAAAATTGTTATACAACTGAGGCATAAATCAAAACTAGAAACCAAATGAAGTTTTTTCACCTTCCTTGTGTATCAGTTTATCATTACAGATGACCAGCCCAGTTACAGGTAGATTACTTACATTCTGACCCTAATTAGAAATGCCTATTTTCATGTTACCCAATACATTTGTACAACTTCAATAAATGTGAATAATGAATGAGAGACAAAAAAAGGCATCAGATTCGTATTCTGCAATAATAGTTATGATACCAGCTTAGATGATTTATGGTTGTCAACAAGTTAATGTGTAAGACAGAAGGAAAGAATCATGAGGCCCCCGAAACAGAGGAACTTCATGATATTGAAATCACTAAAGTCGTAGCAATATTTCCATCTACTGGGGGCTAGATATAATTAGCAGCTACTCGCAGCTGCCACTTCCTCTTTTTCCAATGAAAGTTAAATTGGTTAAGTATAAACGTCTCTCTTACTGGAATGATCATGCAATCTGGCCCCATGATTTCACATTTTTCATATATGTCCACATCATTAGGACATAAAAATTATAGGATCTGTTAAAAGCTGTTGCCTTCTTATCTTACAAGGACTAGGACAAAACTAAGGCTGCATATAGAGGTTGTCCCAAATAGGTAAAACATGAGTCAAACACAGTTCCTACATAAAACAAGACACCTAGAATCTATTAATAAATCATTTGATCCATCAGTGGATTCATTTCTCATGTGACAAGTTTGATTCAAAGAGCTTGATGTTTAAGGAACAATGATGTCAGAGCCATGGCTTTATTTTTGTCCCCATAGCATATTGCAAAAGCAGTACTTCCAAGTGTCATCTTATCAGAGCTCTATTTCTCCATGTCTGCATCACTTTTTAAAATATTCTCTCATTTCTAAGTGACATTTTACAAAAAGTCTAGAAGAGTGAACACATCACTGCCAAACAGCAAATAACCAGTCCCAGAGAAACCACGGCCTAAGCCCTGAGTCTAGGAGAATTTGTTTCATTTTAAAGATTTTGTCCCTCTTCAAATAGAAGATACTTACAATTTTTGTCTTCAGCTAAATCCCACCACACATTATTTGAAGATAGCTTACACCACTAGGCCAAGCAATTTAATTTACTCATAAGGCTGTTCACGTGGGCTACTGTGGATTCTGAGACCACTGAGGTTTGAGGGTATCACAAATTTAAGAAAACAAGCTGCTCCTTTGTTTAAGAAAACAAGCTTCAGTAAAAGAACTTGTTACAGTCCACACAACAGAAGGATTCATTCAGTCTTTTGCAGCATCCACTGAAGGTTCATGTAAACAAACTAATATCAGGGTTTGCTTTTGCAGTCCCTTCACAGCACGTCACCGGCAGCTCCAAAGTGAAATCCATATGCAAACCCCAGCCATCCATCAGAGTGGCAGCACCAACTTTGGCCTCAATTACCCTGACATGCTGGACTTTTGTCTGACAGAAGAATTTGACTCTGTATTTATGTACCCTCACACTCTCTTAGATATCCATGACTGAAAGCCAACACAGCAATTCCAACATTCATACTGACAGGGTCATTACAAAAAAAGATTACTGCTTGCCTTCTACAGCGTGCTCGTGTCAAGTAAGCCCTTTTAAATGTGTGTGTAGAATAATTTAGCCCGTACCATTTATTTTTGTTCATGGATAAAGCATCAGACACTGGTAGTTAGTTTTTGTTATTTCACATTGTGCAGGCGTGTTACGTAAATTTATATTTTAGCACTTCATTCTGCTCATTTATTTGTTGGAGGTCACCCAACCAATATGGGAGCATTGTGCTTGCCTATGAGGTGGGAGTGGGGGGCAGAATAAAAGCTTGCAACACAACTATGGTTCAACCCTCAGAGTCCACAGAACCCTCAAAATCTACACAAACTGTTGTTGTACACATGTACTCCAACAGAAATAAAACAAACTAGGTGTTTGAACATAAATAAAAACAAGCATGAATAACTTGCAAAAGGTTTTTACTATTCCTTACTATTTAAGAGGTATTGCAGAGAATAACACATCCAACAGTTGCAGATAGTATTAAAAAAATATTATTTCTGTGGCATATTTGATAATCACCAGTGAAAAGTAACTAATGTAGTGAACCAATAAAGAGACCTAAGTTTCATTATGATCTTTGACACTAAACACAATTAAAAACACTACCTGAAGTGGAAATAACAAATATTGTGGCAAAAAACCCCCACGTTCATTCTCAGAGTACATCACTTTGAATCTTCTCACCTTCCGCTTAAATCAACGTTTTCTAATGAACTTGAACCTTCACACATGTTCAGTGGGGGGAGTTATTTGTATAATTCATCACTAAGTGCTTCTCATAAAGCAGCCCAAAGTGCCACCAAAGTTACAAAGAAAAGGCAGAAGGTCCTGGCCTGTGCAGGGTCTGTTTTCAAAAGGAATAGGTTTGGGCATGGAAAAAAATCCTTCCCAGCATCACAGTAAATAAACATCCTGAAACAAAAAAACAGCTTCTTAAAGGAGAGTTCAAAAATAGACAAAAGGGGTCAGAAAGACTTATCGTATTTATGTTTTTATATCAGACTACCTGAAATAAATAGGATTTGAATTATGGATTCTAAATACCTCAGAAAAACCTTCCACTACTTAATTTACATCTTTGCTTAAACACCTAAATCCCTGGAACATGCTGGCTAACTTACCTAAATCATTATGGATAATTAAAGAAACAGTAACTGTCAGCAACTGTTTTTTTGGAGGAGTCACCCACTTCCCTGCCAATCAGCACTTCTAACACTGACCTGCAGCACTCTAATGATGGAAATCACTGCTGCACTTACAATGCTACAAACAGTGCTAGGAATGGAAATTCATCATGGTAGCTAGGTAGTGCTCAGGAAAGACTTTTTCTTTTTAAAAACATTTCCCAATAATAGTGCATAAAGCAAGCCATTGTGAGCAGCTGTTGTCATGCTTATACCGGGGACAATTCAGTAATTTTTTACTCTCAGATTAATGGAAACTATACATGGAGCAGAGCCTTAGAGTCCAACTCTGTTAAATCACTTGGTGCTCAATTCAAAAATTACTGGTGAAAATAATCAAGAAACCCAGGTAATTGAAAGCTGCACATAATATTCAGACAAACTGTAAAGGATTACAGAATCAGATTTTGAGAGAGAGAGCAAGCTGTTCTTTTCTTCCCATTTCTCCTGTTTTCATTTTAAGTTTTTACAACTTCTTTCTCTTCCATTCTTAGTTTCTTTTTAAATTCTTAACATAAAAAGATAGACAGTGAGAAACATGAGAAGTCAGTAATTCCATTTTATGGATAACCTTTCAATTTTCAACTTTGCTAAGCAGAAGAAATACCTTCAGGCTCTTAGACCAGCTTTTCAACTGCAAATTGTATAATCTGCATAAAAACTATAAATCTACTTTTCGTCTTCTTTATATATATTATTGTCCCCTTCGTTCTATGGATATTGTTATTATAATGACAAATGTTGGAGCACCCACTATGAGAGGCTGTGTAATTACACAACAACAGTTTTCTTGGATGAATCCTTTGGTTTTGGCTTAAAGGCCATGTTTCAGAGACTTTTCAGACATACATCCAAATCTTCATCAAATATTTTCTTTCTCTTACAAAGTAAATGTGTGCTATATTATGTTAAAAAGTTTTTGCATTGCTTAATAAGCTAATAACTTTTCCTAACTTCATCTTCGGAAACACCTAAAACTTGGCAGAAACTTTCTATAACTCAGCTTGATGTGCACATAGATAAAGCAAGGTAGCAAACAAAAACATGCCTGTTAAAGGGAACTATAAAGCACTCTAAATAATGATTTACAGCACAGACTAAATAATGATTTACAGCACAGCCTAAGACCATGAAGAGACCCAAATTTCCCATTGCCCAGTTCTCACATTTTATAGGACACCTTCTCTTTTAAAAGTGCCAGAGTGAAACATCAAAATGAAGTGGTACTATCAAAATGACAGTGAGTCAGTGATAGTCACCCAATGCAACTTGTATTTTTATGAAGCATTTGGCATCTGAGCTGGTGGGAAACACAGACTATGAAGGTACCTCATTTCTCATCAGGTCTCATGTCAGTTGCTGTAAAAACAAATCTTGCTAAATAAAATGCAAGCACAATAAGTTATCATCTCTGTAGTTTATACTTCTGAACTTATTCAGCTGTTGTCAAATAAAAGATCCTTCTCAGACATTTTCACCAGTCAAACTTGCAAACCTCTACAGAAATGTTCCAGATGAAAAAAAAAACAAAAAGAAAGGTAAAATTTTGGCTGATGCACAATTAATTCTCTGACCTCCTGGCAATCCAAAGGGAAATGTGAACTGGCTTAACCAACACATGGTAGGGAAGATAGTCCAGATGACATAATGACAAAATTAGAAAGAAGACCCCTCCTGCAGAGTCATGCTGCATAATTCATTCTCTGAATAAATAAATCCCATTTTTAAGGGAGATTTTGTTCTTCCTGATCCTCCTGGAAGTTCACTTTAGAACCCTTCTTCCCCAGACCCACCCTGTGGAAACTTAATCATTTGCTGCCTACTGGCATTTGCCAATTGTCACCATTGTAGCTTCCCCACAGCTACAAAACTTTGTCCTTTTTTATTACAAGAAATTTAGGAGAAATAAGTAACTGCAGAACACTGAAAGTAAAATTTTTATTCATGAAGAAGCATTTCCAATCCAATCAGATTTATCTATGTAACTGAAACAACACACCTGTTAAGTCAAATTTGAGTAACAGCTCACATTTCAGACACCAAACACTGACAGCAGTCCAGGATACAACTGTAATAGTAAGATTTTTTTTTAACTAGTTTGACAGGAACTTGAACCTTATACAGTAAAAAATCTGCCTTTGTACATGCATCTTTAATAACACTGAGCCTATAGGTCAAGTCACAAGACAAAAATGCACTCTTAGTACTCCCACTGATAAAGCATTTTAATTCCATTTCAGAAGGCACTTATTGCTACTATAAGATACATTCAAAACCAGAATGCAAGTACAAGATGCTCCCAAGGCACTAAAAGGAAAATCAAAAGTATTCACTGGACAAAAGCATTTCTCTCACAGAAATTACAGAGTTTTCTGTAATGTCAGTAACCCCAGAAAGTTTCTCCTTTTCCCCATCTTTAACAAAGAGCCAGAAGAGTAGGGCAGAATGAAAGAAATATGCAGAAACTCACACAAATTACTTGGTACATGAAAACATATACAATGTTTGTGGAAGGAACTAAAGAAAACCTTGTTGAAATTCAAACTAAAGGAAATTCTCCCTTTTAAAGTATTGCTTTTCCAAGAAAATTGTTAGTTCACCTCAGAATCACTTTTCACTAAAAAAAATAAATTAAAAAAATTAAAGATGCATCTACATCTATGGAAAAAGTCAGCATTTGATTAAAATCAGAAGAGGGAGATCAAAGCATTTCTAGTTGGAAGCACTGACGCAGCAGCCTGAACAAGAGTGCATGGAACTGCAGCTCTCAATAGCCTGATTTATGAACCACAACCCTGACAAGAACACACCAAGACTCCTGTGCTTCACCAGGATTTCTCAGCAGAAGGAATCAGGATAGAACATAAAAGATAGAGCCTAGTCAGGCCATAACCAAGAACAAGGTCATAAAAAGCAAAGAGGACAGTTATTTTGAAATCCCAAATCCCTTATTTTCAAACGAATGTGCAATATAAAGCTTTCAACTTTTAGATGCAAGTAAAAATTTGTTGCAGGAAAAAAATTTCCATTAACTGAGGTTAGAAGTTGAAATCCTTCACCTTTTTCTTTCTTCCTGTTTTTCCAAGCAGCTAAACGAAAAAATAACCCAAAAGGCAATGAATTCTGAAGTACCCACTCCTTTATCCCCCTGCCAATAGCAGAACTCTGCTTTGAGCCCTCGAGTGTCAGTAAGGAATTAGATCTTCACATCTCTCTCTTCCTCTCTTTAAGGGAGTGGCAAATTAAAGGTGTTACCATCCTGTGATCTTAGGTCACCCATGTTCTCTTCATACTGGGTCCAAAGCTGCAAACCACTTGTTAGAACAAAATAAGCCATAGATCTGAAAACATTGATTCAATAGGCCTTAAAAACATTGCCAGCTTTTACTATGCATCACTATTTTAAACAGTATAAAAGTTCTCTTAAGGTCTGGGTCCTACTCAATCCTAAATCCCACAGCAAAAATAAAATCCTGAAGACCTCTGAAATGCAAAAAATATCCTAAATACCATTTTTGGAGTATCAAGATTCCTGAGAACTTAAATACACCAAAATCCATTTTCTTTTCCTTTAGTTTTTGTTGTTTGTTTTAAATCTACTCCCACTCTACAAAGCACTGATTTTAAACATCCACTGTAAAGCAACTAATTAAGAGCATAAAAAAGACAAGTCATATCAAATTAATAACTTTTCACAAAAGGGCAATAATCCAAAAAACAATTTCTTCTTAATGGGAAGCAAGTTTTTACTTTGAGGTATTGCATATCAGTGGCACGAGACAGTCGGGTATCTACTGCTGTTCTATGCCATTTATCCTTAGTAATTTCCAGCTGTAGTAGAAACAAAAGTAGGAATGTAAAACTCAGTTAGAAATACTAGAAAATTTCTATACTAGAAATCTGTGCCAAAATGTGGGAGATGAGCTTAGAGGAGAAAGTGAGGCATGCAGGCAGGCAATCCCAGAGGTGCTGGCAGCCCTATTGGAAAAGCCCTGAGCATGGACACAACTTCACCACCAGGCTTTGACTTCACTTTAAACTTCTGAAGAGATTAAACTCCTAAGGAAAAAAAGAAATTGCCAATACCCTGTGAACGAGCACTATGAGACAACTGTGAATTGTGTCAGTGTGTCTGTACTGGCAATTCCTGTCCTACACACCTGCTTGAACAGCAGAAAAAGGCACTTCCAGGCACATACCAAGTGTATGTACACCTTCATAAAGCACAAGTTTCTTTATCTGCACAGAGATGCTCCAGACGGTCAAAAGATTACAGCTCACATTATCTAGATTTTATCCAGGGTTATGGGGGTTTTTGTTGAATTTCATTCTACTAGGACTGCACTCAATGGTAAAACAGTAATTTCCTCCTAAATCCAGACCTCTTATCTTAAAAAGGGGAAAAACTCCCAGGTGTGATTGCTATTCAGAGCATCTTTCCACTTCAAGTTTTCCCAGTTCCAGCAAAGATTATTTGGTCTGTCCCAAGATCAATAAAGCTGTTTTATCTTTTGCTACTGACATTTAAAATGTTTCCTTTCTGTGCCTATCTCTACAAAGCAAAGGGAGTTAACTAAATTCAATATTAATATAAGCAGTTGCAATTCCAGGACTAATATGACCCTAAAGGGACTGGTAATTACCCAATGTTCATATTGGCATAAGATGCATGTTAGACTAAGCAAGTACAGTTCTACTCCCCTTGCACTCTACTATTGCATCCTGCTTTTCTCCAGTGAGAAAAATCCCTTGAGGATTTATGAGCAGAACAGAACTGTTCTTTTTACACAAATACAAATCACACTCCCTCTAAGGATGCCGTGTAAAGCTGATGCATTTCCTCCCTCCTTTCTTTCTGGACTGCAATCTGGTCCAGTCAATCTCATGAAACTGAAAGAGTATGCATCTCTCATTTGCCTTGAGCCACAGCATGAGAAATCAGCTTTCAGTTCATCTGAACAAACTAAGATACACTAGAAAGAAGAATGTGCAAGTAGTGGCCAAAGGAGCCATTGCGTCCAGCCTCACTTGGAATCTTCCTTCCCTTCTTACTCATTCCAGTGAACTTTTTTCAAGTGTCTCACGTGTTACTAATAGACATTCAAAGATAGATAGGGCATCAGAAAAAGCCAGAAGGCATTTGTGCAACTGACTGGCTCTCTTTTGCTGAGAAAAATTTTTTGGGGAAGAACTCAGCCTCTGCTGATAGCCTTTATTCTCCCAGAAGCCTTCAGGAATCAGTCCTCACACAGGAGTTGCAAGAAACAACTTTAACAAGTATTCCTGGATGGAATAACTTGTCTTTCTTACTTCCTTATCAGAGAAATATTTTTAAAACTGTAATTTCACTCCCTCCCTTTAAGCTGAGCACATAACATAGAAATTCAACAGAATGCTACACAGATTTATAAACAAAGGCTTGTTGCTCTCCCTTTTACACTGTGTTTACAAATTGCTTCCATTTCAGAAATGCTGGCAGTGCTTCATGACCTGTGAGAAGTCCAGAGACATCTCTGCAGCACTGGGACAGTAACACTTATCTGCTGCACTGCTCTGCTTTCCTGAAGCTCCATGGTGGTAGATCTGACTACAGGCGGTGTTTTCTTAATCTTTTCATTTTGCTGCAAAATTTATTGATATTTTTCCCTGAAGTGGAAGAATAACCAGTTTATACAGGAAGGAGTTAAGAGAAATCTGAAGTTATCTCAACCAGTTCTTTCCAAGGGAGCTTAATTTTTCTGTGGCTTGATCCCCTCAAGCAGTTTTTATTGCCTTACTCTCACCATCACAACACCTCTCCCTAAAGCACATGCATGCAGTACTTTGGTACAACAAAGACCTGTTCCCAAAGGACCCTGAAGCACTTGGCGATAAATTGGACATCTGAAATACCATTTTTTCTAAATGATAACAACTCAAACCTAAGAACATAAACCTCTGTAGAGCAGCAATCTAACAATGACAGCAATTTGACTGGGGTTTTTTATTTGACAGATATTTTGCACTGGCTAAAAAACAGGGAGCTTCCCTGCAGCAGAGACTCCCTCATTTTTTACTTTACTTCTTTTCAACTTTACTTCATCTTCCATTTAAACTATTCCTAAGTCTGCACTGAAGATACAGATTTAATTTGTATTTCATGCTGCTCAACTATCTGGTTTTTCACTAGAGGACAGTGTTTTTGTTTATCTTGTAGGAATCTAAACAGTACTAAACTCTATCTCTGCCAAAACAAGGTGTCACAAACATTCCCAAATATGAGTCTGTTCTTGTAATACGTGCATGTGAGTAACCCACTTTGCAATTATGCTAAGTGATTAAACCATATGTGGAATCTGGATTTTAAAAGTGCATCTTCACCCAAAAGACAGATCTTAGTAGTTCTAACAGTAACCCAAGAAATACTCGTCAGCTCTTGTGAAACTGCATCTATTTGAACTTGAAATACTTCTCTGGCTAAGGAAAGCAGTTTTTTCCACTGACACTCTCTCAGGCTAATTTGAAGCCTAGTTCTGCATGGGCTTAATTTGATATTAAGCCATGTTTTAAAGTTTAAGCAGCTGCATAATCCCCAGGAAGGCTACTGCACAACCTGTACTTGGCACCATCTCACTAAGTTGAGGCCTATTACATTTC
Source organism: Monarcha castaneiventris obscurior (assembly GCA_026261815.1). Classification (NCBI taxonomy): domain Eukaryota; kingdom Metazoa; phylum Chordata; class Aves; order Passeriformes; family Monarchidae; genus Monarcha; species Monarcha castaneiventris. The sequence continues at coordinate 6,205,851 of JAMPIT010000539.1, forward strand.
CTTTGTGGGATCTGCTACCATTGGGGCAAGTTCAGCATGTGAAGGTGAAGTCCATTTAACTTCAAAAGAACACTAATACTCATGAGGAAAAATGTAATCAGCTTTGACAAACTCCAATCAAGCAAGCTGTAATTAAAAAGCATCTCTCCAGATCTGATGAATTTCATCAACATCTATTAACTTCCTTATCTTGCTTCCCTTCCCTCTCAACAAGTAGATTATATTCTTCAATTTCTTGCATAATAGAGTTACAAACTGTGCCAGTCCAGTTGTCTTCACCATAGAATTAACATCTGCATAATCAAACAATATCAACTAAAAAGTAGAGGGGTAGGAAGATAAAGGTATTTCTATCATGCCTTTGACTGAAAGGAGTTCAAACATAACAGAGCCAGCAAATTCAAGCCAACACTGCATATTACATTGCTAATATGTGAACTTCACTCAATTTCCCCTCCATTATAAATTTACATTTCTAAGAGTAGCTCCTGAAATTGTTACTATGATATTAACCATATAATGCTTACAGACAATAAAGAGAAAACTAAGGCATCTGGGAATGTCTTTTACTGAAATTAAGCAATCGTTCTTTAATTTCTGAATGCTTGCAATGAACTATTATGAACAATTGTTATTTACTAGTGCAGTGAGCAGGTCATTTCCACTGATTCATAGTCAAGCATTAGGTACATGACTTGTCTATTATGTGCAAACAGAAGTGTTAATTTGTGCAGTAAGTTTGATTCAGCTTGACTCAATCATGCTGCATTTCAGGAAGTAAAATAATTATTCTTTCTTTCTAATTCTACTCTGGAATATAAATAAAACAAAATAATCCCTCTAACTTCTTCAGTCCATCATAAAGTGACCACATGAAGTTAGAAAACAATAACATTCACATCTGGTGTATATGCCCTTTGTGCACCCCTATCATGAGTGCTTCAACCCAACTCTTTACTACCTTTAGGTGTACCTGTCTTGGTCGTGAGCCAGTCAGGCCATAGCCTGGGATTTGGCTGCTCACAACCTGACATTTGTCAATTCTGAGGAGCTGTGAAGAAATTTTAGCATTTAGGTTCCTCCTTTGTGCAACTCACGAGCACACAGCACTCTGCAGGGGATGCAGCCAAACTGCTCAGGAGATGTTTCAACACACAAGTTCATGTAATGCTTAGTTTGGCCTGAGATGAGTTCGCCTGATCTTTTTACCACCAAGGAAGGTATCAAACAGGGCAAACTTCCTTGCATGCAGCTGGCAGTCCAGAGTGCCCTCCTGGCAGATCACTGACACTGTCTGGATGCACAAGTCCTCCCTGACCCCATCTCCACAGCAGCACTCCCCTCAAAACACACTCTATCGCTCATTTGCACCAGGAAATAACCAGAGTACAGCACAGCTTTGACAGAAGCATCTTCTTTGCTAAACAGGCCATTCCTATTTTGCAGGAAGTTGTCACACAATTAAGTTTTCTTTCTGCAAATGTTGGGATGTTCACAAAAGCTGCCTAGTGCAGTTCAAAGCAGGAAGGTTTGACTCTGTGTGTAGTTTTGCCTCTGCTTAAACAAAAGAAAGCACAGCTCAGCATCATGTATTTAATAAGTTTTTCATGCCACAAGCAAACAAATGTCGGCTGATCTGATGATAAACTTTAGCATCTGTGTGGGTTTTTTTAGCAGGGTGATTAGGCTTAATTAATATAGAAATTATAAGTTATTCAGACCTGACTGGTTTTGTTCTTGGACAGTGCACAGGAATTTAGACTTGTTAGTAAGAGATATCTTTAAAGAAGTCAACAAAAACTTCCTAATTTCCAACTGTTTGACAGCTTAAATAATTGTGGCTTTAATTAGCCCCAAACAAATAATGACTTGATTCTTTCTGTATCAAATTATTTGAAAAAGAAACTTTTATTAAAATGGGGAAAAAAGGAAAGAAAAATAATACAATCACCACGAATGGTTATAAACTATATTGTTGAGCACGTTTCTCAAGTTCTCTAAAGTGAATTTGTTTTTTCCTCTAGGAAATGATGGATTAGCTGTCCTGTCTCATTTACAAATGCATGAATCACTTCCTCTTCTGTACATAATATCACTATTTTAGGTGCAACTTCTAAAGTGTTCACACTCTTGAGTGTCCTAGAATACCTACTGGGCTCTGCTTGTTGCGACAAGCTTCACGTAAACACAAAGTATCAAACCACATCAGGTTGGCCAAAAGAAGTTCATCCAATTTCTTTTTAAGTCTCCTATCCCTTTACACATACTAATTTTTAAATTAGTTTGGCAAATTTATCATTTAATATCTCCTTGTAATTTTTGTAATTCATAATGCTACCCACCTTCCCTGATAGCCTGCAGGATTATTTGTATTGAAAAATACAAGCAGAAAGATTGATCTGGATATATTTTCAATAGCAGCTTTTTTGTGTTCAATGGAATAGGCTTAATATTATAAACCTGATTTGACTATGGGCGAGTTTTAAGAAACACAGCACTGACACACCTGAGCATCAGCATGGCAAGATTCAGCTGGGGTTAAAGCTTCTCCCTATGTCAACTCAGAACTAATTCAGAAGTAGAGTGACTCTTGGAATAACTGTTGGGCTTAGCAATTTAACTGCTAAGGGCTTCACCACTCACTGCTTCTTCCCAGCTGAGGACAAGCAGTGCTACAAACCAAGCATTCAGAAAAGGGAATCACTAGTCACATCTCTCACTTCTCTCACTCTTCCACACCAAAGAAGTTCAAGACACTAAAAACTCCCAAGTTTCAGGTCTTATTGCATTTTTTTTCCTGTTTTTATGCTAGAAGTTGTTAAAAAAAACCCCACACACAAACAAACAAATAAAAAACAAATCATGCACACTCAAGAAAACAAAAATACAAGTTGGCAACAAAAATACTACACATGCACTTAAGGCCTCACATTCTGCTATCACCTAAAATCTTCAGTCATTAGGGGAAGAAAACCCAAAATCCTCCCTTGTAGGATAAGAGAAATTTTAAATCTGTAGTAACAATAGGAAAGAAGGCACAGGGATGCAGTTACTGGGTCTCTCCCTGACACTGAGCCTTGAGAGCTTCCCAGCAGCTCATAACTCAGTTGTGCCTTGCAGCAGGACAATTTATACATTAAAGCAGGACACTGAAATAGTACAAAGCAGGGAGCAGAGTCACAGTCCTCAACACAAGCAAAACAGAGTTTATTCAGCACATTTGCCATTCTTTACCCAACGTGAAAACAAAATTATTTATATCACAGGCTACTCTGATGAGCATCCATAAAAGCATAAAATCCATGCCTGCAGGTGAAGCAAGCCCTAGACTTACCCAAAGAATTGCCCCTTGAACATAACATGGCCAGCCCAAGCCAAGACAATCTGCTGGATTTTGCTGGAGATGGGAAGCTGCATTGCACAAACTCATTCCACGTTCCTATGCAAACTGAGCTGACTGTGGTGCACGAAGTAACCCCCAAGTAATATTTCTACCAAATCTCAAAGAACTTTGCTCTCACTTTCTATTAGTCATAAACTGATTCCCTCACCCAAGTCTTCTCATTTGTATTATCCTTACAATTCCATGAAACCAGCTAAAACCAATTCATTTATAACCATTTTTTTCACTTTCAATTGAAGCTAATACTTGCTCTGTCTCTTTCTAATATTCCCCAAATTCTATTAAATGCATGAAACCATAATATAATGTTTGTCCTTACGAAGTACTGAAATTTACTATATTTACTGACCCAGTCCAAAGTTTAATGACGTAAGTGAAAGCATACATTTCTTTGTCTGAGGCTTTTACTTCAGAATTGCAGAGTAAAGGGCTGTCAGCAATTATACCTACTCAGCTCTGAGAGAAAAAAGGGAGAATGTAGCCCTTGTTCCTACATTTAAAATATTTATATTGGCCATTTAAATATTTATATATTTGTCACTTTAAAATATTTATATAACTATCTATTCAGCACTTTATATATTGGTGAGTTAACTTATATAATGCAAATAAATTATGTATTAAATATTTACTAAAGGTTAATATTTTATGAAATTTACTGTACACACAGTAGGAACAAAACTGGCAAGGGATGAGGAACTCTAGAGATTACTTTTGCACTTTCAGCACAAAACAACAAGGATCTCTTACTTCTGCACTGCTTTTAACAGAGTTTTTACATTTGCTAAGAAAGCACCTCTGTTTAGAAATAATATAATTCAATATCCTAGGATAATTCATCCTTGGGCAAAATTCCACCAAGGTTTGTGGAATTAGTCACAAATAAAGTTGATCCTGCAATTTATAAGCTAGGAGATCAAAGAAGGAATTGAAAAAGATTGGATATTTTGAAATATTTATGATCAAAACTGCTAAAACTGCTTTTGACTCCTGTGCCCTCAATATGGGTTTCTAACAGGGTATTCAAAGAGCAAAGCAGAGCAAAATATTTCCACTATCCTGCATTTAGGCATGAACAGAACCTCTCAACACTACAAAACCTGATACTCCATGTAGCAGATTTGAAAAACAAACAACACCTTCCCTATAGCCCTGAAAGGTTTAACATTTTCTCAACCCATGGCTGAGTTCTAGTTTTAACCATCAGGCCACAACTTGTAACTGTGCCAAATTCAAAACAGTCACAGTCTATCTGAATCATCTAAAAAGTATGGTGTGAATTAAGAAAGAAATTAAACCAATGCAGCTATCCCAAGGATCTGTTCTCTGTGCTCTGGGACACAGAGGGACAACTTCAGGATCTCAGAATAACCTCAGATAACCATGAAGGCATTCAACTGCTGGCATAGTCAGTGTCCAAATCAGACCCTCCCAGCAAAAACATATAAGAAATTAATGCTAAAAGGATATTGCAGTACCAATGCATTCCTCATTTACATTTTTATGACAAGCTGATATATTGGCAGTAAGTTAATACCAAAGGGCTATATGAGTAGAAGAGTCCTTATGGCATTGAAATTTCCTCAGAGCTTTTTAATTCTGATTAACAGTCATAATAAACTCTAGATATACTCACAACCTTCAAGCATTAAACTTTATTAATCTACATAACATGCCAATTAAGTTAATATACTTTGATTCTGTCTAGTTCTGAAAGATGTTTTAATTTTACTGACAAATACAAAAACAAACCAACAAGCAAATCTCCTTGCTCAGTTTTTGAGCAATTGACCTTACTTTGCTGCATTCCAATAAGTTAACTCCCCAGTGGGAAGCACATATTACAGGAACTAGGAACTGGTTTGCTGCTAACAATCAGCAAGATTCCTGCCCTTGCACCAATCATTTAGGAAAGGCACAGGAGTCAGATTTGCTCCAAAGTTAGGATTTCTGCCCTTGCCCACATGGAGTTCCTGCCACATCCCGGGCACTCTCCTCTGTCTTTTCCTCACCTTCCATGCTGCTCCATCAGCCCCATCTCCTGTGCCTCCCTATATTTTCTGGTGCACTGCACCACAGCATTGCCTTGTGCTCCTCTTGTGGGTCACTATGACCCACTACCTCCTTCAGCTCCATTCTTAGGGAAACTTATGGATGCTGAAAAAGCCTCAGCAGATAATTTCTTTAGCTCTCTGCAGCATTTTGTAAGAGTTCTGTCTTTCCCATGCAGATGACTTTAAACAAGATTACAGTATTGTAAACTTCTTGCACCTGCATGTTGTTTTGCAGTATTGTTATGGCTTTAACCAGACAAATATTTGGGAATGGGTGTCTTAGAACTTGACCAATCCCCTCAAGGGGTGGATGGCCAAAAGACCAATTACTTTATGCCGTTTAACACACTCTTGTGAACTCACATATAAAAGCCTTTGGAAAATTTATTAAATTGCTTCCACTTATCCCTGAGCCTGGACTCTGTGTCATTTCTCTACTTGGCCGTGGTGAGAACAGCGACAGAAATTTCCCTGTCCCAGCACGCAGGAGCCACTGGCACTCACACTTGCACCACCTGAGCTGGGACCAAGGCCACTCCATAACTCAGTCACACCAGGTTTCCTTATGGGCTCAACCCCTGCCTTCCCACAGCAGAGACTCAGTCATCCAGATCCTTAAAATAAATTAATCTCCACACAACAACTAAATTATAAAATAACAGTTCAAACTGGTACCTCCAAGTAGGGACTCCAAAAAAAGGGCTCCCTGGGCTTTTATCTGCTCACAGTCTAAGGGAGGGAAAGTTTGGAGTTCCTGCCCTGTCTCTGAGTGTCACTCACCTGGCTGGGACACAGGTGCCCTTTGTTATCCTCTTGTCCCAGCCCCCACCCTGAGCCGCCTGCACTGAATGGGTTCCTCCAGCCCAGCACAGCCCAGGAGTCTCCCAGCAGCAGGTTAGCAATCCCCATTGCAGCTCACTCCCATGGCACACACAGCCTGATTTTGACACTGAGAATCGAAGTCCCAGCTGACTGGGTGCTCTGCATTACAGTACAGGGAGCTCACTGTCATCTGACTAAGGAATGGCAGGAGGAGTCTCTGCCTTGAGAGAGATGGCCTCAATGGCCCTTGTTTAAATTCAAGTAAGGAACTAACAGGACACCCAGAGCTCTCAGACTTACAGAGTCATTTATTTTGATGGATGGCTGTTATTACACCTGTCTGTGTTTAATTGTTTTCTCCTCCAGTTACCTATAAGCCAATTAGGAAACGCTTCCTGCTTCTTTCTTTCACATGAATGGCATCATTCTGATTATAGGGTTGTCAACAGGGAAGAAAAAAGCTTTTTCTAAAACTATGCATATTTAAGTTAATCGTCCTTCCTGCTGCAACTGCCTCTACAGAAAGAATTGCTAACTACTCAAAACTGCACTCCTCTCCTCTCAGGTGAGGTGGCATGTTATTTCACAGGTGGGTATTTGCTTTAGGTGTGTGCAACAGTGCCAGCCTAACATTTTCAAACACTTTAGGAAGTACTGCTCTGGCCAGGAGCAGTTGTGGTGTGATGGCCAAAACACTTCTGAAGCAGCTCTTTCAGATAAAATACTGTTTCACAAAAATGCTCCCCCAATGAATTTTTCAAGCAATTCTTTCACTGCAAAATATGTCATGTTTTGAATACAATTTTTTTTGGCATGGATACATTATTCATTAAGCAATAGATTGAATGGAGGGCTTGATACAGAAGTGAAGTATTGGTTTCACCCATCCATTTGATCATCTCTGTATTTTGTACAGCCATGCATGCAGTAAAGCACTGCAAATTAATTTAGCTATGTCCTTAATCATGATAAATTAAAGCAAGGGTAATGCCATGTCTCTAACCCCCACTCACAAAACTTTCAGGTGATGAGATACTTGTCTAGGGCTGCCACTGAACAAAGAGCATATTACAATGCATTTTAAAGCTCATTTAAAAATCTCATTTCAGCATAGCTTGGAAAGATTAATTTGTAGTAAAACACATTGATAGTCCCTTGCCATCTGTGTCAGACTTGGAGATTTCAGTCCCAAATAGCCCTGTGTATTACAACTAATTGTCTTTGTCCCCATCCCCAAAGGAAAGCACAATCTCAGTGCTGAACCACTTGTGGTGGTAAAGTGCTGAATGCACTCTATTAGTTACCAATAAAGTGTCATGCTGCAATATGAGCAATGACAGTAAAATTCCAACAAAGAGATTACAGAGAGATCTGTGTAACAGCACTAAAAGTCAGAAGCTTAACCTAGGTTGTTAACAAATTATGTTTAAATGCTGTTTTACACAGATAGATAAATACTAACGCTAGTGAACTCTGGATGGAGGCAGTTAAGGTACACAACTACTATGGATAAACAGGCATTCAAGAGTTACTTCAGTAATCTCCTTAGACACTGTCTTGGGAATAAACGCTGAGACATGAACAAAAGACATCATCTCTACAGAGTCAAGAAGAAAACATTGCAGAAGTGAGGGGAGAGTTATACTTGCCGACATCCCTCATTTTTCTCTGTTTTCCTGACTTCCCTTTTGCACTTGGCAGAATCATTAAACAGCATTTTTCAGTGAATCATTCACATGGAGATTTCAAAGCCTGTGAAAGAGCAGCACTTTGTACATGACTTAGGACTTAGACAGGGCGGCTGCAGCCATGGTCCAGGCAGAAGTCCTGAAAAGCTGCCAGACTGCATGCTCAGGATGGCAGCCAGTGGAAACAGATACATAATCAATCATAAAGGGCCTTTCTTTGACAATTTAGAACACAGAGGAATAGCTCAAGAGGTGTGCAAGGGCACCAGACACCCAAGAGCAGTACATCAGCCTTGTTCCCATTGCCTACTTCACCTGTGCCCTGCCTCCCAGGAGACACAGAAAGAAAATCTTTCCAGAAACCAGTACAGATATCCCCAAGGAAATGCATAGGGAGGGGGAAGGAACCACAGTTAAACTCTGCTCGTGCTGCTTAATGGGAATCTCGTACATGACCCCATGTCCATGTCAAATGCCACTAAACTTCTAATTCAAAGCGATTTTCTGAATGCCATCCATGTGTCAGTCATCGCATATGTCTGACACATCCTTTTTCAGTATCACACTGACATAACCCCATCACCTGACTCCCTTCTGTGAAATGGGGACAATGCAGTAACCCTGAGCACACAAATGAATCAGGCTGCTCAAGTCCTGCACTAGAACCTCCACCCAACAGCACACCTCTAGTTTTTACCTGTACACTCTTAACACAGTCTGTGAACATCCCTGGACTTTGTCTTGAAAAGTTATTTTTAGGGCAAGGTTTGCTTGCTCTGGAAAATATAGTGTTTTAAATTCTATAATAAATCTCCTTACTTTCCACAAAAGATTAAGTACATGTGTTTGCATCCCAAGGACTTGCCTGCCTATATTCATCCATGCAAACTGCACAATTAGTCACAACATACTCAAAGATCAGAGATGTCATTTAGTTTTATTCATGGAATGGCATTGATATAAACAAGGCCAATTCTTCCTACTGGTATTACTGACTTCTTTGAAGTGGGAAGACTAAAAGGAATGTCAGACCTTTGCTCTTTACTGAATGTCTCTTTCAAAAAACAAAGCAAACAAAAAAACCCCAAACAACCAAACAACAGACAAAAAGGCACTTACCAATTCACAGACATGCCTACAATTTTTTTCTTACTCAACCCTTAAAACACTTAAAAACACATAAACAGTGTCCTCCCAAACCTAGACACAGTTCCTAGGCACAATCAATCTTTGACTGATATGCTAAACTGAAGCTGCTTATAAAGTGACTCAGTTCAGGTTAATGGAAAGGAAGATTATATCATATAAACCAAAACATTTGACAGGGTACATGTAGGAGATCAATGAGTCACTTAGGTTTTATAGTCAACCCAGTCATAATAGCAGGTGACCTTGTGCTTTTCACATCCCAGGGATCAAAAGTATACACTTCTTAACATTTTTCTCCTTTAATCTCCTAACTCAGCCCTGCCATCCTAGTTTTTACACTTTGGTTTGCCAGCTACAGCAGAGAGATTACGAGTGATGTTCGTGTCCAAGATCAATATGCCTGTAAGGAGATGGAATTCATATTGATCTTCAGTCATGCAGCACCTATGCCTTACTTCCTATAATCCTTCCACTATAAACAGAAGAACTCCTGCATGCTGGATTTTTTTCCCTTATTGCTGCTCCAGTATTGCTCTTTCCTTCTCCTACATCCCATTCTCAGGCTGCTCCTAGAGCAGTTCCCAGTCTTTGCTCCCAGTCTTTAAAACCTAAAAACTCATGGCAACAACAACTGGGTCTGGTGTTTCATGGCAGCAAATCAGAGTTTTATGGTTGTCTGAAAGATCCCATCTGATTAATTAGACATCCCTAAATCAGAGCAACAACAGCTCTAAGTGCAACTTTAGTTCCAATATCCCTCTTCAGACTGTGTTTCACAGCTACACTGGGAGGGCACAAGGCATTTTGGTAGAGTTCTAACCAGAGAGTGTCTCATGCAGAGCTTAAAGAATGATTTGCACATGGAACCATGACAGTAAAATGTTTTATTTTCTGATTATTTTGTGTTTGTGTCCTACTGCAGGCATTCATTATGGATGGACACACACAATGCTGCAAGCACATAACCCACAAATATGGTCTGTTTTTCTCACAAAGAGCAGTAACTAGAGAGCCCATGAGGACTTCAAAAATTAAAAAAAAAAAAAAATTAAATCACACTTTGAAGCAAATCTTTCCAATCTAGCTGTCAGGCTGCCATTCTGAATACCTGGCATACTCCAAAATCCCCATATTTTGCATGATTCAGAGTAGGAACTGAAAATCTGAACATTCAGTGTCCCAACTCAAACAAGCCCCAGCTGCTGGGTGTTTTTGCTGCTGTTTCTGTGCTCCCCATCAATATTGAAATTTAAAACAAAAGAAACACAAAGGAAATGCACTCTGAATATGAGTGCCTCCAGTGTCATTCTGTTGTTGAACAGGAAAACTTCTCAGAGTTCATATTCCATAGGATGGGAAAGGTATTTTCGCACCCACAAAGTCTAATGCTATGATGTACTAATCACTACTTTTAGCTGAGCCAAATGTGATGAATACTGAAACAAGTGTATTACCTTATTTGTTTCATCATGCTCCCAGAAAGGTTTATAAAAATTCATGTCAGGACAAGGACTGAGTGTTCTTCCTATGAACATCTGCAATCACATCCCCTGCAAGAGCTGACACATCTCCTTACATTGATAGCTTTTCTTCCAATCATTCTGATTTTCAGTCTTTCAGCAGCTTGTAAAACTGACCCATGACAAGGGGTTTTTGCATCAGATGAAGGATTTCAGTCCAAATTAATGAATGTCTGCCCATTCATTTATAGTATAAAGACACTTTCAGAGTTTCCTCTTCTTGCAGAAATATTAACTCTTTGCCATCTTGCAAATATTTTTCTCCCTGAAAATTACTCAGTTTAAAAGAAAAGTAAACCTAAGCACGCAAACAACAGAAAACAAAATACTACATATCTCAAAACATCTAGATGGATAAAAAAGACCCTTAAAGATTATAAACTGTGTTAAATCATGCAGGTTCTGCCACCAGTTTGGGAGTAGCTCAAAGCACTACTCTGACTCAGCAATGCCAGCCCTTCACCAAGAAGGAATTGTTCATGTAAGAAATAAAACTAAAATTATACTTCCACGCTTGCAACAGCCCAGAATTTATACTTTTTAAAGTCGATGCCTCTTGCTGAATTATATTTATCCTGCAAATATTGAAGAGAACTTCAAGAGTACAAAAATCTCCTTCTATATTTTACACTCGTTTATGAAAAAAGAAAACAAAAAAAAATCTCAAACCAAACTCGTTCTCCGGAGAGATATTTAGAAGTACGATTCTTTTTGCTTTTCATAAAGCCAGCATATTGTTCTCCTAAACAGACCTCTCCATTGCCACAGGACCAGCAGCATTGAGCCACATGATGCAGAGATGTCTTCCTTCATTGAAACACCTGACAGAAATGCACCACCTCACCAAGATACACGGAAAGAGCAGGGCCAGGCAAGCAACAAGGCAGAGACAACTGACAGAAACTGCAGCCTCAGGCCTGACAGCATCTCTGCCTCATGCCAACACCAACGAGACAGAAACTGGGAGCTATTAATTCCTTATTTTAAAATATCTAATTTTGACAATCCAAAGCTAGCACTTCATTTTGGTATTCAACCAGTTTTCAGAGAGTACATTGCTCTCTTCTCAGAGTAAAAATCTAAATATAAAAGAAATCTGTTGTGTGGTATAATAGAGGCGGATCTACCTCCTCAGCAGAACTGCAACTGCTTCAAAAATATGGAACATTTGCATATGAATATTTTCAATGGAAATTAAGCACCTTTTGACTGTCTACATATAGCACAGCAGTACAAATTAATTCATACCACTGTTCATGTGAACTTGTGAAAATGAGAAAGATTTAACAGAACAGTCTGTGAAAAAGTAGTCCAGGAAGATTCCTGTAAAAATTAAGATAATTATTGGCATAAATAATGATTCTACTCCTTTGTAAGAAATGCAACAGAATATATTCCTTTCCTAATAATAGTGCACACATCAGCTCCCTCCGCTGACTGAAGCAAGAAGAGGTGGCACCACTGACCTCAGACTTCAATCACAGACTGACTTGATTGCACTACAGCAGCTAAAGAACACACACAGCTAAAATAGCCTTTGGAAAAATATTTTAGCATATGGACTTTGTCTGGCGTGGGTTTGGCTGAACATCCACTGCAGAAAGTGCCTATGACAGGAGCACAGAATGTTCTGGATAACCTTCTGAGCAGCAGCTCTAACCCTGGTGTAAACTGGACAGTGAGAAGGCCAACAATTGCCCCAAAAATGAGGCAAGAATTGGCCTTTTCTTCTCTACTTCATTTCATCAAGAGAGGAAAAGGGGTTAAACGAAAGCCCAGGTAGTGGTGTGTGAAATACAGTTTATCAGATCTGTGACTCTCAGAGGCCTCTTGATCTGCTTTCCCACTTCTCCTCCAACTTCAGAGAGGTCTCACTGATGCTCTCAGAGCTGTGCCCGCCTGTGATAACAGACAGGGAAGGCACGGGGGCTGCACCAGCAGAGCCACACAGCAGAAACACTGCCAAAGGAAGGCAAAACAGGTAAAAGATTGCTTGATTTAGATACGTATTTGAAGAAGATCAGGAGGGTGCTGAAAACAGTTGCAGAATCAGAAAGCATTTAGAAGCAGAAAACAGGCTTCAATTTCATCCCAATGAATTAGATCAGGGGAAACACAGAAAACATTACCTCCCTCACGCAGAATGGAAACTCCGGTCTCCATGCCATGTGTCCACAGCTGTGGACCAATTTATTGCTACTTTTTAAACACCATGCTGTCTCTCCCAGCAGCCCAGGCCACAGTGCCACGAATCAGAGGTACAGGTGTACTCAGGGTAAGGCCAGTCAGGCTGCATTGCTCCCCCTGCCCCAAGCACAGGGACCTGAACTCACTGTGCATGCAGTGGGGCACATGGGGGAACAGAGAAGGGGATCTACAAAGAAACATCTACAGGTTTCAGCCTGTGCACAGGGCAGGAGGCAGCTCTCCTGTGTCTGGTACAGTGTGGGAGCTCAGCTCTGAACCACACAGCAGCAAAGTGTCTCTAGCAGCAATAACAGGAACACATAAAAGAAGAAGGACAGGTTTTTTTGGTTGAAGACATTAGGGAGAAAAGTACAGAAGTTCCTTGTTGTATTCAGTTCACCTGAGAAGAAGAGTACGGCTGGGCCATGCAGAGGACAGGAACAAGGGGACATCCCCACACAAAGAGGGCAACAAAATAGAGTAACCCCAAAATCTGTGTGTTTACTGCACCATGTGTTGCCTGAGATAGGCTGAGGGTGACAGGAGGCTCTGCCACACTTCTGGAACCACACAGGGAGGGAGTTAGAGATTGCTGCTGGCACTGAGCCAGGCAAAGGTAACAGGTGAATAAACCAGGAGAATGAAACGCTGGCATGGCACTGGCTCCACACACCTTCCTCACAGGAAAAATGAAGAGACCCCCTCTGACCCCCCTGCATGCTCCAAAGGCTCAGCCCAGACATGAGGCAGTCACCAGGACCAGCTTCTCCTCTCTCCCTCCTCCCTCAGCCTGGCCCAGGGAAAGGCAAAGTCCCCAGACATCTCTAGCCCCATCCCCACCATTGGCTGGAGCATTCACACCGGGGCGAAGCCCTTGGGACATCCTGAATTTGAGGGAGCATGAGTGTGACCTCACAGACCAGTGGTGATAGCAACAGCAGACACCTTACAGGCATGGTTATGGGCACAGGGATTTGAAAGTTTGGGGGTTTTGTAGCAGTCCCGGAGGGAAAAAAAGTGAGTAGTGGAAAAATAAAAGCGAAAATTAATCAAAACCTTCTGGAATTCAAACACGGTCCCTGCAGGAATCCTCAGTAGGGTGATCTGCACTGCCTGGGCTGTGGGGCTGAGGTAGCTTGGCCAGTGATGGAGGAGTTTGGGAACAAAATTAACAAAGCCTTAAAGCACCGAGACAGTTTTCAGCGTAAATGCATTTGTTACATAAAATAATTTTTCCTTCTCTTTAAACAGAACAGGAGAAGGAAGGATTAAAATATAACTCAAATGGCTTAAAACATAGCTCATACTTCCAGAGCTCATTACCAGAATTATACATTTCATGTCTCGCTGTGGAGTACGAGAGATGGAATTTTTTCCTACTTCCTGCAAAACAACATTTGCTTATTCAACTGCCTTTTAGCAGTGGGTATAATCATAATCCCAAGTGACATATGCAGTGAAAGCAACTGACTACTCACCCTCTCTCCAGCACTTTATTTCTAGGGATGCTGTGTTTAATTAGCTCCACAGTAGTCAGAGGAGCAAACAGGTCACCTCTGTGTCAAATCTCCCAGTAGTCATCTTCCCTGTCACCACCCCCATTGCCTTCATTTATCTGGCTGCTTTGCATACTACAAGTAAGGTCATTAGTGTCAGCTTTTTTTTTCCTTTGTGTGTGTGTGTGTGTGTGTGTGTTATATCCCTGAATATCTGCACATTGGGAAAGGGAGTGAATTCCAGCATACAGAACCTTTATGAGGGAGGGAACATATCACACAAATTCTATATTCAAACTGAATGTCACCAGAAGCCTTGAAGCAGATGATGGCATAAGTGTTCCAAAACACTGAGGGCTAAGAACCAGTAGGAGGTTTACCTTTGTCTGGAATCCAAAATTTGTAGTCACCGAGAGCCTCCCTCTTTACCATCTCCTCTTCTTTTTTTTCCTGCAGCAGATAGACATAATCTGTCATATCCTGTCCTCTGACCCTGGACTCGCATTCCAGTAGTGCCATGGGACTGCACCAAAATCTATAAAGTAGACCTGCCACAAATGTTGAGTCACAGGGAAGCCCATGCAGAGGCAATTATGTGCAGAACACTGTTCTTTGATACTTTGCCTGGAACAGAGCAAGCAGGCAGGCAGAGCACAGGAACGGGATGCATTTGCAAACTCAGGCTGTGCACAAGCCCCAGAACTGATGACTTCTGTGGGAAGCAATCTGTAATCACTGGCACTGGGGCAAGGCCCAGGTGACTCCAGTCCAATCTGGAATATCACCAGGATCATGCATCCTTGCCTGTATTTCTGCTGCCCAATTTTCCAATCAGAGAGCAATCCTTTTGGCAATCCTCTTGTGCAGTGGGGATCCACCTGCAAAGCTCTTGCTGTTTTGAAGTCAGCTGGTACTCTTGAAAGAAAAGCAATGTTTTGTAACACTTGCAAGTCACCAATGTCTTTTTCAATTTCAATATTCTTTGATCACCTTACAGACCATGATGGGCATATCCCAGATGTTACAGTTTTGCATGTAACATCTGTAATTTTGCTACTAATATTTTGCATAGAAGTCAAGTTTGTTAAGTATTTATAAAAACAGACGAGAAAGGGATGCAAATATTTCCTTTTTTACATATTTTTTCAAATGTGTTTTGAGGTTTGACAAGATTGGAAATAAAAAACCATCCTCAGCTGCTGGTAAAGACAGATCTCCACTGATCTCAAGGCAGCCACAGTATTTTATACAAGCTGACTCCAGGCCCCACCTATCTACTTACCTATTGAACATCGCACAGGCCATAGCAAATGAGAATTCCTCCCACAGTGCTTAATATGCCTCATCTAGTAGGTTATATCTGAAATCTTTTCACAAAGTCTAAGGGGAAAATCCTTCCCAGATGATGCTATGACCTTTCTAGATGCTGTTCAGTGAACCATCTCCTGGAGAATTTCCTGGATGGGGTTTGGGGTTTTTTTTGGTTTTGTTTTCCTATCAAGAAAGGTCAGCCCTCCTGCACTGTGTTAACTTACCATTTCATTCATTGTTTCCCATCTCTTTGAAGCTCTGTTTGTTCTACTGTCACAAAACCACTCACACCTGAATTTTTCACCATTAAATAAAACAGCACTGATTTGTCTCCATATTGTAGCAATAAGAACTGTGATGTTTCTTCCTGTGAGGGTTGAATGTTACAGCAGGGGTGGTGGGCTCCTTACCAATGCTTGGTGCAGCTGATGGGGGCTCACAGGGCTGCTGCTGCACGTGCCCAGGCACCCCTGGCCTCTCCCAACTCACTGACACTTGTATGTAAGATAAAGCATGAAATCAGGCATCCAGGCACTTCTCTAGAATTCAAGATTCAAGAAAGTAGAAGGTTTTAAAAGGATTTAAGTCAGATAATGAACTTCCTGTGCAATCCTATAAAAGAATGCACAATGATGTCTTCGAAACCTTAATTTTAGTGGGGTTCTTTTCACATCCATCCAGCTCACGTAGGCTGATGCAATATGCACATGAAATGTACTAGCAAGTAGCAGAAAATACCTTTTATGATGACCCACAATAGGTGCAAATCATTCCAGCTCAGGCTCAAATAGCCTTGATGCAGAGAAAACTCTCAAAGATCACTCTTTTTGCTCTGGTGGTCCCTGCTTTCTCAAGCAAAAGGACAGTCATTGCACACAATCATCACACTAAGCTACACCAGGAAAGAAGGTTTGAATTACCAACTTTTTGAGTGTTTCAACACTAATCAACAAGAATTACAAGATTCACACAGAAGCCTTGGAGGTTTAATGAATTAGTCCTGGTGGCACTGGGGCTGCTACTTCGGACTATTGTTAATAGCCAACATATTTAATTTAAAATTTATGTATGTGGTGTAAGAAGACAGTCAATGCAATAAGGATGTACTCATCTAAAAGAGGATCATCAAAACAGGAGGCTCATAAAGGGCAAGTGACACAAACAAAGAATTAATTTCAAAAATTATCAGCTGTTCTGCTTCATTCTTAGTTGAAAGTAATTGTAGCAGCGACTCCCAAGGAGGCAAAGGCCAAGCTCAATACATTCACATTTACAGGCACCTTGCCAAACTTACTTAATGCCAGTGGTTGAAGTGGTGACATTTTTAAACATAAAATGCATACTGTTTACAGGCTTAGTGAGGTCAAACAGTTTCAGAAGTTGTTTAATTCTTCTGAGCTTCAGCTACAACTAGAAACATTACTCAGTATTTAAATCTTGCCATTCCTAACATTTTAGAGATGCTGTTTTACATTATGTGTATTTAACCTTCCACTCTGCAAATGATTCACCACTTGGCAAGCCCATTAATAACAAGTATTAAAATAATAATAATTTTTCATTCTGCTTCTTCCTGTTTTATTTAGGAACAGTCCATTAGGAAACATTTTTTCTTTAAGGAGTGAAATTAAAAGTAAGGCATGAATTGTATTAACCTGAATATGAACCTTTTCTTTCTTATTGTGGTGTGCTTGCATCTCAAGCTACAAATCTCATCAAAATCTGTGCAGTCATACTTCCCAAAGAGATGGCCAAAAGCAGCAGGTTTAAAATTAAACAAGATAAATTTATGTATTTGCGTTCAAGTCACTTGAGAGCTGAAGATTTATTTCAGAGGAGGAACAGGAACTGCAGAATTAGTTCTACAGTGCAAATTGTCCTTCCAGCCCAACTGAAATTACCATTTTATGGAAATTTTCTTTCCTGATTTTCAGGTACAGGGAAGTTTTGTACATGGGAGCAAAAGCTGAGCAATTGGCAGTCATTTGTCACTGTTGGCTGAGTTCAGAGGACTAACATGGTGCAGCAGCCAAATCATTAAAGCAGGGCCCAGGATGCCAGTACTGTCTTCCTGGATGTTTCATAATGATTTGCAAAGCACAGATACCTCTCAAATCTACCAGAATTCCCCAGGGTACTGTGCTGAAATCTGGTCTAGAAAGAGACACAACTAATTGGGCAGAGATTGCAAAATCCCTCAGACATGGGGGGCTCTCTGCCCTAACCCACATCAAGCTAGGTAAAGAAAATATCAAATAGGGAATTGTTAGTGGGAATGTATAGTGGGAATGTGTAGTGGGAAGAAAATAAGCATATGTTTTGGTCAATAATGTATAGAAGATTCACATTATATCTAGTCAAGGTCTGGATGTCTCCTTCTCTCACATTCATGTGAAATTATTTTATTTACTACTCAACTTAACCTAGAAAAGCACTTCTCTCATAACCTAAGGCCTTGGCAATTGCCCCTGATTTTTCAAAGCTGGTTTAAATTGCAGTTTAATGACCTGTCCATGATGTAGGAAAGGGCATAAGAGAAGTATTGACACGTTGAGCTGTTGTGTGATATGTAACTCCCTTTAGGGCCCAGGAGCAGAAATGCATGGAGGTGAAGAAGGGAGCAGTGATCTGCCCAGCATTCCTTCTCTGATAGGAAATGGGGTCAGGGCTTCTTGTACTGCATGCCTGCTCAGTGCCTCACAAAACAACCCATGGGCCTGAGGGTGGGACTTTCAGCAGTGCTGAAATTTCAAGAGAACAGAGGGTTTTTTTAATTATTTCACTGAACCATCTATTACAATCAGCGATGAAAGATAAAAACAATTTCATAGAATCATCTCTTACAATCAGAGATGTTTCAAATATAGCTCCAGCTGAGATCCAGATCAGGGAGATGTGCATTTTATCTTCTTTACAGATCTTGTAATCAGAAACCACTGTGATCCTGTAGCCTGACTTTCAAAACAAAAATTATCTACTACTCATTCCCATATCAATGGCATCTACCCAAACCTTCATACATTAAGCAATTGTAATTTTCCAGTGAATTATTGACCCCAGCTTATCAGGGTGGGATAGAACACTGGTCAAGAAAACTAAGATATTATATTCCAAAACATAGATAATAAGAGCAACTGAGAGCTTTAAGAGTGTGTTACAATGTTGCACTTTACCAAATGGAAAAGAGAGGATGCTTTTAAAAATATATATTTCATTCTTTTAATTTTTTTTCTCTTTTAGACTGACTCATCTCAGCCCATTTGAACTGGAAAAAAAAAAAAAGAGATGAATAAAGCTTGATGAGACAAGGATTCCTGCAGAGACAAGGTGATTATGAAAAAAGTCAAGTGAAAAAAAACCCAGAATCAAAAGAGATTAAAGAAATTACTTCAACTAAACTGTCCAAATCATATTAAGGTCTGATCCTACAACTTCTCACTCACAGTAGGTTTCTGAGCTTTTACACCACTTGCAGGCATTCAAAACATGGTGGATTGAGGCATTTAGAAGATTTCTTCTGTTATCCCCGTGGTGGATATCGGGAAATGATAGTGAGAGAACAAGGAGCATCAGTATCACAGCAAAATATCTTTACATATAGGATAAAACATAATTTTTTTCATTTTAATTGTACCTATTTGTTCAAACTTTTGAGAATATATATATAAATATGCATTTATAAATAGCAAACAAATGCTGTTTCTTTCTTTCTTTTTTGCAAGATACTATGAACAAGTTACTTTTGCCATGCACATGTTATAGCAGATGGTGAGTATTAACAGCCCTACATTTCTCACAGCGATAGTAAGCAAAGTCATGTGTACATCAAACCATGGTTTACTTTAAATGCAACAAAGAAGTCTGTACTACTCATCTTCCACCCCTTTTGAGCATGGAAAATATTATCTTCCATCCAGTTATGTGAAAAATGCAGAGCTTTTGAGTTCTGCATTGCTAAAATGAAGGTAAAAGAAGTGCAGTGAACTCCTTCACATAGAACAAAAATTAACATTTAACAGAATAACACTATGTCTGAACTCAGGGCAACATCCCCAAAACTTCAAGTAGCTGCCCTGAAACTTACCGTTAAAGAAAATCAGAAATGCTAAGATTGCCCATAAGTCCTGGAAACATATTTTAAAAAAAAAAATAGCCTGCTAATGCAGCTTTTTAATATCAAGGGCTACTTGAGGCATTTGAATGATCTTTATACTTGGCATTTTATTAATGCAAAAGCTCTTGGAGGGATAAAAATGTTTTGAAGTAGGGTGCTATTTTCATAAAATATAGATCCAGCTAATAGGTCTAAACAAATCTTTTCTCCTATTTGATATAAAACATTGTCACAGAGGTACAAGCAGATGATAAACTCAGAAAAACTTTAATTCACAATCAAAACCGTGGCTCAAACTGACAAACAGGGGTAACCATGATGATGCTGCAATGACTTCTCACAGGTCCCAGGAGGTCTCCATGCTCCTCCCACAAATACACCACAGAACTTCACCAAAGGATTCTTGAAATAATGTAAAGATGATATTGCTCACTGCAATACAGTACTTTTTCCTTAAGAAGGAGATTAATAGTCTGAAATTTAGGCTATTAAGAGGAATGGCTGTTTTCTCATCTTTAAGGTTTCAGTACATCATAGACATAATGGATATTAATCTTAGAGGCTTAATTCTTACCTTGTTTACTACAAAAAAACCCATAGGCAACTTCATTTAAATACTTGGAATTCTAGCAAGGATATCAGATTCATTTCCAGTTATCACTGTTGTAGGTCTCCAATATCTTGCAAGTCTCCAATATCTTGCAACATGCGAGACTGGGTCCAAAACAGAAACATTATTCACCCAGTCCTGGAACTAGAGCTGGTGTATGGGTACCAAACTGTGCTATTCTATATAAATGTGCCCCTTTGGGCTGCCACAAGCTTCTTGACATGTGTCTCTTGTATGACATATGGCCTGTGTAAACCTTTCCTAGGACTAGGGTCAGTTCATAAGCCAGATATTTGCCAGTGACAGTATTTTGTGTCAGCGTGGACACCAAAATTAGATCTGGCACGACACAGCAGTTTGGCTGAAGTTTGGGTTTCACTCCATGAGCTGCTCTGCTCTTAGCTGTGTTGAGGACACTGGTACACATTTTACACAGAAACCCAGCAAGGACCTACTCACACTCTTGCATCTGGCTGTGGAGGGGAGCAGGAGGCATTAGTGATGAAAATATCCCAGAACAGGTTCCTGATGCCCACAGACATGGGAACACTGTTCCAGGTACCAAAATGAATCTGCCATAAAATTGCACTGACACTTATAAATCTCCATCGGTGCAGTGTAATGTGGTTCGGTGTGCTTCTTTTCCCAAAAAACAAAAGGAAAATTTGGTAGAAACAGTCTGTGCCAGTTAACAGTTCAGAAGACTGGCACCATTAAAGGGCTTTGTACTTTTATTGGCTCAACGAACAAAAGATTCCCTTTCAGTTTCATGGGAGCACTGGGTTATCAGTCCAAAGCTGAATTAAATTAGAAGTGATATGGAGCTGTTACCATCTGTTGAGTGTGTGGTGGCTCATGCAACATGAGTTAATACACTTTAGCAGACAGATGGGCAGAAATGTGCAGGCCTTAGTCATTCAACACCCTTGTTAGCAATCCGAACAGAGAGATGAGGGACATGGATGGCACAGGAGTAAATTTCTTTCTTTTCCCCTGATAAGGAACCTCCATCAGGTTTTTGGCCTTTTCCAAGGATGTTTCTACAACCACTTCCTCTGTTATATATTTTGTGTGGTAAAGAAAAGCATTGTTCTTCCCAGGTGCTGCCAATCTTGGTCTTTCCCTTGCTCTAAAATAAAATTTAAAAAAAAAAACCAAACCAAGCCACAGTTCTGTTCATGACTTCAGGTGTTAAAACCCACACAATTTTTTTCACTGACTGAATGTCACGGCAGTTAAATAATGATGATGTGGAAAAACACTGCCATGAATCGTATCAGCTATAATTTAACAAACTCTCTTTTCCCTCTTTCCTCCTTCCCATCACAGGATTCCAGGCCTAAAGTTACTGATTCTCCCACAATACAAAGAAACTTCAATCAGTACTGACAAGAAAACTGTTGTTTAATGGACAACTGTGCTGAAAATTAATATATTTCTTGTAGAGACTGCGTAATTGTAAGGAATATTTATTATCTATCTTACTTCACGCTCAGAAAAATCCATTCCCTGTGCTACTTAGGCTAAAGAAAATGAACTGTTTTAAGCAAGAAAAGAGGAAAAGAGAATAGAGCACTGCAGGGGGATTACAGAGGCAGCAGTGCAGGTCTGTAGTTAATCCCACCTGCTGTGTTCTCTTTCCCTATCTGTGCATCAATTTCTCCACTGCAATTGGCAACCCTTAGCCCACACCAGCCACCACCAATCTCCCAGAGCCAATGCCATATCTTTTCTGTTTCCAAATATCTCTTGTCAGTTACTTGTATTTAATCATGCCTCAAATTAGACTGCAAGATTTTGGAGCAAGGGGATTACTTTTTAATCTTCAAAACATTTACTACATTTTCAGAAGCATATATATATATACAGTTTCATAAAAAATTCAACATCAGAGAAATGTCAAGATTGTGAAATTTGTCACTCAGCATTACAAAATGGCTTCACATGTCTGTTGCATACCCATATTTTTTTTATCAAGTCCAGCTTTCATGGATTCTGTGTCTGTACTTTAGGACCAGAAAATATGGTCTTTTCCTGAAATTCTTTTTCATTCCTTATACTAAGAGTGTGTATAGTAGGTGTACCAAAACCCAAACATGATAAGAGTAATCAAAAACTTCAGCACTATGCACAAAAAAAGGGCACAGCTTCAATAGTTCCTTACAAAATTTTCACATGCAAATTGGCTCTGTATTTGTGACCAAAACAACTCTCACTGCAGTGCAATCAGAAGAAAATATGCCACATTATCAATGCACTAGACCTTTAAACTGAAATTATAGAACCTTCCGATGTATCTAAAATAAAACATTTATTTCATCGCAATTTTGAAATAACATAGCTTACTAAATGACCAGCATAAAACATATATTGTCTACCAGTTGGTAAGGTAATACAAAATAATATGAAAGTTTTAAAAAACAACAGAAGACCCTGGGGTAATGGTTTTAAAGTATCTCTGAAGGCTCCTGCTTTCTGGGAGGTCAGCAACAGAAAGCAGAAGATCAGGATGAACTGTAGTAGAACAGAGCGCTGAGCAGCTTTCAAAGCTTTATAGAGAATACTGAGTATGTCTGCACATGTTCAAGAAAGTGCAACACGAAATAGCACTCATGCAGGTGACAGATGAATGAGCTAATGTCCCATCATGGTGCACAGAGCTCAGGAACTAACCATCCTTCATCTGAAATCTAAAACAAAAGCACAGCCTGGTTATGCTCTTTAATCTCAGTAGTACTTGTCTCTAAAGGAAAGCTTTAGCCCGTAAAGCTCAAGCCAGATCCCACTCTGAGTAATTATATTCTGCCTACAGTAATTATGTTCCCTTTGCAGTTTCACGTGGAATAATGTCCACCCACTTGCTGCACCAAATTATTTTATTGCTGTGCAGTTGCTGTGAGTAGCTGAAGATTTTCTGGAGTGGGAGAGGTAACCTGGGGCCAAGGAGAGCTGCTGTGTGTGCATGGGGGGCAAATCCTCGCCCTGCTGAGTGACCCAGAGCCTGCACCGGGGCAGGACACTGCTGGAAGAAGGGTTACCCTACCTGAGCCCACAGGACGTCTTCATTGCAGATAATTGCACTTATCAATATGTCCCTAAGTGCTGTGGGGTCTTAGAAAGAGAAGGGCACCCTGTGCAAAGTGCAATGAGGTCAGTAGCGCTCGTTAAATGCAGCAGCAGATTCCTGTGTTGTACAGAGCAATAAGAGACACAGCACTAAATATACAGAAAACTTGAAAACACACCAGAAGAGCAGTTTCTTCTCTATTCCTGATGTGGATTTCCATTGTCATTAAAGGTTTAGACCAGGAACAATTGAAATTAATGGATATTTTTCCATGGACTTCAGAGCAGCCTTAAGCGCTGTCATTCTACTTCATGAATTTAGTATAGTCTGAAAAAGCCTCAGCTGAAGCATTGCATCAACATGAAATTCAGGAAGTGCATTAAACAGATACCCTAAAAGGATGCTACCATTCTGCTTCAGCAGAACTGGAATTCAGTGGAAGCTGACTGCCTGGACAGTGTAAGTATGGGTTAATAGAACTGCGTGTGCAACTAGCAACAACTCTGCTTTCCACAAAGAAAAAACAGCACCTGTTCTTCTGCTGGCACTTCCTGAGTAAGGAGGTTCTTAAATGTCATCAAGAAAGAGAAGAAATCTTTCACTCAGAAAATGGTCAAGTATTTGCAATAAGGACTCCCTAAGCATGACTTTGTAAAATGCAGCAATGACTGGCCTGTTGCAGAGTAACCCATGAGCTCCTTCCAGTGCTTTTCTGAACAGCACTTAGACACAAATCACATAGAGGATCTGCATTTTAAGGACACACTGAATGCAATCAGCTCACTCACTATTACAGCTAACCCAGTAACTCTGTCCTCTTACTTTTCATGTTCCTCAACAGCATATGTCAATTCACTCACAGATTTCTATCTTGCTTTTACAACTCTGACTGTTGCTTCAAGCCCTGTCTGCCTAACTACTAGCCACTCATAAGAAGAGCTCTGCATCATCTTTCAGTAAGCACTGAAATATTTTGGTTTATCCTTGAAAAGCACTACAGAACTTCTCCTAAAATTACACAGATATATATAACAACTTTGAATTAAATTACAGACATGTAACTGTCTGTAATTGATTTTGTACAATTAAAACATTTTCCTTGCTCTGTTCGTTATGCGCAGTAAGCTGTATCTGACCAATTATAATATCTTAGTTTGCTCCTGTTTTTTCAATGCTTGCTGCAAGCTGAGGTGTTTTCGTTAAAGTACTCAGTGTGTAATGAGCCTGACTGAATTCAGTGGGACCCAAGTATTCAGATCTAACCCAATGGTTTAGCACCACCTAGGTCCAAGTATCCTCCATGTGTGTGTTCAGTACATCAGCAAAAGTTTTCATTAGCTTTTGTCTCAAGATATTTTTGCTGCTGATGAACAGAGGTCTGCATCTGTCTATTGTGTTGATGGGATCCAAGAATAAAGTCTAATTTTAGTAGTTCAAGATAACAAGACAGAAATCAGCCGAAGCTGAATAAGAAGCTGAGTACTAGATACAAGCAAAAAAGAGATTCAAAAAAGAGAATCACATGAATCAGATCTATTTATTATTTCAGCAGCTGCCTGCAATTTACCACTATGAATAATAACTCAATCACAAAATCTAAGTAGTCAAGATTTTTTATTAAATAGTACCTATCACAAGGTACTTAATATTATTCTATTACAATTAATAGCCCTTCTAAGACATTATAAAGTCCTCTATAGAATTGACCATTCTGGATACAGAGGAGCTGTGGAATTGAAAGATAATGCTTATATAATGATAATACATTGTATCAATACATAGATTAATACATCTAAGTAAACCATGCTCAATCTTCTAAAGGAAGGAAAATTTTTGATTTGGTTTGGGTTTTGGGGGTTTTTTTTGGGTGCTACATTCTGATGAAACTCCAGCATCAGACCCAACTGGGGAAATGAGAGACAAACCATGATAAAGTAGACAGGGCATGATATGACAATTTTCTTTCAGCAGGGAAAAGCATAACAAATTAACACAACCCCTGGTTTGGTCTGCTTTTCAAATGATGTCTTTAACATGTAAACAAGCCACGGCAGAGGGAAAACACAGCACTTTTATTGTGAGGCAATGGACACTAGTTTATTCCTCATTCCTTGTTTTTCTTCTTTTAAACTTCTTCATCTAAATCACCAACTGGCTTCTTCCCTTTATCCTATTTCTTGTACTCCTGCTTTTTCAAGGCTATTAATATTCAGAGTAGCTGGTCTGCTCTTCTGTCTTGCAGTGGGACTTCAACAGTGGCTGCTGGGCCATGCTCCTGCTGCCCTTTTTCAAACTGCACACTGCTCAAAATTCACATCTCCCATGGTGACCTTCCATGATAGTAAGAGCCTGCAATAAATTGGTCTATTTGCCACTGTAAGTTTTCCATATGGCTTCAGCCAGCACTCGTTATAAATTCTTGTGATGTGCCAGTAGCAGGCAGGGAGGTGACCTGTTTCTCTCCTTCTTCAAGTGTTTTAAATGAAGCTCTTTGTCCATGGGCAGCACAACGGTATGGGATGTACAGGAGCCTCCTCATTTCCTGGCTCTGTTTCTCTGCAGGGTCAGTGGCCTGAGCCTCAAAGATGAGTCTTAGTGCCTGTAAGCTGATGGACACTCATCAGCTAATAGAATTTGGAGACAGAATTTACATGTATTCCTGAAAAACATCGTGAATATAATCTCCATATAAGCCTCTTACAGCTTTCAACATCTGTTCTGTTGACTGACACTTTCCCTGATGCTGTATGCTTCCCCATAAATCCCTGACTAGGTTATTAATGAAGAAGTGAAACTGATGTCTCTTAGTGCTGGTTGTGCACTTTAAAAGGGTGCTAATACAAAGGAACATTATTTTGGGTTTTAAGACCACTTGTTTGCTAAGAGGATTGGGTGGTTTTCCCTTACCTGAAGACAGAAACCCATCCCTTTTCCTGACTGCCGTCATTTTTGCTACTGTAAAGGGCTTCCAAAAAAATCCTCACCTCACTCAGCACACAAAAGAATTACACTGACTCCAGTATGGTCAGGGTTTCAGGCTTGCTCTCCAGATTATTTGTAAAATAACTGTTTTGCAGGCAGTAACTGGATAAGTATCCACATTGGCTAAGCATTAATCACATTAGTTATGTTTGCAATCTATATTAATTCTTAGAAAAGAGACATGATGTCAACAAAAAACGTGTTTGTGAAAAAGGAGCAAAGAACATGATTCAGAAAAACCACTTCCCAGCAGAAGATTTTTCTTTACTGGTTACTTATATTTAGGGACTGCTGCCAGTGCATACAGACCTTCTCACAGAGCATTTTTTGACTGATTCTTTAAATTCCCCAATTTCCAGAGAAGGGATTTTTAAAGCAGCTGTTTTGCAACTGGTTTCTGCTTTGCCTTTCTTGACAGGCAAGACATTTCTTCCAGTGTCCTTTCTTTGTCTTTCTACTTCTGAAATTGATGACATGTTACCAAATGTGTCTTTCCATATGGCTGTGTATCAAAGTACTTAACACAAATGTTGTCTTCAAAGTTATGAGAAAAAAAAATATTATTTAATGTATTAAAGTCATAAAAGTTTTTACAGAAGGTTTCATTATGAGAAAGGTTTCCCAGCTGAATCCCATCATCTCTGGAAACAGAACAAGCAAGAAGAATCAAACACCTTCAGTAACAGATTTTGGGTTGTGCCTTTTCCCTTAGCCCTCTGGTTCAATCATTGGAATCCTGTGTTTCCCAGCATTTCAGCTGTTTCCCAGCTCTGGGAACACCATGGCACACGTACCTACAGGACTTAAAACACACTTGTGTCTGCCCACCTTCAGCAGCAGCTCTTTGAAGAGATGTAAGATAATTTTAATAAAAAGAAAAAAAACTGATCTAGTGTTTATTTACCCACAGGTTTACAATAAGCAGCAACTGTGGTCCACATCACAAAGCGCTGAATAAATCTGGCTTTAGGTAAACTTTGCCTTTCCTGGGACAGCTGAGGAGAGTTGGGGGGGCTGGTTTGAGCAGGGGTTTCCTGTCACACAGGTGGGGACAGGAGGCTGTCTCGGCTGTGCACTCTCCTTCCCACTGGGATAAACATGGGAACTGAGTAACAAACACAGAAAGGAAGAGAGGCTTGCCTCTGGATATGATAGGTCAAGTTCCCAATATTTTTATTTCCATCTCTGTAGCATTGTCCACGTAAAACAGGAGGTGTTTGAGCCTGTGCCCAATTTCTATTGAGAAAATTTATAAAGGATTGGGGCACTTCACATTTTTTCTGCCAGCCCTGGTGCATGACTCAGCATAGCACAAACCATCTCACATCTAAGCTGCCATTGCTATCACAGAGATACAGCAATCACCACCAGAGGAGGGGTTTTATCCCTCACAGCATCTGCAATTTATGCAGGAATTATATACAGGCTGCAGCAAGTATTTAGAAAACTGGAGATGATAACACTATCTTTGGGGTCACAAATCTGACCTTTTCTTCACAGATAGGGAGCTACAAAATAACCTTTAAAAAAAGTGCATAATTGTGAACACCCTAACTATAACCCCCAAATATTCAGATGCTGTAGCTTGGAGTACAATATCAAAAATTATGACAGCCATGATGAAAACACAAGAATTGGCAACACTGGACCTGTGGCAGTACATTAAATTGTAGCATTTTATAATCAGGCGTGTGGCTTTGTTAAACATCCCACCCCCGGGGCCTGAACTCCTTCACCCCAGTGGCATCAGCCAGGCACGGGAGCCTCCGGGACACATCACGGGACACGGGCACGGCAGCACCGAGGAAAGAGCTGAAATGAACTCGCTTGGACAGAGGCTGTGCCAGCACTGCCCCTGCCCAGACTGGGCAGCATATGTCAAACCAAGGCAGAGCTGGTCACTGAGCCACACGGGCAGCTGCCCTGCATTCCCATCCTCTGTTTCACACGGATTAACAGCCCGGGATTGCTAGAGTGGCTGTTTAGAGGTATGCACTCACTGAAGTGCAGCTCAAATAAAATTGTTGTACACATTTGGCTTCCCAGCTTGTGTGTTTGTCAAAAAGCATCTTCATTAAGTGATCTAAAAGAAAAACCGGATTCTACAGAAATGAGGAATTTGACACAAAATCCAGGGAAAAGTTAAGAGCTAGGGAGACTGAAATCAACCAAATAGTACTAACAGAAACTGTACTTTGTGTGTATTGGAAAAGTGCTTCTCTGAAGAAGCCTTTTTATTTGCTTTTTATTCTTTGATAATTTTCACAACAGAGAAGTGCAAGATTTGAAGCTGTGCATGTGCACAGAGCAGATCAGATGCTCGGTTGGTGCAAATCCCTGACGTCAGTGGAGCTCTGCTGATACACCCCAGCTACATGTCTGCACTAATATATCTGCAGGCCACTCATGTGAGAAGGCTGCTCTTCACTCTTTGGCCACAAATGCCTACAGCTGCCCACAGATGACCTCCCAGTGCAGGAGTCAGTCCCACTGAGGTACCTGTGCATCCACTCGAGCCCCTTCTGAGCCCTCTCAAGAGTGTGATGGTGGTCAGCCCACGTATGGTCTTTCAGCCAAACATTCAGTGGGATTTGAACAGATTTACACACTTACAGAAACACAAGAGGGCTAAAATAATGTGTTCTCTCTGAGCTCAGTCACTGATAACCACTCAGGGCTTAAGAATTTTTTCCTCCAAGTCAGTTTATTCTGTAAGATATTTTATTGTGAGGCCCCCTCACATACATGGGGGTGGCCACCTCTGAAGGAAGGATTACAAACTCAGTAGACCTTCAAGTATGATCTAATATGACAATTCCAACATTTCTATCAAATATTGCGTGGTGCAGAGCATGAAGAGTATACAACTACCGCTCTTCTAGTCATTTATTCTTTCTAATGGATCCTGGGGATAATGAATACTTTAGCATCTGTTTATAATAGATAAATGTTCTACAATAGTGCCTCTCACTAAGAAAACATAATTTTAACCATGTAAGAGATTAAAAATAACTAGAGAAATATTGTGACAGATGGTGCTGTTCATGCTGCCTTAACATTTGGGCATGTTCTGTCTAATGTTTCTTTCATTCTCCTGGTTCAGAACAGAAAATCCAATTAAATTAAGCATGTTGTAACATTTCTGACATTTTTTTTCTTGTTTTGTTCCTTCTTTTGCTGATTAAATCAGTCTGAATTTAATGCTCAGTTTACATGAGGAATATGAGGGCAGGGGAGTAATATACTCTGAGCAGACGTTATGAAGATTCTTCTGCCACACAACAAACTACTGCAGAGGGGCCAGCACGTACGTCAGGCTCTGTTTTTTCAGCCCTCTACCTCTTGAGGAAATGCAGTGAGTTGTGTTAAATATGTGATGATTTTACTTAGGGGGTATAGCTAAAATTTCCCAGGGGGATAGAGAGCTGTATGACACTGGATTTACATAATACGTTCCTGTGGTTTTCCCCATTTTGGAGGTCTTATGCTGGCCTCTTTGAAAGGCACAGGAGAGATGATAGCCTGTTCCCAAATTTCTGTGCAAGCTGACTTAAGCACAGTCAGACTCAGATGTACCACCATCAGATATGTTTTGACCATGTGTGTCACAGGATTTTAACAGAAATGGACTTTAATTGCTTCCATCAGCCTTAAAATATTGCCTTTCCTTTTTTTCTTTTCCAACCAATTTTATGTTTCTTAAGAAGAAGGAGGACATATCCCAAAGCTCCATGTCAGTGTGCTATAGCTCTGTTTGTGGATCCTCTCTCTCTCAGAAATGTCTCTGTTTCACAGGAGTGAGGCTCCACCACAGAAGCACCAAAGGCTGGAAGGAAAAAGCTGCCATCCCCAACCTGCCTTTGGTAACTGCTCAGGCATGAACCAGGTGTTAGCAGCCCAAAAGTCACTCTTGCCTTTTGGAGACAATCAACTTCTCAGGTTTTTACCAAATTAATTCCATTTCAGCCTATTTTAGCTATTCTTGACCTGAATCAATAATAATTATTATAAACTTTGTAGAGAAATTTACATCAGATGTAAATCATTGTCCAAGTCTGAGACTAAGATTGGATCCAGCTGCATCCAGGCTCCATAAGGATTCTAGAAGTTTTAGGGGATCCTGTCTGAAACTCATGACTCAGTGTAAAGGTCTTCCTTATTCTTTGCATCTCTGATCTCTGTTGAATCATTCTAACTCAATTTTCATTAAGTAATTAATAAAGTGAACCTTGCCATCACACTTATTAAATATTGTAAAACCACTGTTAAACTGTGTTAAATTCCATCTAATTTATTGAACCATGACAAATTATTATTTTACCTCAATAAAAGATACTGTTGCTTCTTTTCTTTGAATGAGTTGCATTCCACTTACCCATTACAAATTGGAATAGGTGGCAGGATCCTAAATCAGGATTCACTTCCCAGCCTGGCAGGGGCTTTTAAAGAAAACTCCAGTCCTGCTCTTTCTCAGTATGAACAATGGTCTTTTCTATACATCTTACATAGGTTCTTTCCTTTTGGAAAGGGGAAGGGTAGGAGGAATCTGAATTCTTCTCATCCAGACTCACAGGCTGGCACCAGACAAGTTTGCAGGTGAGAGCTGTGCATAAGGATCTTAATGTATTGCATTTTACTTCCATATTTCAGCTCTACCAATATGGTTTTTTCCTGGGCATGGGCATGTAATTCTTTGTCATTCCATTGAACTTTCACTCCTTTGAACTAATCACACAGATGTCGAGTGGGCTCCTAGTTAAGTTAATGCTTTCTCCTGCTGGTTAAGTTAATGCTGGTGCCTTAATGCTGGTAAGTGGAAACTACCTCTTTGCCAAAAAGGAAATGTCTCACTGTGGTTCAGCTTGGCTGTGTGATGTGCTGAGGCCTGAGCAGCAGGCCTCAGCCAGAGCTGACGTACAAGATGAATCCTGGGCACTGTGATTCACACCATCAGTATTATTTGGCTAAAAATAGATGACAAAGACTTGCTTATGCTAGCTCTGTATAACCTTTGCGTAGTTATCTGCAAGAAATTTATCATTTTAAGACACTTTCTCAACTGACATGAATAGGGGCTTGTTTGTAGGATATTTTAGGAGAAAACCCCTCTAGCCGAGGCCTGGGCTCTGGCGAAGCCCTGGCCCTGGCTGGTCAGGAATTGTGCCATCAGATCCAGGAGTTCCTGTGCTAAAAATATAATCAAGACACTTTGACTTTCTGATTCGGGCCTATAAAAGCTGGACCCACTTTTGGGCCCAGTTTGGAGACCTCACCTATGGGTGGACACACTGTGTAGGATTTTCCCTGTTGCTGGGAAGGGTTCTCCAGGTCCTCGCTGTGAAACAGGGCTCCCCAGCAACTGCAGATCTGGATGATGGTGAAATATTTAAGCAATTAGTGATGTATCTTTCTCAATCACTATCCTTTCTCTCAAACAGTAATTATTAGCCACATTACCTTGCTTAATTTTGCTTGTTGCTAAAGCCAAGAACATAGTTTTATTGGGTGTATCATTTTACTTTTGTGTTGTCTTTATATTCTTAGTAAAATAAGAGCATTCTTTCCATTGGTGTCTGTGCTCCTCAAATCGCCCCCATCAATTGGCAGAACACTGTGTAAAGCACTTGCTACCTGCCCCTTTTCATATGAAGAAATTCAGAGAAATCTACACACACAACACAGCACAGGACTGTGCTTAGTGCTGTCCCTGAGAGGCCCCGTGGGCTGGCAACACCCAACCTCCCTGCCATATCCGAGTCCTGCAGGTCTGCCTGAGGCCACAGGCTGCACTGTTCATTGAGAGGTGATCAGAAACCGAGCCTGAAGGCAACAGCTGCAATTTCCAGTGAAGTTCACTACTATAAAGTAACATATGAACACACTTTGGCCACTTCAATAATTTTTAAGTGTTTTGTCTCTACCAATCCCAAAGGAGAGTGAAATTTCATTCTGCTGCTTGAAGAAGTGAAAAATATGCAATAAATTATTTCCACAGACAAGAAACAATCCTGCACCTTTAACTTCAGCTTTAGTCCCTAAATATGTCCAGCTCCCTTTATAAGTAATACTCAGTAGGAGTGAGGTTCCTCTGATTGTTATTCAAAGAATTGCAGCTGAAAGCTTGGTAACCATATGAAAATCAAGATTAAATTGTATTGTAACTGGATCATCTTCATTTTCTATGTTTTTGCTAGGTGCATTTATGTATGTGTTCCTTAATAGACTGAGACCAGCACACCTTTCCTAAAACTTGCAAAACCCAAAGAAAAGGAGGGGAGTTAGGCTTAAAAAATATTCAGTTAAGTGTTTTTCTTTGCTATTGCTATTGCAGAAATTCATTATTTGCCAGACTTCCAAGATATTTCTGTGATATTTCCATGCAGCAGATTCTGTTTTATTCTATCAAATATTTTTTTTAAAAAATGCAACCTGAAGTAATCTAAAAATATGTGATCCCCTTCATATTAACATGAAATTATTTCAAGTGAACACAAGCTGCTTTCATCCCTTGATCCCTCTCTACATTTTGTGTTTTCATTTTTCTTCCCTATATTGCTTTTGGAGGAAGAGGTAGCTTATTTTTAAAATTTTATAGCCGATTTGCTTCTTGGCTTGTCTGTCTGTTGCATGGGTATCTTTCCTGGTGATTTGGCAGGAGTGAGCTTCTATAGCATGAGAGGTTAATGATTTTTAGATAATGACAGGAATGATGAGGCTAATGGAAGGAAGAGTGATGCATGAGCAGAGAGCCATAAAAGAAGAGGCAGGTACAAGGGATCACAGGGCTATGGGGTGTCCCATAAGAGTCTAGAGAAGTTAGCCATCTTGTCTTCCTGAAGGGAAATGACAGAGAATCATAGAACTAAGAATTCTTCTGGCTGCCAGGTCACACTATTGACTCATATTCAACTTGCCATGAACACAAACCCCCAAGGTTTGCAGCTGGGAGACAAGAATTTATCTCTGCCCTGAACTAGAGAGAACTCCTCAGCATTGCTCCTGCAGAAACCCCAAATTCCTCTCCCACTCGGGCAGAGCTGCAGCCAGAAGAGCTTCTGCCACTCCGCTCTGCCTGTGAATTTTCAATTAATACCAGATCAGAGAGAATTCTCAGCTGGGCTGCAAAGCTGAAGCCCCTGTTTATCCTTGCTGCTCCTCTGTGCCCTGGCTGTCCATCAGCAGCCACTGCCTCCCTGGCCCAGGGAGCACTCCTGGGGCAAGGGCAGGCATCCCATCGTGGGCTGCAGACAGCACTTGAGACATAGAGCTTGAGAGCTGGAAACTCATAATAGCCCTATTCTGCAAAAGGCTTTTCAGTTTGCTGTACTACTGATAATAGCTGAAAAAATGTTTTCACTGCATATGTGTGTTCTTTTCTTACCCTCTCTTGTACCTCTGGCTCCAGGAGCAAAGATGTGTGACTGGTACCCTAACGTGTTCTTTGAGTAATTACCTTTCTGGGCAGTGTGGAAACAGCCTTGTCTCACCCAGCCACTCACACATTTCCTGAATAAAAGCTTCAGTCTGAGAGAGTATTTTGCATAAGCAGAATTAATCGGCTTGGTCCTGCTCTTATGGTCATGGGGAGCTAAGCTCTTGCACAGATTTCATGCACTGTGCAGAATCTTCACTATGAAATAAACAATGAGAGAGAGCACATGGCTAAAACTCCTTTAAAGAAGCAAATGTTAGACAGCAAATAAGCAGTTGTACTTTCCACTAACCGCTGTGCATGCTGCCAAACATTATTTTCTCAAAGCAGAAAAGCAAACCATTCCTTCTCTGAGTCTTTTCTTTTAGGGATCCATTGTATTTTTGAACCATATTTCCCAATGGCTATATGTGCCAAACAAGTCAGCATCAATGATTTCAACCCCCCACGAAGGAAATCTAGGATTCTGCAAAATGCCAAAGATTTTCTGGCAACCAAAATTAATCAGGTATGGGAGACAGGGAGGAAGATCCAGTCAGGAGTATAGCTGTCCTTCTTTTTAATGGGATTTCCTTTGTAGTTACTGAGATGTTTTGAAATCTAAAGCTTAATTATTACAAATACTGATGCAGTGCACACCTCTGTGACAAACAACTGTCAAAGCCATCAGCTTCTGCTGCCAATTTATTCAAAACATCAGGTGAAATAGACCCTCACATGTCTGAGTGATTGTCTCTTTGCAAAGGGTTCTTAAAAAAATAGATGTCAGGTTCCTGGTGAGTCTCATTATTTACTCTGGGCTACAACATCTGAAGGTAGATTTTGTATCTGAGTGCTGTCACAGTGAGTGAAGTCAAAACATCCTGCTCTAGCTTTTGTTTATGTACTGCAATCGGCTCCACAACCCTGTGTGCAACTTGAAACACAGCTAAAACCTGCTTAAATACATGCTCCCTGACATACTTTTCTTTCTCTAAGGTGGACTACAGCAGTGATCTTAACTGACAGAAAGAACGCTAGCATTAGGTTTGCAAACAATGTCCAAAAAGCAAAAGTACTTAGAAAACAAAAGTACTTAAAAAATTTGCCAACTAGTGCTTCAACAAATACCCAGGGAGGTTCTGCAAGAAGGCATCTCAAATTTCACTCAGAACTTCTGCTTGGGGAAAAAAAGCTTATGGAGGAACTATGGAGGAACAGAGCACTACTTCTGCTCTGATGCCTTGTCTGGCACACGCTGAGCATGGTGAGGGATTTTTGGGATGGGTGAGGCAGTTCATAACTGCAGCTGAGGTGTGCTGCAAAAAAGCACCTCAAAGTGCTCTCACGTGCTCTCTGGGGGGTGCTCCAGAATTCTGAAGGAGAATTTTTCCCTGGAGAACTGGTGCTTTCCTGTGGCTGCTGGTGGCCTCTCCGTGTACTTGACTGGAGCTCTTGGAGCTACTCCTCAGAGGCAGCTGAGGCTTGCCAGAAACTCAATCAGGAAACCAAGAAGAAATCTGATATCCCAAAGTGACTATATGAGATAAATTCACTGTCCTTCTAATATAAAGTTCAGTAGCCAATTATGATTTGACCTGCTTGCTTTTAACACATCAAGGAGCTGGGAGAGCAGTCTGCTGCCTTCCCAGAGCAAAGGAAAGCTGTCAAGAGAAGCAGAGCTTTCTGTGCTGCCAACCACATTCCCTCAGCTGCTCCCAGAACATTCCTACTTGGCAGAGGCACTGAGAGGGTTTGATCCTGCTAAGTGCCAGACAGAAGAGGAATGGGGAGTAGAGACAGACAGATCCTGTCCTTGAACACACCAAAGGTTTGTTCATTCAGTTGATTTTTCACTCCCACCTTTCTCTCTCACCTGCAGGTGACTGATGTTCTCGCTCCCACTTCAGATAAGTGTGTTAGTAACCTGATGTCATCCTGTGGATTGGTTTTCCAGTGGATAAGCTGCAAATGAAGGATTTATTTTAAAGGGAGACAAAACCACACATGTTCTATTCTGTAAAATGCTCTTACAATGGAAATTAAAGGCTATGTTTCCCTTTAAAAATGTAAGATTGGAACCAGGATTCTGCTACAAAACTTTATTCTTAGTGAGAGCAAGTTCCAGTGGGAAATGCTGTCTTTCATAATGTTTGTAATTTGGGGATGATGTTGGTCTTTACTATGCCACAACAAGTACGACTTCAGAGAACAGAGTGAAATTTGTATGTAATATTGGTGTATAGATGCTTCTCATCTCAGTCTTTGTTCCTGATTTAACATTCACAGGAAAGCTCACTGCTAACTTATTTAGCATTTTGGCCTCATAAGGAAACTGTGTTTCTTATTAAAATGCTACTACATTTTCTTTCGAGCCCGATCATTCTCTGGTTTATTGTGCTCAGCCTCCTGTGATGAGTGTGTCCTCTTTAGCACAATGTGCAACCAGTAATTTTAATGTATAAAGATCACTTCAGCTGACTTATCCTTGGAATGAATAAAAGCTTTGTTCTTGTGCCTGGGAACTTTTTTAAAAGCTTATGTGCATGTCTAAATGTTTCCAGTATCACAGCATTCTGGTTTTATGTTCCATGCAACAATTTTAATTGGAGTAGACTTTATGTTCAATTCTAAAATTATGATGTTGGAGGATAATAACATCGACATTATCATTTCATTATCCAGCTTAATTTCTTAAAAATAATGAGTTTGGATTTTTGTAACAAATTAGTTCTCTGAGGCCTCACTTTGAGTTTTCATGCACTGAGCAGATATGTTAATCACATTTAACAAAAGGGAAATCATTAATGAAACTGAAGGAGGGATACTGTGCTAGGCTAAGGCTACATCCAAATAGTATTCCTGATATTTCAAATCCATTTCCCTCACATTACTTAGTTCCTACTTCATAGAGTCAATGCCAGCTGGTGACATTAACTGTAGAACCTGCAAAAGATGTTCCCTGGCTTGCTCAGTTATTTATCCAGTCATGGGTGGAGAAGGAGCAAAGAAAAAAGATAAAATTTTCAGCAACTTCAAAGGATTCCTTGTTGGAAGTCCCCAAGAGTTCACAAGATGTCTCTGCAGCAAGGTTAGTGACATATTATAGGAAACATGGAAATCCATGTTAGCTAACACAACATCATTTGCACAGACAAGCTATTATCCAACTCTAGTCTTAAAAAAATAAAATATCTTCTCATGTCTCCATGGCTCCTTGATTCCTATTAATAAGTAAAAATGCTAATTATCTAGAGTGTCTAGACACCATGTTAAAAATCTAGCACTATGAGATCAGCATATGCTGAATAAAATTATTTTAGAGCTCATAAAAGCTTGCAGACAGCTTGAGCACCCTCGGCCAGAAGATGAGAAAGAGCGCCATTGTATTCTTGCCCACTGTGCAGAGGACAAAAACAATGGATGTAGAATGCTATAGAGATTTAAGTTGAACATAAGAAAAATGTTGTAGTGCTAAGAATATCAAGAATGGGATTAGACTGTAAGCCTTACCATCATTTTATGTTTTTAAGAACAGCTTAGAATGATAAATTACTCTTGACAATTCTTTAGGTATAGTTCATTCTGCCTAAGGCAGAAGAGATGGACTCAATGATTTCTCAAGGTCTCTAGAAGAGTTTTATGCCCATCATCGTCCCTGGGTGATTCTACAAAACTGATACCACAAGGGACTTAAGCTTAACTGATATATCCCACAAATCTTTCCCAATCTGCCATGTGCAGTCCTTCTAACAGGTAGGTTGGGCAGAGCAGTCCTAAAACTAAAACAGACCCTTGGATTTTGACCTGTATCAGAAAGCCTCTAGTGAATCATAATTTCTGGTGTTAAATTGATGTTTATAAAAACATGCCTCGACACACTGCCTTGGACAAGGAAACACTGTCCTGAGTAATGCCCAGCTACCAATTTGGGGTTACTAGATAATACCCAAATATCAACACAGTTGACCAAATTTTCTTTTCAGGCTTTTATCAAAGTTCACATCATCGTGAACTCCAACAGAGCTCATCAGAGAGCACAGGGTTGCCACAGCTCCCAGAGTGTGAATGTCTGTGGCACTTCAGGAAGTAAAGGAACGGGCTCTGTCCCAGCTCCTACCTGGGAACACTGCAGTGAGGGAGCCTGATCTGCACACTGTAAACCACCCTCCCTCAGCCTTCACTGCAGACCCTGCTCTAGAAACCAGCAGAGCCCAGAGCTGCGGCAGAGAGACATTTCTGTGCAAGGGTTATTGCTGACAACACAAGAACAGTAAATTGGAGACAGGAATGGAACAAGACATTAAGGCCCCCATGGCACAATCTTAAAAGAATTTAATATTCTGAGTTATTTCACTTTCTACTGTATCCACATGTCATTTATAATACAGACAAAGCAATATCCAGAAAACAAATGAGGTGTAATTTTCGTGCTAATTATGCTACATTCATTTATCCTTTTGTCATATTTATTTTTATATTGCGCCTTTAAAACATAAAAAGACAATAATATTAAAACATACAAATTAAATTTTAACATTGTTTTGCCTTCTACATTCCTTCTATTTTGCATAATAATTCCCAGGTGACATTTCAACTTGTCTTCTCACTTATATTCACAGATGACAGAGTTATTTATTCCCTTCACCAAAGCCTGGGGGTTTCTTTTCAATCCTTGCACAACAAAACCTTGAATGAGAGGTGCAGGTGTTTTGAGCAAGCACAGGAGGAGAAATTAGAAGGTCTAATATTCTTTCACTTGTAACTGTGCAAACCAGGGGTAATGTAAATGAAGTTAAGGAATTCACCAGTTTTACAGTGATGTATGTGCCTGTGAAGAATTGGATTGATTACTAGCATTGATACAATATCATGTCACCATTGATTGACCAATTCTTTCTCATTGCTGTTATGTTTTTCTGAGGCAAATTAAATTGTAAATTAAATCTACCAACCAGTCCTTGAGTCAGAATATAGTTGCAGCTATTTACAGCTATTTTAAAAACATATTTTATAAAGGGGCCCAAGTTGAAAATGTTGTAATTTATTTATCAATGTTCTTTAATATTTAGGCATTTCTGATGATTATTTTTATTTATTTATCTATTTCAGGGTTTATTAAATATGCCCATCATCCTCTCTGGGTGATTTACAAAACTCACATCACAAGGAAATTGAGTTGAACTGATGTACCTCACAACCAAATCCTTCCCAATCTGTCCCAGGAATACCATGTAGTGCCCCTGTGCAATCATGACATTCAGAACCTATCTGGGAGCAGGGAAAGCAAATTCTGTATGTAAGAGCTCTCATGGATCTCTTACCCAGGACTCAAAAAACTTCAGACTCTTGAATTACACTTCCCAAAGGATCTTTCTAGTGGTGAAGAACAGTGGGATGGGGAGATTTCTACCCTAGCTGGAGCATTATATCATCTTGGGCCTCGTAAGCTAAGGAAAACACAAGTAATTGGTCCCCATCCACAATGATGCTGAAAAAGTGCTGAATCTCAGACAGAGACGTGGCTTATAGCCTGCTTACATCTAAGAATAATCCTTGGCTTCACCTCATAAAAGGCAAACATAATGCAAGGGTTTGTGTCAGTGTATTTGCTGTTTATCCCATAATCTTTTTTATCCAAAAGTGATATCAAATTCAGAATCTACTGTTTTCCCTATTTCGATGGACCAGCACTGCATCTGCTCTCACAACTGCAAGTTTTGCTACTGTTTTCCTAAATATGGTTCTTTAGACACATGTGCTGAAAATTCAGTAGTCACAGAAATTAGTCTAATTAGACTAGATTAAAATTACACTCCCAAAATTATTGCCAAGCCAAAGTTTGATGCAAATTTCTGTTTGTTTTTTATAAGCCCCATCTCAGCATCATGCCAATTTTCACATCTGTTCATGTCAGGAAAGCAAGACTGGTAGCACATCCCTCCCTTACTCTGAAAGAATCCTACTTGAGACACAGCCTAATCCACAGCAGAATCAGGGCAAGCCACAATGAGGAATTCCAGGCAATGTCAAAGGTTCAGCTGAGCAAAGCCAAATGAGCAGAGCCCATGACATGTCCCATATTATAGTTAACCTCATGTTTCATAGCACTTTGAAATAGTACAGAAGACAGCTGGCAGGGATGATATGGGGACTTGCTCATCTAACCAGCAAGCTACAGACAGATGTTGTGCATGAAATAGGAACCACTGCCATTGACACATCTCACATGCCAGGCAGTGGGGCAAAGTGATTCAACCTGACATGAAAAGGAAATTGTGTATGACGTGTCCTTCATTTCAATGAGTAACATGTCACTTCTGGCCCAACTTTTCATCTGAAGCATCAAATGCTATGTGACAGGACTTACATGTGATTTCTGGGGTGCTAAAAGTTTGCTTATATACACATAAACACACTAAGTATAATAAAAGGCACAGTGACCATTCAGCAGGAAAACAGAATTTCTGCACTTAAGTGTATTATTGGAATCCCTTATCAGGATTTTCAATTTTTTGATTTATTAATCTATGTTCAAATAATACTTCTTATAACTACTGTCCATAAGCATTAAGAATCATATTCTGGAGAGGTAATTGCCAATTAATTCCTTCTTACAAATCATTGGTTTGCTTCCAACAGTGCTGTTTCTAACTGACTGGACTGAATCATGGTTCTACATTAAC
The DNA here is from genome assembly GCA_026261815.1 of Monarcha castaneiventris obscurior. Classification (NCBI taxonomy): domain Eukaryota; kingdom Metazoa; phylum Chordata; class Aves; order Passeriformes; family Monarchidae; genus Monarcha; species Monarcha castaneiventris. The sequence continues at coordinate 6,246,351 of JAMPIT010000539.1, forward strand.
GAGATCATAAGAGATAATGAGATACTGTGAGAAGTGAGACTGTGAACTGGGCAGGTATGAGGCTGAGACAACACAGATTGAGGACTCTCCCCTGGTCCTTAGTCAGGTGCTTCTGAACAGCAGTGCTTGCTCACCTGTGTGGTTATACATTGAGATTTCTTTTCCAAAATCAAATCTGATAAGAAATTGGCATAGTGATGACAAAATCATAGAGCTCAGGGACAGATGGAAGTATTTCATAATGCCTTTCACAATATAATTTCTCCAAGTGAAGACTTGCCATGGGCAAAGTTATAATGATGTGAATGAAAATAGAATCCCAGTGTGACCATGCATAGGTACAGGCACAGCTATGTATCTGCACAGATGGGCCCATCCTTTCACTCCTAACCTGTGCACTGTGCACAGCTCCTTGCAGACAGCACCTTTGGGAGAGATTCACCCCTGAACACTTCCGAGCCAAAACAATTATTATTTTCCACAAATTTTACGCAGTGTTCTAACCTCACATAAAGGATTTAAACCTAGTGGCCTTGCCTGTGTGAAAGATTTCTTTATTCCATTCAGACCAAGAAAGTCAGTAAGGAACGAGGGATTGCACCAGAACCTCTGCCCAGAAGACCCCTAGGTCAGAACTCCAGACACACATCCAGCAAAGTACTTGACTGTGTGATGAAATTCAAACAATTAAGACCCCACTGGTGGGTTTGGTAATCTTCTGTAGGTTACAAAAGCTTTGTGGACTTTGCTAGGTTCTATATGAATTTTTTTTTTTAAAGCTCTGAAAAAGGTGTACTTCCTCCCAGCTTCTCAAATTAGAGATTAGGAGAAAACAGAATTATTTCAGGATGTAAGGATGAACATCTTAGCCAAGAGTAAGTTGCAAAATACCCACCCACCTCCTTGTTGCTCACTTATGTATATAAAAGGCCTATAATAAACAGAAAATCTGGGATAGGAGGCAGAATCTCATGGCAGTGTAGCACCTCAAATAGTTTGTACTCAATAATTAACATTTTTCCTTGATGCTTTGAATTACTAGATATTCCCAAAGCATATGCAGTAGAGAGCAAAACAGATTTACAACGCTAACAGGAATTTTATTAGTGGCAACATTGGCAGCATGCAAGTAGGCAGAAAGCCAGTGGGCAACAAAATTGGGTGAGGTTTTCTGTTGAATTAGTCATGCTCCAACGTTAATTAAGCTTTTGTTTCTGATACTCGAGTTTGCAAGACCTGGTCCAGCTGCCAGCATTCAGGGCTTTAGTTCAGGTATTAGAAAATTATGGATAGTGACTGCAATAAACCCAAGAGTCAATTCTGAAGAGACTTTATAGCTCTGCCAACACATTCAGTGCCTGCACCAACCCTGGGTTTCAGTGCTCTGTAGATCACACCCACCCCAGCGGCTGCACCTCTCCATGGGCAGGTGTTCCCCAGGCTCCAGAGCTGTGCTGACCATGCTGCTGTCATAAGCTCCCTCTGAGAGGTGAAACGTGGCTCCAGGAGAGACAACCCAGCCGTGTGGGCCAGCCCTCGTGAGGCCGCTGGGATCTCTGCTACTGAGGATTCCCAAATTCAAAATGTTTTTGTGGCCTCTAGCAAAACCAGTAGGGCAACTGGAAACAACATAATTATCAGCCAGAAAGTGCAAGACACAAGAACTGCATGTCCTTTTCAAAACACCTGGTGTCAGTGTTTAAAAAAAAATTCTTTGAAGATTTTCTGATTCATGGGGAACTGAAAACACAACATTGAGATCTTATCCATATCTAATCCTGCAAAATGCAAAGACCCAGTGAGTCAGAAATAAAACACATCCAACAGCTCTCCAGTTTTAACTTGCTCAGTGTCAGTTACAGAATTTGGATTTGTGAATAGTCACGTTATTGGCTCCATATCCTTCAGAAATAAAGACATTATGAGCATGCAGACAGATCATTAGGTCAGACAACTTTCCTTTACTTATTTATTTACAAAAACAAATATTTTAAAGAATGAGAAGTGGTTTCATATGAACATACACTTTATCATATGCTTGATCAGACCTTCTTAGACACCAACATCAGTATTTGTTTTGAAACATTTCTATGCAATGGAGGCATTAGCACCTGTTTATGTTGATTCTCTGCTGCCTAATAATAATCATCCTGCAAACTCCATCTTTGTTTGGTCACTTCTGTGACCCATCTTCTCTATTTAGTCCTCTACTCTGACAAAACCAGTGGAATTATGATTATATGGACCTGTATCACTCTGACAAATTCAGCTGGAATTTATTCATGGATTAAAAATATTACTGTGAGGGAGAGGAAACACAAACAGATATACAGATGGCCTAATTGCTTAAGTCTTCTTTCCTTCTGAAGATAAGCTTTAGAACTGGTGATATAACAGACTGATGTCAACCAATATGCCATGGGAATGGGTCTAAGTGCTTGAAGCATGATAATGAACTCCCCTAAAATCTTACAAGTGCAGTCAATGTTCCAGAGCACTTTCTCAAATCGGAGAGTAGTCGGTGAAATATGTTAAGAACATGTGTCCCTTGAAATTCAACTGTAGCTTTTAAAAAGAGAGAGTCTAGAATAATGAAGGGAAAGTACAGTAAGAAGTACAGAGCAGGAACCATTTGCCAACTGGAAACAGCACAAAGGGAGCATCAGCCTATGCCAGTCTGCCTGGGTCACTGCTTCCTGCGGAGAAATACAGCAGCTATTTACATCTGCCATCATTTTTAAAACATATTAAGGTACCAAATAGTCTTGAGGTAATGTATGATGATTTCCCTCTCCTGTTAAAATTGGCTTTGAACATCTGTCATATAGTTATTAAAACAGCCTATAATCAACATATTAGAAATTACCCATGCACAGAAATAACTCTACAAGTTCAGAAATTATTTTTTATTTCTGAATTAGCAATTAAATTAGTAACAAAAACTTTTCAGCAGTGTAACAGCTCAGGTTGGGATGGAGTTAATTTTCTTCATAGCAGCTTGTAGAGTGCCACGGTTTGTAATTGTGACCAAAACAGTGTTGATGACATACCAATGTTTTGGCTATTACTGAACAGCATGAAGGCCTTTTCTGTTATCCTCACCCACAAATTTTCTCACTTTTCCCTTCCATTTCTCTCCACCATCCTGGTGGAGGGGAATGAGTGAGCGGCTGTGTGGGGCTGAGCTGTCTACTGGGCGGGTTAACCCACAAGCCACAGTTTTTATTCCATTCATCCTGCTAAATTGAGTCAACACTGACTCATGTTTTCAGCTGTCTTAGAAACATTTGATTATTTTGAGCAAGTAATCAAGGTGTATCATGAAGTAGTCCTTGAAAGAAGCTGGACTGCTTCACCTAATTCCTGCTACATGTTAAGTCAGATCCATGAGAGATTCATAAACCATGCCTCAAGTTCCTTCAGTAAATGGTGGCTGATGTTTCTATTTCACTTATATTAATGAAATATCTCACAATGCTAAAAAATGCATCCAGTTGTTAAATACACAAAGAAATGTCTAAGTCAGATGGGTGAAAAGGTTCCTCTGCCAGTATCTGAGGGCCCATCAATAAGTGCTGCTCCTTAGGGGAAAGGCAGCACAGTACATTAAGAAAGCAATATACATGCTCTGCTGGAAAAGATCAGAGTCAGACTTGAAAATCACTTTTAAACAGGCAGGGGTTGATGTCATGCTGGGTTGCCAAATCCTACTGAACCTTACAGATTCAACAAAAGCAAGGACATGAGTTGTTATTTTTCTTTTTTTTTTTTTTTAATGTGGCTTCCTTTAGTAAGTCTCCCTGGACATGACTTCTAAGTCGTGGAAGTAGAAGAGTGGCTGCTGAGCCCCACAGCTGCCCTGTGCAGTCTGACACCACTGGCAGGACGAATTGAAGGTAACCCATGGAACAAGAGAGTCGTGGATTTGGGTGGAGAAATGGTCTCAAGAACTTGAGAAGAAAGGTTTGGGCTTTCCTCTCTCATCACTGGAACACCTGCATGTTAGGTCTTCCAAGAGACAGTCCCAGGGACATTTCAGGAACAGCAGGGAACCTGGCTCCCTCTGGGTATTTTTGGTGTTGGATTTTTTTTTGTTTGTTTGGGCTTTCTCTTTTTGAGCTATAATTCCTTCTTCCTTGGCCTCATTTCAGTAAGAATGGAGGCTTTCACCCAGAATATCACCCTGTAGGAGGGACTCTCCTGGATGTAGAAACTGCCACTGCAGACACCCTTAATCCAAGGAATACCTGAGATAGAGGCCTCCCATCAAATGTACACATATTCAAGCAAAAGAAGAACAAAATAATTGTCTACACATAAAGTTCAGCCTTTGAGCTCTGCTGCAGCTCTAAATAGACATGGAAGCTAAATACAGATTTTCCATATCTCTCTCTCTCTCTCTCTCTGACACTTCCTATTCCCTGAGATCTACTCCATCTGCTATGAAACCCTGTGGGGAACAACCTCCACCCCCAGGCTGGAGATGAGATTCAGCTCCATTAGCACTGTGACCTCCCCAGTGGAACAGGGCAGGCAGTGTGGGGAGGGCAGTGCTACAAGGCACAAATGCCTTTTTGTTTGGGGATCCAGCACACAGGGAAAGAACACAGGCTCTGTGGGGAAATGTGGAAGAAGCCAGGCTGGAATCTGGTCAGCTCTACTAGACTTCCTTCCAGATCCTTCTCAGTCCTCCAGGCACCCACCCTTCCTTCACTTCCAGGATCTCTTTATTTCAAAACCATTTATCCTTTGGGTTTTCTTTGTCCCATCCAATCACAAATACCTCCGAAACAGAACAGAAAATCATCAGATTGCACTTAGTTGGAAAAAAAAAAGATGGAAGTGAAACTTTGCTGGATTCCCCAGGCTCAGAGCAGAGCAATAGCATAAAGCCCTGAGTGATTCCATATCCCTGCTGTCAGCAGGCTGGGGAAGCACTCAGGAGTGGCTCCTGTTACAGCAGTTACATGAGTTACAAGTTTATCTTTGGGCAGAAGCCTTCTTTACAATTTTTGCCTTCTCCTTTTATTTGTACTTGCCAAAACTCCTGTGATATTGTTACCAAGGCTTTGCAGCTCTCCCCAGGGGCAGAGGCTAACACAGCCATAGTCATTCTGTCCTGGTTGAATGGCCAGTTGTTCACACTGGAGATTTTTTTAACCCTCCCTCAAACCAGTCAAAAGCATTTTTAAAAGGAAAAAGCACTTGAAAGCTTGTCATTTTCTGCCAAATGCTTTGCACAGAAAAATAGATTTTGTTAATACCAGTTTTCCCAAGTGTCTCAATTACCTGAAAACACTGCTTAGTTTAAATGCTTCAAGCGAATATAAGAGAGAAATAAACAGTGCAAACTGCCAAATTTAAAATTGAGAAATCTTATTATAACTTATGCATAGCTCACCCAGTCCCTAATGCTTCAGCCTGGGGAAGGAACATCTGGACACCAGGAGCACTTGTGCTGCACTTTTTCATGACTTGTACCTGTTCCCAGCTTGTTCACAGCCCTGAATGCAGCCACGGCAGGGGGACTCAGGTAAGGAATGCTGGGCATGTACCTAAGAGTGCCTGTAAACAAACAAACTGAGGCTGGTGTTTTACATGATCCTGTAAAAAGGCCTCCACCTCCCTTTGAGCATGTGTAGCTCTCATCACATCCCATCACCATGAGCACTACCCATTGCTTTGCACCTGGCTCCTCTGGCAGTTTTTTTTGCAAAGGTTCAGGTCAAGGGTTGGAACCTCTTCCCTGTCAAGCCTTTAACAAAGCCATTCTTGACCTCTGTGATGGCTGCACACACCGCTGCAATGAATTGCTGCCTCCTTCAAGAATCCTTTAACAGGTATTCACAACAGCATGCACAAAGGTTGTCAAAGGTCAGCATGTTAAGCCCTTGCACCAATTTACCTCGGTTTTACTTCACATACAACACCCAAGATATTGGGTCAGTAACCAGAGGTGAGACCTTCCACCAACATGGTACAGAACACACTTCTATAACAGAAGTCAGTCCAGTACTGTAGGTGAAATGAAATACAATATGGGCCCTGTGTAACAAGAATATGGGACTTCCTATGTAGGCAAAAAAAAACCCCCAACTTTCTTACAACCGCCAAATACAGCTTACTTTTTGATTTGTATAATTCCATTTAATTATCAAAGGGAGTAGGATTAGTGCCTCAGTATTATAAAACAGACCTTGTATTTCATTGACATATGCTTGCAACACCAGCCACAAATCATCTGCAAGCAATTAGGCATGCTCGTGGATCTCTTGTCACAAAGCTGGCACACCTTAGAGAAGGATGAAGCTAATGATCAGCACAGTATGCATTTTTGAGAAACAAAACCCACTGCTTTTTTCTTTTTAACCAAGAATATATTTTCATTATTCATTTTAAATGTTACAGATTGAATCAGTTCCTTTCTGGATATAAATTCAATCTCACCCACAGTCTAAGCAGGGTGATTTTATCAGACTGATAAAAACAGTGGAGCTCTGGAGCCTCCTATGGGGAGGATTCCACAGCCTTTGAAGATCTAAAGTCTGTCGCTTAGACACAGGTTGTTAATCTAATCCTTCGGGCTATAGGATGAAACAGCCTGGCAAACTCATTTTCTGAGGTTCTGTGATGGACTTGTTTTAATCCCACTCTTGCCCAGCCACTGCAGTTCTGAGGAGTGGCATGGGGCCAACCTGCTTCCCAGACCTGAAGAGCAAGTACCCACTCACAGTCCAAGGGGTGGGGTGTCAACTGCCAATATGCACACCTGAATTTACTCTTTGGAATTCATAGCAATTCCACATTTTCATTTGTTCAGCTGAGTTAATTTAATCACCATGTGCCTCATTATTAGCTTTTATTACAGTGGGTTAGTACAGAGGTATGATAGCGTGGGATAGAAAAGCTTACCTTTTAGGCAAGTACAGTTTGTCCAACATGCTGAAATTTGCTTTCTCTTTCCTGGTTTTGATAAATGTACATCACGTCTCGTCTCTGCATGGCATTTGGCTCTTGCACAGAGCTTGCTGCACTACTTACATACTCATACTGAACATGTAGTACATGCAGTGTTCTGTTTATGCTGCTACAAAATATAAAGCAAAAACACCTACCTATGTCACATGTAAAAGTAAAACTATCAATCATAAGCAAATCTCCTGTTGAATATTTATAAAGACCAATTTGGGTTTAGAAAGTGTTTTACATTAGTAATAACAGGGTCAATAACTTTCCTATATATATAGTCAGAATAAGCAAAACGCACCCTAAGAAGAGAACCAACAAAACCTTGTGTGGGCTGCTCAAATCCTGTGTAAAACCTGGTTTACGAATTAAGAGCTAGGAGGAGTGGGTGTCATATTGAGCCTCTGCTAAAGGTGAGAGTAGCTGTAGATTTGCCTGTGCACCACAGAGCATTTGCTGCAGCCTGGACAGGCACGTTTGAGCATCCTCTCCTTCCCCTCAGTGCCCACCCATGACAATGAAGTCATGGAAACAGTGGCTTCAGTGCCAGCTAGATGAGGCAGATCAGCACAGGCCACTAATTCTGGCAGCCCTGTCAGATGGTAGAGGCTGTGATGCCTTGGCTGCTTGGTTCTCACCAGGCTGGCTGCACTGGCACAGGCACAGAGCTGTAATTATGCCTTTGCTTGTGCCCCTTCTGGCAATGTGCTCTGTCCTGGTCCTGGACAGGGGATATTCCACAGCTCCACCGAGCCACAGGCATGGGAACCAACTCATTTTCAGGGCCATGATGAGAAAGCAAGAAGCAAGGCACTGGCCCACATCCACCTCACTTTGAATCAGATCACCTACTCATGGCGAGAGCTTCTGTTACATGATCCAACACAGAATGAATAATACTACACAGTTTCTGTAATCTAGGTACCATCTCACAGCTGTATCCTCAGAGAACACACCGAGTGTATAAATAATATAGTGACTCTGAGTTCTCACTAACTCTTACACTGCAAAGGGACAAAAGTTCTGCTTGTTCTACTTGGATTTAAGGAAAAATACAGAACACTGGTATTTCAGTTTTATGGAACCAAAGATTCTTACACAGTTCAAAGCCCAGTGAGACTCAGAAGATAGATATCTCTTACATTCTTCTACACAGCACAGGGAAAAAATGAAGAACAAGGGTAAGTAATACACTGTTTCATAGTGACCATCATTATTCTTCAGGCTTTTAGAAGTCTATACTGATGAATAATTACACCCTACTTCATGCAACTGTATGGTGGAGGAAAGAAGAGTGGTAGTTATCATCCTCTTTTTCATCCTTCACGCCAAATGCTAAGGTCATACAGAAAATTAGAACAGGTTAATTGTCTCCCATTCTCTTTTTCACAACAAAATTGTTGTGAATCATACATCACTTTATGAGTTGTATTATAGAGCAGGATTGGCCAAAATAACAAGGACTGAATTTGATAACTAAATAAGCCTTTTACACTCTTTGCTTACTTTCCTGTTCAACGATTTAGCCCACACACTGCCTAGTCTGAATTCCATGGGATCTCTCCGCACACTCGGTTTACGTGAGAAGCTGTATATACTGAATGAAAGGTTCATTAAACATCGGAACTTCCTGGCCTTTTCTTCGCCGTCACCCTTTCCCTTTGATAGCTGAATGTACTGCTTTACTCACGGAAACCAAAGTGCCCTGGCAGGAGGGAGGCATAACACAGGCACGTGCCCTGAATACGGAGAGCTGCAAGTGCAGCTCTGGCAGTGCATTTCCTGCCCAGCCCTGAGCACCTCTGCCACAGGCACGTCTGCAGAGCTCACCAGGGCAGCCTCAGCACACACAACAAACACCCTGTGCCACGGTGCAACCGGGCAAAATTATCTGCTGAGGGGAAATCTCAGAGCAGCAAGCTTCTGCTCCGCCTAATTGGAATGTGAGGACGTGGGTCTTGCAAAAGGAAATGCTAATAGCCTCTGTCACCCTGCTCTTTCCCTCTTCAGCCTCTTTTCCCATCTCTTAAACCTGCTGACAGCAGTTTATACCTGGTCAGTGAACCCAGCAGTCTCACGTGTGCTGTTTGAAATTCATTTCTTGGCTGAGCAATGTGAATAAAGCTCTGTATGTAGATTGAGGGGAACAAGAAGGTTGATTTCAAACTTGAAGCCAGGGATCATGGATAAAATGTCAATGTAAAATGTTGTGTTCTGTCTGGTTTAGAGTGGAGTTCTCACACATCCATTGAAGCATTCTGCTTTAGCAATTTCAAATGAAGAAATTCTGCATCATACAGTGGGAATTTATGACTATGCACACACATACTCACACACAGAGTATTTTGACCAATAATAAAATCTTCTTATTTCTAAAAGAGCTATCAAAAGTCACAAAGCTAAATGGGATATTCAGACCAGTATCAACTTTCTGTTTTGCACTTCCCCTTTCTCACTTGTAATGAATCTCAAACCTCTTTCATGCTGTGTTAAAAAATGTTATATTTTTACACTCTTTTTACACTAGTTTTACACTAGTCATTACAGGGCTAAAAATATTAAAATTAAAATATTAAAAATACCCCTTAAATCCTCATCATTTCCTATATCATATTAGTGCTTTTTTCACATGCAATTCTTACTCTCTTGTGTTTTAGGGGTGGTCCCTTGATGCTATTAAAGCACCTTTGTAAATTTAATGGATTCACTGTGAATTATTAAGCTTGAACATTAGAAATACTTTTTATAAAAGTTTCGTGTTAGTCCTCAAATAATTCTAAAACACAATGACAAATGTAAGGGTAAACTTAATATCTCATGTCATCTCTTCATAAAACAGTGCTCTTGTTTAACAGCACGAACACCATCAGAGAGGAGTCTGCTCTGCTGGTCTACCTTCAGGAGCTGAGCTGCTCTAATTGTTCTGGCATGTCAGAACATTTTGCATTAATGTTGAAAAGTTTTGCTACCCATGTATTATGCTGTGTTGCAACTTTTTGGCACATCTTCTGACTTTCAGTGGGGTAAGAAGCTTTACCACTAACACTACTGAGTCTGAGTTTTGTTTTTCCAAGCTTATGTTTTGGGCCATACCTACAAGGAGGGGTGCAACATGATAAAATTCACATTTCTCTGCAGGTCAGGAGCTGCTGCACAGGAGAAAGGATTCAGTCCCAGACAGGAGGAGACTTGGAGGTGCTGCTTGGATCCTGCAGGCATTGTCACCAGCAGAATCAGCACAACTCCCAGCTGGTTTCACCCTGCTCAGCAGTCTTGCATTGGCTGCTCCTGACATTTCCAACAGACAGGAGCTTCCCATTCTCCTCCTTCTTCACCTGCATGAATCTACCACCACAGGGAATTCAGGTGCACAAGACCTTCTGTGCAAATTAAATAATAACACTGCTAGAAACACCATAAAAAGGGAATTAGAGAAACGTCTATTGTTGGTTTCCTTTAAAAGGCTCATAAAATGTCACTTTTTAATGAACTTTTAGAAAGACATAACATGCCTTTTCACCCATTCTCAGTCATTGTCAAAATCTTTCTGATCTGATCCATGTTTGTGAACTCTCTCAGAGTGGATCACAGGTTACCATGTAAAGCAGAACATGCCCATGTCCATTGAGAATGCTGTAACTATATCTGGTTAGAGAATTTTCTGCCTCTTTTTTTAAACTTCTGGCTCTATTTTCTTTTATTACTAGTACTAACACCAAGATTTTTTTCATGTAAATCAAAAAAATTTTTTGGTTAGACAAAAGGAATGCATTTCATTTTGGGTCAGTTCACTGCTCTGAAAATTACTGCTAATATTTCAGTTAAGTCACCAAAGCAAAATGAGGTATTCACACAATTCTAATAAGTACCTCACTGCCATGCTAGAAGACTTAATTACATAGAATTCATGAAGCAACCTGAGAACTCCAGAAATGCTGACTAAGGTTCATTTATGCCACTTCTCCTTTTCCTACATCCCCTTTCACTGATAGGGCCATGTCTGTCTCACCACTTCCCTGGCACTAAACTGTGCACCAAAGAACAGTAAGAACTGGGCTGCTGGGGCTTCCTGTGGTCCAGCTCTGGTTATTAAGGCTGATAGAATCCAACACAAAGGTGTGACACAAAACTGATAAAATATTCCTATTAAAGAACAGATTAACAAATTCAGCATCCATTTGTACCTTTGCCTGTTCATCTCAAAAGCTTGAGCCCCAAATCCTTGGGCATGAAAAGTTTGCCTACCTGGGTTCAGTTTTGAACTAAAAAACTTGCCAAACTTGTCATTTTCACTAAAGTTGAGGATCCCCAGGCACTGGCCAGTGTTCCTGACATCTGAGGGACTGTCACTGGCACCGGTGTGTAGCACAGCTCCCTTGTTGCGTGATCAAGGGCCATGCTTTTCACTCATGGTAAAATGCAACAGAATAAAAGGCCTGTAAAAAAATCCAGGAGTGTTTTGAAGATCAGAGAAGAGTGTCAGTATCCATCTGCACACTTTGCATGTTTGGATACACAGGAGACTGCCACAGACAACTTCAGTGGTATCAGATGATGGGCTGAGTGGTCAGGCTCGAAGTTAGAGTAAGTGGCTGGCAGCCAGGCTCCAGTGGGCTTCCTCAGGAGGGCTGGTGCTTTTATAAATGATCTGGATGCAGGAATTGAATGCACATTGGGTAAATCTGATAACAATACCAAACAAGGAGAAGCTGTGGACTCCTCTGAGGGTAGAAAGGCCATACAGAGAGATCTGGGTAGACCAGAGGGCTGTGCAACCACCACCTGTATGAAATTTAATGAGAGCAAGTGCAGGATTCTGTACCTGGGACCACTAATCTTGGTTATTTGTAGTCCCAGCTGGAGCTCTGCTGGAATAGGGCTGGTCTCCAGCACAGCTGGGTCTGGTTCCTTCAGCTTCAGACCTGTTGCGGGCTGCCTATGTGCTGTGACTTCAGACCTGCCTGATGGTCAGGGACCTGTCTGATGGTCTGGACTCTGGGCCTACCCTGGCCACACCCTCAGGTACTCTGGGGTGGGTGCTGCCCTGCCAGCTCTGTTATTCACCAGCTCCCCATCCTGCATGGAGCAGCCAGCCCCTGCTATCCCCTGATGCTTTCTTAGAAGGTATTTGTTCCCATATATGGTTTGGTTCTGCTCTGTGTCAGTAAAAGACTGATGTTTAGAGCTTTTCTGCCCATGATAATTCATGGTTAAGTTTATGACCTCCATTTAGGAGGGATGAAAATTTTATCTTCTGCACCAGTTTAGGTACAAAATCCCAGCTTTTTTCAGCTCAGAGTGCAAGCTGGGGGTTCAGCTGAAGCCCTGGTTTGGGGATAAAAAGGACATCCAAAGTCATCAGCTTCTTATCTCCCTCTTTAGGGTGGTGAACTAATTGTAAGAAAAGAAAACACATTAATCAGTGACTGGTAAATCTGCCCTTTGCTGTCCTGCAGAGAGTTGGCTGCAGCCATCCAGGCCTGTGACAGCTCTTGCCTGGATTATTCCTTATTTGTGCCAGGGTAAGAAGCTCAGTCACAGCAGCTTTGATGGGGATGAGAGATGGCAGGCAGTTATGAGGTAGGACAAGCCAAGGGGAGCCTATTATGTGCATGCTGCAGTTTGCTCTGATTAGGCACAGCCAGCTCTGCCACAGGGCTGTGATGCTGCTGGTACCAGGTACACGTGGGGGCATTTACCAGCCGCCTCCTCAGAGCAAACCCCAGGATCAGACGTGAGCCCGTGCACCCCAGAGCTGTCCCAAGTCTCGCCAACATGCAGCCTTACCAAATTCTGAGAGCTGCTCTCCTGAGGAAGGAGAGCCTAATATATAGGGTTGCTCTGCTTTGGGAAAGCCTGGATGGTTTCTTGCTCTGAAAAAAAATTGGTTTTGCCTGTTTTTTTTTTTTTTTTTTTCAATTATTTGAACTCTTCCCAGTATGTTTGGAGGTTTTTATCAAGTTACTAGAAAACAAATTTTCTTGTGCCTTCAGCAGTCAAAAAGCCCACAAAAATTTTATTGCCAAAGACAGGGAAAAAATTGCTCTGTCTTGTTTGTCAGCCTCTACCCCAGAAATTGAGGTTTTTTTCATAAAACTTTCCACCCTATTAAAAGCTATTTTCTCTCCAAAGTTTTGATGATAAAATGTTCATGCACTTTGTTCAATGGTAAATTTCACAGTATCTCTACCATCTGCTTCACTGCAAAAGATTTTCCCCTATGAAGACTAAATATATAAACACAGAAATGCAGATTTCATGTCAGCAAGTTCTTCTCCAGAGATTAGGAACTATTTGCATGAGCAGGAGCTGTTAGCTTGATTATATCTTAATATTGAACCGTCCTTAAATTGCTGGTTAAATAAAGACAGACAAGACACAGATAAACTCCAGGGATTTTTATTTATATAATGTATATAATTGAGATAACACAGAATCTGAAAGAGCTGAAAAATACAAATCTATGTAAATAAAGAAATCAGATCTATGCAAATAACTGACCTGGGGCATGAAGAACAAACAAGGTTCTGAACTGTTTGACCTCACAGATCTTTTTTTGGAGAGTTTTTGGGGAGTTTTAACACTTCCTTAAACCTTCATGTATAAATCAACTTTTTAAAATAAAATACAAATCCCAAAACATTATTGATCTGACAATATCTTCATCCAAAACTCATTCAAGTTGATCTGAATTTTAACTTTTCTTTCCTTCCCTCTTACAGACCATTTATGTGCTCTGGTATCTTACTTATATACTGGGAAACAACCTGCTGCTGGAATGAGAGCTGGAGTATCATGAGCTCAGTGCCCCTCACTCTCACGAAAACACTGAAGGCTGCAGTGTGCACATGAACTGAGCCTGTGCACAAGGGAAGGGCAGGGAAAATGTGATTTAGTCCCAGAGAAGAGCGTGGCTGACACAGACACACAGCGTTTGTAGGAAGGCAAGTGTTGTCCTACCTGACCCTCAGCTGCAGAACCTGACCAAGTGCAGCCGATGTATGCTGAGCAAAAGAGAATAGTTTCAAAAACCATTCTTTTGGGATTGCTCGGGGTTGTAAAGTCTAGGATGTGTTTGCAGTACTAAAGCTCAACAATGCAAAAGCTGCATTGGCAGGAGAGAAAGAAAAGCAGCCTGATCTTTTTACCTATGGAACTACTCGGAAATCATGAATGCTTGATAGAATATGTGGCACTTATAATGTAAGTGCTGTATTGAGCTCTGTTTCTTTGGACAAAAATAACTTCTCAGCCTGAGAGGCTTGCCATATGAATAGCTGCTACTTACAGAATCTCTCCTGCTTTTCTACTTTGTCCTTTTGCTGAAGTGGTGACTTTCAACAGGTCTAAACAAGTCAAATCTCTTGATCTGAGAGTATTCCAACTTTGATACATCTACACATCCCAAGAATATGAGACTGTGGTCATGGGGAAAGTTAATAAATACATTAGTCCATCTTTTAGGAAGCCCTGTGGAATGGTTATTGTGATTACCTGTGTTGGGAAACTTCCACAGGTTTACTGCCATAAAAGACTACATCAGGTTGTTGGTTTTAACCTGCTTAAAAGCAAAACTCACAGTTTAAGATCTCATTAAGGCAACTGTTTGGCTTGAGCTGGTTGGGTAATAAGCAGCAGTAGTGAGAACCACCACAGCCCATGCCCAGCACTGCACCTCTGTGGTTTTGCTGTCTGACTTTGCACTGTGCTAACTGATCTCTCTCCAAGGCTGTGGAGCACTGCCTGGCCCTCAGAGGAAGCTCAGCTAACCTTGTCCCTTTTCGTAGTGCTACAGTGCTTTGAAAACCTGGAGAATTTCGTAGTGCTACAGTGCTTTGAAAACCTGGAGAATCACTCTAACAAAATTCACTCTGAAGTCTCTTCTGGGTGCTCCAGAACCAGGCTGGTCACACAGGGAGGCAGAATCCAGACCCCCTCTTCCTCCGCCTCCCCCATGACATTTAAAGGCTTATGGGGTAGAGGTCTGCATCTATCACTGCTGAGGGAATGGCAGGAGACTACTGAATGCAGTATTTATCTCAGTACAAGTAACACTCTGTTCCTAACAAGCACGTAGAAGGGAATAAAATACTGAACAACTCATCCTATCTCCTTCAGCCCACCCAAACCAAACTTCCACAGGCAAAGGAAAAGCTGCTCAGTAGCGTAAAGGGCAGCTGTAAGAAACTTCTGTGTGTTTTCTGTTAACAAAGCCTGCCTCTGAAAAGAAGCAATGGTTAGATCACTAAATACTAAAGTGTAAAATATATTTCTCATTCTCTGCAGGTACGCCGCGAAAAAAAAAAAAAAATTCAATGAAAGAGATAGTGGATTAAGAAAAAGAAGATAAGGAATGAAAGAAGTAAAGAAGTAAATAACAAAATTCCCATGTTGGGCTTTTGCAGACAAAGATAATCATCTGAGGGCTGTCAGTGATAAATATTTTCTATGGGCTGTTTTAAAAACCCTAAATGCAGAGTCTTTTATGGTTATACCAATGTTTGGAAGAAGCACAAGGCATTGTTTTACGAATAACGGGATTTGAGAGGCTTGTGAACATTGCTGCTTGAGACACAAAGAAACACTGATACATTTTCCTCAGACTTTATCAGCTCTATTGCAGAAGTGATGAATTTGCAATGGAGCAAAGGGAGATTTTTCATTTCTAGGAAAAAAAAAACAGCTATAACTTATAGCAGTGTTTCTTAAAAAGGTTGTAGATTTTTCTCAGGTTAAAATCCACATCCTTCCATGGAAATTCTTCAGTGCTTCTGTGGTTTGGTGTGTGACTGTTTATACTTATGGTCACTCTTCTTTTTTGAGTGATGTAAACCTAGTAACATTCATTGGCATTCACTCTGCTTTCAGGGTATCTTTTTCTTACCTTCACAACCACCTACTGGAATCCTATGCAACAATGGTTTTTACTTTGGTGGGAGGATCACTGAGGCCCTAAATGAAAAATCAGAGCATCAGGTGATTTGGATTCCCCTATCCTTCATTCCTGTTCTAATAATCTTGTATCCTTAGCTTTTTAACTGCTTCTTTGTGCTGTTCTGCACCAGTCAAACTTCCTGCAGAACTAACTTCAAAGTACACGAGGGCTGATCCCTGAACTGAGCTCCTGTTGCACCACCGAGTCATGCACTGTTTCAATTTATACAAGCTGAATTAGGTCCGTCAGGGACTGGGGGAGGGAATAGCAAACAAACAATGCATTTCATCCTTCAAGGAGCCTGAATCTATATTCACTCATATTCTCCATTAATGGAGCCTGCTCCATTAATGAGGGCAATTGCACACAATGATTTTCTTGAATATGCCCATCACCAGCTCTTTCACATAACATAAAAGAAAAGGAAGGATCATATGGTGATGCTCATTAGCTCTTCTCGAAGTAAAATGCCTGTGGGTCAAGCACTTGTGGAGGTGTTGCCACCTGCAGCTAAACAAACACAGGGAGCTGGGCTTCCAGGTAATGTCAAGTTCTGGCAGGGCAAAGTGCTGTAGCAGACTGAGAAACTGAATTTTAAGGTAGAAAAATGTATTCCTAAAAGCTCTAAGTTTGTCTTACAGGAATGATTAATTTTATTCCTTTTTCTAAGCTTTTTACCATTCCAGTGGTGTTTCTCTTAATAATATATTTTTAATAAATTTGCTGTTAGATAATAAAAGTAGCACACATTGTCCAGGAAAAAAAAAAAACCAAACCAGAAAGGGCAGGTCTTGCAGAACATTTAATTCCTGGACAATCTAAGAAAGCAAGGAAATAATTTTTTCCTATTAAAGTGCATCACAAAGACTTAAAATAGGCACTCAAAATCCAGTAAATTTAAAGTCTGAGAAAGAGAAATGAGCTTTAGAGTGTACAGGAAATACCTCCCTAAACAAAATCTGCTTTTCAGCCTACATGTTGAAACTTTGTTTGACGGCTCTATTTGCCCCTGAGCTGCTGGGAGAAGAGCAAACCTAGTTTGTATTGTGCTGGCTACCAGGGCTTCTGTTCACAGACCAGACCTGCACAGAGCAGAAATAATGGGAAGGCTCTGGGTGGGGCTGTATCTGCTTTGCTGCCACTTGTCAGCTCCCAGGTAAACACTACAGACACTGTAACTTGCTCCTTCATACCTGCTCGATTTCCACCCTGCAGTGGCTGCTGTTTTTCACTGTACTCTCCTTCATGGGCACACAGTCACTGGACTCACACTCTGCTGAGACAGGTGACTCGTTTTTAGTCAGAATGTCTGTTTCCATTAAAAATGGAGGGAACATACACTCACATGTGTAAAATTTCTCAATAAATTTGGGTTGTTATGAAAGTAACTTTTCAGGATGTGTTGATAGCTGCACATCAGACACTGGGAACGATGGAAGCACAGAGCTAACACAGTCCATGGCCCAGCCTGGTGTGCAGGGAGAAGCCCACAGCCCAGCACAGACAAAAGGCACCTGAAAGGCTGGGCACAGCTTGCAGGAAATAAACAGGTTGGGTTAATTTCTGTGTGTTGCCTCAGAATTGCTCCTTGACACAACTCCCCAAATACAGATGCTCTTCAGCTGAGCTATGTTGAGAATTTAGCTCCAAAGCTCAATGGTATCAGGTAGATTCAGATTCATTTAGTTATGTCTTGATACACAGTAAATCTACTGATATGGAGGAATCTGACCTCAGGTTTGGCTGGTTTTGATTTGCTCTGAGCAGCGTGGGCTGACCTAAGAACCGACCCTGCTTTCAGCAGGAGGTTGGCTTAGATGAGCTCCTGAGATCCCTTCCTGCCTGAAATACCTTGTGGTCCTATGCTACTGGAGTTTGAGGGATCAAAATCATTTATGAATTCCAATTCAATTCAGTAAATAATTCTGCCTGGAAAATGGACAAAAGCATTTTCCAGTTTATGTTAATAGCAGATTTTCAAAATTATATGTTTGAAAAACTTAAATTGCTTCACTCCTATATTTTCTAAATGACAGCTCTTATTGCAAAACATATTCCTTCTATTTGCATGTTTTTCTCAGTGAAGTTGAGGAATTTCTTCAGGACATTGTTTTATTGCTTTGAGTAAGGTCTTTACATTTCACAGTAGCAACCTGAAACTAGCAGCTTTTCTCTAAGGCTGCTGAGGGAGAATGTAAAGGAAGCCCTTGTGACATGACAGAAGCAGCAAGATATTATTTTCTGATTAAAATTTTAGGAAGTGCTTTGAATGAAACACAGATTTCTCTTCCTAAGTTCAAAAAGCAATTCTTAACTACATACCAACCCTGGAATGGCTTTTTTCTGCCAGTCTGAGGTTAGCAGCAAACAACAGAAAAATGAGTGACAGTTGTACAAAGCCTTACACAACCTCATTTTCCTCTAAATACAAAACCTGCTTTCTGTTTTACTATTCCAAAGCATGTAAATTATTTTTTTGAGACTTCGAATGACTTCACCCTGGCATTTAAAGTTCAGCCTCAAATGGTAAGATTTTAAGAAAACTAGAAGGATTCAAGTGAAAGAATAGAGAAAGGCTTTACTGCACATTTCTTGAGGAAAAAAAATATCGTTCCTAAACCAATCGAGCTCTCCAGCTCCAAGCATGAGCACACTCTTGACTGGCACATAAATTAAAAACAGATAAATATTGTCATTGAAGTGTCTGCTTGTGTTCTTTAAGGTCCATAGCATACCTGCATCTTTTCCTTATCAGGGGAGGAAAATCTATAAGTTACACAGGTGCTTTTTGGTGCCTTTAAGAAGTAAAAGTCTCCTAGGAATTGTTAGTGTGACTTACTCCTTATGAATTATCACTTGAACAGAAGACTGTTGGTTACTTAGAAAAAGATGGGAAAATACCTCAAATAATGTCCTAAATAGGTACCATCAAAGCTAGCTTTGGGTGTCTTGTAGAGCTGGATGCTAATCCCACAAGCAGATTTAAATCTTTAGTAAATTCTCTGAAATCTGTTAAAACTATTTATCTTGGTATGATTTAGAAAAGTCCATTTCTTGAAGTATACCCTTGTCCTTTTTTCATCTGGGGAAGTTTTTCACCTACATGTAGAAAGATTCTACTTTATTCTGAAAAGAAAAATCTATTTTTTATTTGAAGATTTCTTTGGCAGAAGAGAAACTCAGTTGTAGAGTTGCTCTTAGAATCCTGTGGGAAATAAAAGAACAGAATATGCTGAAGGGTGGTTGGGGGGAAGGAAAGGAAATGTCTTCAGATATGTGTCACTATATTATTCTGATCTATAGAGGCCTTTCAGAGTGTAATGCAATGCAATTTATTTTAGGTGGCACAGCACCCCCAGAAGGCACAATTTTGAACTGAGAGATGTCAAAATTGGGAGGGGAAGCATAAAGAGCCTAGCAGGGAACTGCTGCTTGCTGCTGGCACGTGCTTATATAAAAATCCATTGGCTGTGAATAATACTGGCTTTGGAAGCAAGGTAGAGAGAAGCGTGCAATAAAAGGTGAAACAGTGCAGTGATTTTTGGTGCTCTTTTCACATCTCTGTGTGTAGTCATGTTAGAAGACTGTGATTCATGTAAATAACTGTTGTAATGAATATAAGGATTAATGCTACTAAACAGAGTCTTTCTGAATTCTTGAGGTGTCTGAATACCAAAGCCTGCTCTTATTAGGGAGGGAATTAGGAAGAGGTTCTTTTCAAAAATCACCTAGCCCTACAGTGAATAATCAGACGGAGCAATGCCCACTGTTTAAAATTAATAGCCTTAGCACTCTTTCCTTGGAGGAAACTAAAACCCAGCAGGAAATCCAGGATGATATGCAATTTGTATGCATAAAACCATGTACATAAAGCCTGGATAAACATCTTTAGCTCAGATCACCCTGAAGTCCACAATGCCCCGACTGCCTTCGAAAAGAGAGCTGCACATTTGTTCTGCATGGTGTGGCAGCCAATCTATAAGACCTATTTAACTTTATACTTCTGAACACGTTGCTACTTTCTGCCTTCTAGGACAAGCGCAACAATTCATGCAGTAGAAGTTATTTTGGACTTTCAGATAAGCAAGCCATTTAGTGCCTGAAACATCTCTGCATTATAGGTCAATAGGAACTCTTTAGTCAGCTTTTTCCATTTTCTGTGTGCAGAGAAAATTTCAAAACATGTCACTCAGCCCAAGAAACAAGCTGATGCTCAGACTAGTTATTTTTAAATTTGGGTCTTCACAAACAGAATATCTAACAGACTTCTTAATTTGTTATGCCACTCTCTGGCTTTAAATCTACAGCACCATTTAGCAACAAGACCAGTTTTGCTGTCAGTCTTGCTACCTGCTATGTTGTACCACTACCTGCAACCTGCAGTACTTGATGACAGCCTGTATGTTTAAACTAGAAGCAGCTTCAATTATAGTTTAAGAAAACTCAGGGGGTTTTGATCTCATGGATTAGAATGCTTACACTGCATCTGTTTTCCTCCCTACCACATATGAGCTGAGGAGTTCTTAGTTTTTCTATCACTCTGATTTGCTTCCACACAAACAGGAAATCTAATAGAGGGGAGATGCAGGACTTCAAGCTACGTGGCAAAACAGTAACAGTAGGTGAGTTCTAGCCCTCACTTTCCAGTATGTATTTTATGTTATCCATGAGAAATTCTCTATTATGGTTAAATAGGTCTTGGGCTGCTCAAATTAATATGCTGTACTGTAATCATTGTGACACTGCCAATAACTACCTGAAATTGGAGCCTAAGGTGTTGAGAGCACCTTAAAATTTTGACTCCATATGCCCCAAACTTGGCTTCATTATTCACTACAAACTTCAAAACAGAGACACAAGCCTACCAATGTCTCTGTCTACCTCTGTCCTTCTGCTCAGAAAACACTGGATACTGCCTTAGTGAACACTGACCATGTGCAAAGCATTGAGGTGGTTTGCAGTTTTCATTCTTTTCCATTTGTCTTCCCTGATGAAATATCCCGCTTCCATTCAATGATTTCCACAAGTTCCACAACCAGCCTCAAAGTCTCTGAATGCCTTGCTAAAGACTAAGCTCTACAACTGTGAAAACTGATAAAACAGTTTTCTATTATCTGCCCTCTTTAGCAGCTCCCTTTTTTCCCTCCACTTTCTATTTAAGGTGACTTAACACACACTCAGAACTCCTGCTTTCCAAGTTATGGCATAAATATAATAGATGCAGAAATCATGTAGCTTACATTACATATGCCCTATACCCTTTCTCTAAAATCATTTTGCCTACTCCTACTGTCAATGATTTGAAGCAAGGACAAACACACTCTAACTTCACTATGCCAGCCAAGTGAGCTCCCACTCTAGGCTCTCTCCGATGCAATAAGGCAGCACATGTAGTAAGAGGAAAATGCAGGGAATGTCTGAGAAGCTGGCTGCCAGGAAGAACAAAACAAAGAATAAAGGCAATATATTGCAGCTCAGTTTGAAAGAAGTCTGAAAGAGAAAACAGAAATAGAAAACCTAATAGAAAAGGAAATATGGAATGATAGACCAAAGAAAGCAGCAGAAATCAAGAACCTGACAAAGAGATCTGGGAAGTCAGTATGTTAAACCCGAAGTATTTGCTGAATACTTCATATTCTTTCAGTATTCTAGATGCAGTCCCGTACTGATCATTTTGATTTCTTTGATTCCTCCAATTATTTTGTTTCTTTGGCTTTTACATTCTTTCTACCAAGCAGGGCTTGTTGTTTTACCCTGAGCTCATCCTTCTCTTTTATAAGCCACAACCTCAACCATGCACTCAGAAAACCAAGTTGGTATCTGGTGCAATGAATTATTTTGGTGTTATCAGCACAGCAAAAGACCACCACCCACACTCATCCAGTCTCCTGTGTACTCCATAGGAGTGACAGCAGCCTCAAGCCTTCGGGTGGGATCAAACACATCAACCAACACTGCCCTTAAAAGAGTTTCAGCTACAGATGCAGTCTGCAAAGTGAAATCTCAAACTTTATGGCTCTCAAAACCAACTGCAAAGAAAACTTAGGATAAAAAGGAAGAAATCTTGATTATTTCTTCCAATGGCAAAATCTAAATATAAGTAGTCTGAAAAAGCCAGGCTTTTTGAGTGTATGTCAAACTCCAACAATACAGGCTGCCTGCAACAATGCTATTAATATAACCATTCTTATTAGCACATTTTTACCACAGGAAACAAGATGTTATTGTTTCTAATCTCTAACATATTGAATAATATTTTCAACAAGATAATTCCAAACACATTTCCTCTTGTAGCTATTTTATTACATTTCCTACAGATAATGCTTACAAAATTATCTCGCTTATTGTTATTACTGTAGCCTCTGGCTTAGGAGACAAACTCTAATAAAAAGAAAAATTCTGTTTTACATTTTTTATTCCTAACAGGGATAAAACCTTCTTGTGTTTAGCCTCTATTATCAAAGCTTACGGTGAAAAGTGACCAAAAATCCATAAATTAATCCAACTTCTAAAAAAAAATCCCCAAACCTCCAAGTGTCAATCACTCCTAGCCTATCAAACAGGACAAAATACCTTCAGCAGTGCTTCTAAAGAAGTTATAATTATTCTATTTTGTGTGACTGAAATATTAGAAGGCTCATGCCGCATTTTAGGGAAAAGGAAAAAAAAAATTGAATAATCACTTGTTAATGACAGGCTTTCACACTGAGATAGGAAACCCAATGTTTTTACACTACGGTGCATCTGAAACTATGGTGTGATAAGGTAAAATGGGAACTAATGTAAGCTGTTCAGTTTTATAGTACTGACCAAAAAGAAAATTTAATCTTTTTTCCTAGCTGAAAAAGCTTTTCTTTTTCTCTCTGCACAAGAATAGCTGGTCAAGCAAGCAGTTCTAGGAGATAGCAAACAACTGTAATGCAAATGCTTTCCTGGGAAAATCATATTTTTAGTCTTCTGTATCGTAGCTGTAGAGTTAAAAATGAGTACCTATTATTGTTTTATTAACACTGTCATCTGATAATCACCCATTTTCCAAGAGACCAAGAATACAGGTTAGGAACCAAGGCTTCATGTTTTGACAGACACACTGTTTTAAATTTAATCAGTTTGGACAAGTTCTTAATGGTGATTAATTTGACATAGACCAAGCAGAGTAAATTTTTCAAGGAGCTCAGATTTTTATTAACATATGTATCTCCCTAAGAATAGCTATGGAAGAACATCCTACTGATTTTCTTCTATCTATATAGATTCATATCCTGAAAAATAAACATCCCCCCCAAACCCTAACAGTCTAAGTTCTGTTATTTTATGTGGTAAATTTTGAGTATTTTCTACCTTTTTTTCCTCAGTGTCTTTCTAGTTTTCATCAAAATCACTGGGAAACTTGTATTCATGTCTGTAGAAACCAGATAAGATGTGTAGTTGTTGAGAGGGTTGAATGGTTTTCACAGCACATGCTTCTGAGAGAGCTGGAAATGTCTCTTACTGGTAGAAGGCCCAAGAATGATGTTGGTCTGATCACTGTTTACTTAATTTAGACTGAAAACAGACTTAAAAGAGAGATCTCGCTCGTGGTTCCTTCTTTGTCTTCCCAATGCCCTACGTAATTTTTATCTAAACATAGACCCTCACTTTTCTCCACAGGTAATTATTGATCACTTCTGATGTACAATTTTGTCAACCACAGGGGCACGTACAGCCTCTCAATCACCTTTCTTCATTAAACAGAATCTCTGAATTACTTATTAATAACTCCTTTTCATGTTGGGAAGCTGTCAAAGTTAAAATCAAAGCAAGTGAATACATCAGCAATAGCCAATTGCTACATACCCAAGCAGTGCTGAGGTTTGACAGCCCCGTTTCATGCACAGGACATTGTTGGGTTTATTCTGCTCCTACTCAGGTAACAAACAAAACTGTTCTTGACTTTACTAGGAATCATTCTTGGTTGATATTTTTCTTACTGGAGTGCTTAACTAAGACAGACCTCAGAGATAAGTCAGAAGGATGCTTTGCCCACAGGCTCCCACCCTGCTGTCCTCCAGCAGGACCACACTCGGTGGCTTTTCCTGCTGTCCTCCCCAACACTCTTGCAGGACATGGGGCAGGGAGAATGGGGAAACAGACTCCATGCCACTGCTCTTTTCAGTGAGTATCGTGACTTTTTCACTTCATACAGCTTTACCATCAACAAACTGTTGGCTCATACAGCTGCTTGATCACCAGTATGTAATTCTTTTCATTTACAGAGCCAGGTTCTCATCTCTTTCAGTGACATCTCTTTGGCCTTTAATCCTCCTCTCAATTGCATCGTCCAGAGTTTTTTCTGTCTTGTCTATAAAACTCTTACTATCATTTTGGTAAAATAGTCATATTCCCTAATGCTTTAGCCCAGAGGCTGAGATTTATTTATGCTTTGTCCAATCAATAACAAACAGTTGAGAGACTACCTGATGAGCAATATTGTTTCATTTCCTCTCCCTGAGTAACCAGAGTCCTGCTGTTCTTCCTCAGGGTGTTGTAAAGTACATAATGAGTTTCCAATGGGCCAAAAGCTTTGACTACTTTCATTTTCTTCCCTTTTATGAGTGACATAACTAAAGGCTTTGATAGAATTCACAGTTTACTAAAGGAATTTTTTTGTTCATATGAATTTTGGTACAACAATTTGTGTTTATACCACTTGGAAGCTGCTTTACATGAAACTGCTACACTACTTCATTAAGACAAATTCCTTCAGGGAGCAGGATGCCTATCATCATAATGTCACGTAAGAACAATTGGTCTCTAGTGATTCTGACTGATAACGCTTGTCTCTTCCTGGGAAATGTTAGACAGCCGTTTCAGAGACATTTTTCTTTTGTTCAGAGATGCTTTTCTCAGCAATTGGTTAACTGTGTCTTCTGTTATTTTATCCTTCCATGTTCATCAGCTACTTTTTGGCAGTACCTGACATCCCTATAAATACTGTGTGGCAGAACCTGTTCTGCCACACTCCTAACCTTTCTTTGGTACAGTTTCCAACTCAGACATCTGCTGCAATGTACTCAGCAGATGAGTTTTAACAAGGCACTGAAAGAGTCAATAAAGAAGAAAAATAGTGCCTCTTAAGCTTTATTTTTAACCACAGATGTGGCATTTTAATATTTAATGAAAACCGGACATGACCATCACTTCTTGTTCCATCAAATAGTATGAATATCTGAACATGCTTGAAATGCAGAATTACTGCACCATTTGAGAATCACAGAATAATTTATATTGGAAGGCATGTCTGAAGGTCATGCAGTGCAACTCTGTTCTTAGCTGGGCAGCTTAGATCCTGCAGACTGAAGCAGGAGATGACAGGAGGAACCTTGACCTCACTGGAACAGTAGCAAAGCTCTGGGGTACTTCTGCTCAGCAGAGCCCTGCACCAAAACAAGCTTGTCACAGGACTTCAGTATTGGTGGTGAGGTGTAGCTGGTGACTCTAGAGCGAGAAAATAACCTGTGATTCCTAGTGATGACTTTTTGCATGCCACCAACCCAAGCTTTTGTTTTGCAGACCAGGGGATGCCAAGCTGCCCACGCTCTCAGGCAGCCAACCAGAAAACAGCCACTGCAGCTGGTGCAGAGGCACAACACCTCTGCAAGAGGAACCCTGTCTTTCACTCACTGAAATACGAAGTTTTCCTTCCACAGTTAAAACATTCCTTTCACCAGCTTCCAGGCTAAGCAATTTTTCTTATTCCAAGAGATTCAGAGAGCACTCATAAAATAAATATACTGGTCTTGTTTTCGATCTCTTCTGAAAAACGTTACATGTGCAAAAGCAAAGCTGATGCATGGAGTGAATCACACCTCTTCAAAATGCAAATCAATAATCACAACTGACATCAAAACATTGGAGTTCTGCCAAATCTTTTGTAAAGGTGTGAATTGTTAATCTAACTACTACTAACATCTAGTACAGGACTAGATATTTTGGCAATAATATTAACCAAAGCAGAAGATGTATAAAGTGGGGAGACAAAGCTCTACTTTAGCAATCTTCCCTTTGATATCATGATAGTTTTGCTGAAAATCTCATTTGATTTGGTTAACCAATACATTATTGAAGTGGAGCCTTTCCAAGAGTAAAGAGTACAGCACCAAAGTTCTTCCTGCAGAATGAGAATATTTAGCTGACTCTTCATTACAACTCAAGAGAGCACAACCTCCCTCTCCATTTTCAGCACATATGATTTTCTTTGAAAGGTTGTGAAAATGAAAAAGAAGTCTAAGCTGAGAGGAACAGGACCATTAAAGTAAAACAGGTTTAGTCCAGTTAAAGGGTTCATAAGGGAACTTCAGCATTTGACACATGTACTGCACAAGTGCTTGTCAGTCTTCTGAGGGCCTGAAAGTAATGCAAGAACACTCTAGGTCATGATACATAAGCCAGCTCTCAAAATTAAAAATCATTCATTCAGCATAATAAAAAAAATCCTTTTTAAGTCTAAGTCTACAATTAACAAAAACAAAAGCAAAAGGTATTACAGGTTCTTGGTGTTTGTTTCAAGCAATTCTCCAGGGGAACAGGAAGCACGGCTTGTCCTGGGGGGCCCTCCCGTGGCCGCTCCCTGGAACTGCAGCGGGCTCAGCGCGGGGCCACAAACACCGCGCCTTTTCCGCGGGCTCGGAGGGACAGAAAACGGCACTTAACATGAAGTGATTGCTGAAAGACACGGGGAAAAATAAAAGGTGAAAGCATAGCCATGTTCAGGATATAAATCTATAAATGGTATGTCAAAGACTGTGTTTCGAACTAATAAAGAATAAAACATTAGCTTCTGGGACAAAAATGTCAGCCACAGCCAAAAAACAAACCAACTACAACAAAAAGCATAACTAAGAGACTATTACGGCAGGGTAATTTTTTATTTTGCTTGGGTTTTTTTTCACACTATTCATCTGTTCCCACAGCATAAGATTACAGCATTGTTTTCTATAACAATTTAGTGGGAAAATACAAATCATTTAAGTTATATATGCTTCTAATAGGAAGTTAAATACCATAGTCTGTCAGGAGAATGACCTTTTATATGGTAGTTCCATAGCAGTTCCCATCAGGGTCAATCCAAATAACGTTAAGGCCGTACAAATGTACTGGCATACACAGCCTTTGAAATACAGACTTATTGCTCCTTGACATACTTATTGCTCCTTGACATCCCTGGGAATTCTGCTATGGATTTGAAAGAGTCATGTGATGTTTTCAGATTAATCTCAGCTAAAAGTGTAAGCATGTTCAAGAGAGGCAGTCATCAACCTTCATAAATCTCTGTATCAGCTTCAGATTAAAGGCTCCTGTTCCTGTGCAGAGCAAAACAAAAGCCTGATGGTTGCTCAATAGATTTAAGACAGATGCTAGAAAAACATGCCCGTGTTCTGTGTAACACACTCAGGTGAGTACTCTAGAAATGCCTAGCTATTTTACAGATAATTTTCTAGTTTAGATTGACTAGTAATGTAGACTCTCTAAGCTCACAAGTTCCATCTTTGACATTGATGCTGAATCTGCAGACTCAACGAAATTAGTTGAATTTATTACCAATCGAAATCAGAGCAGGAAAACGAGAAGTAAAAAAAATCCTAAAAACACCTTCCCCCCCACCCCTCTTTCCTTCATGGGCTTTAACGTTATTCCCAATTCTCTATCTCCTGCCCCCAAAGATGCCAAGGAACAGGGAAAGGGGATTACAATCAGTTCCTCACTTGATGCTCCTGCTGCTGCTCTACCCCCAGCAGAACTTCTTCCCCTGCTCCAGCATGGGTTCCCTCCTATGGGAGACAGCACTCCATGAACTTCTCCAACATGATTCCCCCCACAGGGTGCAGTCCTCCAGGCACAGGCTGCTCCAGAGTGGGTCCCCTGTGGGGTCACAAGTCCTGCTGGCAAACCTGCTCCAGCATGGGCTTCTCTCTCCATGGGGCAAGATCCCTGCCACGAGCCTGCTCCAGCACAGTCATCCCACGGGGTCCCAGCCTCCTCTGGGCATCCCCTGCTCCGGTGCTCGCTCCTCCCGGGGCTGCAGCTGGATCTCTGCTCCCCACAGACCCCCACGGGCTGCAGGGGCACAGCTGCCTCTCCATGGGCAGCACCAGGGGCTGCAGGGGAATCTCTGCTCCAGCACCTGGAGCACCTCCTGCCCCTCCTGCACTGACCTGGCAGTCTGCAGGGCTGTTCCTCTCACATACTCTCACTTTTCTCTTCTCTGGCCACAATTACTTCCACCCAGTATTTTTTTTTCCCTTCTTAAATGTGTTACCACAGAAGCATTATTACCATTCCTGATGGGCTTGGCCTTGGCACCAGTGGCAGCTCCATCCTGGAGCTGGCTGTCATTGGCCCTGTCAGACATGGGGGAAGCTTCTGGCACCTTCTCACCTGCCACCCCTGCCATCCCCTCCCCACATCAAAACCTGGCCACGCAAACCCAGGACACTGATGAATGCTGCCCTTTAACACATACACAGGGGCTGGCTGAAAACTCAGTGAGGACCCTTGTGGAATCCATCTAGGTGTAGCTGACCCCAGTTCAGCTATCTCCATCTGCATTGCTATCCGAGGTTCTGCTTACAGCCACTGCAATGTACAGCTGCACTTGCCTCTCTCTCCAGATAGTCAAGAGAATCAGAGCCATTTTGATGCCAGCAACTTTTGGACACAATTCTTAATTCTGTGAACCAAAGCCACCCCAGGTAGATTAACTCTTAAGGCACCAATCTTTCCTTTTCTAATCACAGCATCAATGCCTGTCCTCATGATGTTCATAGAGAATTAAGTTTATAGTTCCCAGAGATGAAAGCTCTTATTCAAAGGCTGTATGTTCATACTAGAACTCCCTGGCCTGACCTGAGGGCTGCTGTGTGACCCAGCACACTGCACACAGGGCAGGGGTGGTTACGGGTTTGTCCGACCACGTGAAAATAACAGAACATTTCTCTTGTGTTGCATTCTAACCAGTTGTGTAATGGGTTTTCTGGAGGTTTTTTTCTGTTTAAATTCATCCATTTTCAAGACATAATTCAGGGAATCTTCTCACTTTCATCTCATGTTATTTGGTTAGTGATTATAAAAAAAAATTAGCTGAATAAACTAACATGAAGTTTTCCATATGAATGTGAATGTAGTCTATTAAAAAGGACTGATTACAATACCAATATGCTTCTGCAGAGAAAATAACATGCAGGTTTAATATAATGATAAATGCATTTGTGGGGTTACAAAGACAAGTGGATGGAAACTCATGAGTGGAAGGCAAAACTGAATAATTAAGCAGCAAAATGCTACGTGGTAAATTTTCAAATTCACTGACATGCGAAAAGAAAAAAGGAAATGTGCTACTGAGAGTTGTGGACCAACAACATGATATACAGTCATTGTTCTGGAAGAATGCAGAAATTACTATTAATTTTAAATGAGACCCGTTATTCCAACAAATAACACAACATGGAGCAAATCCGAAAGAGATTACCCACCTAGATAATTATTTCACAGGTGAGTTGAATGACAATGTTGTTTTTTGAATAAGCAAACTGAGCTAGAGCTTGATAGTTTAATAGGTAGTATTTTAAAAACACCTTCTTTTTAGAAAATTACATCTGTGCAAGCTACAAATTTTAATAACCTCCTGAAGTTTAGATTCCAGTGTTTACTTCTTTGACTTTCCCCTGTGAAACTGGGAGGCTTCTGTACTCCAGGCACAAAGTAGCCTTAAATCCCTCAGCCTTCCTTCCATATTCAGGTCAGGAAGACACAGTATACTGTAGAAACTGAAAACCACTAGTGGAAACATATATCTACACTAAAGTAGAATCTGTGGCAAAAAGGAACCTTGGATGGCTACCTACTCCCTGGCTATTACACAGAAAACTACATATTTGGAGGCAGAGGTGAACTAATGACTTATAAAAGAAACAGAGAAACAGTCAAGTTTCATTGAAGGTCAGCTTAAGTAATTAAGAGAAAATCAATAGACCAGTTGGCTCTTCTCACTAATATATTTTTACAAGGTTAAAGATTACCCACCATCCTGATACATGTAATGAAGGAATTTTGGGTTTAATCATTTTGCAATACTCAGGTTTGTCTTTTTGTGACTGTCATACTTTTTTTGCCTCTCCATGTGAACACTACCTCAATAGAGTATTTTATTAGCACTCCCAGATAAAGTTCACATTAACTATTCAAAGAACTGAACAAACAGGCATAGAATAATCTGATTTCTTGTCCACACACAGTAACACTCCAAATCATCCCTGGTTTAGTTCAGCTTGTCTTCAGGAGTTCTGGGAATGCCCACTGCTCTATACCCTAATTGGGATATCTGTCATTTCTGTGTATCACTTCAGTCAAGGACAAGCTAATAAAACTGCAATACTTTGGTTACATTTAACCTTCAGCTATTATTGATTATTCATAAAGCAATGCCTAAGAAGTTTTTCATCTTTGTATCTCTATTAACTGTAACTGCTTCTTCCAAGTGCTGCTTATTATAACATCACCATTTCAGTGAGGTTATTGAAAAGCCTTTATCGAGAATATCATGCAAACTAACAAGAAAAGAGCATCTGACCATCTTTAAAAGAGTGTAATAGTCTTCTGCCCCCTGAAACTTTTGGCTACAGCTTTAAACTTACAGGACAACAGTCTGAATTGTTTAGTCTAATTGAAACAACTCAAAATCCTATGTATCCCACATGAATGCAAAGTCCCTTTGTCTCAGTATCAAGGTGTCAGAAATAAGATACATATACTGTTACTACCAGCCTCAAATGGAAATATGGAGGTCTAAGTATCACCAGTATGACATGCTGGAAATCATGACTGAGGGGACAAGGAGTCAGCCCAGGATAGGCTCCCATGTGAATTGATGCACAAGGAAAATCAGCAGATAGAAATTTGAAAGGTTGAGTTAAAATCTCTATGAATCTCATCAAGACTGAAGCTCTAAATAGATGTGTAAAGAAGAACTGTATAAAATTCCATTAAGAGACTTTGATAGTTAATTGGATTATCATCTTTTTAAAATAATGTTTCATGAGTAACTCTTATCTGTAGTTCCTGACCATCCCTTTAGGTAAATCTCACCAAGTGAGGAAAATACTCAGCAGTTCCTGTCACTCATATCCCAGTGTCTATAGGAAGGGTCTTTCACAGATCAGGATGTTGGGGAAGGCTCTGACAGTTGCTGCTGTTCTGAAAGGTTGGCACCGATGGCTACATTTTAAATTCTTAACTCCTTCACTGTATGGAATCAAAACTGGCATTTCCTGGAGAATGTCCATGAACAACTGGAACATCTAAGATATGAATCTGGTATAAATGGTTCAACTCAATGTTTCAATAGTCTGCCAGGAGTGATGATGCCCAGCTCTGAAAGCTGAAGTTTTGTCTTTTTTTTTTTTTTTGCATTCATTGTTTGTCATAATTATTCTCTTTTTAATCAAATAGGTTGCTGTCATGAAGGCAGACTATCTCTGAGCAGACAGAATATAAAGGTGTCTAATTTAGCTCTGTCTTACAGTGATGATTTCACTGCTCTCTCCAAGATAAAAGCTGCTGTACTGTATAATCATCCCTAATGCTTAACTTAAATTTTCATTGCCATTGCTTAAATTAATTTTTTTTTATTTTGACCTAATGGATGTTCTAATCCTTGGCTACTTAATGAGCGCATGCACCTATCTCCAGAGAACACTCTCTAGTTTTTCTGCCCATTTATTCCTAACCTTTCCTCTTGATTTTCCTATTTTGATTTTTACTTTGATCTATTTCCAGACTGAACTGTCCATGCCTTCTGCAATGCGTTCACAAATTAAGTAACTAGTTCTTAGACAGACTTACAGTAAACTAATTATTTTCCAATGTGTCTTTATTTCAAATGCAGTGACGCTATAAAAATACATCTCAGTAATTCCATAAAAGGTTTTTACTATTAAAGGTAAAATGTTATTTAACTGAAATGTTAGACTTCAGTTATATATAATCATAAAATCACAGAAGGTTTAGGGCTGGAAGGGACCTGAAAGATCATCTAGTTTCAACCTCGATGTGTGCACTGACTTTTATAATTCAACCAAAATTCCCCATGCCTTCATCTCCTTGAATTCTTTCATATTTTCCAATAATCTCTACTGACCTGTGCCAAGTCCTGGGTCTGGTCCTGAGGATAGAACAGAAACCCAGTGCTTCTATTTCTTACTCACATCTACACAGCTTGGTGCTTGCAGGTTGAGCTGCTGGCTGGATTTGTGGCACTCTGATTTGAAATACCCCTTTTCATCATCCAAATAATTAAAAGGCAAAATAAAACAACTTTGACTTTTATTCACCAATTGATTTACTCAAATGGCTTCTTAAATAGTTATAGAGGATATAAGAAAAAGGTCCCTTCCCATCTCCTTAGGAAAACTGAAGGACAGAAAGTACAGGTCAATGACACTCCTCGACCATATCAGAGTCCTTAATCTTTGATCATTGGTACCAGTTTAGCTAATACTTTTTTCTAAAGATTTGTATCTTAGATGTTCCAGTTGTTCATGGACTTTCTCCAGGAAATGCCAGTTTTGATTCCATACAGTGAAGGAGTTAAGAATTTAAAATGTAGCCATCGGTGCCAACCTTTCAGAACAGCAGCAACCGTCAGAGCCTTCCCCAACATCCTGATCTGTGAAAGACCCTTCCTATAGACACTGGGATATGAGTGACAGGAACTGGTTTCCAGCTTTAAAAAGAAGTTTTTCTAACATGAACCAAGTCACAAGAGTGATCCATTGTATCTAAATTTCTTCATGGAGAGTCTGTAAGATCTAATCTCTGTCTGGTGGGGTTTTATCCATACAAAAAACTTGTGTCATTGCTCCTCTGCTCCTCATCTTTAAATTTTTCCTTCTTCAGTTCCTCTTGGACCCTCTGCCATCCCCAAGCAGGTCAATCCTGTGACTGTCCATCGAGTGCAGTGGGTGCAGAATTTCACCACATGACACATGTAAGGAGAGCACCACACACATATTCAGAGAAATCCCAGCCACAGTAATACATTGTGATTTTTGAGTGTAAAGGTGCAACAGTTGGGATTTTTTTCCTTCTCTGATTCTTTGTAATTGTTAGAAAACATGAAGGTGTTTTCTAACATAATTTCTAATGTAAGACTGAACAAGCAGCTTTTGTGCCAGTGCACTTTAAGCTGTAGATGTTCCATCATGTTGGAGCTCTTTATTTACCACCAGGTTCTACAGTGAACTGTACATTCAATATCATGTTGAAATGTCCATGAGGGTTTAAATGCAGCAGTCCATGATCTTGGTGGCCTTTTCCAACATTATTGAACCGACAGTCCTAAAATAACAGTATCTGTTACATGAGGAACTTGTGTGTTGAACAAAGGGACTGCTACAGGGTGAGGCAGAGGAATTGTCCCTTCAGCTAAGCTCCTCTGGTGCCAGAACCCTTGGGAGCTGTTCAGGTCTTCAGCAAAACCACCACAGCAGGAGCAGGACCATTGCTAATACAGAGTCACAATTCACAGAATCACAGAATGTCCTGAGTTGGAAGGAACTCACAAAGATCACCAAAGTCCAACTTCTGGCCCTGTACAGGACAGCCCCAAGAATCCCACCTGGTACGTGAGCATTGTACAAACACCTCCTGAGCTCTGGCAGCCTTGGCGCTCTGGCCACTGCCCTGGAGAGCCTGTCCAGCGCTCGATCACCCTCTGGGTGAAGAACCTTTTCCTGACATCCAACCTCAACCTTCCCTGATTCAGCTTCAGGCATTCCCTCGGATCCTGTCACTGGTCACCACCAAGAGCAGTGTCTGTCCCTGGTGAGGAACCTGCAGACTGCGATCGGGTCTCCCCGCAGCCTCCTCCAGGCTGAGCAGACCAAGTGCCCTCAGCCGCTCCTCACACGGCTTCCCCTCAAGGCCCTTCACCATCCTCGTGGCCTCCTTTGGACGCTAACAGCTCTAGCTCTTTCTTATACTGTGGTGCTCAAAACTGCACAAAGGACTCAAGGTGTGCGTTCAATTCACATTTATTGTTAACTTCTGGCCATGGCCAGGCAGGCAGGCAGAGCCCAGTGCACGACCGAGCCTTCCCTCCGCCAGGGCAGCCCCTCAGGGACCGACCCCAGGCCCCCAGAGCCCGGCCGCCATGTCCCACTCCATCCCAGCAGCCCCCGCGCTGCTCGGCCCGTCATTCCCTTCGCCTCTCCCCGGGCTCCGCACGACCATCGCTCCCCGGGGCCGTTACTCGGCGCTGTTTGGGGCCTCAGCACCACCCGCGCCGCCGCTGCCTGAGCGGGGCGCCGGGCGGGGCCGGTCCGGGCACACGGACACGGGGCCGCGGCCACAGACAGACAGACACAGACCCCCTCGGCCACACGGGCCGAGCTGAGGGCGCCGCGCGTCCCCACCAGCGCCGCTCAGGCCGCGCGATCTGATTGGCCCGCGGCGCCGGTCACTCAGGCGCGCGGCGCGGCACCGCGCGTCCCGATTGGCCACCAGGGCCGTCACTCAGGCGCGCGCTGGGCGGGACCGGGGCCCCGCAACTGCCGGGTTCGCGCGCGCCCCGCGGCACTGCGGCTGCGCGCGCGCGGGGCCGTTGGAGAGGCGGCGGCGGCGGCGGGTGGGCGCGAGCGAGCGGCGCGCGCCGGCCCCGGTCCCGCTCCCGCCCCGCCCCTCCCCTCCCGCGGTCACGTGACGCGGGCCCCGAGCGCTCGCGTGCGAACCGGGCGCCCCGCGCGCGCCCCCCGCGCGCCGCCCGCCGCCGTTTCGGTTTCATTTCCGGCGGCCCCGGGCCCGCAGCGGCGGCGCCGAGCGCAGCCCCCGGCGCTGCCCCCTCCTCCCGTGCAGGGCGGCCACACCCCCGGGCTCGGCGTGAACCGAGCGCCCCCCGCCCCGCACACACACACCGCTCCTCCCCCGCCTGCGCCGGCACAGAGAAAGGGAAGGGAGGCGGCGCCGGGCCCGGGTCTCCCGCACCGCGCACAACATGGAGGAGCTGGTGGTGGAGGTGCGGGGCTCCAACGGGGCCTTCTACAAGGTACCGGGTGCTCGCGGCCGGGCCGGGCCCCAGAGGAGGGAGCGGGGACGGCAACGGGAGGAGGAGGAGGCGGCGGCGGCTCCTCCTCCTCCTCCCCGCGCTGAGGGAGAGCGGAGGCCCCGGGGCAGGAAGGAGGAGAGAGAACCGGGCAGGGGTGGAGGCCGCGGCGGGTCCCTCGCGGTGGCCGTGGAGAGCGAGCCGGGGGCCGCCGGGCTGAGGGGACTCGAGGCCCGATGAGCAGGGAGAGCGGGGAGGCCTCGGGCCTTTCTCCTTTGTGGGAAGGGGCGCCCGGGGCCTCCTTGTCCCGGCGCTGAGCGAGGATCAGCGCTGGGATGGGGCATTAATTGCTAATCCTCAGCTTTTGTCGCTACTTAAGGAAAGTCTCTCTCGCCGTCCGGGTTTCCAGGAGAGCCGCACTGCATGAGCACGGCCTGCAGGGCGGGGAGGAGGGGGGCCCTCGTTAATACACATTCCTGATAAAATGCTGTGGTGGATTCTTGCTCCTAATGCCATGCCAGGGGAAGCTGCCTAGTGATATTAAAGAGAGCATTGCTTGGCCAAATATATCTGTGCTGAGTCGCTAAATACACGTAGTTACCAAATGTACTTTTTACCGAAATTACTTAGTGGCATTCCATGTTTGTTTCCAAGCCCTTGTGCTTAATAAAGCCATCACTGAGATTTGAACATATATTCTGAGCGCTGAATATGTTTTATTAATACCGTGTAGTATTATGTGGCTTTGCATGACTTGGGTTGTATTAATCAGCTTATTAATAGGGAATAATTTTTAGTTTTACATAAAATAAAATTCGGATGTGGTGGGTTTGGGCCTACTATCATTGATCTGTTATCAGCATACCAGGGACAGCTATGGATCAGTTTTTGCAAGTCTCCCATGGTTTAAATGTTCCTAGGACTTTAAAAATTGGGCCTAGTTATTGTGCGACATCCAATATTTATGTTAGCAATGAAGGACCGGGTAGAGTTTCACACTCACATGTTCCTGGGGTGAGCCAGGTGGCTATCCAAATGATACAGTTGCAACACCTCCGAGTTTTTCTAAGAAAAAAAGACCTCTTAAAAGGTTGCTTTTAAAATACATGTGCTAGTATCTTATTCTGAAAATAATATATTTTTTTAAAGTATGTATGATACAAATCAGTGGCAAGTAAGCATCCTGTGAGCTCACAGTGTTGTAGTCAAAGTTATAGATCTGTATATTGCTTCCTGGAATTTAATAACCTAGCACTTCTAAAAACTGGTTTTACATTTTTAAAGGTACAGTATGTGGTCAGAAAGAAGCAGAAGGAGTAAATACATTGCACAGGAGAATTTTTAGTGAGTTTTTTATCAAATTAGAGTAGTTACACAATGATGTGAAAGATGATGTTAATAATGACATGGTGCATTCTTTAGTCATAAAAATTACCAGAGAAACCTGGGAGAATTGAAAGCTTCTGGAACTTATATTGTTTATGTTCAAGTTGATACCATGGGGCCCTTTCACCCCTGTGTGTAGGTGAAAGCTTCATTTGAGCATATGTTCATGGAAGCTTATTCATGATTTAGTGTACCCAAGTTCTAACTCAGACATTGCCCCAAGCTGTATGTTATGTTTGTCCTTTAACTTTTCGAAATTTTGACAGGAATCTTTTAGTTTCCTCTTAATCGCTAACCAAGAGGACTTGGTTAAATTGTATAAAGGAAAAATGTGCATATGGATTTATCTGCCTTCACCTAAATTACCACCTCTTTAGATGGAGCGTCACATTTCAGATAAATGCAACAATTTTTTTTTTAAAATAATAAAAAAGTGGGAGTTGTTTACATCCTCATGGAATAATGTTGAGTGTAAACCATCAATGTTCCTCTAGTTTTCCTGTAGTTTGAATTACTTGAATTCTAGTTACAGGTTTTTCTTTCATCATAATGTCTGAGTATCACTCTGTTATAAAGTAATTTAATTTTTTTCTTGCAAGTTTTATGCCGATCTTATAGGTGGGCAGTTTGGTTGTAAAAAATGAATGTTGACCCAGCATAACAAGAAGAGTTTAGTGATGTCAAGTGTGAATTTAATTGCAAGATGCTTTTACTTTTTTCATTTAAAAAGTTTCCTTAAGCAGCCTCCAGAAAAGTGATTTACAGCAGTAATGTTTCAAACAAATCAAAAGCAAAAGAGTTATTTTCTTAAACCAAAAGAGTTATTTTCTTCAATCTCATGATTTACAGATAAGTGATGAAGATTTCTTTGGCTTTGAATAATTCTGAAGATCCTAATGAGAATATGTAAAATTTTTGGAAAAATACTTCTCTCTTGATACTAAGACATGGAAGGGGAGGAGTATGAGGCTGTTTTAGTCAGGATGGGACTACGTGGCTCAAGTAGGCACCTAATTGTGGCTTCAGATTCTCATATCCTACTTGTGGGTCTGTTTGAGGACCTGAGCATTTTTGACTGTATCCAGCAGCATCTGGATCTTGACAGTACAAAACTGCCCACCTAAGCCCTGCTAAAGGAATAAACCAGTGTTTTCTGAGATATATCCAGAGGCTTCACGTTCCACACAAAACATAGGGGATGGTTTGAGGATGCCTTCATGCCGAGCTGTAAGATTTGAATTAAAATTTCATCCTGGTCAGGTGCACTGGAATACTGGAGAGTGTTGATGTGACTGCTGTAGTGGAGGCTAGTTCATTCTGAATGGAATTAAAACACTTCTTAGTGAATACTTTGTACTTTCATGATTTTTTTCCTCCTTGCCTAAGATGAATTATTCAGTGGAAAGCACAGTGCAGTCAATGGGCATGATTCAGGGATAATTGACAATCTGGTACCTAGAGATGCTTAGTCATGACTTGCTATGTGGCTGGGCCCAGAATCCTTGGAAAGAAAATGTTAGATTTTCTTACTTATTTTATGAAGATTGGTCCAACAAACCACCAGGACTATGAATCCAAGGGGTGGGAACTGCCTTTTTGCAGCTCACAGCCAAGTAACTAAATCTAGAAGATGTGCAGTATTAGGGCATATCTTCTCATATCTTTTCTTGTATAGGAGTAGTAAATTGGGTTTTGAAGTTCTTGTCTCATTCACAGAGGACTAATAGACAGCCTTTGTCTAATCTTTTTGGGATTAGCTTTTGGTATTTCCCTCTAAAAGGGGACATGCTGGATGCCTTTCCAACATGGGATTGATTTTTTTTTTCCAGTTTGGGAGTGATTCTGTCTTGTGTCCTCTGCTAAAGATGGAAACCATCCTGTTTATGAGGCAGACAGTTTTGGAATGGTGTATGTTGTTAACGTCTATACGTCTATATGTTGTCTGTAACCCAATTTTTGCCACTTCTTGCTCTATAACCTTGTGAAAATCTTCCACTTTTTATCCCAATAGTTCCAGCGCCTTGCTGTTGTTTGCTTGGTTTTATAGATAACTTCATTGAAGCTGCAACTGATAAAATAATTCATCTTTCCTACTACTTTATTACTCCAGGTTTCACTGTTAGCAACTGTTCCTGTGGCCCTCTGTATCCATTTTTTTTCTTTCACTGTTCCATACAGACACCCTCGGCCAGTATCTCCAGTCTCTTTGTGCATTCATAAGCCTGTCTGCCCTGTCCTTCTGAGGGTGACTGCCTGTACCCTTTTTCTTCGTCTGGTGACCATTTCTGTGACTATTTTTCTTTCCCTATTCTGTTCCTTTGTATGTCCAGCCTTTCTCAGACTTGATTATCCACCGAGTTCCCTTTTGACATTCTCCTTCCAACAGGTATGAAATGTTACAGAACTGTTACACTAACAGTAGATGCACGTTTGTTATCAACATAGTTTTTTTATGTTAAAAAGCATATTTTCCCTACTTTCCCTTCTTACAATTAATTATCCTCCTTTATTAAAATGGTTGACAATGCTCACATCTGATGATGTGAGCAGACTTTAAAAAAAGCAGCAAAATTTCATGGCAGCTGAAGCCTTTATTTTTTCCTTTGAAGTGTCTGTCATTCCATTTAGCATAAAAATAAAATAAATGCTAGTGTTTCCAATAATTCTTTTTTTTTAAACAAATAATTTGTAAAATTTAGGCTATATATTCATCATATAACCATCCTTAGAACGTGAATGCTTATGTGTTTGAGAAATGCCATGCTGTAAACTTTTTTACTTAATTATATCTCAAGCATGGAGAGAACTGAAATGGTTTATATGACTCAGAGTCAAATTTGGTGTAGAAAACTTATCACAGGTGATTTTTTTTTTTCCACATTAGAGAAGAATCAACCTTTGCCATTCTAAAATGTTCTTCTGTTCACAGATAATTTTTTTGTGTACTCTTTCTTGGCATTTCTTCTGTTAGCAGTAGTGGTATCTCAGCTGCTGCAGTCTTTCAGTGTCTTGTTACCTCATTTTGCTTCTATCCAGTTTCACTTTGTTTTTAAGACATTTCATCTTTGTGTCCAAATTCATCAGAGCCACTGTTCTGTCCCTTCATTGGGGGGGTGCATTTTAAACTCACATATCTGCACCTTTATGTTTGAATTTCCATGCCTACTTACGCTCTTTATCTCAAAAAGGCTGATGAATGATTATTGTATTTCTTGTGATATTTTTGTGAGATCAGAGCCTCTTCTCTACAGACATCTGGGGCTGGCTTGTCCTGTATCTGTGAATTTGGATTATGGTGTTAAAGGCTTCATTTCTTTTTAGAGTTGTGTGTAATTTCAGAAGTATTACAAAAACAAGACAACCAAACAATTCTGATAAGCATTAATTTTCGTTTTCCCAAGGCATTCCTGCTTAAATACTAGTTTTTTTAAGGAAAACTTAGAAATATTTCAGACCTTTTCTGTTTGTTTTTGTAAGTGTACAAATTGATATATATAGTGCTAGAGAGTCCAAATACGTTTTTGTACTACAGATCTGTTTAAGTATTTATATTGGAGGAAAATTGACATAATGGTGTGGTACAGACAATGGTAAACTGGTGTGATAAGTATAGGACATTTTTCTGTATCACAAGTAACTGAAAAACAAGGAAACCCCCCTTTCTCTGGGTAGATAGGATTAGACAACCAAATATTAAGGACTGTATTAATAGTCATTATTTTATTTTGAATGGTTGTTTGTAAGCATAAATACCACAGAGAGGTGTGCAGAAGTGTTTCATATATTGCATCTTGAAATTAGATATTTGGCAAGGCGTTGTTCACTTTGTAATTAATTAAAAATTTATTCCAATGAACTTTTGTAAATTAAAAGACAAACCACAGTGTTATGACATCAACGTTTTTGGCCAGGCTGAAGTGAAAAACAGGTATTCATCTGTTTCTGTTGTTGACTCTTCTGAACTTGGTGTAAGCTAAAGAAATTCAGATTTGTAATTTTCCCTGGCAGTGTCTGCATTGATGCTACCTGTGTTAGGTCAGCAGTTTACCCTGTGCTCCTGGTTCGGGTTCCTTCAGGTTTCTGGGCTGTGACCAAAGCAGTGTGGAAGAGCTGTTTAAGGAGAGCTTAAACAGGACAACATAGTTCACTACTCTTTCAGCCAGCTGTGTGTCTCAAGTTTTACTTTTTCCAGATAACATAATTGCTAAACTGTTTGAAGGTCCAGACTAGTCTTCAGCTTAACTTAGATTTACTTGTTGCACATCCTGGTTTACTTATTAATGGTGGATTTTAGCATTATTACCTTTAATTAGGAGTCCCTAGGACTCTGCTCAAGATGAGTTGGATGTTAGGAGCTCTCTTCCATCTCTCTGGATATGAGATGTAGTCTTGCTCTTTGCTGCTATGCTTGTGAATTTTTCTGCCATTTCCCATCATTTTTTCAGAGTGCTGTTTAGGACACCTTTTGGTGTTTTCATCACCAGAGAGGTGATGACTTCCCCCAAAGTATCTGTCATACACGGAAAGGCGATTTTTTTGACATTTTATAAATATGAGAAAATCAAGTATCAACAAATTCTTTCTCAGGGCATGGCTTGTGTTACTCTTACCTGTTTTCCTGAAGGCTATGAAGTGTTGCTGGTATAATTTCTGTTGAATTTGCTTTGTAAAATAATCTCTGCTTTTACATACTCAAGTATTGCTGTTAATCCTTGTCCACTTTGTGGCACAAAGGAGCCATACCTAATATCTGGTAGTGATCGTAGTGTTTTTCAGGTATTAAAGGCATTTGTTTCAGCTGCATCTGTAAGAATAGGTGCTTCTAAGTTGCACATGACAACCATTGGAAGAAATGTGGGTGAAGCCTTTGAAGGTGATACGTGTAATGTTGTGAAATGTGTCAGGACTACCATTGTATTGTTCAAATGCATATCCAGTTCTGGAATCTTCTTTCAGAATACACTGTAATATGAAACATAAGCTAAATGTTCAGTATCCATAATGATCAACTGAGAGCTCTGTTGCCTCTTTATGTAAATACCGTTTCTGTACTGCTATCAACATGATCTTGAGATGTGGTCTTAAGTCTTCTTTATACCATGTTATTGAAAAACATCAGCTGTGCTTGTAATCCCCTTTGAAGGAATATGGAATTTTGAAATACGTAATTATGCAAATACTTTCAGAGACTTTTTTAAGTCTCCTTGGCTTGCTAGCATTAATAGTCTTTTTTTTAAGATTACTGAAAGGTGAGCAAGGTGTGTAAAATAATTTTTTGCTGTTTTCACTGTGGATTTTTTTCGACTTCTGTTCACAGTGGCATTGGTTATGTTTCAGTTATCAGCTCAGAGGGTGTTTTCTTCCTTGTACTGAATGACTCTGGGTGATGACATTCATGTACATGTACCACTTAATTTTACTATAGCCAGTTCTTGGAACTCTGTATCAATCATCGGGTGTTGCTCTTCTTTGATACTGAGATACTGCTGCAACTCAGGAAATACTTTGGAATACTTTATAAAGCTAAAATAGCAAAATAATTTTTTAAAAACCATTTAGGTTCCGTATAAGAGAAACTCTTACCTTCTTGTAAGAGATAAGACCTGTTCTTGTCTTGGAAACTTGCAAGGGCAGGAATAATAAAATGGAGAATAATAAAATGTTCCATACTTCATTAACTAATTCTTCTACAGAAATGGTAGTTGCTGCTAAATTATTTTCAATTTCCTGAGAATTTTGTGATCTACTAAGGTGGCTCTCCAGTAGGAGAACAAACTTCTCTATTCTTTCTTGCTCATGAGCTTTTATCTACCTAT
Source organism: Monarcha castaneiventris obscurior (assembly GCA_026261815.1). Classification (NCBI taxonomy): domain Eukaryota; kingdom Metazoa; phylum Chordata; class Aves; order Passeriformes; family Monarchidae; genus Monarcha; species Monarcha castaneiventris. Next base: position 6,288,529 of record JAMPIT010000539.1, read on the forward strand.
GTTGCAATGATACTATGTGTGAACTGATATTAGTGGAATACTCAGCACTTCAGCAACTTGTTTCAGAAGTTTGTAGACGTACTTTAAAAAATAAAGGAAAAAAGCCCCACAATCTTCTCATCTCTGGTTAACCTGTGACCTCCGTCATTTGAGGCTAATAAAAATATTTTCGTTGGTAAATCCCAAAGTTCTTTGAGTATTGGTCTTGCTGTTTTGTAGATGTGGGGTGGGGGGGACCTTTTGGGCGTTAAGCTAAACATTAATCAAATAAACATCAGTCAATTGAGAGCATAAGGCAGGAGGAGCCCGCAGTGCTGAATTCTGGTTCTGTCCTCTGCTTCATGGTGGCATGGGAGAGCACAAGTGCTGTCCATTCCCCAAGAAAAATGGGAAGGAATGCTGCAGAGCATTTATCTAAAATTTGTGCTCTACAGAATTAAAGTGTGATGAAGTAAATATGGGGAAAATTCTGTTGAACTTGATATAGATGACTTTTGCTAGTGCAGTGTTCAAATGTACACTGAGGTAAAAGAGAGAAGAGGCAGGACTTGGAGGTTTTATGGGCTTTGGTTTCATTTGTTTTTTAGGGAATACTGATGTTTAATTTCTTTGCCTGTCTATACATTAAATGTGATTATAAAATCAAATATTTTAAATTCCCGAACAATCTTGTCATTTTGTACTAATCTCTCCTGTTACTTCTAAAAAGTAGGAATAATGTCTTCATAGCTCGGGCTTCTGTTTGTGTATCAGTGCACTGGCAGTCATGAGCCCTAGGAGGTTGTCAGCTTTCAGTATGTGTTTTATGTGAGCCTACTGCAAAATTTAAAAGGCTGACTTTAAAACATACTTATATTGTGAGATTCATCAATATTTGTGAAAAGCAGGTGTTTTACGGGTTTGAAATTATTTGTCAAAATGTCCATACACATACCGTAATTATACTTTGTTTCCTCCACAGGCATTTGTAAAGGATGTGCATGAAGATTCAATAACAGTTTCATTTGAAAACAAGTAAGTGTATTGCTGGTGTTGTACCTGTAAATGACAGAGTATGAACCTTGCATTTGATTAACCTAAATATGGCTTCGTGCAGAGAAGTGTTTTTTAAATACACTAAACTTGCTGCTGGCATGTTTCAAAGTTATATTTAGTATCTACTATTTTGTGCATTTCTATATAAGTACTTTTAATGGTTTAAATACTTTTAAGTGCAAAACTCCAGTAGCATGAGTTTTGCTGGGAAGATAATCATGTTGTTACTGAATTTACGTGATGACACCCCTTGTCTCAGTGAGTCTCATGACTTTCTCATGTGAATGTCGTGCCTTAGTTTTAGAAGATTACATTATTACAAAATTTGTGCTGTAGATAAGTGATGAATACCAGTTTTCCAATCTAGAAACCAAATTTATCCAGTCTCCATTACAGAAACTGAAAATTAAAACTGTATTTAGACTGGATCCTGATGAAGTTTTCATAACCTGTAGTAGAACCAAAGAAAAAGAAGATACAGGTTTGTTCTGAAGGAAGTGTCCAAACGTGTTATGAAATGTTTTTTAATCTGTGTTTCTGATGCTGGGGTTAAAACCTGTAACTGTATATAGAAGAACTTCTGCCAAAAGATTCAAAAGACTGCAGGTGACATCAGGGTTTCACCTAAGATGTTATTTAGATGTGTTTTTTCTTATTATGTATACGTTGGATCCCATTATCTTTAATACATATATGCACAAAAGCTCCACAGAATTTGAAAATGTAAAATTAATGGATTAAGAATGTTTGATTTCTGTTTACAAAGAAGATGAAAATGTTTAGACCATTCACTGTGTTTTTGTTTGTAGCTGGCAACCAGAGAGGCAAATCCCATTCCATGATGTGAGGTTCCCACCACCTGCAGGCTATAATAAAGACATAAATGAAAGCGATGAAGTAGAGGTGTGTATGCTCCATTAACAGCTCTTGTCTTGAGAAGTGAGAGAGCTCACTGTGAAAAATGTCAGCCAAGCCACTGGAAGGTTTGCTTCCGTGTTAGGTGCTGTCACCTTTTTTGATTCCAAGTACTACAGAAAACACAGTGTCAGGCACATCACCAAACCCAGAGTCTGACAGTTGAAAACCATGCAAATTCCATGTACCACAAAAGGCCATGTAAAGTCCATGTCTGTGTCCTCCATGCTGAGTTACAAATATGCTGATTTACAAACGTGATCAATGTTGCATTGATTACAGATCAGTCCTTTATTAGAACTGGATTAATTCAGAAATAGATGATGAACTGTAGTTCTTAATGTCTCTGTTACCAAAGCTTCAAGCTGAACCAGATAATTTGCATTATATGTGTGTGTACATAAAACATGGAAATATATGTGTATGTGTAAATACTTATGTGCGTATAGAAAGAGATTGACTTTAAAGCAGCACATTCCTAAAACCTCCTTAATCTATAAAATTAGAACATTTATTTTTATAATTAATTTAAAGAAAGAACTTTCAAGATTTTCATTTTGCTTGCATGCTCTGTAAGTTTATAATTTGAAAGAGAAGAAAATGGCAAAAATTCTGTAATGTGGATGTGGCTGATACCATAAATGTGCTAAAGAAGTGTAGATATGTGTACTCTCTCTCAGCCACCGGTAGGACCTCAGCAGACCTACACACAATTAAAAATACTGTTGATTAAATATTAACCAGTGTAAAAGTCTGAATTATCTCTCTTTTGACTGCATGCAAGACTGAAGCAGCTAAATGCCAGTATATTGGGTACTGTATTATTTATTATTATTTATCTATACAGTCTTGCTGCTACGTGCTTTCTATGTTGTGCTCGGAGAATTCGTGTACTAAGATGTTTTGCTGGGTTTCGTTATTTTGGAGTTCCTGATCGTATTAGTGTCAGCTTTTGTGATGTCTTTTAAGAACATAATGTATGTATTTTGTTTAGGTTTATTCCAGGGCAAATGAAAAAGAACCCTGCTGTTGGTGGTTGGCTAAAGTGAGAATGATAAAGGGTGAGGTAGGAGTATGCATATATACATATATATATTTTATATTTACTTACACTTTTTTCTTTTTTTTCTGTTTATATATTGATGTGCACTGTGGTTTGAACTAATCTCTCTTCATTTTTTAAGAGTTTCTTGATTAGGACAGTTGAAATTACTATTAACCTCAGCCTGAGAAGTCAAATTTGACTTGTACAGTTAACAGAAGTAACTTTTCCTTAATAGTGTAATGCTCACTCATGTCGTAAAATATGTGGCTTGGATGATTTTATTATTTTTATATCAGTTCTACGTAATAGAATATGCAGCCTGTGATGCTACATACAACGAAATTGTCACAATTGAGCGTTTGAGATCTGTGAACCCCAATAAACCCGCAACAAAAGATACTTTTCATAAAATCAAACTGGCAGTTCCTGAAGATTTAAGGCAAATGTAAGTACAAGCGTTTCTTTATAACTTGTTTCAGAATGTGGGTAACTTCTTAAGCCTGAGACAAGAGGAATAAAAATGTTTTTTACCACTCTAAATTAACTTTCTGAAATATAAGAAGGAAAAAAATACAAATATTGGTATGGTCATACTTCAAAAATAGAAAAGATGATTTTTAAATTGCAGTTTAGTCCTGGAGGAGGAAACACTTTCTGCAAAATTTTAAGGTTTTTGTGTGGTACAGATTAAGATTTTTAGTCTTACAGCTGTTCAGTGATGTGCACAGGTTAATCTGAATCCATTCTTGGTCAACTTATTATTTGATGTTGGCTCTGGGAATATTTGAAAAATAATGAAACGTCCCAGAGTCTGATACAAAGCCAGCTAGTTTTCTCCTAGACCATGGGCATGTTCTCATATAGATATAGTTGTAAAAGTCAGATTAATACTGATTCCCCTTGTTTGCCTTCAGGTCACTTTATACTTTTCTTCAGATGCATGTCATTGACTCAGTGTGCAATGAGTTTTAAATTCAGGTTAGACTAAAACTTTCTGAAGTTAGTGTTACAGCATACACAAGTTCACTCGGTGGTGAGTGGACACAAGAAATCTGGAGAAGCCAAGCACAGCATGAGATGAGCTTAACATCCTTAGAATGTGCAGGGATTACAATGAAATTGCACATTTTATTGGCTTATGATGTGTTTGAAATCTTGAATTTGCTGATTATAGTGATTATAACTTTAATGTAGTTTTGTTTAACTTGTCGTTTCACAGTTATACAGAAAATTTCTGAAATATTTCTAATCCTACTCTTGTGAAAACAAATGAAGGAAAAATTAGTAAAATACGTGAAAACAGAATAAAATAACACCTGCCTTGAAAGGGAGAGCCTGGAAATTTTTATTTACATTTTTTGTACTAAGGAATTATACTTTTTGGCTGTTAAGTTTAAATGCAATGGTCACTGTTTTTAACTTTGCAACGTTTTTATTCCTAGGTGTGCCAAAGAATCTGCACATAAGGACTTCAAAAAGGCAGTTGGAGCTTTTTCTGTAACATATGATTCTGAAAACCACCAGCTTATTATTTTAGTAAGTACAAATGTCTTACAGTACCCTTGGCAGTGGTTTGTTTCAAGAGTCCATGTGTAAAGCACTGTTCTCTTTCTTAATGATTCAGTCAATCAACGATGTAACCACAAAGCGGGCGAACATGCTGATTGATATGCACTTTCGGAGTCTTCGCACCAAGTTATCCCTGATACTGAGAAATGAAGAAGCCAGCAAACAGCTGGAGGTATGTTGGTTGTTTTCCCTAAAGTAATTTGAGTAAAACAGATAACAAAAAAATCCCTCATGCGTTTCTTAGCTGGTAGGACTTTCATTGGGGTGAAAGTAATGACGTACTGATAATAATCTAGGTGGTAAAAAAGGCAGATGGAAGTGTCATCCAACAAAGATGTTTACATTTATAGGGCCTATTCTTTCAAAGACTCATTTTTATCAGGAGGATTTTGTGGAGAATTAAATACAAATATGTAGACGCACATACACAGTAGTTCTTTCATATTTTGAAGAATAAAATGCTTAGCCATCATTGCACAAATAATGCTACATATTTGGTAGCTTTAAAAATAGAGGGGAGTGAATATGTCATGATATTGATGGGACTAGAACTGGAGCTAGCAAAATAATACAGCGAAAATGAGATGGAAGGGGTGAAACTGATGTTGGTAGAATGTATGAAGGGATAGGTTTGTCTATAGATAAAATGTTAGGAAATAATCTTACAGCAGATACAGCTTCTGATATTCCTGTGACTGATGAGTGGGTGTTGACTGGCAAGAAGCTTGAGTCATACTTGTCCATGGGTAAAAGGAAAAAAAGAAAAGAAAAGAGTAGGCTAGGAAATAGGGGGTTCTTTATACATCAGAATTAACATTTCTTCATGGTTTTTCTCCTATCTACAAATTAGAAAAAATAGCAACATTTCTGAAAACTTTTTAGATTTACTGTCAAGAACCAGAGGTACCACTTAAACTACTGTAATTCAGTTTGACACGGGTGTATACCAGCGGTGTTTCTGCAGAGCAAGGTTTCATTCCCCCCATCCCAAGGGTTACCTGTATTTGAAGTGGGGTGTTATGTAGTAGTTCAGGCCTCTTGTATCCAGTGGGTATACTCACTGTTACAAGAAATTCTCGCTTCTGTTGTTTTCTCTTTAGTATCTTGGTTTCTGTGTTTCAGAGCTGAAATCCAAGTTTGTTTGGGTTTTGATTTTTCTCAAGATGAAGGACCGACCAATTTTTCCTCCTTGGTGTTCCTTACTGAGCACCCTACTGTAGCTCTTCAGTAATCATTCTTCTTTATCTTCCTCCAGAACTGACAATTGTGTGGGCAGTTTACCTCTTGAAGTGCAAAGTATTATTTTGGAGGTGGGAAGAACAACAGCCGCTTTAGAGCTAATTCTCTTTACATGCCCCCACAAATGCATGCACCAACAACTGTTGTCATTGATTCCTTTCCCAAACTAATGTTGGATTCTTCTTGGCAATGTAACACTGAGTCTTTTTGCTGCTGTGAAGGTCTCAAACTTGATTTGGTTCTCACTAGAAAACCATTGTTAAACTTCAGTTTCTACCTAAGCAGTACTTAAGTAAAGCTTGTGAGATAAATATATGCAGTTAAAATTTGTGTGACAGAAGTTGACTGGTATTTTGGCATCTGTGTTTCTTGTAGTTAGAATAAATATAAAATCAGTTTCATCCAAAGTTGAAGGGAAAAGCTTCAGACAAAAAAAGTCATGCTCATGATTTCTGTTGAGACACTGACATACCAACAGGCTGTGCATGTCCCTCTGCAGAAGAAATATTTAGTGAACACCTTGGGTTTTACTGCATTATTAATAACAGTTCACTGTTTCCATCAAATAAACCTTTTTATGTGTCTCATACTCACTGAACATTAAAAGTCTACCGCTTCTTTTCTTCTAGCAGTTTTACCTATTCCATTTTCTGAGTCATTATCACTAGACCAGCTTCTTTTGTTCACTGGTGATTTTTTCTTCCTATTTGTTGTACCTCCTTTTCTGCATATTAGCTTCTTGACTTGCATGGCTCCACTCTCAAATGTGGCTTTTAGAACCTCAAGTAAAATAACCAATTATTTTTTGTTTACATTCTTTCCCAGTGGGTGTGACTTAGCTGTTTTGAGTGTCTTTCACATACTAAAAAGCCTGAATTTACAAGTGTTTTGCATTTTACTGCAAGTAAATGCAAATTTACAAATACAAGAGGTTTGTATTTTACTGTATCTAGAATTCAGTTCTGGCTGCTGTGTAGGTATTAATACACTACTTGCATAGATGTATCTTATTAATGTATTGAAGGGAAATAGAATACAGAATTTCCAATGCTTAAATAGAACACACTTTGTAATAATTTGCAGAAAAACTAATGATGTTTTAGTGCAAGCAGTAAAACTGTGGTTTGAGGTACTCAGTGATGATGTAGCTTCATCTTTTCCACATTTCGTAGATGGTTAGCAACTGATCATTGTGTTGGTCATCCTGTTCTCTTATTTGGCTGTTTATAAAAGATGCCAACTAGTAGATCAGCATTTGGATTATCTGTTAGAATGTAGAAATGTGAGCAGTTAAAAATAAGTTTTGCTTTCCAAGTTGTCCTATAATGTAGCTACCGAAGTGCTTGACAGCGAGAGTATCTGAAGTATTTCATGACACGTGGATACTTAACACCACTATCTACTGTAACCATTTGTTTGAAACAGTGATTTAGCACAAGATAGTTACCAACAGCTTTAAGCAGGAGCAGGTCAGAAAGCAGTACCAGTTTAGCTGGGACAGTATAGGGCTTGTGGGAACTTCGTTGATGTTTTCTCAACGTTTGTGGGGTCTCATTTTGCTGACATTAAACTGCAAATTTAAAGTGTGTCTGTGTATGTCTTGACAGTGGCTACAGCTTTGATTGCAATGCAGAAACAGGGAAAGGATTATGTATCTTGGCTTTTACCTTGTTTCTTCCTTGCAAAACACTTTCCTTAATAGATTATAACAGTTGGAAATTCTCTATCTTCCCACAGTTCATTAAACTGTTGTTCCTTTCTTGTGTTCTGTTATGCTCACTCTTGTGAGTGCTTGGTATGACCCTTCTGTCTTGATAGATGTGTGATTCCTGGATGAAATTCTGAACATATTTGTTCTCTGAATTAAAGCAGTTTTTGTGTTGTCATGCATAGGCACGGATTCTTCATTTCTTTTAAGTGCAGTAGATATCCACAGTTGCTCTGTTTTATATATAATTTTGTGTCAGTGGTTGAGTTATTACTGTTTCTCCCACCTGTTGAAATTGGTGCAGTTTTTTTTCTCAGAGATCATAAGGTTTGCTTTAATAATCACCACAGTTCCTATTTTACTCCCTTAGGAATATTGTCTTACCTAGTAACACCTGATAGCTGTAGCTATTAAAAGGTAATTCAAAATAGAGGTGTCAACACAGCTAGAGGCCAGCCTTATGTTAGTATTCAGAAGACTTCTGAAGGAAACTCTTCAGTGTTTTTGACACTAAAAAAAGTGCATTAAAAGGATTGATTAAATAAAAAGTAGGCTAAGCACCTGATTGAAAAATAGGCTAGAAGGTTATGTTGATTTCTCTTTCTAGTGTACTGACAATCAAAGTGAGCTGACGTTAGATTTTTCTTCAGAGTTCTAGGCAACTTGCATCTCGGTTCCATGAACAGTTTGTTGTACGTGAAGACCTAATGGGTTTGGCCATTGGCACTCATGGTGCTAATATTCAGCAAGCCAGGAAAGTCCCTGGAGTGACTGCCATTGATCTTGATGAAGATACTTGTACATTCCATATTTATGGAGAGGTGAGTTCCCTTCTTTATTGTTTCAGAAAATACCTGAAAGAAACAAGCAAACAAAAACCTTGGGGAAATGAATCTTGTTACTTTTATACATCTTTCTACTGTAGGATCAAGATGCGGTGAAAAAGGCAAGAAGTTACCTTGAATTTGCTGAAGATGTCATTCAAGTCCCAAGGAATTTAGTAGGTATGTCAGTTCTGGAGGCTACCTCCGTGACAGGAAGGAAAAATGCCTTCTGAGAACTGCCCTAAACTGGCAGCAATGTGCTGATGTTGAAGTACAAGGCAGAATAGTGTATGGATTAAACCAGAGAATTAATTACTTCCCCCAAACATGTCCAGACATTAGTTCAGCTATACAACAGATGCATCTGCAGTCCCATATTTTTCTAGTATATTCTAAGGGATTTCTTTGGCTTAAATATGTCTTTTTTCGCTGTCCTTTTAGGGTATGTTTAGAAGCAGCACTGTGGGATGAACTAGGAGCTAGGTATCAGAGATGAAGAAAATAGCTCAAAGAAAATCTAAAATAGTTCCATTGCCAAACACTGAAAAAAGTCCTTAAAAACATGCAGCCCTTGTGTATGTGGAGAAAACTTCTAATGAGCTTTGATGCTACAAAGCAAAATAAAAATATGTGATTTCATTCAGTAGATAAGAAAAGAGCAGAGCAAATACTTTATGGTATAACATAGCCCTAACAGCAAATGCTTTAATAGGTTGTCAAGTAGTGTATGAAAGCTGGTGTTGAAGCAGTGTGAAATTCTGCAGTGGGACAAGTACTAAGAAAAGTGGCAGCTCAGCTCTGGAATTGATTAAAGCACTGGTTTTCCCTTCCCTACTCTCTCCTGGTTCTACTGGTGATAAGTGAAAATGATAAGCTGCCATCATTATTTTTATTTGCGGTCTTAAAGTCTGTTTCTCTCTGGAACTTAGCAATTACATTTTTTGGCAGGTTTTCATTTCTGCTCTTAATTCTTGACCTGGATCCTTTGGAATATAACTTTGGCTGGACCCTATGTTATGTCTGAAATAAGCTATATTTAATAATTTGGCTTTCAAAATTCTTAATAATTTGCTTTAAAAGTGCAGAAGGCTTCTCTCTCTATATATGGACTGATTTTTTTTTAATCTATGTAAACAACTGGCTTTTTCTATTTAATTATATTTTTTAAAAATTGAAACTGAACAAAAAAAACCCAAACAAATCCACCCAAGATGTTGCATATTTTTTAAAGACTGTATGGAAATTTTTGTTTTAAAATATTTGTGTGTGCTGCCAAATCATAACAAAAACATTGACTGGAGAACTGATGTAAGTTGTAGAGGTTTTGGGGATTTTGTTTGACTTACTTGACTTTTTTAAATCACTACCAAGGCTTTTTTACATTTATTAGTAAGCTGCTGTTCCATTTGCCATTAATATATAATGAAAGAAAGTACTCAGAAGTAGTTTTTGATACTGAGAACAGCCTTTGTCATTGAGGAGGAACTTACTGGCCATATTTTGTCATGTTTTCTGCAAATATTCATGCTGGAAAAGTTGAAACACAAAAATGAAAATTTATTTAGCTTTAAATGATAGAAACAATGGGAGTCTGTTGTGACTAAAAGTGGCATTTAATTTGTTCTTCATGGATTAGTTGTATCAGACAAACAGTAGCTGTCATACACTTGGGATTTTTTACCTCTGTTTTAGTGATGTGACTATGAAAAAAGATTGTGTTTTAAGTTCTCCAGCAGTTTGTTAAATGAAAATACTTTGTTTTGTTACATGCATAAAACGTCTTTGACATCACTCTTTTAAGCTTTTCTTGAAAGCTGTGATTGAAGGATATGGTCCTCCCTCATCAGGTCCCAAGTAGCTTAGTTTTCCTGCCAGTTTGCAAGCAGCATGTTGTTTTGCTGAGATTGGAGAGAACTAAATTTTCATTTTCCTTGTCTCACACTAGAATGTCTGCTTCAGAAGATACATGTCAGCATTACTGGCATTGGAGTATAATTTATTTCCATTTTTATCTTTGACTTTTTAGTGAATTATAAACTACTGGCAAAAATCTCTAAAAAAACTCAAATTTTAGAGAATTTTACATCTGCCTGAAACAGTATCTTTGTTAGTAGTTGATCAACTAAAATTTTGTAAATGAACTAAGTTTTGCTTACACAAGAAGTAGATAACAGCAAATGTTAGGGCACTGTAAAAGGATTTTTTTTGTGTTCTGGTTGGATGTATTAAATGCAAACAGCAATGTTTGTAATTCACTGCAGTTGTTTTAAACCTACCAAAGCAGAGCCAAATAAGCATTCAAGGTACTGAATATTTCTGTGATCAGTGTGTGGTATGAGTTAACACCACAAGCTTATGTGGACATTTTAGTTTTTGGCTTGTTAACTAAATCTTAGTTGTAGAGGATTAAGGCATTTTGAACAAGTTCTTGCACTGGTCCTTAAATAGTCTTGTCTAATTAGAGTATAGCAATACTTTCAGGTTTGGGGGAAAACCATAAAGGTGGAATGTTCTGTATGTTCTTTCCATAGGAAAAGTAATAGGAAAAAATGGAAAACTGATTCAGGAGATAGTGGACAAATCTGGCGTTGTAAGAGTGAGAATTGAGGCTGAAAATGATAAAAATATTCCACAAGAAGAGGTATGTTTTCAGTTACGATAATTTTTCTTTATGTTAATTGGTTATATTCCCCAATGATAAAATAAATTCTTCCTTGTATCTTCATAGTGGTAAGATAAAATGTTGATTAATGTGTGTTTTCTGATGGATTCTGTTGTTTCCTATTAATTCTGAGGGGCATTTTTATATAAATTTGACTTACCTGTTTTAGAAAAATGCTTTGTGAAATTTATTGGTGGTGTACTTTCTTAGAGATTTCATGTTGGAAGCAATGACATTTCCCAGCATGTGCTAGGCTGTAAATCCACATATATGAAACTCGATGGTTTCATTCATTGATCAGCTTTGAGTTTGATTTCTTAGGTTTTTACCAGGTTTAATTTTTCATTACCAATTTCTTACGTTGAAATGAAAACCTTGTGCCTTATGTTTGTCTTGGGGTGACTCTTTTTAAAAAAATACCTCTCTTTTTTAAAAAAATATTACCCAGGTTCACAATAGCCTGTAAATTGTAACTTAAATCAAAAACAAGCATGAACGTTGTGAAACTCCAGGTTTGCGCAGGAAGGCTGTCAGCCTTGTAAAGGGCCTGAATGAAGTCTTAAACACAGTGATTTGAGGCACTTCTGTGTGGGGCTGCATTGAGGGGCAAGGCTGCAGGTATGCAAAAAGACTTGAAGCATGAAGGTTTTAACATCTCAATGCAAAAAAACTCCCTGCAGTTTCAGACATGAAATGTGCTTAAATAAAACTGAACTGCCTTTCATTTACCTCAAAATCCAAATATGTGCTAGTTAAGAACCTTTGCTACTTCGGATAAGATATGAAATATGGTTTTTGGAACCCTTATGTTTATGCTTGAGTAGTTATTTCCTCTTCTGTTTTATCACTGTAAGACTTACTGAAAACCCACAGCCAATTTCCATCTTTCTGTTAAAGAGTGGCTAAGCAATTAAGTAAGGGCTTTTTACTATTTTACTGGTTTTACATCTGTCTGAAAAGGTAAAATGGTCAATATTTAGACTTAAACGTTTTGGTGGTCCATTGTATTTCATTTCTAATGATAAATCCTGCAGCACAAAATGGAATTAGTTTCATAAGCAAGAGGGTGCTGCTATTGCTGCAGGCAGGAGAATCGCCAAAGGGTAAAAGAGCCAGTACTCATGGCTGCAGGGAGTATGTCTGGCGTGCTTTTTTTTGTAATTCTGACTTGAAAAAGCTGATTTGCTTACGTTTTTCTGTCCAGAATGCAGCTTTTAAGGATTATCTTGGAAGGTCTTTTTTACCTGGCAAGCTCTGGATTCATACTTCTGTTTTACCTGTTAATGACATTTCTAATACTAGCACTGCTTGCACTACTTCATGTGTTAGTTGTGTCATACCAGGTGCAATACAGAAACCTGAGATCAGACTTTAACAGAAAAAAGTTAGCACTTGTAAATTGAATGCAGCTTTATTTCAACTATGAAATACAAATAATCTTCCCATGTGTGAATTTGGATATTGCAGCCCTTCTTCTTGTAGTAGAATAGTAGTTCAGTTAAATTTTAATACAGCATTTGGTTCTTTTTATGTGACTGAGATGTTAGAATGCTGCCCATTAGTTTCAAGTGCAGTTTTATACATCCCATAATTTTATAGCAGGCAATCTTCAGGCTTTTCATATTTTTAAAGTGAGATAGGTACTGTTTGTTACAGTAATATATATTATTTTTATCTCTAATTTTATTATGCACGTAAGGTCTGCTCAGAATTCCCCAGTGCAGCCGAGCTGAACATAGGTGCTTTTGCTTTGAAGACAAAAAGAGATTCAGTAAATAAGGGCTTTGGTGCTTTTGTGTGGCTGACATAGTTACCAGCTCGTATTCTTAATAGCTGCCATCATATACCTTGAATCCACTGCAAAAGCAACAGCAAGCCCTTTCCTTAAATGCCCTTTTAAATCATTTGTCTTGTCATCGTTTAATAATTGATACTGTGAGCCAGTTAATGCCAGTTTAGTAGAAATTTCACTGCTCTTTATCAGGTTGTATAAAATATTTATGAAACTTAAAATACCCCAGATAATAAAACATTTCAGTCAACAATGCCTGTGGCTAAAGGATTTTTAATGCTCATGAAAGTTAGTATTAATGTTGAGGTTCCTTAGGACTAGAGGACTGTATATATATGATTTTTCCTGGTTACTTAATGGAGATGTGCAAGGTTTTTGTATGTAAAAGAAACGGAGGGGGAAAGAAAACCAAACAAGACCTTAAAAGTGGAGACAAATTATAGACTGGGCATTCTTGGGGAGCCTTGGCATACTGTGCATTTATTTTTTAAGACTTTTGTGTCTCAAATTGTTTCACTTGTGCAGCAAACCTTCTTTGGAATGCAGTTTTGTAAAGGATGTGTGTACGGTGAATATTAAAAGCTTCTTTAGAGGTAATGATGAGATAGCAAAGCAATATTAGAGATAATCCAGTAGGTGTGCCAGGCTCTGGGCTGCAGGGCATGGGCTTCAGCAGCTGAGCGTTGGAGATGCTCAGGTTAACTTCTGCAGTCCACAGTGAAGCTTCTCCTGTTGGGGTGAGGCTGCAGCTGTTGGAGCAGTCCAGTTCACTGCTTGGGCCTGTGTGGTCTGCACTCACACCTCTGAAATGCTGCATGGGCCTGCCTTAGTGACAGAAGTTTTGGTGTGGAAATTGTCCTTGTATTGCTAAGGTTTACTTTGTTTTCCACACTCAATGAGGCCCTTTTATATAGATTTTTTTTTTTCCTCCTGCTTTGGCTGCCTGAGTTAATCTTTAGGTGTTTTCTCTCCACGTGTCCTAATTTCAGACTTTAGAATTTCCAGATTTGTATATTCCTCATATTTGTTGAATCGCTTAACATGCTTGAAGGGTAGAAGAACTGTAAGTTAGAAATCATCACCTGAAGTACTAACTCTTGAATACTTTTTGACTTTGTCTTTACAACTGTAGAGATCATCAAGAAGGGTCAGGTTTTGTTTTATGACACAATGTTAATTTGATTTACTTTTCTAAAAGATCAAAGGTAGACCAAAAGCAGCTGGTGTTAGAGAATGGATGCAGTCAGCAAAGGTGGTGTTATTTTGAAGGAAGGAAACATAAAGTGTTCTAAATTGACTCTTTTTCACTTGTTCAGAAAAATAAATGTTGGCATTGTGATGCAAATGATCTAAATCTGCTTATTGAAAGAAGCTCTTTGCATAAAGGGAATTAGACTACATGATGTAGTCAATATCAGAATTTAAATATACTGTTGTCGCACTTTTTAATTTATGCTTATGCACAGTGTAAGAATTGTTTTCAAGTTTTACAGTAATAAGTTTTGTTCTCTTCAGAATTCAATGCCTAATCAATAACCAAGGACTATTGTTACTGTGTTTTAGGGCATGGTACCATTTGTGTTTGTAGGAACCAAGGATAGCATCACTAATGCAACTGTTCTTCTGGATTATCATCTTAATTATTTAAAGGTGAGGATAATGATGCTGCTTTACCACTGATTTATTCTGTCAATACTAAAGATGGTAACAGTGTGATGATGATAGTCTGTTCAGGCCTTGAGGCTTTTGAAAAATTGGTATTATAACACGTTTTCTGTCTAAAAATGGAATATTTTTAATAAAAGAATTATTTGTCTGAAGGATGGTGTGACAAACAACTTTTTTCAGAATGCAAATTACAAAAGAGTAATAAAATTTTAAAAAATGTATCCCAAAATGTGCTGCTAACTTTATATATGAGGGAGTAGTCAGTCCTTTATGCAGCTGCAAAGCAAACAGCCTTCCATGCACAATCTTGTATAGAGTGGGCATTTTTTAAATGCAAAAACACGAAATTATTTTTTCTGTAATGAATTGACATTTCATACCTTAGTGTATTTTGTGAGCAACTCAGCTTTATACGTTGTGTTTGCTTCTTGGCTCCATAACTTCTCCACTAGTCTGTGATGCATGGTGATGCATGTGGATGTGTATGGGGAGCAAAAAATACCCCACATTTTTGCTTATAGTTACTTTTGCCTATGGTGGTTGAGGCCAGGTGCCCAATCTTTGATGGCAGGGCCAGATGTAACAGTGGGGACAGCTTTGAGTTCATTTAATTAAATAAAGTCTCACATCTCTGTTGAAGCCTTCAGACGATTCATGATTTGATACATGTCCAGTCAGTGCAGTAGCTATCAATGAATCTTTTAGAATGCTAAAATTTCTGTACATTGTTAAACTTCTCAGTACAGGTAATCATAGAAGTTGGGAGAAGAAACAACTTGTTTTCTGACCTACTCAGTCACTTTACCTTTTAATCCTGCTTTTGTCACTCCTCTGGAGCAGAGCTACAGCAGCTCTGCAGCTGTCACAAGGTGGAGGCAGAGAAGGACCAGATGAAAATTAGTACTAAAAATCAAGTTCTTTTCTTGCATGCTCACTATGATTTGAGAAGATACTTCTGGTTTAAACTTCTTTGCTTGCCTAAAATGGGTACTTGCATGTGAGTCAGTACTTAAATGGGTACTGACAAGGCAGTTGAAAGCGTTTAATAGCCCAGCAACTTTATTTTAGATTGATCAGTTCGTCATCAACTATGGTCACTTTGTCTTAGTGCTCTCCAGCCTTCCAGAACAGAAGGTCACAAATAAGTGTTCATCAGTCTATGTGATAACTACTGGATAGATTCTTACCTTGGAGGTTTTATCTTGGCCCTCTCATCCCATTAAACATAAACACACAGAATGTTATCTTAGTGGCCTGTTGCCTTATGATTCAGAATAATGTCCTCCACTTCGCTAAGAAGAAGTGGGACAGACTTGTTCCTCTAAGATGTTCATGTTTTTATGCCTCCAGGCAAAGTTTATTAAGGAAGCTTTTTGTAAAAGATACATAATAGTGCGTCAACATCAAATGTACTGTGTCAGCTCAGAGTCATGAATTTCTCTATAAAACAAAGCAGATTTGGCTGGAGTGACTGTAGTGAATTTTCAGGTTCTTGAGAGGAAAGACTAATACCAGGATTCACAGCCCCAGACTGCAGGAAGGTGGACTTTGGCCTGCTCAGGAATCTGCTCGGAAGAATCCCATAGGATATGTTCCTGTAAGGAAAAGAAGAGCTGGCTCTTAAAGCATCACCTTCTCCGAGCTCAAGAATAGTCCATCTTGATATGCAGTTGGTCACACAAAAGTAACAGGAGGCCTTCGGGGAGGCCACAAGGAGCCTGTGGCTAAATTCATACAGAAAAAACTAGGGTACAAGGAGTAACGTAAGGACAGGTGACTCAGGAGGAGTATAAAGACACAATTTGAGTGTGCAGGGATGAGTTTGGGAAAGCTGAAGTCCATCTAGAGTTGGATATGACAAGGGATATGAAGGGAAACGGGAAGGGCTTCTACAGGTATATTGGCAGCAAAAGGAATACCAAAGAAAATGCAGGCCTGCTGCTGGATGGAGGATGGAACCTGCTCACAAACAAGAAGGATGAGGTACTGAATGTCATCCTCAGTTTTGGTTTCTTTATTTATAAGATTTGTCCTAAGGAACACCAGCCCCCTGATACCAATAGGAGAGTCTGGAGGAGCAAAGACTTAGTCTTCCTGAAGGAGGATTGAGTTTGGGAACATCTCAAGTGGGAGAGAAGGGATATACACCAAGTCAGTGGGACCTGATGGAATGCATCCCTGACTGCTACAGCATCTTACCAAAGTCCTAGCTTATCTAGGTGACCTGCAGAGGACCCAGTATCACAATGAAACTTCCATCAATAGTTTTCTCCCCAATTAAAAAAAAAAAAAAAGAAAAATGTGATTGCTGCTCTGATGTGAGCTAGATAACATCTGAAACTGGCAAAGGTAGTGCATGAATATGAGTTACTGTATCTCTTTTACCTAATTCTGTATGGTGAGGGTACTGTGTGCTGGTGCCTCTATGCCTGAGTTGCTCTCTATGCTTTTATGCTTCCTCCCATCCCTCATACTGTTCATTATCATTATGTAGAGTTTAACAGCTGAGTGCCTTTTTATGAAACAATACTGTTACATCAGAATTGCTTAATAACTTTAGTATTTGTTATGTGTAGCAGTGTAAGGAGCTTGTGTTCCAATCTGAGTACTTTTTCTTGATACGTTTGAAACCTTAACTTGTCAACTGTGCCACAGGGAGAGTTGTGTTGGTAGCACACAGATTTGAACATTTGAAAGTCTTTCTGTTAAACAAGTTATTCTCAAAGCTGAATTGCTGTTTGAGTATTAAATAGATGATGAGTTGCAATACTTCAGTGTATTTTCTTTCT
Source organism: Monarcha castaneiventris obscurior (assembly GCA_026261815.1). Classification (NCBI taxonomy): domain Eukaryota; kingdom Metazoa; phylum Chordata; class Aves; order Passeriformes; family Monarchidae; genus Monarcha; species Monarcha castaneiventris. Next base: position 6,305,775 of record JAMPIT010000539.1, read on the forward strand.
GAGACCTGCATGTCTGCACGTGCAGATGGTTAAATAGTGGTTGTACATGACTCGCTGGGCTTGTGTTTGCACAGGAAGTGGACCAGCTGCGTTTGGAAAGATTGCAAATTGACGAGCAACTGCGACAGATCGGAGCCACTTCCAGGCCCCCCCGAACCGCACGGACAAGGACAAAGGGTACATGACGGACGATGGGCCGGGCCTCGGCCGCGGCAGCCGGCCCTACCGAAACCGCGGCCACAGCCGGCGCGGGCCCGGCTACGCTTCAGGTAGGCACCTGCAAGGAGGCTTGGAGTTCTCAACTGGCCTAGCGGTCTCGTGTTGTCTTGAAAAAGACTGGACTTGGAGCTGTTAAAAATGCAGTCAATATTGGGTATTAATATTTGAAGATTATATAGAGCTTTATGGTGTAGAAGATACTCCGAAGTGTAGTGCTTTCATGTAATCTACACTTAATTCCATGCAGTTCCTTCTTACGGCATGCTTCTCTCTTCTACATTATGGAGCATATCTAGTTATTCCCTAACTCCTTAGGGCAAGGATTGTTATTTTTATCTACATTTTGAACAATTCCTATCAATAAAGTCTCCGTTTTCATTTAAGCCTGTCCTAATACAGATATTTCTAGGTGAAAATACTGTGTAGCTCAATTTACAGAAAAGCTATTTTCTTCATATTAAATTGAACTTTTATGTTTTTACTAGAAGACTATGGTCACCAAAATAGCGTGTTCCTCTTTGAAACCTTGGTTAATTCATTAATGAATAGTTTTCCAGATTGTGCTTCTTCAGAGCAATCTATTACTTCATTATCCATAATGTAGGTCAGCTGGTGTTTGTCCTGACTGAAAGGCCTGTAGTGAGTTTATAAGAAAATCTTAGCTTACATTCTGCATAATACAAAATTAGTGTTTTTGTGATGTTTACTATTTTTAGAAGATGTGAACTCACCTTCCTAATAATATGGGTTGTGGGGGGAAAAATGGGGAAAGAACAACTTTTGTCAATAAAGGTGATCTGTTAATTGGAAAAATTGTACTGGCCATTTATTGGATTTGATACATTTCTAGCATTTTGACTTTGTTCTCTGCTTTTGTAGTCTGTTACAGGCTGTTTCATGATGGAATTTTTTTCTTTTCATAGATGAGTTGCAGTGATGAGAGGAGACAGGACAGGTTATATTCAGAACTTTCAGTTTTAGAAATATGAAGGAATCTAGTCTATTACATTTATATTTTAATAGACTTTTATTACATCTTACAGTATGGTCAATAATCTGTTGATATACTGACAACACCAATTTTAAGCATGTGGCACACTTAATTATTTAGCCTTAAACACATAACTAACTTTTATTAGTCTGTCTTGAATTTTGAAGAAGTAATATATATTATGCATGTTTCTGTATTATGTATGTTATAGAGGTTGGGAGGCAGAAAAATCCCGGAACTGTTTAGTAACAAAAAAAAAAAAGAAGAAAATTTTAAAACATATTTTATATCATTTTGCATTCTGCTATAGTAATTTCATGCTAAGCTACACTGGCGTGTTTGGATTTTTTTCATCCTTTTGATAGGAACTAATTCTGAAGCATCAAATGCTTCTGAAACAGAGTCAGATCACAGAGACGAGCTGAGCGATTGGTCGGCGGCGCCGGCGGAGGAGGAGCGGGACAATTACCTGCGCAGGGGCGACGGGCGGCGGCGCGGCGGCGGCGCCAGGGGCCAAGGCGGGAGGGGCCGCGGAGGATTCAAAGGTAAAGGGACACTCCTTCTGGAAACAGCTGCCAGGGTGGGAATCCTAAAGCAAACTCACTTCTGCCAGCTGCTCCTTTTCTCATCTGGCCTCTTCTGACTTCACTTTGTCAGTCTTTTAAATGGAGAATTTTGTTTCAGATGTGCTCACATTGAGCAGAGGGGATTAATTCTTTTTGACCTGCTTTATTTTGGGGGAGTTTCCTCTATCATTTGTTTCCCTAAAACGCCTCTTGACTCAAGTTTGTGGTCTGTGCTGTCGCACATCAAGGAATCAAATTCTAGTTTGTCTGTAGATACAGAAAAATCTTTTCAAATCTGTATTACTCATTCAGCTGTCCATATTCACATCTTCTTGTATTTCATGGAACAGGATAATATTGCAGTTTGTGTTCAATGGAAAGCACCAGGTAAAAGTAGGATGGGAGAACTTTACAAAGTTAAATATATATATATATATTTGAACATACCGTGTTTCATTATATTTATTTGTTTAAATACTTTCATCTACTGCTCTGCTTATTTGTTGAAATGTTTTTTTCAAAGTGTGGGTGCTGCTTAATAAGATTTTCTTGTAAGAAGGTAATGTGTAATTTAGGTAGCTTATAAGCCATTAAAAATGTAAAGATATTAAACAGTACTGATTGTGAACTTCTTTGGTTAATCATTTTGAGACGTTTTTTTCTTCAGTCAGCAGTCAGTCTTTTTTAAACTGTGGTGGTTTTAAACACTGAGGTTTTGTCTAAAAAACAAATTTATTTATAAAAATCTATTATCACCTGCGAACATTTTCTTTAGTAATTCTTGGCCCATGATTTTAAGAACTGTTGTTATATGTTAGTGATATTTGTTCATGAGACAGAAAATTATTAAGTAATTCCCTACCGTGCTTGTGTAAAATTTAAGTGGAAGAAGATGATGTCTTTGTTGAACAACTTAGTTGATTAATTCTTTTTCCAGGCAATGATGAACAGTCGCGAACAGATAACCGTCAGCGTAACTCAAGAGAGGCAAAAGGGAGAACAGCAGACGGATCTCTTGAGGTAACTTTTCTCATGTGGGAAGTCTGTACTGTTAAAATAACAGTCATATAATAACGTGGTATATTCAAGGTTGCAAGTGACACAGTAGCCTTGTAATTCCATATTCTTTAACTCCCTCATCACATCTACAAGAGTTGTGTTACAAAATGACACAGATGCTCAGGACTCTAAATATGTCAAGCTGTGTAAAGATGCAACTTTGTAATGCTCTTTAGCTCTTTCTGGTGAAAAACTGATTACAAGTCCCAAGAATTTACTAGCCAGCTTGGTTTCAGTCTTTGTTCTTACTAGTGTTTTGGTTTTAGCTTTTATTTCTTGCTGTGTTGTGTATTGTTGTCTATCTTCTATGTACCTGAGGGAAGAAAATCCTTAACACTATATAAAGAGGGAGTGTGTTGTAGCCAGAATCCTCAGAGTAAGAAAGATTAAACTTCAAAAACTACCGTCACTACTAAATGAAACATTTGCAATTGAAGGCTGTTCAGTCTAGACAGTAAGTTAAGTGTGCACATCAAGAAACCTTTCAAGTAACAATTTGAAATAGCTTGTAACCTTAAATATTTTTAAGCATTATAAAAAGATACTTCTACTTTTTTTTCAAAGGTTTTGTTTCATAAAGTTATCAGTCTGATACTTTATGTATCTATGTTAAGTTTCCCCACATGGAAACTGTTCTTGCTTCAAATAACAACTTGCAAACCTTCTACCATCTCTTACCACATAGGATGAGTTATGTTGGGAGGAACAAACAATGAGCAGCTGCAAGCTGCTGCCTCTGTGTGGTGGAACCAGGAGTCATGGTTCCAGTGGGATGTAGAGATGACTCTTGGCTTGCTTTTTAGGAAGCCTGGTTAAGAAAGGGCCAAAATGGAACAAGCGGCCAGATGCTTAGTTTTCCAAGCAGGAGTGCTGAACTTGAAGGTGTAGTAATTGAATATGCACCTGACATGCAAACAATTAACACGGCAGAACAAAAAATAAATTAAGGCCATGTGAGTCTTATAATTAATTAGTAATTAACTTACAAAGTTTGAAGCAGGCAGTGAGGAATTGTGTTGCTGAAAAAAAGACTATAAGGTACTTAAATCTTGGGGGTTTTATCTGTTGCTCCAAGATTTGGATGCGATGACATGTTATAAGAAAACAAGCACTTGCGCATTGTTGAAATTTGGCTGATCAAGTTGTAAAAATCTTGTTACATATCAAGGAATAAGCATTTACCCCCTTTACAAGCATAAAAATTTGCTTTCATCATGCTTTCTTGAACTTTTTTATGACCACTTAAAAAGGCTGCAGAAGTCTTTTGGGTGTTTTAAATGGATCTTTTTGTTCCAGATTCAAAAAAGGACTGAATAGATTTTTTTGAGGTTCAGAAAAGCTGCCACAAAATGACACTATGTCTTTTGGGGCCTTTTTGCAAACAAAAGTAGGAAGTCGAATTACTAGAAGTTGAAATGATGTTTCAGAGATCCATCTGATATTAATTCAACTCTTTCGTGCACAAACACCCTGGAAATTTTTCTCTTAGTTTCCAAGGTAAGATGGAGAGAGGATTTCTTGGGTCACAGCTTTGTGGCATTTTTGAACAGAAAGGAATTTACACCCTCCATTGCAGCTGGATACATTTAACAAAGCCAGGAGGGGCTGGCACATTTGCTCCTCCCAGACAGCCAAGGTAGCGAGCTCCCAGGGGTGGAGGAAAGGAGGAGAATGCTTTATATAACTCTGAATTGTTCCAGATCAGAATTGACTGCAATAATGAAAGGAGTGTCCACACTAAAACATTACAGAATACCTCGAGCGAAGGCAGCCGGCTGCGCTCAGGCAAGGAGCGGAACCCGAAGAAGGAGAAGACGGACAGCGCAGACGCTCAACAGCCGCTGGTGAACGGAGTCCCCTAAACTGCATAACTCTGAAGTCATATTTCCTATACTGTTTCAGTAATTCCTATTCCATGTTAGAGAAACTTGTTAGGCCAAAGACAAATAGTAGGCAAGATGGCGCAGGGCATGAAATGAACATATGTTCTCTGTTAGCCTTTTTTAACATCAACAGTATGCAGTTGTTTTCAGAATAAGAAGTTATTCAAATATTTGCATAAAAATACCTGAACTTCCGAAAATCGCTTCCAAGTACATATTGCAGTTCAAACGATGAAAGATTCTTTTTTGTTTGTTTTAAAAATACTGAGCTGTGCATTGGTAAACTTTCTGTTCAGTTGTACCATTTTAACACATCGGGTCAAATTCACTGCTCAATTTCAATTTTCAGAATAAATAGTGTTTGCAGTAATCAAATTGGCTTCTGTTTTCAATCTAACTTACCAGTTCTTCATGAAATGCTATGTCGTTTTATGTCCTGTGTCAGTTCACATTCTGGTCCACCTTTTTCAATATTTTGGTGGACCCTGAAATCTGTGTGATGTAACAATTGTCATCTTCATTAGCAAAAAAGTTGTATGATCTGTGCCTTTTTTATATCTTGGCAGGTAGGAATATTATATTTGGATGCAGAAATCAGGGAAGATGAGTTGGTAACACTAAATGTAAAATATATGTAGCAATCCTTGTCAGACGTTAGTACTTTATAGACAAGTGCATGCTTTCCATAATTTTTTCCTTACATAAACATTCAGTTAGGCAGTTATAAGAATAGGAAATTTATTTTGCACTGAAGATTTGGCAAATAGTGTTATTGAAAAAGGGGTGTAATTTTTTTCTTTGTAGGCAGTACAGAAGCTTTTTTTTTAAAAAAAAAAAAAATTAAAAAAAAACTTTCCATTGTGGAAAACTAAAAAACTCATTGTTACTGAGGGAACAAGTGTAACATGTTCACAAGCTAGTAATGTGTGCCTGCTGTTTGGCCAGATGACCAGCCTAAAGCATTGATGGTTTTCATCCTCCCAAAATTTTTGAATTGCTTATTTTAATTTGGGGGCTATTTCAGGAGAGGTGGGAAGAAAGTCACCACATGTCATGCCCTGGCAAGTACAGATACAGTAGTCAAAAATATTGAAGGTAAAACAAAAGTTCTTCATATTTTGAGCTGCAAGGTCCTAATTACCAGCCAATATGAAGGTGTCACAGAATTTGGTCCAAACTACAGCTGTACACCAGGGAAGGGTGGGAAGTGGTGGGAGGAGCTGTGCTTTCTTTTGTTTCTAATCACACATTAAACTTACTGGGCACAACTGCATAAGGACCTTCATTTTAGTCCATTTTTATTCAGATTACTCCAGAAGGAGAGCCACTGTTTATGTACAGAATTGTACAAACTTGACCTTGCCTCTGATGTATTTTGTGAGTTTTGTTTCTTTGCTTTCTTCATTCTTTTTTTTCCTTGCATACAGGTGAGCATACTAAAACTGGCAACGAACTGCACATGATTTAACAAATATAAAAATGTCTTAAAAAGTATTGCCAAACATTAATGTTGATTTCTAGTTATTTATTTTGGGAATGTATAGTATTTGAAAACAGAAATTGGTACCTTGCACACATCATCTGTAAGCTGTTTGGTTTAAAATACTGTAGATAATTAACCAAGGTAGACTGACCTTGTAATGTAACTGCTCTTGGGCAATATTCTCTGTACATATTAGCTACAACAGATTGGATTTTATGTTGACATTTGTTTGGTTATAGTGCAATATATTTTGTATGCAAGCAGTTTCAATAAAGTTTGATCTTCCTCTGCTAACTGATGTTGATGCAATCCTTATGAATGATTGCTTTAAAAAATCTCAGCTGACAGAAAGTAGAAAGTATTTCTTTGTTTAGACTTTAACTGTAGCCATTGTTTATTTACACATTTTAGAAAAGTCTCAAATATTACCAGTTTTCAAAAATACAGCACATAATGCTCAAGAAGACACAGTCTCGTCATGGAATGGTACAGTACCTGTTGAGTGGTCACACTTCATGCACTCATTTCTCACATTCAGTGCTTGAGTTCACTAAGGTGCTAACCTGGGTAAATGTGAAATTACTAAACCACAGTCTGACTAATTGGCTGCATTCCATTTCCAAGTGGGGGTTATGACCTTTTGCAGTATTTATGTACTTAACATATATCCCTTTCAGTTCGTATTCCAGTGGTTTTAAATGTTATTAAGTTTCAACAAATTAAACTGTGAATCTAAATGTACACTTTTATTTTGAAAAGTCATGTTGTTACAAAACTTGAAAGTGCAACAAATGTCTGATGCTTGAGTTCAGGTCCGTCCTATTGGTAACTATTATAAAGTATGGTCTAATGAATTAAAATTATTTTTAAAATAAAGTTCTTTGAAAGAGTGAGAGGTATTTGTGAATCATGCCAAAGTCTAAATTCAGTAGGGTTAAGCTCAAAGCCTTTGAATTAACAAATAGAAAGTCTGTGTTTCTGTTGTTTACTGAATGCATTTTTGTTAATGATGGTGGTGAGTTAAGATTTTCAGAGTTATTAAAACTTTGTCAAGGAAAAAATCTCTTTATTCAGCTTTTTTGAAGCAGATAAAAATCTCTATGAGCACTCGTGAGTTCAAGAAGGTACTAGGTTTAGTTTCTTGAATACAGAAGTTACTTCAATCAGTTACTGATGAGCTTTTTCAGCCATTTTTTGTCTCTAATATCAAATATTGTGTGCCGTGCTTTATTTGCCCAGTCCAGGAAGGACACTGAGTGCTGTGAGTATGGTACTGAGTGTAGACCCTGCTTCTTCCTACAAGCACTTACAGTGCAAGGCAGCTTCTTTTCCTGAACTGCAGTATGTTTCCCTGCAAAACCCTTCAGTACTGAATATTAAAAGGGAAAACTTAAGCTTCCAGTGAGTATTTGTCATTCATTTCAGGAACCCTGCTGCACAGTTCTGCTAAGTTCTCTGCTAATCTGCAAGAGAACATGAGTCTCAAATATTTTTATCCTGTGTGTTGTTAAATTTTGTCTATTTCCAGAAGCAGCAAGACTTGGAGTGGAATACCTGTGTTAAGGGGTGGGAGAGATGTGTTGCTGGTCCTGGTGGCTGCTTAAAATAATTTTTTTAAAAGTGACAAGGCTGAGCTGGTTGTTTCCACAGTGGTGTGTACTAAGCTTGTTCACTGTTCACTTGAACTTTACAAAGATGATAGTCAAAGAGTCTTTCCCAGACTTACTCACACCTATGAAAATTGGGGTGACTAGGACATTTACACTGTTAAGGTACTAAGGCAGTTCAATATATGTTAGGAAAAGTGAGGTTAGACGTCCTGAGCTTAGTGTTCTGAATAGATTCCAGTTTGATCACAGGGTTCTCCTTGCCAGAGAGAGGTTCATTAGACCTAAGCACAATGTGGGTTTCACATCATATTTTTATACTGTGATTTACAGAAACAGCTCTTTACTCTTTGGCACTGTGAGTCTTTGACAGAGGACTGTGGATCTTTTGCCTGCATCAGGGGATGAATCTGGTTTCCTACAAACAATTTTTTAAAATGCATTGCGCATCTGTTACTTGTGGTTTCACAGTTACAAAGGTCATTCATCTCAACCAGTTTGATAGAAATAATTGCTGTTAAACCCAGATGAGTCAGTTGCCATAATTACTCTTTTTTTACATTGTTTAAAAATTGCTTTACAGTAGACTTTAAAGCAGTAATTTTTGTGTGCTTTGAGTACTGTATGGAATTGGATAATAAGAGCAACAATCATAGGTAATTTTGTGTATCTACTGAAAATTCAGTAGGAGAAGATGTTTTCTTACGGTTTTGCACTGAATTTAAGAAACTGGTTTCCAATAAAAGCAGTTAATTTAAAGCAAAAAATGATCACACAGATGTAGTCTATAAATGCTAAGAACTGGACATTGCAGAAATGGTATAGCAAACATTTGGGGTGGTTTGGGGTTTGGATGTGCTTTTTTGCCTGGTGGATTCAGGCCGAGCCTCAGGTGTAGACTAGAGCTACAGCAAGGGGAGTCAACAGTCCTAAATGCAGTAAAATCAGTAAGTGCTCTATTTAAAATGAGGGATGATTTTCTGTGACTTAACAGTCTGAAAAGTCCCACATCAGAATTGCATCACACTGTCTGGAGTGTTCCATGAGATAAAGCAGCGTGGAAAATCTCACTTTCATGTAAGTCATGTGCTTCAGAAAAGGAAGGTTTGTGGTTTAGACATTCCCAAATATCTCCTCATTGGTACTGCTGTGAGTGGCTGAGTCTAGTCTGGGTATAGAATTAAACAATGAAACTGAGGGTACTGTGTATCACTGCTTATTTTAGCAAGCTAATGCTGCATACAAATGAGGTTAAAGAGAGCCACCTTTTAAATTCATTATGCAATTAACTGAAATGAGGGGAAAAAAAACATGCATGTGAGTAAGTTTTTTCAGGCTCACCAGTTCAGATGGCTGTTGTAGCAAACTACAACTGCTTTAGGCAGCTCATCCGTTTGGAGAACTGCTGATGTGATGGCATCTGCATTTACTTTAGGCTTCTGTATATTTTATAACCACTGCTCCCTGTCTATTCAGAGCCTTTCCTTAATAAAAGGAATGGAAGTGGTCGAATCCTAGAGTGGTCTGGGTTGGAAGGGACCTTAAAGATCACCTAGTTCCCATCTCTGCCTTGGGCAGGGACACCTTCCCATAGCCCAAGTTGTCCAGAGCTCTATCCAACCTGGCCTGGAATGCCTCCAGGCACAGGGCATCTGCAGCTTCTTGGGGCAACCTGTGCCAGGGCCTCACCACCTTCATTGTAAAAAAGTTCATCTTTATATCTAGTCTAAATTGAAATTCTCTTTTAGTTTGAAACTGTTACCCTTTGTCCTTTTGCACAAGCCCTGCTAAAATGTCCCCATCTTTCTCGTGTAGCCCCTTTAGGTACCGGAAGGGGCCCTAATGTGTCCCCAGAGCCTTCTCGAGGCTGAACAACCCCAGGTCTCTCAGCTTGTCTTCACAGCAGCGCTGTTCCAGGCCTCTGGTCACCTTCATGGCCCTCTGGACAAGCTTGAAAAAGTCCATGTCTGTCATATGAGAGAACTTGTGGTCTAACTCCAGCCAGCAACCCCACGGAGCTGCTCACTCACTCAGTGCCCTCTTCCCCCTCCACCCTCTCAGTAGGGATGGGAATTAGGGGAAACAAAAGAGTAAAAATTGTGGGTTGATACAAGAATAGTAATTGAAAGACAGTATAATACAATAACAGTAATGAAAAGGAGCAAAAGAGATGAAATCCAAGAGGAACAAGAGCTGCAAAATACAATTATTCAATACACTGACCAATGCCCAGCCCATCCCTGGGCAATGTTTGGCATCTCTCTTCCAGCTCCTGGGCATGATGTGCCATGGTGTGGAATCTCCCTTTGGCCAGTCCAGGTTGGCTGTCATGGCCATATTCCCTCCTGGTTTCTGGGCACCTGCCCCCTTCCAGAGCATGGGAACTTAAAAGTCCTTGATTGAGAGCAAGAACTGCTTGGCAACAACTAACCATCGGTGTGTTTTCAACACTATTCTCATCCTAAATCCAAGGCACAGCACTGTGCCAGCTACAATGAAGAAAATTTAACTCTATCCCAGCTGAAATCAGGCCAGATCTCCAGAGCTGGTTGCAGTACACCAGGTGGGGTCTCAAGAGAGTGGAGCAGAGGGGCAGAATCACCTCCCTTGACCTGGTGGCCATGTTCCCTTTGATGCAGCCCAGGATGGGGTTGGCTTTCTGGGTCTAAGAAAGATCTGTGTCAGATTTGTGTTTCAAGTGTGCAAATAATTTGGTGAAGCAATGATGTGATGCTCTTACCTAATTAATTCACCTTTCATGGGTTAGTGAGAAGCTCTAACTTAAGCATTCTGACCAAACTTTTTGATTTGAGAGGAGTATATTTTGATCTCTTCTCTATTACCTGGTCTGCACAATTAGGTGATGTTTCTGTATTGTACACTGGAGTGTGATTGGTAAGAGTATAAACTTGTTTTTGACTTGGTCAATTAGAAGACTTGAGAGGCTTTCCAACACTCTCAGCAGGGGCTGATTTTTCCCAAAGCACACTGAATTTTTTCTGGCCCCTCTGTTGATCCATCCTGTTCCGTGCACCTGAACGGGGGTGGTCGCTGTGACGTGCTTTGGTTCCACGGTTGTCGAGGCATTCTGCTGTTGCTGCACCCTGGGGAGCTGCTCGTGCCCTGCTCCAGCAGGGCTGGAGGAGACAGCAAAAGAAGTAAGTAATGGCAAGAACAAGAATTTTCTCTTTATCTTCTTTTCCTTCTCCCTTGTTTTCCCAATTTGTCATGAGTGTTACTGGATTTTAGTAAGTCTCTTGGAAAACATGATTCGTGTCCTCTTAAGAAATAATTTCATATCACCAAAGTAGTTTCTCCATGGGACAGAACATGGGTGTATATTTCTCTATAGCACAGGTGCATCCGAGGGCAGGGAAGCTTTCCTCACTGAGCAGCAGGAGTGCAGGAAGAGCTGACCCTACAAAGGGCGATGTCCGTGTGAAATGCACTCAGTCTTTTCCCTGTACAGCACTTCAAAAAATGGGGTTCTTCCCTCACCAACACTAACAAATTGTCTCTAGGTTTAAGTTGTCTTTACAATTAAGTGGTATTAATTGACAAAAGACCTTTTTAGGGTAAAACAGGAGGGGCAGGCAAAGTGAAATAAGGCATCTGGCAAAGTAGTCATCAGGGGCTGCTTGGGGGTACATACCCAACTTGAACCTGCTGTTAAATTACTATGAATCACATGGGGATTTCTAGAAGTGTTTCATCCATAATGGCATTTTGAACCACCTTTTAAAAATGTTAGCCAAAGCTCTTCATGTGCTCCAGTCGTGAAAAGAGTGAAGAATTCAGTGAGCTGAACTAGAATTCAGTTTTAAGCTTTCAAAAATTATTCATTCTTCACTCTTGATTTTGTTCATTGAATTTGGATTAAAATTTTTAGCTAAAAATTATCTTTTTAAGTGCCAGGTGTCCAGCTCTGGGACTCTTCAGATGAATAATTTTTTGGCTAGTCACTGTTAACAAGATGCCTTCCTTTAAACTTTATTTAAATGAGTAGTTTCTCCAAAATCATTTATTGCCACTATATACACATATATTTTCAATGGGTTTTGGCCTCCTCTTTCTTGCAAAAAAGGTAGTCCTGCTCTGTGCAGCAATCAACTCTGAGGCTTGCTCTAACCCATAAATATGAAGTTAAGATGAATAATTTGTTTTATGCAGGACCCTATACCTATTACTGCTCTTGGTTTTATTGCAGTAATGCTGCCCTTTGGCACCCGTCGAGCGTGGGTCTTCATGGTCCTGCTCCTGCTTTGTAGCATCCATTCACGTGAGTATTGCAAGGACAAAAACATTTTCAAAGAAGCAGCAAGTACATTTACTAGCAAGAAAGTTGCAGGTTTTGTTGTCTTGGAAATGACTGGAAAATACTAAGAAATATTACAAGCAATTACTTCAGATTCGATTGCTCAGTTCTGAGACCTAAATAGAGCAAAATATTTTTTTTCCTTCAACTGTAGTTCCCATTTCACTCTGTGCACCTGTACAAGAAATACATGCTGTTTATTTCATCCCTGGCAATGCAACTTGCTTTTATTTTACAGATGATGATAGATTTTTCTATTTTTTACCCAGTTATAGATTCTTCTTTTTTTCCTCCAACTTCTTTTTCAGCATACTATTAAAGGTGTTCTTATAGTCTGTTGAGAATTGATGTATTTGCTTACTACAGCAGATGACTCAAAGTAATTAGAAAGGTTTTTATCTGATAACTTGCACTCACAACAGAAGTTAAGTTTGGTCATCTGACACATGTATAAAGGATCAGTCCAAACATGTTTGTATTTGATCCTTAATGCATTGAGAAACCAGACCTCGGATCCTTTTCATCTCCTGGTGAAATGCTGGCAGTTGCTGTGTCATTCTAAAAGGCTTCCAGGGTGGGTGTGAGCTCTGACATAGATATAAATGTGTAAGTACAGCAATGGCCATTAAACCTGTGTGTATGGCTCGTGTCTCTTTAAACCCTCATATGAGAGAGTAATGGGTAGTGCAGCCAGGGTTTTCAGATAATTCTTACCAACTGAATGTTGGAAACCTCATCTCATGAACTTCCTATGAAGTCATTACAAAGTCTTAAAATTTTTCTGTTCTGTCTTGTTTACTAGCAAGGAGAGGGGCCCCATTGATGCCTTATGCTTTAACTTCCATATTTTTCAAATCCTGCACTGCCTAGTCTGTAACTCTGAAGTTTCTTGTAGCCTGTTCACTTCTGCTCTCTTGTGCCAGGTAGACATAACAAAGCCTCTCCAGGCCTGCTCTCCTCTCAGACCATCCTAGGCCCAAAATGTGTAAATCAAAGCCTCTAAAGGGAGGGCAAGCTTGGGGAAACTACATCATTAACTGAACCTTTAATTGGAGAATTAAACCCTGATACGCAAATCAACCAAACCTATAAAAGTGTGAAGAACTTGTGACCTGTTGTCCATCTTGGGGTCCATCTTGGCAGTAGCCTCTGGCTCCCAGGGAGTACTTTTGAAGGCCTTTCAAATAAACACCTACCTTTATTCCCTTATTCTTGTCTAGCCTCTGTTTTTAGGTGGCATCTCAAGGCATCACCATGACATAACTGTCATGTGAGCTTCAGTGGTCACATTTCTGTTACACGATAGTGTCAGATTCTCAATTTTGACAATACCTTTAATTCTCTCTACTCTATTCTTCTTTTTCCCAAGGTAGTTTTTTATGGCACAGATGAGGCAAGTTGTACCCCAGGACAAGCAGAGAATTTATGCTCCTGATGCTGTTAGCTGAAGAATTATCCAAAAGACTGAAGCTGTTCATTACCTTAGTTTTTGGTTAGGCTGTGATCTCTCTTCTGTTCACAAGGAGCTCTAACACCACGAAATGGCTTTCAGCAAACTCCATCACTGAAAGCTATTAAAGTGGTGATGGTGTAAGTTTCTCTCACAGAGAGAAAAAAGGCAAGCAGGTGGGAATTCTGGGTCTCTTTTTTCCCACTCCTTGGGGAGTGGTTGATTGCCAGTGGAGTCCTACTGTGATTTGCACTTTTGGTTTAATGAAAAAGAGATCTGGGAGGCAGAAAGGTTTACTGAGGCTATATTTTTTTAGAATAGTGTAAATGAAAGGTGATTGGGAAGTCCAGGAGTAAGAAATCAGTAGGTTTTGTGTAAACAGTGCAGTACCTCTATATTTAGGGATGTTTTGCTTTTCTATGCAACTGCAGTAGGTCACTGTCTGAAATAAGATGCTGAGATAGATGCATGTTTGCATGTGTCTAATAAAGGTGCCTTTCACCATGTTTCTGTGTTTTAATTGGGGTCTGATCTTTATCTAAAAAGCTGAAAGTTCTGCTTGTGTGCATAGGAGAAATAGAACTACAGATACAGCAAAGCATTTTCATGTAACCTGCACCTCATAGGTGAGCAGCAGGGCTTTTTATCCTTGACAATTTCCACCTGAATGGATTCTTTAATTTAAATTTTACAGCTTTAGTTCTTTACTCATTGTGGTTCATGAAGCAATTTAAAGCAATATAAGTGAATACAACAGAAAGACATCTGTGCTTAACCTTGCTAGCCATCAGTAGACACAGTTCCTGATGACTGTAAATGCCTTCCTAATGAGTGATAATCAGTATGAAAATGTCATTGCTTTAATTAATTACGGATAGTTTTGATGGTAATGAGCTAATCATTACGAACCTTCAGTTCTTGCAGCACCGATTCAGACTGGTTCAGGACAGAGTGGAGAGGCACCCAGCAAGCCTAACATGACAATGAAAGGTGTATTCGAATCTTTCTTAAGCTTCTTCAGGCCAATGAGTAAGTGTCACTTCACTGCAGCATTGTTTCTCTCTTCCCTTCCCACTTCTGCCTCACTTCCAGTCCACCCTCCCTCCCCTACCTGTCAGCAGTTAATGTGTTTAAAACCCTCGGTCTAATACTGTAAAACTCACTAGAGCTCTTGAAAATGGGATTGCTAAGTGCCTCTTTGGAACAATCACAGATTTGTTTGCATTCCTACCCTCCTGCAAAACCTTCCATCACCAGGGATGTGACTGTGCTGGAAATGCTGAAACTACACTGAAAGTTTGGCATTGGATCCACCATGCTTAGCTTTGTTGCCTCTCATCTGAACGAGTTTTCTGGTCTTCCCACGTACACATAGAGAGAAAAGAGAATTTGGCACAGCCTGAATGAGAGAAGGATTTTGTCCCACACGGGTGTCTCTCCCACTTCTACTGGCTAAGGAAGGCTTAGGGGCCTGTTAGGTTAGAATGATCCATTCACCTTTGGACTGCTGAAGTTAAATTACAAGAACTACATTATTTCATAAAATTATTGAGGTGGAAATCACAACACTAATTTGCTAATATCAAAAAGAAAGAGAATATTTACGAGTACAGAAAAGATTTGTTACATATAAAAACTGCCAGCCTGGTTCCATAATCAGACCACAGACTGCTAGGAAGGAGAAGCAGAAATGCAACTTTTCACTTGGTGTGTTTCTGCATTAATATCAGTGTGCCTCCACCACTATTGCTCACATGTAGCCCTAAGTAAACACAGAGGACTGGTGAAGATCCTGATCCCCCCATTTAACAAACTGAAACTGGCTACCAGGAATGTCTCTGATAAATGTGAGACTGACAGTACAGCCAGTCCTGGGGGTGTTGTTGGAGCCAAACGATGCTTTGCAGCTGCTGCATAACATAAGGGATGCGATACAATGTTTTATAGGAATTAAATATTCAGAGACATGTACTATTTGTAACTATCCTACACATTTAAGCCATTCCCACAGAGTATCTCATGACTATCAATAAATCTGCTATTAAATAGAAAATCTCAAAAATTGCTTAAATGTGTTGTTTAATAACTGGATTGGATGTCATAGGGGATTTTTCCTATCAGCTGATTTTCAGCTGCTTGTAGAAACAAATAATAAGTGTCAAACAGAGATGGTTAGTTGCAGTATAGTCCTTCAGTAAAAAAAAAAAAAAAGCCTTCAATTTCTGGTGGTTTTTTAATAAGAAACAGTACAGTCAGAAAATTTAGTTTGTCTTTTTCACTTATGTTACAAACCTAAGTACAAAAAACTGGCACAATGGTGTTTAGATTCAGCTTTGTAATAGATTCTTACAGAAACAAAGCAAATTACTAAAGATTTTCTATGGCATGATTTAGCTCTTCTGCTAATTTCAATATAAAAATTGGTTAGATTTTGGGAAAGAACATACTTTAATGTCAGTGATGCTGTTTTCTGGCAGATTTAACTAATCAAAACATTCTAGAGACACCAAAGTGATGCTTTCCTGTTTCACATTGCTCCCAGGATAGACATCTTACCTAATATTTTTTTTTTTTTTTTTTTTTAAAGCTTGCCGCCTCAGCAGTGAGCGACTCTTAACTCCTTGTCCTGTAGAAAGCCTGAACATGTCTGAATGCACAAAACATCACTGCTGTCCTTTCAGAATTGGCCAGGATGAGCAGTGCTACATGCCAGTGAGAGATGGTGAGTGTGCTGCTCTGGGCTACTGCCCCATAACAAATCCTGCCCCTGGTCACACAATACAGTTCTCATTGCTGTTTATACCTTCAGCCTTTCAGGACACCCCTCTCTTTAAAGTAACTGTAAGCTTGCATGTATTTCTTCTTCTATAGTAATAAAGGAATCAATTAATTGATAGAAAATTTTCTGGATATCTTGACAAGAAAAGAACAAGTGCCATATAAATAAATACGGTCACATATGTCGGTACAAAGAATGAAGTAAAGGCTTTGTTTGTGGAAAGCGGGGGTTAATCCAAAGTGGTAACTCCATGAAAGTGCTGTGAAAAAAAAGTGAAGGAACTGGATGTATTTTACATGGTGAAGAGGAGGCTGATTGGTTATTTAATAGCTGCTGAAGACTGTGTAGAAGAGAAGTTACTAAGATGAGAGTCACAAATTCTTCCTGGAAGAACCAGATGATTTAACAAGTGGGAATTGCCACTAACTGATGCTTGGGAAATTTAGCTCAGACATTAGGGGAAAAAAGTTCATCAGAAATTTGATGGAGTCTCCAACCTTAGAGGTTTTCAAGACTTGGATATAACAAGACACAACTCACTTGATCTCACACTGGTAGTAGCCTTGCTTCAAGAGGAAGATTCATCTCCATGACCTGTGGAAGTCTCTTACAACCAAAATGTCAGTGGTTGTGTGTTATCAAATTCCAGTCTTAACATTACATTTTACCTCCTTTTTTTCCTTTGACCATTAACTTGGTGGGCATGATTTTTTTTTCTCATATGAAAGACTGCAAAAAACTATTTTTTATAGACCTATCTTTGCTTGTAACTCCAGGGTTGTCTTTGGTCTACTGAAAGAGTTCTATCAAATCTCAATTTTTATCATGATTTTTTCCTGTTTGTATAGCTTTCTAGAAACAGTTGTTTCTTTTCATGGTGAGGTTGCTTCAACAAACTGAAAAAAGCAAATAATTTAGAGATGTTTTATTAGAGACAATTATTGGGTGTGGAAGGGACCTCTCACAACCACAGAGTTAATCCTCCCTGTTCTACCAAAATCAGCTGCAACAGGTTTGCCAGGGACTGTGTCCAGTCAAATTTTGAATTTGTCCAAGGACAAACAGCCAGCAATGTAGGAAGAGTTTTCAGACACAAGCAATCTTGCCAAACATGGATGTTAAGTTAGTAAAATTAATCCATAATGTAGAATTTAATTATTTTGCTCTTCCTGGTATAATTCAGCATCCTTCCATTGATTTCAAAAGTGATACCCCAGTTTCTAAGAAGAGATGACTTAATACAAATATGAAACCCCAAGGTTACTTGTTGGCTAACATGAATTCACCTTCTCTTGTTTGTGCTTCTTCAGGAGCAAGCTGAGGTCAGGATAAGACTTTGAAATTTCTCTTGTGCTTGAGCAGCTCCACATTCCAGTGCTGCTGCAGTGTAGTTACTACTAGCCAGATAATTTTTAATTGAAGAAAGTATTATCCAGTGTGATGCCATCAGAATCTGTTTCTTAGTTAGGGACATATGACAGAAATTAAATGTTTTAATAACATTCATTCCCAGCTTGGGCCTTTATATTATATATAAAAGACACTTCACTACAGCAAGAAGAAAAGCTGTACAGTGAAAATTATAGCTCTTCTGCTCATTTTTAAGATACATACTCAAGCAAATTTTAAAACTAAATATGCTTATTCAGCTGCGACTGCTTGATTCCTCATTCCAGTTAGGCTTTGATTGTTTGGACATCAATATCAAGGGCTGACTATTTTACAGAATTATTTGTTCATAGATTAATGAGCTCCTTGAATGCTCCTGGATGTACAGCATATGTCCAAAGAAAATGCAAACACTTACTGTTTGCCTTGTAGCAATCTGTTGACAAAAGAGAACCACTTAGCAGATATTAGACTCACGGCAGTTGTGTTTGTAAGCTGGGCACAGGCTGCATACTGAATGGTTCTTCTCGTTGCCAGGTTTGTCTTTAATTTCACTAGGAATAAAATAAGGCCTTAAGAAAGTGCTACAAAAGTTATGAACTGAAGGAGATAAATAAAATTCATTTGAAAGATTTTGTCTCCATTCTTAAAGCAGCTTCTAAGGGACTTTGATTGTTTTGCTTAACTGTTATTTATTCCCCGCACTCAACCCTGCCCTGTGCCCTGGGCTCACTCAAACCCCTGAAACTAAACAAACACTTGTGCTTTTCAAACTCAAGTGAAATTTGAGGCCAGTTCTTTCTCATCTGAGCTCATTTCTAACATCTACTTTTTTGCCATTGTGCTGCTGAATTATGGAATTGTTTAGGTTAGAAAAGACCCTTGTGATCATTGAGTCCAACTTCAAATTCATCCGAGAGATGGCAGTTGTCCTTGGCATTTACTAAAGTCTTCAGGTATGAGTGTGTCTTAAGGTGTGAGTGCTGTCAGAACTTTGCTGACAAAACATCTGTCTGAGCTAAGTAGCAACATGGCTGTGACTTCATGGCAGTAAAGATGTCTGTCTTAGAGGCTGATGCTGTCACCTGACCCTCAATGTCTTTATCAAAATTATTCAGAACTAACTCAAACTTCTGCTGCCTCTACAGATGTGCAGCTGGCCATTCGAGTGGTTCTGCTTGTTGGAGGAGGATTTTTGATTTTGGGGTTTCTACCAATCTGTTGCTGTGCCTTTTTGCAGAGGAGGTAAGTGTTAGAGCAGACCAAATTTATGAAGTACTGTTTCTAAATGGTGAAAATATGGAGAATTGGTGTCTTTTAAGTAGGTGAGGGGAGAACAGATTGGAAAAAAAAAGGGCAGGAAACTAATGTTCAAACATAAAAGATGAGTCCTTCTATTTTGAAGCTACATAAAACAGAATCAATTTGGCTTAAGGAGAAAAAAAGGTTATTTAATGCCCCAGTACTC
The DNA here is from genome assembly GCA_026261815.1 of Monarcha castaneiventris obscurior. NCBI lineage: Eukaryota > Metazoa > Chordata > Aves > Passeriformes > Monarchidae > Monarcha > Monarcha castaneiventris. The sequence goes on from JAMPIT010000539.1 coordinate 6,324,984, forward strand.
TTTCTAAAGACCTGGATATAAAAGACTTGGACTTAATCTTACTTCACTGGCTTGGGAAGTTGCACGCAAAACACGAAAGCAGACTCCCTCCAGGACAGACCTGGAGTTATGCAGTAAGACAAGGAAGGGAAGAACAAAGTATGAGACCTGAATAGAGTAAGAGAGATGAGCTCTGAGTTGGGAATTAATTATTTCTAATGCTTCTAACATGCAGTGTGGGGTTTTTAATGTATAGGGCACATTACAGCCTGTGAGTTCTATGCAAGCAATTTAGTGTTTGATACTGTGAAGGGTTTCAGCATGTGTATGTGTTCTCAGGATACAGGGAAAATGGAAACTCCACAACATCAAGGTCATTAAACTGACGGAATGAATTAACATAACGGTGCTTTGTTCTGCTGGGGTGGTAGTTCATATTGAATGGCTGGTGCTACAGCCTGGTTAATATGACAGAATTGTCTTTTTAGTGAAGATTTTTTCCTCCAAGTGTTAAACTTTTGGTCTGCTAAGATATAGTAGTCTGTGTGGGATCATATACTTGCGTGTATACACACACACGTAGACTTTACTAATGAGGCTGCTTAGCAGATGGCTGTTTGCTGTGGATCCCACATTTTGACAAAACCTGCTGTGAAAATCTCCACATTACATCTTACACTGTGCTCAACAGCTGATGCTCAGCATACAGATAGCTGCACTGAGTCATCAGTGACTCTGAAAACAGGAGGCAAAGAATCAACATGAAATTACCATAAATTTTCTGGAAAATGAATTAATATGTGTTCATTTTGGGAGAATTCACATTAATGTTTAAATGATCATTTCTGTGTTTTTTCATAGCCAGTGAAACTAGGAATTTTGCTCTTCTGCTATGACTTGGTTTTTTGCTTTGTTTTTTAATGCAGTAATTAACCAGATGCTAAATGGTTTAGATTTCCAACATCATATATTTGAATTCTGGGAAAGGTGCAATCCTATCACACTGTAACTTTGAGTTTTAACAGTTTTTGTAACTTTGAGTTTTAACAGTTTTTGTAACTTTGTGTTTTAACAGTTTTAGAGACAGTTGATAGAGCTTCGAAAAACATTCCTTTAATAAGCCAAAAACCTTCTCTTTGGATAGAAAGTCTTTTGTTTTCAACATTATACAGCATTGTTGAGAGTCTCTATGTACAATGCCAAATCTGTACTGCAACTGGTGTGCACTAAAGTAAAATTTGTTTTCTAGAGTTATCAAAAAAAAGTAAGAGAACTTTTGCTGATGAAATTTGGGATAATTGTTTAACTCCACTTTGCCTCTTTTAGAGTAAATTGCACGGTTTCTGTAGCATGGCCAGACAAAGAAAATGTAGGAGCATGGAATTCCTGTAAAACTGAGAGAGGAAGTTGAGTACTCCTCTCCTTGCCACACTTGATCAACTCTAGTAATTTCCCAAGCCAGTGAGGCTTTGTTACTTTCCACATCCCCATGGACAAACTGTGTGTTTGCCTCCTTCCCATGGTGTTTTTCATGCAGGAAGCAGAATCTACACGTCTGTTCCCTGCCAACTGGCAATTTCCCTTGTGTGCTACCAACACAGTATCTCCTGTCTAGAGCTGTGCTCTGATGCTTTTCCTGTGTCCATAAATGTGCCAGTCTACCTTATTCCTCTCAGTTTTGTTAGTCTGCTTTAAGAACCACATGCAAGTTCTTAAAGTAGGTTAAAACACTAAACTTTAGAAAAATGCAGGTGCACTTAAATAGTGCTGCATTTGAATAATATTGCATAGATTATAAAAATAGAATTAGAAAAGTCTTCATTCCTGCCCAATCCCTAGTACAGCTGTGGGAAGCAGCCCACAGAATTTTGTTGACTTGTTACTGGGGAAACTTCTGGTCATGGTTGCATTGTCTCCCCATCCTTGCCTGCTGGGGATGAGAAAAGCAACCCACAGAATCACAGAATCACCGAATCACCAGGTTGGAAGAGACCTTGAAGATCATCGAGTCCAACCCATGCCCTCACACCTCAACTAAACTAAATCATGGCACCGAGTGCCACATCCAATCTCTTTTTAAACACGTCCAGGGATGGTGATTCCACCACCTCCCTGGGTAAACCATTCCAATATTTTATCACTCTTTCTGTAAAAAACTTTTTTCTAATATCCAACCTGTATTTTCCTTGGCACAACTTAAGACTGTGTCCTCTTGTTCTGTCAGTTGTTGCCTGGAAAAAGAGACCAACCCCCACCTCACTACAACCACCTTTCAAGAAGTTGGAGAGAGTGATAAGGTCGCCTCTGAGTCTCCTTTTCTCCAGGCTAAACAACCCCAGCTCCCTCAGCCGTTCCTCATAGGGCCTGTGCTCCAAGCCCCTCACCAGCCTTTGTTGCCCTCCTCTGGACACGCTCAAGTGTCTCCACGTCCTTCCTGAACTGAGGGGCCCAGAACTGGACACAGCACTCAAGGTGTGGCCTCACCAGTGCCGAGTATAGGGGAAGGATGACTTCCCTGCTCCTGCTGGCCACACTATTCCTGATACAGGCCAGGATAGCATTGGCCTTTTTGGCCACCTGGGCACACTGCTGGCTCATGTTGAGTCGGCTGTCAACGAGTACTCCCAAGTCTCTTTCTGCCTGGGCACTCTCCAGCCACTCTGTCCCCAGCCTATAGCGTTGCAGGGGGTTATTGCGGCCAAAATGCAGGACTTGGCACTTGGACTGGTTAAACTTCATCCTATTGGACTCAGCCCATCTATCCAACCATTCCAGGTCTCTCTGCAGAGCCCTCCTACCCTCCAACAGATCAACACACGCTCCCAGCTTAGTGTCATCTGCAAATTTACTAATGAAAGATTCAATACCCCCATCCATGTCATCAGTAAAAATATTGAACAGAACTGGTCCCAGCACAGATCCCTGAGGAACACCACTAGTGACTGGCCGCCAGCTGGATGCAGCACCATTCACCACCACTCTCTGGGCCCGGCCATCCAGCCAGTTCTTAACCCAGCAAAGAGTGCACCAAGCTGTGGGCTGCCAGCTTTTCCAGGAGTATGCTGTGGGAAACAGTGTCAAAGGCTTTGCTGAGGTCTAAATAGAGCCTGTGCAGGAGATCCTCTCCCAGGAAGAGCTGGGCAGCGAGGGGAGCCCCAGGCCTGTGTGTGCCTTGTGTGGACTGGGCAGTGCTGGGTTAATGGCTGGGATTGATGATCTTAAAGGTATTTTCAATCCTGAATGATTCCGTGATTCTGTGTGAATCAGGAGGTGAAATTCATGACGAAAATGTAAGAAGTGGGAAAAGCATTGAATGTTTTTCCTCACCTTAACCTTTCTTCTGGTGATGAATCTTATGATGGCCCCTGAAGTCAACTATAGCTTTGTGAGGTTTTTTCACTGGAGCTGGGATTTTATGGCTGAAGTCTAGGTGACCTTCTCTAAATTCCTACTTTGGAAGTCAACCAATTTCAACTGTTTTAATATGTTTCAGCCCGTGTATCAATCCTTTACAAAAGATAAGCAAAAAAGTACAGAAAATTGCACGGGAAAAAAGAGTACGTGGGAAAAAGGCTCATGATGAAGAGATTCATCGCCATTTACTGGAGTGACTTAAGAAAACCAAAAGGACAAAAAAAAAGAAGGTAAACTAACTTTGGGGTATTCTTTTGTTCTAAGTTTATTCATGTGTAGAATACTAAAGATATGCACTACCAAACACCCGCTGCCTCCTAGTGCAGTAGACATTGTCCAAAGGCACTGCTTGTCAGGGATCACCTTCAGGGATCACCTTTCTGTTGTGGGAGAAGTAGTGAGTTTGCAAGAATTCGATTGCTGTCCTGGGCTGCCAGCTGACAGCAGAGCCATGGACATTCTGAGGTTAAAGCTCTCTGCCACTTCAGTGTTCCTGATGTCATGTCCAAATTGTTGCATGAGAAAGTGGAAAAGCAATGGATTTGCTGTTTTCAGGAGAGGCAGGTCCATTCACAGACACTGAACAGCCTGTCTTTCTGTATGGATTAGGGGTGCTTTTTAGCTGAGGCATTCCCATAGCTCCATATCTTGGCATTCTTGGCATTCTTCCTCAATGCTGAAGAGCAATTGACTACTAAAATAAATGTCATCTGAATGTGAAATGCTATTTACTTCATGTGGCTGTGCCAAACTATAGCCTACTGAGGGTCACAATGAAATAAAAAAGTGTCAGGGAGGTCATTAGATAATAAGGAAATATTTCGGGGAGAGTATTGATCTGGCAGAAATGTAAAGGTCCCTAAATCAAGTTATACTCATGTTTGGGATTTTTTTTCTCCCTTTGGTGTATAGGAACATCCACCTGATCCTGAAGATCAAACAGAAGACACCAGGATTATTTGACTATCTCCCAGAAAATGACTCGGTTTTTTTTAGCATTGAAGTAATACAAAGTTGTTAACCCTTGATAATACTATTGATTTTGCAGTAAAAGTTTTTCATTCTAGTTTCTTGCACTCATTCCACACCTCCTGTACAAAAAAAGCCACTGGTAACACTGAAAGGCAAACTGCTCATGGCAACCCCTGGATAGTAAAGTCAGTGTTCCCTTCACAGAGTAGCATCGCTGTGGAGGGATATACAGATACCAGTTATGTGCCCAACTCAGCCTAGGGGTCAGTCTTAGATTGAGTATTGTCACTCATTAAACTGGTGAGAGGAAGCTTGCTCTGGTTCTGTATTGGATGGCCCCATAGTACAATAGTGCTACTCTTGCTGAGGAGAACAGCTAATTCTTTACCAGGCTACAGAGGATTTGGGAAATCTGTTGTTGGGCAATTGCTTTAAAGATATGCTTGGCAAAAATGCAAAGTACTTAAGGAAATGGTGAGAGTTTTGTCTCTGGAGTTGTTCTCTCCACTGGGCATCGCTGCACCACACAGCTTTTTTGATCTTAGGATGACCTGTCTCCCAAAAAGGGTGATTCCAAAATGCAATTTCTCTTCCATTTCCCCGTGGTGTAACAAAAATAAAAGAAATAAATATGTAACACTTTTCAACAGCTGCGTGCAGAGTAAGCACATAAAATAATGTCAGTAGAAGTCAGTATCACCCATAATAATGCAATCACTTGTCATATTTCTATGGGGCTGTGAGGTCCATGTAGCAAAATTTCCAAGAGCTACAACTGGCAGGAATGAAGACTTGGTCCTAAGATGGAGTGTAAATATTATGAGGGATTCTTAGAAACTCTGTACTTTCAGAATTCCCCATTTAAAACATTTTTCTTAGTTTCCTAAGTCCTAAAAATGGGATCACTTAAAATCCAAGTGTAATGTGGGTGGAATGTGCATATGGGCAATCTCATGAAGTTGTTGGAGTGCTTGCTGATGATCAGATGTAACTATATGCTTTTAAGCCTGACATTGCAACCATTGCCACAAGCATTATGTTACAGATGATTTGGTTAAAATTTTGCAAGCAAAAGTATTTCACTATTTTTGATGTGGAGCAGCAGAACAATGGAAACTGAATAGGGCACTGTTTGCCTTCTAAAGCTGATATGTATTTGCTCTTTTTTGATACTGTTTTTATGGAAGGTGAAGTATGTATATAGACATTTTGACAAAGAAAAAAACCAGTTTCCTGCTGCATGAATTCTGAGGCATTGCCACAACTGAACTGTGCATGTGACAAACCAGAGAAATCCTCGTGGCCGGTGATTATGGAGAGCAAGCTGTGCTCCAGAGAAAGTTAGGCTTTCACATGGTGCTTCATGATTTTGATTTGAAGGGCAATAAATTCCCCCAGTTTCCATGTCATTGGCAGCACAAGTGGTTTCAATGTCACATAACATCCTGAGAAAGGGACACACTCTGATAAAACAACCGCATTTAAGGTGAGCAATCAGTGCATCTGCAGTAACTGTATCTGGCAGCACCAGAACAAGAGGCGCATAAGCAAAATGTTCTGTTAGAGGGCGAGGTGAGATGAAAAAGCCACAGCCAGGGTTGTGTTCCCCTTAGTGGGAGAGCAGTTGAGAGCACAGTGCATGAACGTGGGTCCTGTCCTTCCCCATGCAGCAGCTTTGCTGTAAACGTGTTCTAAAAAGCTGGGGGTTTTGCTTTTCAGTTGGAAAAGACAGAAGTTCTGATTTTACATTTTCGTTTCTCTGTTAGCTTGACAATGCATTGAATCAGTAGCTGTCAAGCCATGGGTATTGCTTAAATAACTGCTATCTGTGCCTAAGATGTCATAATAGCTATTTCATTACTGTTGAAGGCCAAGATTGCCCCGTTAGGGTCAAAGCACAGATATTTATTCACAGGCCTCTGTGTGTGATGCAAACTGTATTGACAATGCCACAAAAAGGTGGATGCTTTGATCAGCTGATTGGCTGCTTGCTTCCACTGAATATTCAGATACCTTGCATAATATTTTTTTTTTGCTTGTTTTTGTGTTCCTGGGCCTAGGCATATTACAGAACAATTTCAACATGGGGTTACCCCACATCTAACTGAAACATGTCTTCTCCCCAGTGCCTAAGCTGCTAATTGTACCGTGCATATCAAGCCTCGTGTTGCTGAGCCAAATTCAATTTTCCTTTGTCCCTTCTATCCCTTCCAAGAGGGTCCAGGCCAGCTACAAGACGGCACAATCATTTTTGCCAGGCTCCTCAGAGTATCTCCGTGGCTAGAAAAGAAGCTGCTAAAAGCTGGGTGTGGTTCCAAGTCTGCAGAAAGACCTTCCCGGCCCAGGGAGAGGGAGGGACATCTTCAGTACTAAAATCAGGGACCACAAGATGGTGCTGCAGGAAAACATTTTTCCCTCCTAGGTTTTGGGTTCTGGAGAACTTTATTGATTTCTGCCTTTTACAATGTGGTTCATCAAGTCTCAAAAAGGCAGATGGTGTACAATAGAGCAGTGGTCACTCAGTAAAAAAGACAACATAATACAGCATATGATGACAAGGCTTTAGAAGACTTACAAGATATACAAACCATTGCTTGTGGCTTTAGCTGTGCTCTCTCTCCTATTGAACTGATAGAGAGTGAAACAAAAGAGCTCTCAGTGGAACATCCCTCTTTATCTTCACGAAGATTAAATAAATACAAGGCTAAACAACTTGGCCCAGTGCTCAATAGCTGTGTCCAGGAGTGGATGCTGAGATGGGAGCTATGATAGGGCTTCAGCAGCAGGACAGCTCTTTCATCTCATCACCCAGAGCCTGCAGCATGCCTAATGGCAAAGGATTTGGCTTTCTGTTCCCTCTGAAACCGATCCATACCTTTAGCCACATTCCCTGAGATGAAAAGTCACAATGTTTTTTGAAAGCTTTGAAACAATATGAAATGACTGCATTATACTGTGGGTGATTGTGGCAATATCTGGTACTTCTCTCTTCTGACCTTTAGAAAGCTTTCAAAGTCATGAGAATTGAACTTAAAAAATAAATACAATGGAATGAGAGAATAGGTTTGAACTGTAAAGCTCAAAAATCCAAGGCCAAATACAGAATTGTATTTAAGCAAAATCTCTGTGACTGGGGAGCTGGTGTTTTTGAAGGCTTGAAGTTCAGTTCTGAGGCCTGTTTTACCCAGCTGAGATCCATGCAATGCCAGGTAGTGCAGATATAGGAGAAGAATGTACTTCACTACTCAACAAATATTTTCCCAGCTTGTTTCCATGTAAGGGATGTAATTTTTAAATGTTATGGTTGCTATGATCTTACTGACCTAGTCTTGGATGCACAGCTAAAATGGAGTGTGAATGTTTCCCTGGAAAAGGTGGTTTATGTTCTCCTGTAAGGTCCCACAGGAGCAACTGGTTCTGTCTAATTCAATTTTGCTTCTGATGTTTGTGCCCCAAAACTTTTTAGTTCTAACAAAACACTGGGAAAAAATGGTTTCTGCCAGATGAAAGGGGAAAACTGTCCACAGCTGTACTACTTTAGCCTTCTAAGTTTCACTGTACTGCTTCCAAGTCCCTTCACAAAAGCCATGTTTCTTTCTGCACTGCTTCCTCACAGAATTCCCTATCCTGTGTGTATCTCCCATCAGAGTGGATAAATCTCTGAGCACGTGTGTGTTTTGTTCCGTGTCCAGGTAAGTGCAGTACAGCTTCACTCTGCAGCAGCTGTTTCTCTGTAGCATCAACACCACCTCTGTCCTGGTGGCTCTGAGGGTTTGCTGTGCAGGTGATGCTCAGGCAACTTGGGAACGAGGATGGCAAATCTCCAAGGAGCTCCCTCTGCAGGGGAGTGTGGCTACAGATGCTCTGCCCCTGCTGCCTCCATCTCCCTGCTTTTCAAGGGGGTGATTTTTCAGTCTATTAGGCTACAGCTGTTCAATATTCCACCTAGTGTGGATCATCAGCTGAGTCAAAATGAAATTATTAAAACAACTTTCCTTTAGAAAGGAATCTTCTGATGCATGTGCTGGGCCTGCCATTTAGCATTGCACTCTTGCCCAGGCTCCTCTTAAGGGTTTTAGTGACTCTCCAAGCTTTAAACATTTTCGTATTCAAGGTAATTGATCCAGCACTAAGACACAAGATATGTGTGGCCAATGTGGGATGGAAAATCTAAGCAAACACAAAGGACAGAACCAGTGCTTGGGACTTAGGGCACAGCTGGGGGATCTAGCAAGATAATGCACAGGTATAAAATGCTCTTGTATACATTTCCTAATAGGAAAGCTCTGCTTCAGTTAAATGCCCCAGGTAGGCAGCAACATTGCCAAAAAGCAATTTCTTCAATTAAACATGACCTTATGAACTGCAAAAGCCCATTTTGGTTGGGCACACACATTTGTGATGTGTCTTTTCCCACCATCTTCAAGGAAAAGCAGGGAAAAGTTCATTCCCGTTCCTAACATTGGGTGCATTGACAGCTGATATTTCACCTTACATTTCTCAGATACCAAAGTGGTAACTTTAAATAGTGACAGCTCAGTTTGAAGGAAGGAGCTCATATGGTCTCTATGAAAAATTGTGAGAAGCAAGGAAACTTGAGAGCCTGGGGAAAAGCAGTAACTGGGGTGCTCCTGACCCATTGTTTTGATGCCACAGCAGGTGACCCAGGTCAAGCTTTTGAGTAGTGGATAAGCATGGCATATAACCATTATGGTGATCCTCATTCAGAGCAGTCCTAGAATGCTATAATATGAGCATGTTTAAACCATGAAAAATCTGGGGTTGGGGCACATCAGTGAAAGATCAGGCTGTGCAAGCTGGAAAGGAAGAGAATGATGTTCATGGGAAAAATGACCTTGTGAAAAATAGCATGGAACTTTTCACTAAAATGCAACAGAATGTCATTCATATTTTCCTTTTGCAATTTATTTTAGTTATATATGAACTCACTAAAAGTCTGTCACAGCAACTGCTACAAGCATTTATTTTATTTTTTTATCTATAAGCTTAATTGGTTATTCGTTTTGGTTTGGAGTTTTTTTGTAAACATAACTACAATTAATCATAACTCATCAGCACAGCTAGCTAGAAAACAAAAGGTTAACAGCAAATTCTGTTTTACTGGTTAAAGATGCTGCTATAGCAGCATTTGCTCAAATGGTTGTTTTACACATGCAGTGGCATCATCCAGTTTAAATCCTGCTGTGTTTCTTTGCCAACAACTGCTAGTGAACATTTGCCCACCTTCCCTGCTGCTGAGTAGTATCAGGATTAGATGCAGGGAGGCGAACAGGCTTACAACTTCATCTGTTGGCACCACAGGAATGCAGGAGCAGAACAGCATGGCAATAGGGAAAACTTTCAAAATCATCAATTTTAAGGCCTTGCCTCAAAATGACTATTTCCTGGCTGGGGGTGGAGGGGAGAATAGGGGGTGTGAGGATAGCTTTCCCCAAATGTGCAAAAAAAAAAAAAAAAAAGGAAAAAGCAGCAAGAAAATCTTTCTCAGATAAAGACATGATGGGTGTTTATTTATTATCCAGCCTACCAGGCATGTGAATGCCTCCAAAACTGTATTGGGAAATAGATTTTGACATGGGAGGACTGCCTGTCAAGAAAACACTGAACTTAGCCTGCTCTGTTGGGAATAAAAATTTAGGGAGCTTTAATATGTCTTGGACTTTTTGAAGATGATGGATAGCTTGCAGCAACAGGCATTTTCCTCCCCTCACCAAAGGATGCCACTTTTCCCTCAGTACTTAGCAAAAGTCCCTTTGAATGACATGATTATAGAGAATCACATTCTGAGCAGAGACTGGATAGAGACAGACAGCTGGGTTTTCTGAGCATTAATACTGGCCTCTGCCTGTGCTTAAAAACAGCTGAACCCCTACATTTCTTATCTCTTAGGCTGGGTGCCTCTCTGACCTTCTCAACCACTTGTCTGTGCTTATGGGCAGAGCAGGAATGTAATGTGCCAAATGGCCAGAAGACAGGAAAAGGTGGCACTGCTCTTTCCACTGAATTCCTCTGCTGGAAGCTCTCACTGTGCTGGTTAGATCCAAACGTGTTGCTACACTGGAGGAGCTGGGCTGCACCTCCTTTCCCAGCAGAGCTTTCCCAGCTGGCTGGCAGCAGGGAGTTGAGCTGGGAAGTGGGGTAGCAAGCAGATATTGCTTTTTAACGATAAACATAGCTTTAATGGCTCCTCTTAGGTTTTTAAAGTAGCAGAGTACAGAGTTAAACAAAGAAATAATCTGTCTCACATCCTCTCTTTTCTCGTTGTTTGTCCTCTGTAAACACATGGCAGGCATCTCTGTTATTAACTCTGAGTTTGAGTCTCCTGTGATTTGTCTGATGGTAGCAATACCTGTTCTTTATAGTATTTCACCTCCCCTGCTCAAACAATGCTCAGCTATGGCACCAAACAATCAGTTTAAATTGTGCATTAGCAACTACAAAGTAATTAGGATTTTTTTTTTTCAGATTAAAATAGATTGTGACAAACTAGGCTGAAAGCTCCAAAGCAGCTGTTATGGTCTGAAGTAACAGTGGTGTGCATTAAAGTGCTATTGACCACATATTTATGCAATAGACCTAACAGCTCTAAATTACCTGTTATGATCTATCAGTTAAGTAATATATACTGTTAAGAATGCCAGGGTAAACCCTAAGGAATTATTGTTACCTACCGCAACAATTTTCATATTCTTATACTTCAACAAACTTTTTTTCTTAGAACAATTGCTTTTCTATTTGCTTAATGCTGTTAATAAGAAGCATACAGCCCATACTGAATGACATGCTTTGAGTTAGGAAAGTCTGCAGAAAATACTGTGGTAGGTTTAAAACATCATCTGTAGATGGGTTAGAGTTCTTACATCATGAATCTCTCATTTATGCAATTACTTGGAACAGCAGCAAGAAGCATTAACAAGTAACTGAATTTTCCTTGTTTTGTGATTGTATCTTTACCATCCAGAGGATTGTTCAGTTTACTGTGATCTTCTCATGGGCTGATGTTCAGGGCAGGATGTTCAGGTCCTAGCACAAGTATTGTGAGTAGTGCAGCTCCCCTGACCCTTACCTGCCCCAGCTGTTTTGCTGTTTCAGCACTACTTCTAGTTTTAGAGCTGGTCTGGTGCTACCTGCAAGACCAGTCCTTTGGGTTTCCAAACCTTTTGATCATGTGCCCCTATCAGGAAAATGTTTTTGAGCATGTACCCACACTGCTATGCCCTATAAATTATAAGTATATTATATACCTTATGAAACACACACACAAAATTAAAAAAGGATGAGATAAAAATTGAATAAACACTGGGGGTTTATTTTCTTTTCATTTTAATGGTGTAAAAACCATTTTCTTCCTTCCTGCAAATTGTCCTGTGTACCCCCTTGAGTGCATGCACCCCACTTAGGAGACCATTTCATTAGTGTAGTACAAGGACAGACCTCACTTTCCCTTATTTAAAAATAGTCTTCTGAGCTGGAATTCTCTCTCCATTTTCAGTTCTCCCCACACAGATATCCCAGGAAGATAGGAAACAATGACCAATGAGACAAGTAAATGACTTTTTCTCCCCCATTCACTCTTCACCTTGTTATTAAGCCAGTTACAGATATAGCAACTTAATGACCACTATGAGCAAGATGGGTAGATCATAATTATTCTGAGTACCTCATGTAGTCAGACTGCTTTAGTAAGCCCCTGTAGCCTGTAATGAAATCTGGGGTTACTCATCATTACAGGTTAGGGAAGGTGTTATCTGGTCCTGCACTGAAGTCCCATATGCAATCAGCTGCAGAGTCTCATAATTTGCTTCTCCACATCTTTATTTTAAGGAAAAGTTGCTCATGCTTCCCCGTTAGTGGGAATGGCACGTGCCTGAGCCAGCTCTCGTGCTGGCACCATCAAACATCACTCCAACCAGTGCCTTTCACATCCACCCTGGCTGGTGATTGTCTTCCAGGGTGAGAGCTAGATCATGACCCAGCGTTGGCCTCCTCCTAGCTGGCACTTCCTGGGCTCGGTGACTCCAGGGAAATGAAAGTACTCAGGCCAGGGGTTTATGTCGCAGGCTAAAGTGAAAGGAGGTAGAGCTTCCTCCACAGACAAAGCTCCTGAAGGGTCAAAGCTGCTTAGAGCTATTTTACTCATATTTACTGCTGTTGAGCAAGGAGACGATTCTGTCAGTCTGCCTAAGTTTAGCCTCAGAGGAAAGAGTAATTATTCCTTTATCCAGTCAAACAACCAGCTGAAAAGGGTTTCAGATTCTTTCAGATTTGATTGTCTCCTTACAAATGCTATGCACCTATTGACAGCAGTGTAGGCAAAACCTACTATTAGTAGATTTCTCTGGGTTTGTGATGGGCTCCTCCTTGTCTCTGAAGGTTTGTTATATAAAAGTGTGTTACATAAAAGTATTCTTGGAAGAAGAGGTTTTAAGAAATAGTTTGCAGGAAGAGATTGAGATTGCTGCCTGGAAGGTGTTTGCCAGCAGCCATTTACTGACTGATCCAGGTGAAGATGATAAAGCTGATGATTAGACCACTGCACCTGGGTGAAAGGAAGGCAAAGAACAAGGTAGGAGAGCAGAAACAGCATGGATTCTGCAGGGAGGGTAAGGTGAGACAAATAATAAAAGGTGACAGTGTTGAGGAATACATTTAGTGCAGGTAGCTTGGGGTGAGTTGTTTCTGTGTTATTGCACTGTGAATAAATTGCTTTATGGAATGAGACATCTGAGACTGTGCTATGGGAGCCCTGGGGTCGAGCTGGTGAGGAAACCTGGTGTGACTGCAAGTGTGGGGGGGTCAAGAGGGGACCTGTTGGGTCACTGGAGCTGCCACTGGGAAGGAGCTGTGGTCCCAGCAGTGAGAATAGAGCTGGTTCTTTTGCTCAGTGATTAGACTGGGGGGTGGGGAAGGAGTGTAAACTGCATGAGCTTATATTGCTTGGCTTAGCCATGCACTTCCTTCTGATGGCTTTATTCCTTGTGGTGGTCGCTTGCTGCCTGGTTTATCCCTTTCCCAGAGAGGAAAGGGCAGCTTGGTTAGTGCCAGCTGGTTTGTGTGGCCTCCTAGACAGAGTAGGCAACTGAGGGGAGAGTGAGAGGATCCCCCCCTTGGTGGAGGATGTGTCTGGGGAAGAGGTGCATGTGGACAGCAGAAGGTGGGCTGCTGTTGGATGGCTCTTGTGCAGGGGAGCTCTCTTGGCTTGCTTGTGTGGAAGGGTGGAGCATTCAGTGTGCCTTACAGAGAGCTCTCTCGTGGCTAAACAGAGAGTGTTGGTTGTATACCTAGAGAGCAGTGAGCAGATTTGAGGGGCCTCAGAGTCCTGCTCTTGGTTCCCTTTTGTCAGTTACTGAGCTCTGTGATGGATCACAAACCAGTTTGTGGCCACAGCAAACGAGGATTGGGAAAGTCAGCAGTTCTCACCTGACCCAGGGTTTCGCACAGTTTCTCTAAATGGCTTTCCAAGACACCTGGTACTTTCTTGATTGTGACTTGGTACTAAAATCTATTAAGAGGACATCTGAAAGGTATGATATGAGGAGAGGAAGAAGTATTTGTATTTCTATCATAATCCAAGCAAAAATAATACTCGTTAGATAGAGGTTTGTGCAAATCTGTTTGTGCTGTTAGTCATTACCATCAACGTCTTTGTTTAAATGATGGGGTCTGGGCTCTGAGACCACAAGGGTCTGTGTTCAAACAACTTGACCAGTATCATCCTGAAGTATTAGATTCTGCAACAACATATGTCCTTCATCTAACTGGGAGATGGGCTTGTAAAGATTATATTTACATATGATTCCACAGGAAAAAAAAAATGTAGACCATCAAAGCTGCTGCAATTAGGGTTTGGCACTCAATCCAAAATATTTATGAATTGACACTGGTGTTGTAAGTCTCTAATGAAACATTCATTCACAAGTTTGATTACTAAAAAAATGTCATTTACAGAAGAAATAAGTTATGAAGAAATCAAATTCCATATAAGAAACCGTGGAAAACAAGACCACAAATGACAAAACATAGTATTTAGAGCCCAGATGGCTGCATAAAATAAATAGCCATTTCCCTGGTGGAAGCATAGGCAATTTGGCTGTGTGAAGCTACAATTCCAGCAGAGATCCTTGAAACAGATGTTAATATTGCTTGTGCATGGAAACTTTACTAAAATGCAAGATGTTCAGGTAACATGAATGTAATAACTGACGACCTCGGATTCCTTTGTCTGTAGGAAATATGCACTTAAAACCATAATGTAGAGCCTGGAATGTAAATATCTGTATATGTGTTACAATGAGCTTATGTATGTGGCTGCCTAAGAGATTTGAGACACTTGGTAATTTTTCTTTTGCTGCTATCACTGGTATCCCAGTGAAATATTTTAAACCAATAAGAAAAATTCAAGCTGAACGTGAACATAGATGGATATAAAGGTATAATGTCTTTACCTGTCTAGAGAAGAAACAAGAATCTAAACACCTTCTTCATGTCAGATTAAAACTAAAGTTAGTGTGTTATCTTCATCGAGTCTGCCTTACCATTTGTGATGTACCTGGTTGGGCTAAGTAAGCCCCTAATTTTAATAGACACCAGCCCTACTGATCTTTCTCTGGTGGATCCTTCACTTAAGCTTAGCCTAAGAAATGTGACTGATGGAATACATACTCTGGAGGCAATTCTCAGAGTTTCTCAGTGGAATGTGTTCTCTCCACAGAGTAAGAAAGAAAAGTGGCAAAAATGGAATTATTTTTTAAAAATTATGGTTCCAGTTCTTCTTCAAAAACTCTCATGAGGTTTTGGTACAACACTCCCCTGAGTGGCAGCAGCAAGGCACATCTCTTATGGCTTTCACTTGTGTAACCCTCTGCTGGTTGTTCCAGTGGCATCCTGTTCCATGGACACCCTAAATATAGGACTTGCGCAGTGATTTAGTGTGACCCTGAGTGACTAAAGGGAGTGCTGTCATCAGCTCTGGTGTGTACGAGATCAGGGAGCAAGGGCCTTGTTTTGGAGCAGTAACGAGCTGCAGAGGTTACAACACCACTGAACAAACAAAGACTACATTGATGCTGCTGGGAATAAGGAAGAGATTGACATTTACTCCATGAATTCTGGGTGAGCTGTCCAGAGATGAGTGGGTAGTGGTGAAGCCTGAGAACAGGCTGTTTCCCCCTTCCCCTGTTTGGTCCAGAAGCAGAGGTTTTGAGCAGAGCACTTTGCACAAGTGGGCAGAGCACATACCTAGACTATGAGAGATTAGCATCCAGTTCTTTCTCAGCCTGAGGTGATTCACCCCCCACCAGGCTGTTCCAAACCATGGGTGTTCTAGGAAAATCTGTCATTTGCACAGCTGGGCTCAGAATCCAGTGAGGAAATACCGGAGTTCATTGCAGTGGGGTCAGGATTAGTGGTAGTGTCACTAAAATATAGCCTACTACAAGGCTGAGTCAGTAAGAATTTAGTGTTCTTGGATGTGAGGGAGCACTGTTTACGCAGGAAGTCGTGGTATCCACGTCAGTGTCTCCATGTGTTCGTTGTCATGATGTCTGAGCTTTCTGGTAACCTCCCAAGTTTTGGGCTGATCTCGAGGTCTCCAAAGTAAAGCAAATGCAAAGCATATAGCAGCTCTCTGGGTAAGACAAGAAATGTCCCTCCTCAGAAAGAATAATAAAAAATTCTAGATACAAATTTTGATTCTCCTATACTGGAACAAGTTCAGTAGAAGACAGTTTTGTCTTTACTATGTGGTTCAGAGCAACAGATTTGTTACTCAGGTGTCTTTACAAACTTCAAGACACACCAGTAGTCTCCCACATCAGACTAAGTTAAATTGGAAAAAGGAAAGAGAGCAAATACCCTATAAACATTAAGGGTGAAAGGACCTTGATACTTGAAGAGAGATGAACAGGATGTGTAAGGGGTTGCTGCAATCCCCATTGCAAGGGATTTGATAGCGTGTGGCAGAGAGCTGCTGTTTGCTGGGTAGTGTTGGAACTGCTCAAGTTGAAACCATGCCCTCAGTTGTTTGTGTTGAGCACCCTCTCCCCTGAACAGGCAGCAGACGTGCTCTCTTGATAAAGGGGAATCTGGAACCTCTCCCCAGCCTTACAGCCTGGTTCTGAGTGATCTCATTGTACAGCTCAGTGGCACAAGTGGGATCTGAAAGAATACCACTTATGGCAAGAGTAAAAAACCTTTGTCTTCCAAGGGTTGGAGTCTCTTGGTTAGAGTGGGGGAAAGGGGATAGAGCACTGTAATTCAGAATCCTAAATCATTCACTTGGCTGCTCTCCTTCAGAGTAGCTCCTTCTCTGCTACATTTTCCCCATCTGTAATAACAGACATATGCCTATGCAGGAAACTGATATCTTCAGTTCAATGTCTAGTATAAAATATACAATTTCTAAGAAAGCATCAGAAATCTTTCCAAAAAGAAATAGCTTTACTTTATGCTAAATTGCAGTGCCTCTTCTGTCATATGATACTGCTTCTCCACCACACCTAAGTTAGCTGAGTCAACAAGCTAAGCACTGCACATCCCGGTATTAATTTCAGCAATCTTGACACCTCTGTATCATAGTGTTACACTTCTTAGCTCAGCTGTCAGCATGCAGTGAATGTGGCAGTACTGTCAGCTCACACAGAATAGGGCTTAGTATCACAAGGAGAGTGTTTGGTACACTCACTCAGAGAAATTTCATTTTCACGTGCTTTCTACATTTACAATAACAGTGGGCTGGGTTTGCCACTCTTATATGTTAATGTTTAGCGCTAATACTGTGTTAAACAAATATGTGCTTGCTGATTCTTCCTCTCTAAAGAGTCCCTTTGTTTGATACAGAACCAGAAAGTCATTCCTTCCATTTCAGAGGAAATATGCATCTACTTATAACCCTTTCAGCTGGGACACCTGTTAGTCTGACCGATGAGACAATAAAATCAGACCCAAATGGCTTTATTCAGTAAAGATAAGTAGATAAAATCACAGAAAATAAAGTCACAGTAGAGTAAATTCTTGCTCTGTTCACAGCTGTTAAATGGAATTGCCTCTCGTGAAAGCCACAGCTGCTCCAGGGGGCTCTGGAGCTGCAGCAAGGCTTGTTCCAGGCTAGGGCTGCCTTCAAAAGTGATCTTAATTGGAACATGCACCTAGAACTAGGCCAGGCTCATGCACCTAGAACTAGGCCAGGCTACTGAGCGTTGATCAAACCCTTTGGCTGGAAGCTCAGCTGATGGCTTTGGGTGCAAAGGGCTGTTTGGTGGCGACCGCTGTCTCTCAGGCTGTAGCAGATCTTGTGCAATTTTCTGTATTCTGCCCCTTAGGAGCACCAGCACGTTCCCCTGCTACCAGTGAGCAGTGTCCTTACAGTTTGGTAGAGCTTTGCAAAGCAGGCTCTTTGCTTGGAGCATGAGTGCTATTGGCATCTTGTGTCTGCAGTAATGGCCCCACATCTTTGCAGGTTCAGTCAGTAGTTAGACGTGGATCCAATTCTCCAATTTGTGAGTGTGCTCAGAAGTTAAGCAGGCTTTTTTCCCCCTGTACTCACTTGGCTTTTACTTTGAAACTCCACCTTCAGCTTATGCCACACACAAAAGGACTCCATTTTCCATTTCTAAATGAGAATAATAAACTCCCTTATCTTGCAGGGAAACTGGGAAAATAAGTTAATTGGTGTATTGGAAATGGTCTGATACTGCACTGGCAAATACAGAAACACACTGCTTTAGAACTTGGACTAAACAGTAGGCAAAAAGGAAGGCTCTAGACCAGTAATGAACAGTGACAGAAGGAGAAATTATTGAATCGTTGCTCATTTAGTGAACGTGATTCCTGCTGTGCACTGGATGAAATTGGTCCTGTGGGGAAAATAGAAAGACTAGGATAATTCTTACAAGAAGAGGAATGACTTACAGTTGCAAAGAGAAGCTTTTATTTAGCATTTCCTCACTCTTGAGTGATAAGTGCAGCCATCCAAAAACATTTCTGAAAATGGTGTGTGGGTATTTGATTTGGGTGATTTTCTAGCTTTTGAAAGAGAATTGAATATAAAGCAATTATCTCCTGAGACATTGTCCTAATACTTGCTGGAGGTGCAAGGTGCTTAAAAGTGCTGAAATGCCTAAATCCACAGAGATGTCCCACACTCCAGCTAAGGGAAGCTGCCCAGATGGTGTTTATCACCCTCTGCATGGGTACGTGTTGGGGGAGATAAGAGCTTTGTCATGAGCAAATGGAGCTTTTAACCTGGTGGATGCAGGAGCCCATAGAGGAAGTCACTAGATCTGGGTGGACATTCAGCAGAGTCCCCATCCTGGTTCTTTCTCACTTTTAGATTGGTGCAAACAAGGAATGAAGCTGAAAGACTTCACCATCCTTTGATGAATAAATTGGTTTGTCGAAAGCAGAGTGGATTATAACTTCCTAAATGCCAATGGATTTTCATAGGGACAGCACAAAGGAGCCTTCTCTTAGATTTCAAACCTTATCCAAAATGTGTTTGCTGAAGTGGATTCATTTGCTAGATTTTTTACAGGTTAAATTGTTTATTTCCCCTTATTTCATCCTTGGAAAATGCAGTGCTTTGGCTGAAATTCTCTAAAATGCCCACTGTGAAAACTTCAGCCCAAATAGTTATAATTGAGATGAATTGTAAACAATTGAATGCAGGATCTTCTAATGAGAGGTATCAAGGAATATTAATAATAGATATTATTTCCAGCCAAGCCTGTAATAATACATGATAGGATATTTAAGGTAAAGAGATGCAAGCACAAAGTGAGGCACATGTATGTACTCATCTTTTACATTTTAATGGAACTAATTAATGAGGCTGGCATGCTTTTGAAAATGCTTTAATTTATTCTTTGATTAAAAAGTAGAAGTCTCTCATTAGTGCAAAAGTATCTTTTCTGAGTTACACTTCTGGAGTGTATAAAACAGATCAGTGCTGATATAAACTGGGAATTTCAAATTATTGTTTACACTGCATACTATTTCTGCATCATTCATTGTGGATTTACATCATAATTAGTTTGCTCTGTTTTCCCTGCAGTGAGCTTGACTTGAAATGGGAAACTCCTTTGGATTTAACCATTGCACCTGATTGCTTTTTGACTTTCAGACATTGGCTGTGAGACATGTATGTTATTTTATTTTTTATTTCTATGAGAAGGAGTTAAAAAAACCCACTCTTTATTTCATTTATCAAATTACTTCTTTTCAGTTTTGCTCAGTTTTAGGTAAGGTGACCTTTGCATTTGTGGAATGGTATTTTGATTATAAAACACTGCTTTGGCTAGCTCACAGGCTTTTTTGCATGCACCTTAATTATATTATTCCCCTGAAGACCTCATTTGGGGAAAAAGGATCTACTGCAGCAGTTTCTCTTTAATATCAGGTTCTGTAATTAGTATCTTCCTTCTACTTACTCACGATTTTGATAAAACATTAATTGATATTAAATACCGTGAGTATGTGTGTAGGGCTGGGGGTGTTCCCAGCTGAAGCTGAACCAGGGGATGGCTCTGCAGGGGGAGTGGAGTTGCACCTTTGGATAAATGTGTGATTCTGATACTTCTCTGTCTTGCTTTAATGGATGAAACTCTGCTTTAATGGATGAAACTCTCCCCAGGCTAGAGGGTTTATGAGGACTTTACATTGCTAAAACATCCTTGAGCTAAAGCTGGAATCCTGCTAGCTTTGGAGAATTTGATCTAGATAGTAAAAGATGTGAGTGTGTTACATTAGCACAGAGCAGCCCTGTAGCTCCTGTGCCTGCCCCCTGCCCTTCTGCAGGCTGTCCCTCCCCTGTGGCTGGAGCAGGAATGTCCCTGGTCCGGGCAGGGCTGTCCCAGCCCTTCTCCTCACCTTTCCCTCACACCTGACACCTGCAGAGCAGCAGGGGAGGGAGGTTGGTGTGCAGGCTGAGGGGTTCCTGCTCACTGCCAGCTGCCCAGTTCTGCGTGTTGTCCTCTCTTTTATCCGTTGAAGCCAGCAGGGAAGTGAGGAGGAGGAGGAGGATGAGGATGGTGTGGTGGCTGCTCCAGAGCGCCGAGCTCGGCCTCAGAGCAGCTGCGGCTGCTGACACCCAGCAATGGATTGTTGCTTTCAGGCTGTCCTTTTCCAGCTTTCTGCTGCAGAAAGTTCAGACTGAAGTGAATTTGCAACCTTCCTCACCCTTAATTACCCCTGTTTTGTGGCTGGGAAGATGATTGCAAGAAAGGGGGAAGATTTTCCTTCTAGAAAGGCAGGATAAGATCCAGAGCATCTTGTAGGCTGAGTAGAACAGATGGGAAGCATACTGCTTTGCCCTCCTCAGCAGGTTAGAATCTGGTGGCTTGTGTATGAGATTTAATGTGGATATGAATAAATAATAGAGAGAAGGGAAAGAAATATTTGCTCAAAAAGGAGTTTACAGAATGATATGCTCTACTGATAAATCAGTCCAAAAATACCTCCTCGCCAAGACTCATTTTTCAGCTCCTTTGACAGCAGCTAGTGTCCCAATTTGAAAGGCTTTCTGTGGATTTCAATCCCACTGTTCCTCCCTGTCCCAGCAACGTTATATATCCCAGCTTACTAATGCAGGGCTCTTTCTCACATAAGGAAAATAAATTAGCAATTTAGAAAGGCTGACCAGAGACAACTCATCAAAGAGGAGTCCAGAGCTGTGTGAGTGGCAGCACTATCTTACAAATTCTATAAATACTGGTGTCACCCCATGCACATCTTCCTTGGATTTTGCATTTATTTCTCCCTATATTATACACCAACATGGGTAGCAAAATATGAAAAAGAGGAGACAGCCGAGATTAGGGGCTGGAAACATTTTCACAGCAGATCTTGTCAGCTTTCCAGCACACTCTGACTTATCGAGATCCAAACACTCACAGCTGGTGCATATTTTAATGCCAAATGACTGGCATGGCTGAAATTGGAATTCACAGTCTCTCAATGCACCGTACTAGTGCATTTAGTCAGCACATTGCTTTTGTGTGACTCTTTTAAAGTTAAGTTACATTTCAATGAGGGTATTTTTATGGAGGCACTGTGAACTTGCACGGAAGAGTGTGCAGCTTGGTGTGCCAAGTGGTTCTATGTCTGATTAAAATTAGAAGTAAAACAACATGAAAAACCCTTCTAATTTACTGCCCTAAAATTGTCAATTAGAGCAGTGCCAAGCAGTCTGGCAAGAGCTCCAGTTCTTCCAAAAAGCAGAAGAGCAGTGCCAACTCTGAAGCAAAGGAAAGTGGAGGAAATATTTGTCAACTCTATCCAATAACTGGTCACGTAATAATTGGGCAGTAAATTCTCCAACCTGAGTTGTTTGGCTGATGGCTGGAACAATGCCTGTTTGGGGGGTGAGGAAAATTGGGGTTTACTTAAAGGTTTTTTGGGTTTTGTCTTTTTCGTCCTTTTATTTTTTTGTGGGGGTTTTTTTGGTTTTGGTTTTTTTTAGTTTGGTTTCATTTTGAGGGGTTTTTTAGTTTTTAAATCTTTTCATCAGTGCATTCTTTTTCATTGGAATTGTGAGAGATTGCTGTGTAACTCTGCACTGAGATGAATGTTCTACATTGCCGTGTTTCCTGAGCAGCTCAGTAAATAATGTTGCATTGTCTATGAAATTCGAAATAACCATCAATTTCTCACATTGACACTAGAGAAAAGGTTTTGGGATAAGCTGCTTTGGCAGGGTGATAGCTGCTGTATATCCATCCTCTGAAATTCAGTGGCCAGAAACATAAATTGTGGCCTCCCAGTACCTGAAGGGAGGCTACAAGAAAGATGGAAAGGGACTATTTACAAAACATGAAGCAACAGGACGAGGGGGAACAGCTTCAGACTGAGCAGAGAGTAGGTTTAGATGGGATATTAAGAGAGAAGTATTTTCTGTGAGGGTGGCGAGGCCCTGGCACAGGTTGCCCAGAGAAGCTGTGGCTGCCCCATCCCTGGAAATGTTCAAGGCCAGGCTGGATGGAGCTCTGAGCAACCTGGGATAGTGGAAGGTGTCCACTGCGAGAGGGCTGGAACAAGGTGGTCTTTAAGGTCCCTTCCAATGCAAACTTTTCTACAATTCCATTATTTCCCTTTTAGGAAGCGCATTCCAGGTCTGAAAGACCTTTCCTTGACTTTGGGCCCCTGAACATGGACAAGAGTCCCACTCTGGGGTCCTGGTCCATGGTCTAAGGGATCCTGAAGCACAGCTCTGGAGATTGTCAGCTGTAGGGGGCTCCTTTGGGATCACCCTCCTAACAGTATTGCTGGAAAGGGTTGTTCCATGCAGTGCTGTGGTGTTTGGAGGGAGGCTTTCACAGATTTAGAAGGTCCCGGACACTGTCTAAATTATTCTGAAGTTATGGAGCAACTCAGATTGTGTTCATTAACATTCTTGCTAGACTATGAAATGAATCCAATTCAATTCAGTGGAAGCAAGATCCCAATATGAGAGATACTTTTGAACTCTCTAAATCTACGAGAGTTTTCTTCATGTGTTCCATATGTTTGCAAACAATTATCACGCTTGAATAATTTGACACAGAAGGTGGCAACAGATTATTACTTCCATTATGCCCCAGATTGTGTAGAACTTTATTTTTTGACCTGCTATATTTGCTTTTTTTTAGTTTTTTAAGTTTTATTTCAAATCCTAGATTTCAGTTTCTCTTAATGACTACAATAGATTCAGGCTTTAAGGATGAACAAAACAAAATACAGTGCAAGTACCAATGTTAAAAATTGGTTAATGAGCCATCCTAGCAAAAAAAATTGGGGGTGGGGGAGGTGCGTGGAACCACAATACAGAAGGTAAATTATGAAGAGCAGAGTTAAGTCTGGGCAGTTATTGAAGAACATGTGGAAAAGAAAATAGGCAACAGGTGGCACAGGACACAAAGAGGAGCAACAGAGGTATCTGGGCCAATGCTCTCACATGCTGTGCTGAACAGGGGGAATTATCCCTGGCATTAACTTCTTTCCCTTCCCGTGTAAATCTGTGCTAGGAAAGAAAAAGATGTTTGAAAGAGGGACAGGGAGATATGGTAAAACTCTGAAGAGTAAGTGGGAAGTAGAGACAAAGGGAAAGGACTTCAACTTGTCTCACAATAGTAATGGGGGTTTGTTTTGGTTTGTGAGTTTGGGTTTTTTTCTGGGGGGCTGGTCTGAGAAAATGAGACCCAGAGAAGCTGGCATTTGTGCCTGCTCTGTGTCAAGAGCTCTTGCCTCAGGAACTAGTGAGGTTCAAAGCTGGGACCTCAGCACAGCCTGAAGTCTGACTACTTGTAAAGGAAAACCAACCACAGTGTCCAGTTTTCTCTCCTTGAGGTTCAGTGTGTGTGCACCTCACAGAGGTCTTAAGAGGAGTTTCACTACCTTAAAGAAGCAAGATCAGAATGTGTATTTTACTGTTATTTTCAAACGTGATACATATGGCATAGGGAAATGGCAGTGCTGCAGTATGGGGTACGTAGCCTCTGTTGCAGGTTTGGATTGGTGCCTCCCAGTCTTATGGGACAATTTGCTAAGGTATGAAATTGTGTGGAGAAAACAATTAATTACTTTGCACCCAGTAGTTGTAGCAAAGTTATCACAAAGGCATCTTTGGCACTCCAGAAAAGCTGAAGCAGCACAAGGACTGAATTGTCCCTGTTGTCCACTTGCAGCCTGAATGCTTTGCCTCTTGCAAGTCCCATCCTGCATGAGTGCAGAAAGAATTATTTATGTTCCAAAGGCCAAGCCCCTACTAAATAGTCTGGGACAGCTGCATGTTTTGGTACCAAGTTCAGTGGGAGCAGGATTAAGGGCATGATGGGTCAATAAAAAGCTTTTGGCTTAAACATTTGCATTTTACTCTTTATTACAGATTCATGTTGCCTTCTCAAGCCCCCCCCACTCCCATTCCTGCATCAGTTCAAAGACAGAATATGTGCCAACTGCAGTTCTTTATATGTCTCTGGAATTGCAGATATTTAATGAGTTTTAACATAATTTATTACCAGTAGAGAGCAGTCTGAGATTAGAATTAATATCAGACATTGCATGAAGAAAATACCATGGTTGAGCCATCCATACAATACATATTGCAGAATTAAACTTATTAATTTTTAAGCATACATCAGATGTATTCGTAAAAGTAGCTTATTTTTGCCAATTTGGTCTTTAAAGAGCAAGCATTTGAAAAATTTGTATATAACATAAAGTGAAGGAAGAAATGATAGTGTTCTTTACAGTTTGAATTTTGAAGGTGTGACTGGACGTAACATTTCTGTCTTTGCCTTACCTTGTTTAAAAGCAGATCTGTTGTAAACAGTATTTGTGGTTCATGGTTTTCCTTAGTTTCTGAGCTTGAAACTTTCCTTGATGAAGTGTGTAGAGCATTATGTTGTTGCCTTCATTTCAATTTTCTTACATTGTTTTTAATAGTTTTCAAGTTCCAAACAAAAAGTCTGTTTTTCATCAGTAGCATCCTACAGAGTGTTTCATTCATACTGCTGAAAGATGTAAGAAATCAGAATCATTGCCAAAATCAATAAACTGAATTATTGACTTTCAATCCTGTCCTGTTTAGAAGGCATTAATCTACATGCTAAATCATGTCATCCTTGCAATTCTATACATCTTGCAGTTTTCATCATTTTTTGGACTATGCCTTCTGGTTACACTACTTTTTTTTGTTGTTGTCATTTGGGGTTTTTTGGGGATTTTTTTTGTACTCTAAGGGCCTGTCTTCAAATCCTGTCTTGTCTTATTGTTTCACGCTATAAGATAGTCAATGCTCTAATTTTACTGCGTTATCCACCAAACATATGAGGTTGTTAAAGGTAGATCTCCAAAATCTCTAACTCCTGAACTGAGTTTTTCTGGAGACAGGAGCAGCAGTGTACCTAGCCATATCCAGAGAAAGATCTGCTTGTGATCACGCCTCGGTGCCTGGAACTGGATCTAAACAGATTTGGGTTTATTTTTGTTTGATTTTTTTTTCTTAGGTTCCCACTCTCTTAAGATTGGACCTCACTTCCTGTGCACTTTTCTTGTGGTTGCATGGATGGACATCTTGTGGCAGATGGGGAAGAGCTCTCCTGCTCTCTCCCATGAATCATGGGCATGGAAGTGCAGGGCTCTGCTTTACCCACCTGCTCCCTGCACAGGGCAGAGCAAGCCCATGAAGCTCAAGTGCAGCTCAGTCTTTTCACATAAGCCTCATACATGTTCAAAACAGAAATCAGTGCATGACTGAGGGGTTCCTGTGTGGATGGTCAGGTGGTTCAGCAGAAGAGAGCGTGTAGGAGCAGAGCTGAATTCAGTGCCAACACCTGTCTCTGGAGAGATGAAAGAGTAGGTGTGTCCTGTGTACAGTCATTAGTGTAGGAACAAAGAAGCGTGACCCATCCCTCCAAATGTCTAATCCAAGTCAGCTCCTTTCATCACAGCCTTTTAAGAGCTCTCCAACAAAGTTCAGCTTGCTTTCAACTCCACCAGACATCAACAGGCCCATGTGGGTCTGCAGGAATCTTTCTAGGCATTAAACTTACTGATAACACAACTTCTTTTACATGGAATCATTTAGTCCTTAAAGCCGTGGGAGGTGTGTATGGCCTGATGAGGAGCCCTGCACAGCTGTGTTTGCAAGACTTTGTGGGATTAAAGTGAGGTCAGCACGTTTTATTCACAGACTTGGTGATGTTGAAGTGGTAAGGGAAATCAATCCCAAATAAGAGTTTGATTTGTGCTTTGGTTGTCTATAGAACCCCAGTGCATCAGTTTGAGGAACAGCATAGGTTAGAGATGTGTTGACCTGTATTATTCACTTACTTTTGCAGGCTTCCAGTAAGCCCACTTGGGAAGTGGCTTAATTTCAAGGGGGTAATGAAGAGAAGTTTTAAAAGAGCACAGTTATAATGAAAAGAGAACACAAAAATTAAAGGATCTAACCTGGCTTTGGTTTCAGGTTGAATCAGAATTCGACATTTATCCCCACCATCATTTTTTACTTTATTACTGTATACCAAGGATGTACAGTGCTTGGTTTTTTGTCTGTGTTAAATTGATACAAACTTGAGGTGGCAAGACCTTTTTGTCTTACTGCCAAAAGTTCTCGTGAGGCAGAGATACACTAAAAATTTTATATGTATTAACTGTGTCCATAATTTTGCACTATCGTGCTTATTAGCCTTTAGTCAGAAACTGGTTTCACCACAGTTCAAACATTTGGTTTTTTACAGAATGTGCTTGGTATGCCATTTTTAAAAATTTATAACAGAGGATTAAATAGATAACCACCAACCATTTGACTCCAGAACTCTTGTTTATATATATTAGTAGGTTTTCCTATTTGAGTGATATAAATAGCCAAGGCAGAGACCCAGCTTGCAGGAGCCTATCTGGGTCTTTATCACTGAACAGAAGCTGTCACTTCATGGGTGCGGTTCACTTGTTTCTTTCATGTATTTCTTGCTCCAGCGTCAGCCAAGCCTCATCCCATGAGAACTTGTGGTTGCTGTTTTTCTCAGTGCTTCCTTATCTCAGGTTCCAGGGTTGGCTTTTTTTAGCTCTCTTGTTGTGTTGCAATCTCTCCACAGACTCCCTGAAATACAGTGCAATAGGGCAGTTGGCGGGCATTGTTTGACTCGGATACGTTTTACCTCTCTGGTTTTGTGAGGGAATTGATAATTAAAGATGAGAGGCTTATTGCTGCAGCATAATGTAGGAATACTTTGGAATCAGAAGGCAAGCATCACAGCGCTCAAGAGGAAATGAAAGTTCAATAATGTCCACATTATTAATCACTTGCATTGTTTCTCTCTGTGACAAAAACAATCTGTATTTTCTACAGCTCTGCATGCATATTCACATTAAAAAAAATAAATGCATCCTTTTAACAGCTTCCTCTTAATGGCACTGTTAGGAATTCCTGTATAGGAATTTCATTTGAGGAAAAAATACTTATATCTAAATTCTCCAGCAATAAAATGAGAGTATCTATTTGAAAAGATTTGCCTAAATGTTATATGTAATCGGTAGAATATAAATTCTTGGAGATAGAAATTGCCTTTTATTCTGTAGTAGTAAGGTACCTAGAACAATAGTGTCATTGTAAGTGACTGTAGTTGAATAGGTATTGAAAACTAATATTTCAACAGCCACAGTACTCAAAATGTGTTTTGAAAGATGATATATAACAGCTCTATTGCAAGTCTGTAGTTGGTAAACAATATAAAAATAAAAAACATGACACTTCTCTTGCCTCTCCTGTGCCCACATAGTCAAAGAAAACATAAAACCCTAAACCTAGGGAAAACAGCGTTACACAATATTCTGCTAACAAGAAATAGTGTGTAGTAACTTGGCTTTATCCTTGTGTATGCGCATCTTAATCCAGCCCTCAGTTAAGGCTGAATGTGACACTTCCTCACTTGTAAAACAGCACTGAAGTGTGTTTAGCATAGTTTTATTTTAAATATGGGCTATAAACAGTGCATGTAAACCCCAGGGTGGCTGCAGAAATTGCTCTTCAGGGGGCTGGATAGCAGAAAGAGTTTAGGGATGGGGCAGTGGACCGGGATGTCCACCCCCTGCTCAGGGACGTGCCTGTGGCTGAAGGCAGTCAGCTCCTCTGCTGCCTGTGCCCCTTTGGGGTCAGCATCTCCTTTGCAGGTCACTAACATGCAGCTGGGAGGAAAGCAGAGGTGGAAGGGGAAGGCAGGGATGAGGTTTCACCGTGGTGCATGCTCCTTTTCCCCTCTGTACCCACCTGAACAGTGTGAGCAGAGGCATTGGCTATCTTGAGAGATCGTGTCAGGGCTGAGCAGAAGCACAGCTGCTCCATGCAGCCTGCTCATCCGGCAGCATGGAGAAAATCCAGGAAGGAACACATGCTGGATTTATTGTAGCAGTTCCCCCACTTCCCTTCTGTAATATCTGTCCTTGTCAACGATGGCCAGCCCCTTTCATGGGCAATTGGCCTCAAGGGAGCTGCTTGTCTCTGGGGAATTGCATCTGTTTCCTTCATCTCTCTCCAACTCACACTCATCCATTTGCATGCCAATCAGTTTTTCCTCTTTGAGGGATATTATCTTTAAGGACTGCCCTTTTGTGTATGGCCCTTCCCCCTCCCTCTGGCCATACAGCCTTCCCCAAATGCATACTTTCTCCTTCCTTCCTAAGGAGTTTCCCTAAACAATGAATAGAAACAGGAAGCCACTTACGGACTCTTTTCCCTTCCCTTTCACTGAAAAGCATTAGGGCTTTTTACACAGTGACCTTGAAGTAGCTTTCCTTTCCCAGCTCAAACTGGTAGTGGTGATTGATGTACTTTCGAGGGGGGGGCAAAGGCAAAGAGGAGGTGAAATAATAAAATGAAATAAAATAAAGAAAAAGAGAGAAGAAAATCTGCCCAGACTGAGGAATTCAGAGATGAAAAGAAAGGGGAAAAAAAAAAAAAAGAAAAAGAAATTCAACCCAAAAAAGCAAGGAACCCAGTTCACCTGTATAGGCTTGAATGTCTCTGAATAGCTACCCCATGGAGGTGTGATTGCTCTGTATTATGCTCTGTAGGTCAGAGTCACTGGGTGACTGAGAGCTTGCAGTCAGATGCCTGGGGCTTCCTCTTCCCACAAAAGCAGTAGGGAAAGAAACAAGGATTTTTTATGAAACCAGAAAATTACAGTTTTTTTCTACAGGCTTATCTTAAAATGTTATTCCTATCAGCATCAATGGAAGAGGCTTGAGTAAATTATGGCCATTTTCAGGAGTGCACACTTATCCAAAGGTGTTCAGCTTCACTTTTTCCTTGAGTTCCTGCTGACAAAACTGCACTGTGTAATGGCTGAGTGTCAATCACCAGTGGACGCTGCCGTGTTCAGCGGAAAGTACTGAGCAGCCCTGAGAGGGGGTGTTTAAAACATGAGCAGCCTCAAGGAATAACCAGTGTGTGTTGCTCATTCTGATTTTGACTTTGCTTTTCTACTTTATTTACTTGTTAATTTTACCCTCTAAAATACACTATTTAAAAACACATTTAATAAAATACCTGATTAAAGGTTATGGTAATAAGCACATTATAGCTTTTCAGAGCATGTCGAGTATCAACATATAAGTCAGGTAGTTCACTGTGTCTTTGAAAGACTAGAAAATTATTTCCCTTAGACAGGTGAGGACAATGCTGACTAAATGACTTGCCAGAGTCCTCCAGTGTGTCCAGCTGAACTGTCTCCTGAGCTTGCCTCATAATCAGTTCATCACCTTGGCATGAATATCTGTTTAATAGAGTGTTTTCTATTTCCTGCAATGCCATTTGAATTTTTCTGCTCTCATTGAGTTGTGCTTGTTTATCCTCTTTTTTTTCCGGTCTTACAAAAATGTGCTTTGCTGGGTCTGGCTGATGGTTTGACAGCTCCCATCCCCTTTTCTGCAAACAGGTGCATCCTGGAAGCTAGCAAAGAAGGAATAGTCCTTTTTGTTCCCAAAACCACAGAGATACAAAATCAACTGCCAAAAACATGTTTGCAAGTAAAATGAATTTCTGCCTTGTCTTTGCTGTTCTTGACCTGACTCCATACTGGTTTTATTAATTTACTTTGGATTCTTGACTCGTCTGCTGTTAAGTCCCAGGTCTTCCATAAATGAGCTATGGCCGACCCTGCTGGACATGGCTGTCTGCAAATCTTGGAGCAGCACCCTGCTTTTAAAAACAGGCAGGATGGGAGCTCTGATTGTCTCCCTGAACTTAAATACAATCTGGTCTGTTCACATGCCTGT
This sequence comes from Monarcha castaneiventris obscurior, assembly GCA_026261815.1. NCBI lineage: Eukaryota > Metazoa > Chordata > Aves > Passeriformes > Monarchidae > Monarcha > Monarcha castaneiventris. Next base: position 6,355,119 of record JAMPIT010000539.1, read on the forward strand.
TACCAGTGTGAAGAATTTATTTCAATTACTGAAACTGGCTCCTTTTGAAATACAAGGAACATTTATGTTTGTCATGAGACACCCTTTTCTCTTCCCACTAAGCATTCTTGAAACCTGCTTCATTATGCGAGCTCTATGGAGAACCCTTTGGAGAACAATTATGTGTTATCTAAGGTATCATGACAAATGCTGGATACAATAACTCCTAACTCACAAAAAGCATGAATGCTGCCTTTCTTGATGCCTCGTATTTCTTGCAGCTTTACATCCAGATGGATTTCCTCATTGTCACTGCGCGTTAAGTTTGAACCCGTAGGGATTTTTCCATTAGACACTTAACTCTTTCTGGGTCAGTTCAGCAGGTATTTCCCTCCTGCAGCTTCCTCTGTTCCACCAGAGGAGTTTGTCCTTCATCACTCCTGTTAATTCAGATTCTTTATGTGGGATCCAAACCAAACAATGTTCTTCCCATTCTAGTGAATGTACTCTCGTGGAGATTCTTCTCTGAAACCAGTGGTAAGCAGACCTCTCAGCATTTTGCAGAATTAATGAATTTGTCTTCCCAGTGTCCCCCAGAGGCAAGAAAGCTTTGCACAAAAAAAAAAAAAAAAAACAAAAAAACAAACAAACAAACAAAAAAAACTGGGAATCCAGTGAGATTAATGGATTTGGCAAAGTTTACAAGAGAGGCAGTGGCACAGAGGTGACAAGCTCTGACTTAGCTCACAGTCCTGTCCTCACATTAGGAGTCATCTTGCCAGGAAAAACTGCTGTTTCTGTTCTTAGGAGTAAATTTGCTATTTAGCCTGGAATACAGCCCACATGGCTTCTTAGAGAAGAAAGTAAGAAACTATCCATTTCCAAAGAAATAGATAATTTAAGGCAATAGCAAATACAGAACACAACAGGAGATGTCTTTATATTTACAGGTGTCCAGAAGAGAAGGTGGGGAGGAAGTCCCAGTCCATGAGTTCTTCATGCAAGCAGACTCATAATAATGAACAAAAGTTCAGGTCCCCTGGCAGTACAAAGAGCTGCCTAAATGGAAGTTACTGATCTACTGGTTTCTGTTTCAGACTTGTGTACATTGGACCAAGCATTGTGAGCAGGTGTAATGCCTTCCCCAGAATATTTTTTTCTTGATGAGGAGGATAAGGCTGAATTTTGCTGTTCTGTATATCTTTGCACTGGAATGGGTATGCTGGAAAGATTTCTCATGTTTGTCCCAGGTAGATGTGCAAGTAAATCAGAAAAGATTCTTGAAGTAAGACAGAGAAGGAGAGTGTTTATTGCTCATAAATGACTGAGCATGTGTTACTCTCACAGATTTGAAAGGATTTTTTAATAGAAAGGAACTCCGTTTTATCAGTTCTCAGCTCCTACTGTGTTGAATACAGTTTTGTACCCCATCTGGGAAAGGAATCTGGGGTTCAAACTTAACTCTGGCTATAATCTGTTCTGACCTGCCAGCACATATTGTGACCCTCCTTAATTACACAATTTTTTTTCTTTTTGAGGGTCGAGGCAGCTTAGGAGCACCATCACTTTCCATGAAGGCAGGATTAGGCCCAAGTGATGCCATCTACTTTGTGGCGATTTTGAAATGACCTTTTCAAATTCATCCAATTAATGAAATTTATTTCAGCTTGTCCTGTATCACTGATTGAAGTGAAGAACTTTATTTTTGCCTTGAAGGTGGAATATGTACTGAATAGTCTTTGCTGAAAGCTTTAATCAAATTTGGGTAGGATTGCTTTTCTTCTGTACTGCCAGAATTTTGTGGGGTTTTTTTTTTTTTTTCTTTTTAACCTTCCAAATGACCTCCTTTGCTTTTAACTTTTCGCCTTTTTTGGGGGCAAATGCCTGGAAATTCTTGATGCAGGTTTCTGTGCCATACACTGGGCCATCTTTGCAAAGACAGAAATCTGTCAAGCAAATTAAAGACTGCACTGAATCAAAATAGAGCACTTAGAAATTAGTTACATAATGTTTAATTCTTCTTTGGCAATTGGACAACTGTGAGGAAGTAAAATTTCTCTATTCTTGGACTATAAAATAAGTGACATTTGCTCTCTAGGCTCTACAAGTAACTGCTCTAGCAATAGTAATGTTTTCCTGCCAGATGCAGCACACTTAAATCAAGTATGTTTTTATAGTAGTAAATATCAAGTCTGTTAACTTCCCTGAAATGTAGATATGGAGGTAGGAACCTTTATTTGAAGATACCATTAAGTTCCCCTGGCTTGTTCATCTCGTTAAGATTTATCAGGAGCAAATGAGGCCTGTGTTCAGAGGCAATTGCTTTATTTCCTGTGCCAGAGGCAGCTTCTTTGATGCTAGATGAGGTCACTTACGGTGTTGTTTCTGTCATCATCCCACACAGCTTTGCATGAGCAACTTCTGCAATATTAATCTCCTTTGGAGTTCTTTCAACATTTAGGTTTTAGGTAGTTTTTATGCAAAATGAATTCTTCTTCCATTTATGTAATTCCTGTTCTGCTTTCTTATGCCAGGGATGCAAATCACCCCCTCACCCCACAGTCTCCACATTCTCCAAATTTACTAATTCTTCTACTATTTTTTTTTTACTCAGATTTTTTTTTTTGTAATATTTTTCTTGGGAGCTTCGCTTAGTCTCGTCAGCTTGCCAGACTCTGTTCCAGCCTATTTTAGTGTCAACCTGATCCATACGGAGCTTTCATTTACTAGTTGTGCTGTCCAGTACTGTTAATTTCTCAACCACAGCTCACCCTGTTTTCCACTGAGATTATAGATTTTATTTTTTTTTCACCGAGTCCATCTTGCAATGAGGTACTAAGGTACTTTGCCTCCAGCTGTCTTGTGGCTTGTCCCTATACCTACTGTTGCTTCCTCTAAAAAAGGCACAAACAAACTGTACTGTGGCTCTTGGGTTAGAGTGACAAGCAGGAAAAAAGCACAAGTATTAACTTCCATTTTATATTTCCCTTCAGTTTTGCCTCCCTGATGTTTCTTTCTCTTTGTGGCTCATTTTTCACCTGTGTTGTTCAGTATTTTAGTTTTTCCAAACGTGTCTCATGACAGGAATGAAAAATGTGTTTTCTGAGCAAGGCCACAGCTGAACCCTGCTGTGCAGACACTGCCTGAACCACTGAACACGCAGGAGCACGGCACAATTATTGCCCACCATTCTCCCTCTCCTCCAGCTCACCCCATGCCCCTCAAAGGGACACTTGTACGGGCAGGGCTGGTGGCAGTGGTGACAGGGTGGTGGCAGGGCAGTTGCAGTGCTGGTGGCAGGGTTGTGATGGTGGTGGTGGTAGTGCTGGTGGTGGTGGCACTGGTGGCAGTGGTGGCGGTGGCAGGGTGGTGGCAGTGCTGGTGGCAGGGTGCCAGTGGCAGTGCTGGTGGCAGTAGTGGCAGTGTGCTGGCAGGCTGGTGGCAGTGGTGACAGCGCTGGTGCTGGTGGCAGTGCTGGTGGCAGGGTGGTGGCAGTGGTGGCAGTGCTGGTGCTGGTGGCAGTTCTGGCAGTGTGCTGGCAGGCTGGTAGCAGTGTTGGTGGCAGTGCTGGCAGTGGTGGTGGCAGTGCGGTGCTGGTGGCAGTGCTGGTGGCAGGGTGGTGGCAGTGCTGGTGGCAGTGCTGGCAGTGTGCTGGCAGTGCTGGTGGCAGTGTGGTGCTGGTGGCAGTGCTGGCAGTGTGATGCTGCTGGCGGTGCTGGTGGCAGGGTGCTGGCAGTGTGCTGGCAGTGGTGGTGCTGGTGGCAGTGTGATGCTGGTGGCAGTGTGCTGGCAGTGTGCTGGCAGTGTGCTGGCAGGCTGGTGGCAGTGTGGTGCTGGTGGCAGTGTGCTGGTGGCAATGCTGGTGCTGGTGTCAGTGCTGGTGGCAGTGCTGGTGCCGGTGGCAGCGTGATGCTGGTGGCAGTGCTGGTGGCAGGATGATGTCGGTGGTGTCAGCGTGATGCTGGTGGCAGTGCTGGTGGCAGGATGATGTCGGTGGTGTCAGTGGCGGTGGCAGGGTGCTGGCAGGGTGTCAGTGGCGGTGTCAGGATGATGTCAGTGGTGTCAGTGGCGGTGGTACAGCCGCGGGCAGTGCGGGGCTGGCGCTGCCGCACGGGAGGACCGCGCTGTGTCCCCGCCGCTGGGGCGGTGCGCGGAGCTGGCCGAGGTGCTGAACCCGGGAACGTCCCGGGAACATCCCGGGAAAGGCGCTATTGGCACTTTTCAAACCAAACTTTCTTACTCTTTATGCAGAAAAAGAGCAGGTGATGTATTGGGTGCTGTACTTGAAAATATTTCTCATAACTAGCTTTCAGAGTTAGTGAAGTGACGGGTTTTGTTTGTTTGTTTCCAAAAGTATAAATCTTTAAACCCTTCTTTGCACATAAGGTTAGTTAGAGCATGTAGCACCTTTACTGACTGTGAGACTTATCTAATCAGTTTCTTCCAGGAAACATTTACTATATATTTGGTGCCTTATTCTTTTTTCAAGTATTAGGAGACTATTTGTACTAATATAAACCTATCTGTAGAAAATAGAAACCTAATAGAGAATATTGAGCTGGATCTTCTCTTACTCTGCAAAGCAGCCCTTCCATCACACCTAAGTAGAATTCTGCGACCTTGTTAATGCCTAAGGCCACAATATAATTCCGTAATATTTTGGAACAAGAATTTAGTATCCTGAAGTCTGTAGACTATTCAGAAGGATAGTGATCCATCGTTCCTGGATGTGCTGTATGACTGGACTTTTCAATCCAAGAAGTTAAAAAGCAGCTTGCCAGCATTCCATTCAGACATCTCTCAGCCAGCCTGAGAGGTGACTTTATTACACTGATCTGGCATGGAGCTGTGATGGTGGCAGAAGGGTGGTGCAATGTCCTCCTTGTCAAGGAGTGGTGCCAGTGGAGTTAGGACACCCCTATTTCACCCCTACCTTAGGTGATGCTGCCCAATTACTTTAAAGTACACCACCTGTGACCACAGTGCATCAGTATCAAAATGGGAAGTAAAAGCCTGACTCTGAGATTCTTCTGCTTTACTAATTGCATTTTCACTTCATAATAAAGAATATACATGAGGGAGCTGTAATTTTCCCAGTCTAGCCAACAATTTTTTATTCTTGATGAGTGTATTTATTCAGCTACGATTCTGTCCTGAGCTTTTGTAATTTTATTTATTGCTATGCTTATTTGTAAAAATGAGAAAATCAATAGAGTATTGGGGGGAGGGAGGGGAAGGAAAAGAAAAAAAATCACTCAGAGGCACTACAATAAATTTGCTGCAGGATAAAAAACTCCAGAGACAAAAAGTAGATAAAATCCTGATGATAAAGACTGAAGGCAAAATCTGAATCACTCATTGATTCATCATGTCTTTTCTTCAGCATTTATAGAGCCAAACAAATAAGATAAAGGGAAGAGATAATCCCAGTAGCCTAATGAGAATTTTACAGTCACCATAAAGACCTATCTTCTGAGGGCTGAACACAGAGATGTGCTCTATAGATTTGTATGTAATAATGAGCTAGAGGGTGTTGTGGACTCATCTGGGCATTAGACTAGCTCAGCTGTCTTTTGAAGCTTCATCAGTTGTAGTGTGAGCTAACTCCACCCTCTTACTTTGTTTGGGGTTTATGATTTTTAAGCCTTATTTGTTTTAGAAATGAGGAGATGTGACCGTGTGATAGAATTCCCCTTCTATCCCCCTTCTATTAACTGGTTGTATTGATTATTTTAATGAAGCAGAATCGAAAATCAGCGATCTCCATGAGCCATGGTTACAAGTTTAATGAAAGTACATGGTGAAAAAGACCATGATGATTATCCCACTTAAAAGAGGATCTGGAATCTGGGTTTCAGGGACACATTTTCCAGAAAGAAGCAGCATGTGAATGCCCCATTCCTCAATGAGACTGCTTTAGTTAAAGTTTATGTCTGCCTAAGATGACAAATCCACAGGAAGCCCGTTGGCTTTAGCTCTGCTAAAGGAACAGTTACAGCACTCTTTGGGAAGGCTGCACGTGTGTGTTATTTTTGTTTGTTGTGTTAAGAAAAGAGCTTACATTTTTTTCCTTTTCTAAGAATAGGTTGTCATTTAGGGAATCATAGTTTTCAAGAAGGCCAAAAGTCAGTATCTATTTGTACACATAGCTTTTGATTCCATTTCACTGAGCTGACATGCGTGATCATCATTGTAGTAGACAATCCTTGCAGCCTGCAGAGGCAGCCAAAGTAAAGAGGAAAGGATGGGCTCCAAGATGTATAACCACTATGGAAACTGGCAAGGCTCTGTTGATGTTTATTGTTTGCAATGGACCACCGCCAAGTTACAGTTTCTTCTTGTGAACAAAATAAGAATTGTAATTTTTTCCCTGGCTGATGCAGAAGTGGAACTTTCCAAGCTTAAAAAGGTTGAGGATACTTGACTGAAGTTCTCCACACTGTAAACCTTTTAAAACTTTCCTTAGCTCTTCTATCACTGTTCTGCTCACTTCACTCCCTTGCAGTGCAGATTTTATCCCAAGACCTCACAGAGTATCTTTTAGGTGCTTGAAATGTTTTAATGGGCACTGCTGAGCAACACCAGTAAGCAGAAATGTCATCAGATGCTGCTGTGCTGTGAACTGCTGTCTCCTCCAAGGCCCTGGCCAAAGGGAGTGTGAGAGGAAGGCATATCAGTTTCTCTAGAAAGGCTACTGTTTTGTATAGAATAGTTAATAACATTGAGCAAATCTCTTGGTCTCCCAAGGATTTCTTTTTTTCTTTATTCTTAACATATTCCTTCTCTCATTATCTGTGCTTGGCTTTTGTATAATAAACTGTTACTAGTTTAGGGACTGGATCTAAAAAGACTGCTTATTTTCCTTGCCTATGCACCCTGATTCTACAGCTGAACCAAAGCTCTTACTTTCCACAAGATTTAAATTGGATTTTTATTCAACAGCCAAATAATTTAGAGGGTTTCTCTAATCTCTGCTACTCTGGCTCATTAAGTGCAAAAGAATTGTCACTTCCACTCACCCTCATTGAAAAAACAGCCTTTAGTAACTTTGCATATAGCTTGAAGGCTGCTTTTGTTCCCCAAAATTAGTTTACGTTTAGCCTATATTAGTTATTCCCCTAGATACTGTGTCCCAGGCAGCTCGGTATTCAAGAGTCCTTGCAAATACAGAAGAATAACACCAAAGACTTGCTACAAAGACCTCATTGTAAGACTAAAAGGATTTCCTGTGAATAAGAGCTACACATGGACTTAACACTGCTGGGAGCAAGAACATACAAGGAGAAACTAACTACATAGTGAAGCCAAGACATTACTGTTTTTTAATGATTTCTTTGTAGATAGAGAGAAGAGGTCTTTTCCCAAGGAGCTCATGATAATGCAGCGTAGCCAAGAACACAAAGGAGAATGTTGTATAGAAGGAAAAAAGCGAGCCTTGAAGGAAGAGAGGAAGCTCTGAGCTTTCTCCATCTTTCTGTTCTTTTCTACTCATTTAGATGAGGTGTGAATGTAACCAATAGGCAGCGCACACTGCCTCTTCTGCAGACAGGGATTCCAATGGGATATAATGATTCCTCAGTCCTGCATTAGGGTGCCAGTTCAAAGGGGTAGCAGACAAGGGACATCATTCTCAAGGCATACGCCATAGGACTGCTCACTGCAGCACACAATGGATCCCTGTAAGGAACCTCTATTGCCAGAACTGCATGGAAGGTGGTGTGTAATCTACACAAACTTCATCTTAAGATATAAAGGAGTGGTCATGATAGAGGAAAGCAGTAGAAACTCAAGAAGTTGATTTTTTGAGCTGAACTTACAAATGTATTAAAAACAAACAACAAAATAAAGCGATTTATCTAAAGCATTTTTTCCTACCTTGGATAGCTTTAAATAAACCCACATTTTTATCAGGAGTGAACTTCATTGTTATCATACCTCAGAGCAAGATAGGAGTAACTTCAGCTTGAAAACACGTAAGGGACAAGAGATTTGGTGGTCAGTCTTATATTGAATATTAATAAGTTTATGTGCTTTGAGAAAGAATTAATATTTGGTTCAATGCATCTGAGATGGTAGAAGAAGGAGAGGAGAGGAAAGGATGGAAATGCTCTTTCTGTAGTGATTTAAATATGAAATAAGAATTAGGATTGTCTGCTCTGTATGGAAAACTTTAACCAGAGAGTATCTAGGAGTAGTCTTTTGGTCTTGGAGTATGACAGGATCTGATACTCATTTTGCTGAATACAGACACAGAGCATGGACTTGTTTGTGCAACCCTCACCTCCTTTCTTTGTGACAAAATATGACGGGGTTTTGCTGCAGACCAAAGAGCTTACCTATCTCTGACCACAAGCAGTAGGTGATGCTTAGGAGGAGGATGAGAACAACTGCTCTACTCTCACTTTTATCAGTGTGCAGCTCAGAAGCTCCACAAAAGAGGACAGTGTCTACTAACCTGGATTATGATCGCCTCTTCTTTGCTGTTCCACAGGATCCTCACCTCAGGTTTGTCCCTAGCACATGTTTGGTTGGAGCTTACTCTGGAGGTGGCATTGAAGCATTTCTGCAGTGTACAAAAGCCAGCTTTGTGTCTGTACAAGGCATTTATCCTGGGCTGTACTTCACCAGTTGGTGGAGAAATTATCATGGTATTTAGAAAGGAAGAGAAGCTCTGAGGATGACTTCTCTGTCGGCTTAAGGGCAGAACTGTCAGGCCTTTTCATACCTTTTGGTTCTTTTCTGTTTTATCTAATGACACCATGCTCATGTTTTCCCTTCCCTAAAGCTTTAGTGATGAATCTTGCAGCTGTTGGACCGATGTGATTACATGCTGAACCACACTGATGTAATCTTGCTCTTTCTCTTTCCTTGACCTTTCCACCTCTTTCTTCCATGCATTCAGCCTCTCATTTTTATAAGAAAAACCAAAAGCTGCTCATACTCTAATCATAGTGACCTTGGAGTCTCAGTTGGTGAGAAGCTACCTCATTTTGCATTCTAAGCCATAATTAGTGTCAGTCAATGTCAATGGCATGAGAAACAGCTACAAGCAAGAAAGGTCAGAGACTGGCTGTTCCTGCAGCCGAGTGCACAGTGGGATAGGTGGGTGTCCACTAGCAGAAATTTGTGTCTATGAGTAATCTAACAGGATACTCGACCTCGCCATGTAGTTGCCAGGTACAATTTCAGATCATAGTTTTTTCACGTTACAGTATTAGTTTTGATAACCATGCAGAGACAGATGGCATTTTGTCGGCTTTCCAAAGTAGAGGAATAATTTGCCGAGCTGTAGCTAGTGTAATGAGAAGCCAAGTAAGTTGAAGATGAGGTAAAACCAAAGCAT